>OX421975.1:78312252-79059646 GCA_949128135.1 Parasteatoda lunata
TTTCGAAAGTTGAATATATCTTAGTCTTCTGCATTTTGGGAAAAAAAAATTTTAGTTTTTTTATTATTATTCTGGTTACAGAAATTTGTTATTAAACTTTTAAATAAACTTTATTTATCAAAAAAAGTAATCAGAACTTATTTACCTTGGAATTATTTTTCGAATTATTATTCTAACACCAGATTTATAGCCTTCATTAAAGCTAGAATAATAAATTAAGTCTAGAGTTCCAAAATTCAACCAATGTAATAATCTAAGTATAATCTCAATCTTAATGGTTCGAGGAGGTGACCTCATATATGCTAATTAATAAGTGAAGGCGATATTTTATGTTACGAAATCAGACACAAAAACATACTTTCTCAGAATAAACATACCTTTTTTCAATGGATTCAGATAGCTGACTCTCAGACTCATAGATAGACTCTCTGACTCATAGATAGCGGTAACCTCCTATAGGAGGTAACCGCTATGTATGGTCCCAATAGTTTAGTCAAGAGAATTGCTTCAAAGTTTGGACTCCTTAATGTTAATTTTACTTTTTGCGTATTTCACCCGAGAACTTTTTAAGCAAATTTAAAGCTTTGAGCACAGAATTAAAACATTTATTTATCCAGAGATAATTTCTTGCAAAAAATGGCTTTTAGCAAATATTTATTACCTTATAATAATTTTATTTGATAATGGTCCAAAAAATTTTGGGGTGTTATAGAATGTTTTGCGTCATTTTAAAGAACATAATTTTACACGGCAAAATACAAAATACCATAATCAACAATTCTCTCATGTACAGTGCACCAAAAAGAAAACGAACCATCTGGAATAACTTTTGATTTAATGAACGGATCTTCACGTTCTAGGACTCAATCTTAATGGTTTGAGGAGTAATAAGTCCAGAAGATACTTTTAGTTATGAAATCAGACACAATAACGTACTTTCTCTGAATATAGATAGAGGTGGTAGCCACAATCTGGGAATTATGGTCCCAATAGCTTGGCTAGGAGAGCTCTCCAAAGTTTGGACCCCTTAATGTTAAATTTTATTCTACTAAAATTTTAAGCATCTGACTTTCTTGAAATGCGGTTTCTCAGGAACTATTCGACCAAGTTTGCTCAAATTTTGTATTTTGCTATATAAATTATATTCTTCAAAACAATGCAAAAAATTGCATACCTTACAATTCAAATTTTTTTTAAATATTCTCAACTAAAATAAAAAATAATAAATATTTCCTTAATGTTATTTTCTGCATGGAAATATTTGTGAATAAACAAATTTCATGATTATGTGTAAAAATGTTTTAATTCGCTTAAAAAAATCTCAAGATATGGTAAAATGCACAAAAATTAAAATTAACATTAAGGGGACCATACTTGGAGCCAACTAACGAACTCTTGGACATGGGCCCAGCGCCCTACTGGCCAGGCTATCCCGGCCTCTAATTAAATATTTATCAAATCTTATGGAAAATTCTTTCATTGGTACGTAAATCTCGAACCGGTGATACGATTGAGTTTCAAACAGACAGGTTTGCCGTGTCTTTTAACGTATACACACCGAATTTGGTGTAAATCGGTATATAACTGCGGACTTGTATAAGGTGCATAAAAACATTCTGCTTTATTTATATAAACATGCATTTCTTTTCCTCGATTTTTGATTCAACAGTGACATTGTTTCTGTATTTTTAATAATAAATATTTTTCCTTTTTAGTTAACTTGGAGGATAGATATGATAGAAGTGCACCAGTGCCAAATAAGCTTCTCTATGGTACTGAGGAAGAATTTTACACAAATGCCTTACGAAGAAACGCTTACAATCTTAAGTTAGGCGATAGACCAGATGTAAGTTATTTTTTGTACATTTACATTGCATTATTCACATTCACACTAAAATTATGAAAGTTCAACTTTCTTTCTTTACCCAGGAATAAATTTCAATTAAGCTTAAGTTTTCAATGTAATCTGCTTCCTATTAATAACAATATACCAGCATTAACTCCTTGTGACTTATCAAATTGTTAAGTGCATAAAAACAAAAACAGAACTTCAGAATATTTTTTGTTCTAATGATCGGATTTTTGCGAAGAAAGATACAATTTTAATGATTCGATCTCAAAATTGTTAAGTAGCTAATGAGGAGGATAATTTAAATTCCAAAATCTGACGCAAAAGACAATTTCTTTGAATAAAAATACCGCATTCATTCAGATTTTCAACCTCAAAACATGGCTGAAAAATACTCAAAATAGTTTCTACAGAAAAACCGTCAAGAGTTTGCGCATTTAACATTGATTTCAGCTTTTCTGTATTTCTTCATATTTCTGGAATTTTTTGAGTAAATTAAATATAATATGTGCACAGTTATAAAACAGAAAATATTCAGGTAAAAATAAACTATGTCAGTAAAAATAACAATGTATAGAATTTACGACATAAATGTGAAGTTAAATGTTATGAACGCCGAAACTCATATACATCAAGCGTATATGAGTTTCGCTGTATATGAGATGAGCAATTATTATTTATTTTAATAGTTGCACCTAATATGATATTAAGATCTTAACAAGTTTACTTTCAAAGCAATTTATACAACTGAAGGTATAATGTGCATTGAATTAATTCAGTCAAATTTCTTTTAATACAATAAAATACTAAACACATAAGAAATTATAAACATAGAAAGTTAATTGTTCAAAGATCTATGCAGTTCCAGTTGCACTCTCATAATGTTTTACTCATGGCTGACCTACAGATATCATAGGTGAAAATAAAGTTACGTTTTTTTAATGTCTACATAGATCAATTTAGTCTTCAGCAAATTACATCCAGATTTCTAAAAGCAAAATAATAACACTAAAGCTTGCAATGACAGGAAATAAAAGGTATCTTGATTGTAAAAGCTGTAAAGATTGTGTGCATAGTGTTTGAAGTAGATTAGAAAATCAGACAGCAGATAGCAACATAAAAATCACCATTATATCGGAAATTATAATCGATGTCTTAATGCTATTGTATTATAATCCAATCTGTAATCAGGTCGGAGCCCGTTGTTCCATGAAATATGACTATATTAGGCACATAACGAATTTTTACGGGAGAATTAATTGCTATGGACTTCAGATTACTTTTCACTAGAAGTTGTATGAATTAGCTGCACAATTTACTGCTTTGCTTCAGCAGTAAATTGTGCAGCTAATTCATGCAACTTCTGAAAATATTTATGAAAATTACAATTGAAATTGTATAGTTTTCGCAATCAATGGGTTGTTTTTCTTCATTTTATACCTCTATCTCTATGTCTTTTAATTAAAGCGTTGGACACACGCTGTATACTTTTCTGGTTCTGGACATATGATGTATAAGTTTCTAATTTAGTTGTGGTATTTGGTTTTAACGTAATTTCAAATATGTATTGTATTAATTTGTATTATATTTATAGACTTACGAGAAAGCGCTATATCCTCCTCCACCTCCTGGTAGGACGGCGGCTAGTGGGGCAGAGGTGCACCTCCCGCCTTCAGAAGAGCGTCATTACGTTCCTTATCCTCCGGGTGGCACTACCTCCAAACCATCACCTGCTCTCAGCACATTTAACCCCCATCTTCAAGGCTCTCCCTTGCATTCAACACCAAACCAGTGCAATCATATGTCTTCAGCAGAGGGTGTCATTGTTCATAGCGAGATGGACGGCCATCTGGTTTGACGAAGTACCCCCGTTTAGCTTGGTAGAATACCAAGTTTAATAGGATATTGTTAAAAAAATCAACAATGAATCACCAATTCTTGATTCCGATTGGTTTTTAAATGCATCGTCTGCTAGTGCATTTTGGACATATGAATCCTACAATGACTGCCATCTGTTGAAAGAACATTTTCTCTTCTGATTTCATTTGAATGTTCGTCATATCTAAGTGAATTTTGTAGATAAGCCTATTCGAACAGAACACCTTCAGATGCTGGTAACATCATTCCATATCGATGTCTACTGGATTACCTTTGGGCCAAACTGTGGCGTGGCACTCAAGTGGATTTCACTATTTTTGTGCTTGCTTTCTTACATCAATGGCACGTGTGTTGTGTGAATTATACTCGCTACCTCGTGCTTCATCAATCGCTTTATCCATTACATAAAAACCCATTTAATTCATCTTATACAGTCTGTAATAATCGGTAATCGATTCAGAGGGATGAACCATGTGACTTCTCCCCGATCTCTTGTACAGATGATAGCCCTATCTCGTGGATGTATATCCTGCCGCCGACGAGCTTTAATTGAAATGACTTGTGGTGCTCAAGTTTTGTAAATCGTGCTTCAAAAAAAAAAAAAAGAACTTCTCTGTGTGCCTTATCTTCAAGCGTTTTTATTCCTTGGATATCCATTCGAAGGACTTATACGAGTCAGTGTGATTGCAAACGGTGAGCTGAAATCAGCGCTCGCAAGTGTTTGATCAGGTCAATTAGCAGAGATATATTCTAAAGCGTGATGAATATTCTGAATTGTGAGCAATAAGTTGAAAATTCAGAGAGTGAATATTTGTTAGATATTATTGTAAGTACCATGTTGACAATGAAATGATTTCATTTCGTTTAACATTTGTTCTTTTGAAAAGTAAAGAATAAATTTGTTGAGTTTAATGTTTCAGTTGTTTTTAAGTTTTGACTTAAAAATTTATTAACGTAATTCAGGTTGCAAATTCTGCCCTTCTGCAACTAATAAATTTAAAAATTATTACAAAATTACTTAGCAAAAAATATTGGATAAATAAATAAAACGCAGTTTCTTATATTTTTTTTAAACTGATTGATCAATTTTAGATTTTTTTTGTCTGTTTAAACTGATTGCTGATTTGATTATTGATTGCTAATTTACTGATTGCTTACAGCTTTGTCTGTTTGCAAAATTGTGTTTATATAAAATATATTGAATGCGTTCCCGGTTTTTATATGAACTCTTTGAAGTCTTTTACTTACGATGTAAGTATAGAGATCACTATTTATTGATCGATAATGTTGACTTGTTTTATTGTTTAAATTATTGTTATTTATTTGAGTTTTACGCATTTTATACTATTTTTTTCCTAATTGTGTATTTTTGCCTTTCAAAAACTGTACTTATTGCCTTTAGCTACTTAATTTTACATTTTATAATGTTCATTGCATGTGTTTTATATCAACATGCTAAATTTCATTTTATTTTTACGCATTTTGATCTCTTTAGGATGTAATTTTTTAATTATTAACGTAGCAAAGAAATTAAATACTGAAGGTGATAAATTTTTATCAAGTACTTAGAAAAAGATATACAGTAAGTGCTTTATGTTAGTTTCATTATTTCATCACGAGCTATTTAATATTTAGTTCTGATAATGTGGAATCTTTCAGTGTTTCTTATTGTTTCAGTGGTTTAAAACCAGTTAACGGCTTTGTTTTGTGTTTATTGATATAATAGATATCTGACAATTATAAAAAATAATTTACTTTCTTTTTTCAAATTAAAACTTTTTTCATCGTACAAAAAAGCATAAATATAATTTCGAAAACTGATTGGAAAGGTCTATATACAATGTTATTTTTATATTGGACTCAAAATTAAAATTAGTACATAGTGTTTATATTTTCATAACTTCGATTGAAGAATCCATTTAAATAGACTGAGAAGCTGTTACCTTGTTTCATTTGTAAATATTCATCAAATTGATTTCACTGTGTTTTTACTTTACTTTTTAATTACTGCATAAATCATAAAAAAAAGGATCAGACAAACATTAATGGCAGCCTAAACTTCTGATTACTATTTTGAATATTTTTAAGTTAAATTTCGGTTGTTAGTTTTTTTTAAATGTTTATTTTCGCTGACGAATATGAAAAAATGAATATCTATTTAGCAATGAAAGAAGCCTAGCTAAATAAACTTAAATCACGGTTATTTTCTAACTAATTCTTTGGCTAACAAACTTCGAATTAAAACGGGAAAAAAAAAATATCTTTTAATTTTCTGTTGACCGTGACAAGAAAAAGTCATGGATTAAGTAAAATACTCTTAGTTTGTTTTTAAAATAGTGCGAAGTAAAAAAGAATGCAATTTGTGAATGTGTTTGTAACATATCAAATTGGCAAAATTATCAATATAAATAAGTAGCCCTTATAACCCTCATAAGTAAGACTTAATTGTGTTTAGTTAGGGATAACAGTAACTCGTAAGAAAGGACTATGAAAAATTTTAATTTTGATAATCTTTAAAATTATTTGGAATCTTATTAGTTTTATTGGAAGCAAAATCTTGAATATTTTTAATTGTTAAGTACACATGCAACAATCAATATTTCCTGATACCCTATAAGAAACAAAACATATACCGTTATTTCATTGAAGCTCTATTTTGTTTCATAAAATAATGGTGGCCTTAAAGTTCCTAATTCATTTTGACTGATTTCTGAGTAATCAAAACATTATATTTTTTAAACTGATTAGTTCTTAAATGTAATTTCCTAATTAGCATTGCTTCAATTAAGTATATACAAATTTATGCACATTATATGAAGCATAATAATTTAGAATAACTAGAACAAAGTATTTGGCAAGAGTCTAGAGGTTAGAATAACTAGAGCAAAGCAATGGGTTAAGTCATTAAGATACTTTAATTATTATTATTGCCGTTTGTTTCATGTTTCTAAAAATAAACTCGGCCAAGATTTGGAAATTTAACAAGGAAAAATTAAATTTAAAATGTAACTAAATATTTGGTTTTGTAATGGTCACTGTTCAATTTCTGTTTCCTAAACTTTGTGCCATATTTCATAACTAGTAAGGTCTGCTTCATAAACAAATAAAACTCGGATGTTGGTGCAGTTAATGTATTTCTGATCCTTTTTTTTTTTTTCTTGTTGCATTTATTACAATCATTTACCATGTCCGCTTCATTTCTACATCCTTGGTTTGTCTGTCATTTCTAGTCGCATTGTATGTTCACCAAAGATTGATTGAAATCATGGTAGAAAAGAAACTGGTTAAAACGAAATACTACGAAAAATAAAAACTTTAAAATCAAGACATATTATAATTACTGAATAACATAGATCATTTGTACTTAGTTTGGTTTTTAATGTATTCAATTTTTATAGAACATCCAAACAGGGTTTCAGAGTCAGGATAGATGTGTATCATTTTGCGTAATCTAATAATAGGTTATTTTAATTTTAAGATTCTTTAATTCAATGGCACGAAAGAAAAGTCATTTTAAATAAAATATTTTGGCAGAACGTAAACCTTCAATGAGTTATGTACTTATATTTATATACAATAATAACTATTGTTTTTAATAACTAAGAAAATTTTAACTTTTACGATTTTTTTTATTATTAAAATATTTCTGATATGATTAAACAATAAAACGTTCTTAACTTTAAAAATATAAAAAAATATATAGGTTACAAAATTGTACCAAAAATAAAGCACTTTTCAAAGTAAAAATTAAATTGGATTATTTTTTTTTAATTTTAAATAATTTTGTTTTGTAATACTAAAGTAGTGATGCGTATTTTTAATTTATTGTTTTGATTTTAAGTTCACAATAATTTTAATAGCACATACACACCGATTTTACTTTTTTCGCTCCATAAAATTTTACAAAAAAATTTCCAAATTTAGTTATAATCAAAAAATTTTCAACCATTTTATCCTAAACATAATGTAATATGCATCCATTCATACCTGTTGAAGAATCCTAAAACTACCTATTCATTACTTTTGTTATAGTATGAGAAGTAATGAATTACATTACTGACAGTGATCTGTGTAAGAAGTTATGAATGATATGGAAAATAAACTTGTATATAACTTTTATAATTATGTGTCTCTCTTTTTGTCTTCAGCTTTTATTTT
This sequence comes from Parasteatoda lunata, assembly GCA_949128135.1. Lineage (NCBI taxonomy): Eukaryota > Metazoa > Arthropoda > Arachnida > Araneae > Theridiidae > Parasteatoda > Parasteatoda lunata. The sequence goes on from OX421975.1 coordinate 78,320,138, forward strand.
TATGTTTGTCAAAAAAATAAGTTACACAAGCCGTCCAAATTTTTTTAAAAACTATGACTTACGGGACATCAACTTTCACAAAGAAATCTACTTTTAGCGCTTTAAAAAACCTCTTTTAGGCTAAATTAACTTGAAACTGACTTTTTTTCAATAACTGAGACTTCTCGAACGAGAGAAATGAAATAAATTTTATTACATAAAAAAAAATTTAAGCTGTTAAACCGTGCTAATACCAGATAACTTGTGTCACAAATCAATATTTCCAACTAGTTGATTTAACTAGTTCGTAAAATAACGTTTTATCTTTTATTGATCTCATCTCAGGAAGCACAAACGTAAAAATGCATGATTACACAGGGGATTTTTTTATTTTTTTTTTGCTATTGCATGAGATTTTTTAATGGATTTCGGAAATTTTTACCTCACTGAATTTAAACTGCAATTGATTTCTCACTCCAGGCAGCAGTATTTTTAAATGACATTTTTAGACTACTTTTTGTCGGAATGTACAAATTTAAAAACGTTATATATAACAAACAATATATTGCTTAAATGTCGAGGCAAGCTTCTACGGTAGTTAGAGTACATCACACTGCAATAAATGGACACTGAAAAATCGTGAAACTTTCTTTGCTTTTGGCGAAACTGTTTCCTAGCATATGCACCGAGCCAATATTTCGTCACTTCTTCGAGGAAAAAAGTTTCGTCAAAACTAAAGAAATAATTCGTCATTTTGTTTTTTCTCAAAGAAAGAATCTTGCAGTACCTAATAATAATTATTTTATCGTGAGCACCATAAAGTTGGATCAATGTCACCTTAACACCACTAGAGGGACAGATAGAACAGAGAGATAAATTAAACCCGTGCCCCCTAATTGGGATTCAACCCCAGGATTCTAATACTTTGACCAACATATCGTCCAGTCGTCTTATTTCTTCAGTTTATTTTTGTTTGTTTGAACTTCACTTTAGTTTAGTCATTCTTGTTAACAATCTTCCGCAATGCACTATGACAAGGTTTTGAATTGAGAAGATTTTTTCGTCCTATATTTGAGAGATCGCGTTTTGTCACAAATCACGAGTTTTCGTGACGACATGTTCCTCAAAATTAACGAAATACAGCTCAAGGTTTGCTAAATTGTCAAAAGCGAGAGTTTTATTTCTGAGGGTGCATTAGGATTAAAATTGCATGTGAACCCGTACCTGGAAATTCTTATTATGAACTGTTTATCCGTGTGCTTCTAAACTGGTAAAAATACGGAAGCACTTCTGACCGCGTGTGATGACATTTCCTGCCATGGGCTTCTATACAATTTTAATCTTAATAGTGTACCCCAACTCTCCGAGATGTTTGTCGGAACATTTACGCTACTTCTAGTTTAAAATAACACTCTTAAACTTGTACATTTCAACAAAAAAGTCATTAAAAAATATAAACAATTTTAATCTTTGAAGCAAAACTAATTTCGCATTTTGAAATCCCTTTACTCAAAATAAGTACGATCAAGTATTTGTAAAAATGCAGCATGCGAAAGATTTGTTCCCCAATTTTATTCATTATTCTCATCCGGAGTTTCAGAAGAATATATAGTAAAAAAAAATTAGGATGCAGCAGAACAAAAAAAACTTTACACTAAAGTCATACTGGTTAAAGTCATACATTAGTCTTTACACACAGTCTTACAGGTGTTCGATATAACTAATATATTAATTAATAAAAAGTAATTTCATTTAGTACATCAGAAACTTTGAAGCTTTAAAAATATAATTTAATCTACATAATTCAAAGAAATTACATTAATAAATACTCATACTGTTGAAATAAAAAAAAATTACAAATAGAGAGTTTATCCTGTTTGTTAATATAAAAAGAACAGAAAATAAGGTGTCTTTGAGGTTAATAGGTGCAAAAAAAAATATTCCTATTGTAGAAAAAGAGGTCATGCTTTGTACCAAAAATAACCTCATCAGATCAATCTCATATACAGTTCAGGAATACTTTTAGTTAAAATTGGGTGAAATTATTCTCACTAGAAATATTTTTACTTGCTTGATGTGTAGAAAAAATAACCTTTGCACCTCAAAAACATTCTTTATAAGCTGGTAGCTCTAAGGTAGAATTTTATCAATCTCAAAACAAGCTTAAGTGTGAATAAAACAATTTCATAAACATTGATCATAATCCTTAGAAGATTGGTTTTTGAGGGTTGTTTTTGTGGTCAACTTCAAATGAAACTCAAATCAAATTTAACATCTCAAAAAAACTTCAAGCAGACCTCAAAAACACCTTAAATTTTTGTAAAGGGAAAGACTACTTAAGTTTAGTAGATTAATATTTCATTATATTTGAGTTAATATAAAAATCACATGATTATTTGTCTCAATCTCTGAATTTCAGCTAATAATTCTTGTATATCCCTTGTTTGTCGATGGTAGCCGTTGATGGCTTTCAATAAACGCATTGTAACATCGGTTGCCTTGCTGTTCCAATAAAAAAAAAAACACCACTAAAGGCCCTTACCATTGAAAATTTTTATATTATGAACTTGGCGAGTTTCACACAAAATTTAGCTTAATCAACCAATTCTGCGCCGCATGGAATATTTGAAAAATATCACTGAGTCGATTAAGAAACACATATTTTTCCGATCGTTTCAGCTCATTATAAAAGACTTCTACCTACGTTCATAAATCATTTTCAACGAGATTTGTAGACACACAAGTAGTTAGATAGTTTTTTTTTTTTTTTTTTTTTTTTTTTTTTTTTTTTTTTAAATAATTTTTTTCTGGACCTTGGTGTAAGTTTTACGACTGTGCCATTCTTTCAAAAATTAGTTCCTTTCATGAGGGTTTTCATTCCGTGTAACAAGAAGACTTCTGGGGGAACCACCTTACAACTTAAGTGATGCTGGTGAACCATTCGCATTTTTGAATCGGTCAAGACGCAAGTCACGTAAAAGGTGGAATGGCAAAGCCCTTGAATATGCTGAGAATTTCAGTCGTACGCGATTCGAAGTCGTGAACATTTGGAATGTTTATGATCTGTACTATTAGAAGAATACTCAAATAGCGGTTTGAGTTAAAGAATTCAGTCACATTTTCGTTGATGGTAGCCGCTGATGACCTTCCCGAGTGGTCTTCAACATGATCTTTTCTTGACCTTCAAACTTCGGTTGACTAGGTTTTCCAAAAAAAAAAAACATCATTCCCCTTCCTAAAGGATCTTCTTATCAAAAAATTTATATTATTAACTTGCTGAGTTTCACACAAAACTTGAAAGAAATCTGAAGCGCAGCGTGATGGCTTGCACAAAAATTAAAATCGAATTTCAAGAGAATGCTTATGTTTTCCCTCAATTGAAAACTCACACTAATTTAAAAGAGCCACTTCTTTTACAGATTACATTTAGTCTTGTTTTGGAGGATGTTTTGAGCTTAACAGATGTAAGCAGCTGAGGTTAAAAATGAGGTTATGTTTTGGACCAAAAATAACGTCAATGATAAACCTCGATTTTAACCTCATTTACACCTCACAAAATCAACATTATATATAACTCTGAAATAATTTCAGTTTAGATCAGGTGAAATTATTCACACTTCAAGTATCCATATTTGAATGAAGTGTAGAAAAAATAATCCGTACATTTCAAAACCAACTGGTTACTCGAATGTAGATTTCCATCAACCTAAAATGTGAATAAAAACAACTTCATACATCTTGGGAGGTTGATGTTTTAAGGTTGTGTTTGAAAGCAACTTTGAATATACCTCAACCTTAAAACCTCAAAACAACCTTAAATAAACCTCAAAAATACCTTACGTTTATGTAAGGGATTACTTTCCGGACATACCGTACAGTTTTCATGTTATTTTTCATTTTTCTTATTTCACAGTTGCACCAATATTTGACTTATTATCAGTAAAAATATCATAGTCATATAATTGGCTATGAGGTGCTCTTAAAAACAGCATCATCCTGCTGAATTACCAGAAGAAAACACTTGGGCAAACTTGCCTGCATTGAGCACTTTTTTAGCAAATCATGGTGTTGAAATGAAAACGCATTAGCGTAATATAGAGAGATAAATCCTTGCATATTCCCAACGGCTAACTCTACAGAAAGTAAATTAATCCTTATTTTGTGAACCATAGAGGTTATATTGTATAAGTTAATGCATAATGTTCAGAATATAGAGCTTAAACTTCACCTATAAAAGTTAAAAAAAAAAAAAAAACTTATAATATAGCTTTTAAGTGATACAGTAAACTACTTCTCCGTTTAATTTGTAGCTATTTTTCAATCCCTTAACGTAATTTTTTTCCCGGAGAAATTAGGGAACTCAACTGCCACTTGCCACCAAGGCCACTTGCAAAAATAAACGTTACATTTACATACTCTTATTTAAATTTTGTAAATTAATATAATGCAATGTTTACTTCCGTTACACGAAATTTGTTTGAGAAAAGTGCATTTTTGTCCATTGCATTGGGTAACATTAGAGATGCTCATTTCCATTAGTCCATTAGAGAAGTTTGAGGGATTAGTGTGATCGAGTAGGCAAACCTGTTTGATATCAAGAAATTATTTTTTCTGTAGTTGTTACATAAACTTTTTTTTAAAGAAATAGAATAAGTTAGAAATTTTTTGGTATTTATCTTCGTTAAAAATTACGAAACAGAAATCTTATTATACTCCCAGGCGTGTCCGAGCACCATTTTCACAAACAGCAAATGTTAACTTTATTTTTTATATTTCCTTAAGAATTAGCTGCTAGTCCGTGCAGTTTTCAGAATTAGGACAATTCAAACAAACACATTAAGAAAATGAAAAATTGATCAACTTCATATATTTATAATTTTTTTAAATGTCGTTTTATTGATTTAATTGCTAGATAGTATAATAAACAAATTTAGAACAAATATTTAACAGCATATAATTTAAATTCAATTTTTATGAAAAAGAGTTCATTGTAAGTAAAATGAAAACTATTATTTTTTTGATCGTTAAAAAAAAGAACTGAGGCTTATTTTCCCGTTTATATTTCCCTTCTTTATATTTTCATATTGAGGAAAAGCCAATTATTGTTAAATACACCGAAGAGTCATTACATTATGACCACCCTCCATCTATAACAATGGGCTCGCCCATGTTTTCATGGTTTCTGGCCCAAGGACAATATTTTCATGGGGCACACATTAGGACCCATAATCCTCATAGAACAATCCCTGACGTCTGTAACCTACTTGAACATAGTTGCAGACCAGGTTCACCCAGTTTTTCCTGCGGAGGATGGTGTTTACCAACAGGATAATGCACCATGTCATAAGGGTCGAATCGCCAGGGATTGGTTTGAGGAACATTCCAGTGACTTTCAAGTCATGTCTTGGCCAACAAATGCAAGTGACCTTAATCCAATAGAGCATTTGTGGTCCTACTTGGAAAACCAAATTCGTGCTGCCACGCTACCTCCTCGCAATGTGAGGGAATTGCAGGTACAGTTGGTGAGCGCTTGGTACCAGATACCTCAGACTACCTATCAGCACCTTGTGGAATCAATGCCACTGCGGGTGCTAACAATTTTGAGGGCTAAAGGTGGTCCTACATGTTATTAGCAGGATGGTCATAATGTAATGGCTCTTCGGTGTAATATATATATATATATATATATATATATATATATATATATATATATATATATATATATGAATATATAGAAATATGGTTATATAGAATGAATATATATAGAAATATGGTTTATATGATGAAATGCTCTCAAAATAATACTTTATTCCCTATTAAAAAAAAAAAAAAAAAAAAATTAGATGCAGAACGCTAAAGATAATAGAGAGATTTTGCAAAGCGTTTGGATTACCTCTAACGTTAATGCTATTTCATCTTCCCCATGCATGTTCGAAGATTTCTGAACCAATCGTCATGTTTTATGGGGTAGAAAGTTAGGTTAGGCTATGAATTAGGTGAGATAAAATAAGCCAAATCTCTTTAATATTTTTGACTGATCAGAATACTTTGATGTGTGTTAATACATTACTATTTACTTTACTTTGGTGTTGGCATTTCTTAAATAAAGCCACAGAATTATTAATATATTTTTCCAAAACGCCTGTTCTGCCTAAATCAGTTTTTTTTTTCTTCACTGCAACAAAAAATTTAAGAAAGAAAGAAATACCCAGTAAAATTTACAGTTTCAAACCAGCCTTTTTGAATTGGTTGTGCAAAATTTAGATATTTACGAAGTTAATCCGATGGCCTAACAGTTTTCTACCATACAAGAACAAGTTTTTATATAAAGTCTATAAATAAACTGGTTTTTTTAAAAAAGTTTTTGTGGTAAAAATAAGCCTATTGTCTCAACGCAGACTCTTACCATAAGGGAATTTTTTTTTCTGAAAATTAAGTAAATCTTTACGAAATATCTTATGTCAGTAGAATTTTTATCGACCTGTCATTGCATATAGAATAATATCATAAATCAAATTTCAAAAATTTTTTTATTTTAAAAACACATTTATTTATGTTTTTAAAATGCAAATTTAGAAAATTCCCTTTATACCAAGTTGCTCCTCTCCGAATCCTTCTGTAACTGGAATACTTTAGAAAATAAAGATTTACCTTTAAATTATAATTTTTTATAGGTTTAAACTTTTATTCTTGTAAAAATTTATTGGAGTAAGTAGATGCGTTATACATTAAGTAAGATCTGAGTTTTGTTAAAAATAGTAAAACAAGTTATTTAAACTATGAGCGAAGGAACTTAATTTTTCCAGGAAAAGCCTACAAGCTTTTGGAAATATATATTCTTTCAAAAGAACTCCTCAACATCGGTTTCAAACTTGTATTTGGGAATAATTGGACGTCAATCTCATATGTTTCCTAAAAGGAAATTTGATAAAATAGTTTTATGGGATTTTAGACCGATTTAAGGATTTCTTGGTAGGATTTAAGTTTGCTAAACAATTAGAATGTCAACTACCCATGATTTTCCGATGTCTTATGCTTCCATTAGAACTTGCCTTTTATTGCAGCATTAAAATACGAAACTTAAAACATTTAAGACTATGATTTTAAAAACTAATGGATGCACTGGAATTTTTTATCGAATAATAGAAAATCAGTTTAAATAAAATAAATATATTTCTTCAGTTATAATAAATTTATGCATTTGGATTTTATATCCAGCTTGATCCGGTTTCTGAAATTCCATAGTTGAATTTTGTTTTAAACAATGAAATTTCATTTATTCTTACAAAGAAATCACCTCTTTCACATTTTAGTAAATGTTTTCTTTATCCTGTAAGAAATTGGGGCTTTTTATTATTTTAGAAACGTTTTCGTCTCTAAAAGGATTTTATATTTTATGTAAATTGAAAAAATTTAAATGTGAATATTTGGAGCGAGCATCTTTTGTTAAGAATCAATTGTGCCAAACTTCATTTTGAATTTATATTTCTTGTTTAAATTATTTAATGATTATTACTATTGAATGGAACAAATGGTTTATAATAATATATTTGTTTTTTTTATATATATATTTAGTTTATAATATATTTGGTTATAATATATATAAATAATATATTTGGTTTATAATAATATAATGGGGAGTGGGTTGGGGGAAAAGAGTTCGCCTTCCAATGAGGTGACCCAGTTTCATATCCAAGAGATGACAGGCTGATTCTAGTCCTGTTCGCACCGACCACAGTGATCATAAGTTTGAATCCTTTTGTCGTCTGGCAAACCGAAGGTTTTCGTAGTTTTCCACTCCATGTAATGAATTTGCGTATTAGTTTCATTAAAAAGCCCTCCTCGAAGGCTATTTTCCCCTATGTTCTATCTATAAATTCCCAAATCTTCTGGGTTTTATTCAAAATTCTAAGGTGACGGAGCTAAACATTGTTATTTTGAAACTCAGAAATTGGGTCGACTGATTTACGCCGGTTATAAAATTAAATGTATTTGTAAGGAAGCTATACGTTTGTAAGAATAATAGATTTTTTTTAGAGTAGAAATAAACTAGCAAATATTCAAAAGATCATCGTTCATCGGAAAATTAACCCATTCCACTAGACATTGCACAAATGCAACGGTTTTTAGTCGCGTAAATAGTTCCTTTATTCAAAATGGTGGTAGAGAATCACTGCTTAAGATAAGTTGATAACTCCCATTGTGACTACCACTTTAGGATTAAAATATTGTAAATTTATAATTTCAGATCAAAATATGACTTACATTTTTAAGAAATTTTGGTAAACCCGATCCTACCAAAATAAATTTAAAAATGAAATAATTGATCTACCAATCTTTTGAAAAATGTACACGAGTGTTTCGATACTTAATGGTTAATTGTTAAGCTAGTATTTAAGCTAGTAAACCTAGTATTATATTAGTACTAATGAATTTTTAGCTGTTTGACTAAGAGTTGGCATGATATTAAATTAGTTATAACTGAAGGATTATTTAGGGAAATTTTTATAGTTGGAAATTGAGAAGAAACTCTGTCATTATTTGAAAACAATTGCACTAAAAATTTAGCAAGATATGTTTATTTGGAGAATTGAACAAACCTTAACTCCTTAACAATCGGTTTATTTTCTAGAAAACGGTCATAAAAGTGCCTATTTTTTGGCTTTTGTATTACATATTTGATTATTTTAAACTAGTTGCAGCACTAAACTAACTATCTACAATTACCTTAAAAATATCCTGGCTCTTCCACCTGGTGTGTAAAATGAGAAATAAAATGTTTTCCCGGCAAAAGAAATGAATTAGTTTTATTCTTATTGGTGCGTTACTACTGAACACTCCAGCCTTTCAATATCACGGGAGCGAGAAATAGAGGGCGAAACCTCACCCCGTCATTTACACGGGAGCGAGAAGGAAGGGGTTAAAGGAAGTCTTGCTGTCTTCTGGCGTCATAGCAAAACGTGACTCTTTCCTTTTTTCCCCTTCATTGATTTGGCGTTCCTTTAAACATCTTAATTTTAGATAACAAATTACTGTATCAACGAATAGTGCTCCCAAATACAGCACTCACGAAACTAATTCCCCCCTATCGAAACCAAATAATTATATTAAAAAATTAGTCAAAATAAAATACAAACAAACTAAAAAAGAGAGAGATAGAAAATAGTAGAAGCTAATCTTGTACCGGAAGTTGAAACAACCTCTGCAAATACTGCCATCTACCGTTGAGAACTCGAAACACGTTTGGGAATAAAGTCAATATGTTAAAAATTTTAAAAGAATTGTTTATAATTCGTTTGCTAACATTATTGGGTAAAAGGTAACACGTGAACACTGTCGAAATTGATTGTCGTTCAAATTAAGGAAGCATTATTTCGATATATGAAAGCAGTCCTTGGATACTAAAAAGCTTTTCACAAATATCGCTTTCATCTTAATGATAAAATGAGCAAGTCTGATTGCTCAAAATAAAAGTATTTATGATTTCTCAAGGTAAGTTCGAAATCACTTTGCACCTTAATGAAAGTTTATTTATGAATATGTTGGGCTTTATAAATAGATCCCTGGTTTTTGTGAGTCAATCTATAAATATTTAACTTAATAAGTGTTCTTTTAATGCTTGGTTACTGAATTAAATGGCCTATATGTGTATCATCTAAAAATATTTGTGAATTTAAATTTGGTATATGATTTTTGTACATATAATTATAACAGCATTTTTGCCTTCTTGTATATAATTCTGTTATGGCTTAGCACCGATCCCTGTTTTGCTACTTAGTTCCGACTGGAAAGAAACTAAGTAGATACAATGAACATTGTGCAGCGCTATACACTGTCTGTTTTTTTAAATATTAATATAAAATTTAAAAAAAACATAGATTATTTATTTTATTATGTGTAGAAACTTAAGAAACTAGTACAAAAATTATTATTATTTCTTTAAACGGCCATTTTTGGTAAAAATAAGAAACTTTTTTTGCCTATGCGTTAAGTATAGTAAATCAAACCACATCGATCACATGAAACCAAAAATCCTTTGAAGATTTTATTTAGAAGGCTATCAACTACGTTTCGACCTATTACCTTAAAAGCAAGTGTATATACTACTGAGTTGGAAATCAATATAATTAAAAAAGTAAATTTTTAAATATTTCCGAAAAAGCATGCTTAAAATGAAACACTACTTTTTTCCCTTATACTGTATTTCAAAACATGCTTGTTATAATCTTAAACACTCACGGAAAATTGCAGAAAATTATTTTAAAACATGAAATATCGTGTTTAAGGTAGTGTAAAATGGAAAAGAAAATCTGGTTTTGATATAAACGCATTTTCAGACTTAAAATCATTAGTCTATCCACTGTTATCACCTTGCACAAAAACTGCTATAACTTCGTAAGTAATTGAAGCACAAACAAGAGTAAAGAATTGTTAGAAAGCTAAGAATACAAAGATTCTAAATTTATAATAAACTCATTTTCAAAAATTTTGCTCGGAATGCGGTAGTGGGTGGACCTTAAATTTCCTTATTACCTCTGGATGCCTTATGATGTTATGACCTGTGGTCCTTAAATTAGAAGAAAAAAACTGTCAGCTGATTGGCCAGCATAACACCGTTTGTTTCGTAAAAAATGTACGGTAGTTTAAAAGTAAATACCTCAATTTTAAGCAGATAATCACTATTATTTTAACAAAAAAATATGCCAACAACCGATGGGTGCACGCCGAGAGCAGAATTCCAATGATCAGTCGATGCTGGGAATCGAATCCGGGTCACCTCGTTTGGGAGACGAGTTCCCTGAGCAACTCGTCTCTCAACTGTTCCCTGAGCAACGGCAGCTCTAGTGCTTGGGTATGAAGAAAAATCTTAACAGTCTTTATCTTGGAAGTCTAACTTATTGATTTCCCATTTAAGTTTTAAAGATGTTTAAAACTAAATTAGCCCAGCCTTATAAATATATCTAGCTTATAATAATATCTAAAGACAGATAATAATCAGGTACAATATCAAGGCGACATTGAAGTCAAATTGCGATTTTATTGACAGTACGTTGATTACCATAAAATAATATTTGAGCAGTAAGATCAAGAGAAGTATAGAATTTCTGAGAAGTATAGAAAATAATTGTAAAATAATTTCAAAAAAGATAAAGTACTAGTACTACATGGAAAAAATAGAATTTTAATTAACAGTTTTAATTCGTTTATGATTAGAGTAACGGAAAGAGAAACCTGCGTGTTTTTGGAATAACAGCTTTAAGCCATATGAAGAAAGTTTGTAAAAAAATTGAATTTTTTGTAGCTCGTGGGTAACGATCAAAAAAAAAAAAACATGTATTTCTCTTTAAACAGTTTATTTCAATAAAAAAAAGTATTTTTTTTCTTTCTAATTACAGTGTAAAAGAGCCAAAATTGACTCTAGCGCGCTTAAAAAAATTAAAATATTAACTTACTCGTGAAGCGAGCTATTGTCGATTTAGTCTTTTGTATTATTATTTAGTCTGACCAAGTGTTGCTATTAATTGACTAACATATTGCCTAGTAGACTATATTATATTGGTTTTTAAAAATTTTAAAGTAAAGTAATGAAATTTAACTCTTAAATAAGTTAAATATTAGTGCACTTTAGCATCCTAATAGAGTCTCGGTGCTGCCATCTAGTGTGGCAGAAACTAGACGTCCAAATTAACATGCCCAACGGTATCTCACCCATTGGGGTGGTCCTGAAAGAGTGGATACCACTTATGGAGAACGCACTTGGTCTGCTCATCGGGAAGACTGATTATGCAGCTCATAAGAAATAAAAAAAATATATTTAATATATCCTGTGAACACATAAAATGTCATTTCATGATCATGAAAAAAATAAATAAATAAAATAAACGTATGTATTCTCTTTAACATGATCAACTAGGTATTGAATATTTTAATAAAATTTTAAAGATACAAACTTTCTTAAACAGAAACGTTAGAACAAATATACGTACAGCAGAGAAGCTTGCGCTTCCCTAAATTAAAAATAAAATATTATGAGGTTTGCTTTGTTTGTTACTAAAAATAAGCTCTTTACCATATTTGTGACATTGCAAATTTGCATTTCACTCGAATTTCAAAAATAAAATACAGAATATCAAAACTAGTATCTGTTTCATACTTCAAATATTTGCGTAAAATCTTTTGAGAAATAAAAGACAAATTTATTCGATGAATTTTGATTGAAATCTGGTAGCAAACCACTTACATTTTCAGTTGAATCTTTAGGATATATGTCAGAATACAAATATTTGTAGAAGACTAACTTTTTCCATTCGAGAAGAAAACTAACGAAAACTAAAACTTCGTCGATACAAAGTAAATTAAAACTCTTTCAATCAACATCAAAAGATTGCGTTTAAATATACATATTCAATCTCACCATAGAATATAAACTTAAGAATGAAGCTGTAAATATTTTGAATTTTTACATAATGTAGCGTTTGATCGTTATCCAACATTAAGTATTTTTAAAATTTGAATATTTGTTTTTCTATGAAGCTGTTAACTGAAGAAAATACTCAATGTCTCTAAGCATAGCTAGGTTTTTTGCCAGAAATGTCTTTACTTTAGGGTAATTTTACCAGAATGTTTTTCTCCGCGTGGTTAATCCAGTTATAATTAGTGTATTGTGATTACGAAAAATATATGCCTTTTTAATTAAGGAGAAAAAAAAAGTATGACCAGACTTGTCCCCCCCCCAAAAAAAAAATAATAAACCATATAAATTAAAAGCAGGGGATAATCCAATATCGATATTTTCCCTTTTGTCGTGTTGAATGTGTGAAATATTTAATCATTTCAAATTTGACTCTGGAGTTTAGGTATTGAATGCACTATTGGATTAATTTTCCGGTAGCATATAACATTTCATGTCAATAATTAACAATAGTATTTAATTTATACAGGAAACAAAGGCATGCATATACAGGGGGTGGGGGAACAAAATAATGGAAAAAACTTCAATAATATTCTTTTCCTATTTCCCCAGAAATACACAACGAAATATTTTATAACTTCAGAATATTTATATCATGTGATATCTCATACAATCAATGAAATTTAAAGCTTTTAGAGGTATTAGGGGATGACAATAAATTACAGAAGGAAAATAATGTTTTTGAATACCCCCTGTCAAAATTTAGCAATAGAGTAATTTGTGACAGTTATTTTGGTTATTATTTGCAATAACTACAAAATATATCGCAAGTCTATCTTAAATATTTATAGAGATACTGACAATTTTATTAAAAAAACACTATTTTTCTGTCTTAAGTTTTTGTGCTATAACTTTTAAAAAATTAAATAAAAGTAAACAAAAGTTATGGAGCTATTTAAAATTAATTACAAAATTCTTACTTTAAAATTTGAGACAAATTCGTTTAAAACTGTGCGAGATATGAGTAATTAAAGTAGTTCTTTAAAACTGCGCATGCGTGGAAAAATAAAAAAAAATATTTCTTAATTTTGAAATGAATTGTATTAGACAACTAATTAAAAAAGTGAGATTTGAATATCTCAAAAAATTAAAAAGGTATCAAACAATTTTCTAAAAAGTTTTCGTACATTTTACCATAAAGCTCAGAATGATAAGGCGTTTTCTATAAATATTATTTTGTATAATACGGCAGAATTTAATAAAAAATTATAATACCTTACAATAAACTTTCATACACCAAAATGTGATTTAAAAAAGGAAGGAAACAGACAAAAAAAAATACTACGAGGATGACTCTCAGCAAAGCCAGTGCAAATTAATAAATCTTGTTTAATATTACAAAATGAAATATGTGGAAAGCCCATATTTTTAATCATAGCATTCTTTTAAAAAGTACGAAAACTACTTAGAAGATTAATTTTTAAATTTTTAGGATATTCAAATCTAATTTTTTTTATTAGTTACCAAATATGATTCACTACAAAATTAAGAGAAAAAAAATTCCCACCCATGCTCAGTATAAAGAAATTACTTTGCTAACTTATATCTTGCTCAGTTTTAAACAAAGTTTTCTCAAATTTTAAAGTGATCATTTTATAATTAATTTTAAATTGCTCTAAGTATTCTTTGAAATTTCATAGAAAATATTTCATAGAATATATATATATATATATATCACAATTTAAGATACAAATGCAATAATAATGAGAAAAATTGGAGAAAGAATATAAAATACATAATTTCTAATTGTTTCAGGCTCCAAGAAAAACTGGACCATGTCACCACTGAAGGAATATTCAGAGATACTGTTCTTTTTAAAAGTTGAAATAAAACACAATGAGTTATCACCCCATAAGACATTTGAAAGAATTACCGCAACAGGAGAAAACCAAAAAATATTAATCACAAATAACAGACTAAATATCACAGTAGGAATACTACAACAGGAGACGAGAAAATTTTGTAACATGAAATAATATATTAAAGATCAAAAGGGAAAAACACTGACCAGAAATTAAAGTGGAGGCAATGGCATACATAACTGCTTCGTCAGGGGGCATTGCCATGTAGTCAGAGCAGGAGCAGTTTCTGTGCTTGGTGGCAAATTATAGCAAACAACCATATCCCCAACAGTTCAAAGAAAAACAAAAGAAATCTACACCAGGTCAGAAGGCGACTATATACTGTAATCTTGAAAATCGAAGTAGAAGTGCACAAAATTTACAGGTGAGAAGCAGAATTTTTCCAATGAATTTAAAAAGTTTCAGGTTTGAGTTCTAAATTAGTATGTGGGTTAGAGTATTAAATCAGTATGTGTATGAAGGTGGAGAACAAAACTCTATCAATTAAAATTAAGGATATAGATAAGAAAAATAACTAATGAGAAAATTAAAAAATAAACTCTATTAACTTTAAGCTTAATAATTAAATAAACTCCATAAAAATTAACCTTAATAATTTTATTAGAAATATAGACAAGTAAACGATTCATTTCAAGGTGATTCGACCGAACCCTTCAATAGCATAAAGCTGCGTATTACCACTCTTCGGAAGACATTCCCTTACTGAATCTTCAAATATATATAATATATATAGGGTGTCCCAAAACTCGTGTTATATAGAAGCCAACTTGACAAGAGAGGGTTAGAAGACAACTAGACAAGCGCAAATCACCATACAATCTCTGGTTGGAACGAAATTCATAAAGCGCTAGAGCACGAAACAATCTGTGTTACTAAATGATAGGAAACAAGACAGACAGAGATGGAATGAAAGAGAAAATCATAAAATAAAGACAAATATTGTATTCAACAAAATTAAATTAAACAGCACTCAGTCCCCCACCACACGACTACCAACATTTATGCTGGTTTCACACCGTCGTAGGAGTGGCCAAAAGGCATTGACGAAAACACCCGGCATCTCACATGGTGTCAAAAGTTACGGATATTCGGGTAATTAAGCAGAATGTAGGGGACCACCGTATTAGATTAGGCACTTCATATGATCATAGAATAAAAACATAATATTAGCATGGATTTAAAAGTCCCTAACATAATCCCGGACATAAATTTAAAAGTCTAGTCCCAGAAGAAAAGTCCAAGCCCTCTAGACCGTTCCGTCTTGCGTTCCGTCCATGCTGATTTATGCTTGTCTTGTTGTCTTTTATCGCCCCCAAACGTATGATTCATGAGTTTTTGGACACTCTGTGTGTATAAAATCGTGTTAAAATCTCTTCGTAGCTATTTGTTATTTTACCTACATTACAAATAAAATTTTTGGCCAAAAATTAGAAACACCGAGATTTTAAAATTTTTTAAAAGTGTCTTATGATATGTATGCTTTTGATGCATAGTTATTGTTTAGTATAACAGAGAGAAAAAGTCGAGGCAATGCGATAATTCTTAAGTGTGCGATTGCTCAAAAGGAATTCCTAAAATTTCGATATGGCCTTTAAAATTGAAATTTTTTCTTTGTAGTTTTGTCATACGACTATCTTCTACTCAAATTAATATGTATTAAATAACTAGAAAAAGTAATTTTATTTAGAGAGTTTTAATTTCAAAACTCTTTATTAAATAAATAAGTTGAGAGCCTTTATTTTAAAAGGAACAACCGCTTTTAAACTGGATCAAAGATCTTTTACGCAATGTGTATTCCGTTTAATCGAATTTATCGTAAATTTCATTCAAATTACCACCCCCAAAATTCAAAAGAGTGTATACAACAAAACTAACCTTCCATACAGAACATATTCTTGCGGTAAAAGAAGTAAGTTCACCCCCTTTCCCTCAGTTTCTTCAGTTTTCCCCCTAGTTTCCTCACGTTCTTTAGAAATTGGGTTTTCCGGATGGAAAAGTTTTAAGCGTTTCTTAATAGGGTTTCTACTCCGTGCATTTTTTGACAAATAGCTTTAATTAACTCAAGCCGCAAAAAGGATGCTTTATAAAAACTGAGAAAACTGAGGACACAGAATGCTCCGTAAAGAGTTATTCAATTCCCTGTTGAAAAGAAAGAAACATCTGCGTTATATTAATATTCTTTGGGTTAAGTTTCTATTCACGTTATTTTAAGGGTTTTTACATGCATTAAAAATTAAAACTTATTTTGGCGTTGCTCTGTTTCGCTGAAAAAACAACCGCCATCTTTTTTTCATAAAACTAAACACACCTGAGAGTTTTTTTCTCCGCTTATGCTTCAAAGATTCTTGTTGTAAAAAATAATATTACAAAACTTTACGTTTCATTAGAAAAATTTAAAAGAATTCAACCGTTTAAAGAAATTTTATTTTTATGTATTTAAAATTCTGTAGAAATTTATAAAAGAATCTAATTACATTTTTCATTTTACTGTGTATAAAAATTTAGGAGAGAATGAGGAAGATGGAAATTGTAATATTTAATAAATACTCTCCTCTTCATAAATATGCAAGAAACAGAAAAGTAAAGCTTATTAAAAAAGAGGAAACAAAAGTTTTGTTCATTAATTTGAAGTTAAAAGTTACTATTCTTTGTACACGATTTTGCAATTAAAATTTGAAATGTACTGCCACATCAAAATTGGATATTATACGCCTATTTTTGAATAATTATTTCTTAGAGTATTATAAAACATAAATAACACTTATTTTATATTCTTAGTTCATTCATTTTAATGAAACTCAAATACAATCGTTCAACATAAAATTTCTGGATCTTTATGAGTGTAGAAGATTTTAACAACGGTATAAAACATGTTAATTTTAAAATTCTACGCATCTATTGTTGTTTTACCACTGCAATCACTCGCCGTACAGATAAAATCTGTAAATATTTCAGAACTACGAGAATAAATCTAAAAATTTATTTAAATTTATAATTTAGAACAATATGTGACATAATAAATTTAAAATAAATCTAAAAATATTTTAGAAACAGGGATTTAGTATGAGACAAATGTGATCGATATAAATAAAATAATTTTCTTGAAAAGGTTTAGCCATTTTTATCTAGTTTTCACGTATTTCACTAGTTTTCACGTAAGACAAAGAAAGTATTCGTATATATTCTTTGCTATAGAGACGGCAGAAGATTTATATTTTTAATATTTTGCATGCTTCTTGAAGATGGTCATTGACAACTATTATACATCACTGCTAAGGAGTTATAATGCTCCGACTATTTTAGCCAACCTTACTTAATGTATCATACCATAGGGTGGCTTTTATTAGTATGGAGAAATTTTTTTCCCCCATTGAATATGAATATTCCATGGCACCCTTTAAAAATGTGTCATTTGGTATAAAACTTATATCGCGAAAATATGAACACAATGGAATTATATTAAGAATCTACTCCCAATCGTCTGAGACTTTTTTTTTTCTTTCAATTATCGTCGTTGAACAGCTGACCTAATTTTGGGTTTACAACTACTAATGTTCAACTCCGAGGCCTTTTAACTTTGAACCCAATCCGAAATACAAGGGGGACTCGCGGATCAAGTATTTCGAGAAATTTACCTTCATGGAAGACTTTTTGATGATACTAACCCAAATTAGCGTCACATGCAGAGGAAAACCACGAAGATCCCCCACGGTTAGCCTGTTGGCAAGGGGACTCTGACCCATTATCTTCACAGTAATATTTTAAAGAGTTAAAAAAATTAACATTTGGTTAACTCTCGTAAAATGACACTCATGATAGATTATATAGATTATTACTAAATTCGTAAAAAGAATGAAATGAATAAAATTGGATTAAGTTGATTTTCTAGTGTATTTTCTCTTTTCTAATTTAATATTTTAGAAAACCTAGCACATGGATTTAGTGTGAATCAAATGTGATCGATATAAATTAAATAAAATATTGCGAGTTATTAATAATCACCATTTTATTTAAAAAAAATGATCTTAGCTGGTTGTTATGAAGAAAAAGTGTAGTAATAATTTCTGTAGATTTCACTTTTGAGAAAAGGGTAACATTACTATTGGGGTCTTCTTGTCTTGCCTAATTAG
The DNA here is from genome assembly GCA_949128135.1 of Parasteatoda lunata. Lineage (NCBI taxonomy): Eukaryota > Metazoa > Arthropoda > Arachnida > Araneae > Theridiidae > Parasteatoda > Parasteatoda lunata. The sequence goes on from OX421975.1 coordinate 78,338,581, forward strand.
AGAATATCTTTCTGTATAATGTCTTAAATTATATATAAATAAAGTAAGATTTTGAATTTTCCATGAAATAAGCAGACAAAAGCACATAAGCAGAATTTTAAATAAAAATAAATAAAACATACATATTTAAAACATTATAATTTTTTAACAAAAATTATATTGCTTTATCATCAAGTGTAATTTAAAGCCAGAAAGACAATATTTACTTGATTTGTATATTGTATACATGTGTATATGATATTTAAAGTTCTGTGAGTAAAACAACTATATTAACATTTTTCATAAATAATATACTGAAAAAAATAAATATGTGTCATATTTTTTTCATTTAAAATAATTAAAAAATACTTTAAAAGGAACTTATATATTTCATTAGTGTTTATTAAAATCATGAAACTAGCGATATGAGGCAATATCAGATTGCTCAAAATGTGTACAGTTTTGCAATTACTTTTGAAATTGTTTTCTAGTTTTCTTCCTCTTTCACGAAAACTTTTTTCGTATTATCGATATAATCGACCATTTATTTTTAATGGTGTGAAAGCTTCTTAATTAATCAAAACAATTAACTTACATCTTCCATATACAATGTACTTTAAAAACAAATAAGAGTCGTATATTTTTTTATATTAAATTATTAAAAAATATTTTAAAGGAAACTTCTATCTTTCCCAGGCGTTTATTAAAATCATGAAACTAGCGATAAGAAGCAATATCAGATTTCTCAAAATGTGTCCAGTTTTCCGATTCCTTTTGAAATTGTTTTCGAGTTTCCTTCCTCTTTCACGAAAACTTTTTTCGTATTATCGATATCATCGACCATCTGTTTTTTTTATGGAGTGAAAGCTTCTTAATTAATGTGTCAAAAACTGATCTTTTTAAAGCGAATAAAAGTACCCTTAAAATACGTATAGCAAGGAAATTTTCATTCAAAAAAACATATCTGTCATCTAAAGGAAGAAAAAAAAGGTTTGTTTCAGATTTCAGTATTTTTCTTTTCTTTTTTATTTCTTTTGTTATTGCAATTATAAAAGATAATTCGATATTCTGAAAAAATATTAAAAACTTATTTATATTTAACTTCGCTATTGAAATTACATTTTTTCCTTGGTAGCTCTTTAACCATATTAAAATTTGATTTAATTTCAATTCATTAGCTGATATATTTCTGTTTATTCTATTTTAAAGGTTTTATAAAGAAACAAAATATAGCTTGCATATATTGCATATATTGCTTCTAAGCTATTTATTGAACAATTTAATGTTTAATATAAGAATTAAACGATATACGAAATTTCATTGTTTTTTCCGAAAATTAAAATCTAATTATTGATCAATATTAACAATTTTGATTTTGAATATTTGAAAGCCAAACTCATTTTTTCCAAGTCTTGTAAAATAAGTAGATTTTTGGTAAGTTAGAAGATAACAGATGAGAAAAATATATTCCAAATTCCTTACGCCCGTTTGTTAAGCCTTGTGTTTAGCCTAAGTTAAACATATGTGAATTCCTTATGTTAAGTTTTAGGGTCAGATATATTAATAGCATGTTTAACTGCTGAAATTATTTTTTTCTTGGTTGTTTCAACCAAATTAAAAATTTATTTAATTTCAATTCAGTGGCTGGCTTTTTTTCTGTTTTATTAGGAAGCAAAATATGACGTCAAATTTTTAAGTTATTTATTTAGCTATTTATTGCAAAATTTAATGTTTAATATAAGTATTAAAAATATATGAAATGGTATTGTTTGTTTTTCGAAAATGAAATACATTTGTTAAACAATATAATTTTTTTAATAATAGCGTTAAATATTATTATTATTATTAGACATTCAAAATCCAAATGCATTTTCTCCAAGTCTTAAATAATAAATAGTTGCATATGTCAGGTTATAAAATAAGAATAAAAATGGATGCAGCATTTCTTATGGAGATAAAATAGGAATAAAAATATATGCAACATATCTTACGAAGATAAAATATTAATAGAAAAAAATATATGCGGTATTCTTTATGTAAAGCGTTAACTATAGGTATATTATGAACAGGTTTACTAAATTAAGAAAAAGGTACCGAAAATTGTATTGAGGTATAAAGATAGAAGTTGAAAGTTGATAAGACAAAAATAATTTGAAGAAGAAAAAAATCACCTTTACACACACGTCATTTTGTATGAAAAATAGTACTAAAAGTGAATTTTTTTTCACTGCTTATTCATCAATATTAATTAAATATTTTAAATCTCCATTAATCAATTAATGAACATTTTTTAAATTTATATAAGCTATTCATATGTGTTAGTTTATTATATGCGAGATCATGTAAAAAAGAAAATATACATGAAACTCGAAAGAAATACGAAATGGGATTTATGAAGTGATAATCACAAAAAAAATGTAGCATAATCATCGACATACCTTCTGAAAAGTGATGGATGGTTTTTCACCTAAATTCAATAATCACATAATCAATACTTTCTGAATATGTTAGAGATGTATTGTGACTGAATTCATTGATTCATAAATAGATTCTGATTTCAACCTCTTTCCTGATATATCAAATCCTCGAGTAGGATATTTATGCAGTCCAGTGTTCAAGTGGTTAGAGTTCATAGTAGCTTTTTGTCAAAAAATAATAAAACTCATTTACAAAACATTTTTGAAATTGTGTCATTCAAAACAAACATAATTACTCTTTTTTTTTCCCCTTCTGTCACAGACCTAAAACATGTATTTGTTGATGCGCATTTTAGATAAAAATTATTTTTTATTTTTGTTTTAATGGATTTCAAATTATATGCGATACTATTAATAGCTAGAGTTATCCGTAACTGGCTTAAATGAGAAAAGTACAATGCTTTAGCACCGAACTGTGAAAAAGGTTTGTTTTCCAAGATTTAAACTTGTATGTTCAGCTTATTCGAATCTTCAAATTTTAATCGCTTTTTCTGGAAAATTATTCTGTAGTCACGTCTTTCTGAAATTATACAATTATACCAGAAAATTATTCTTTGCAAATTATATGATGTTTAATTCTACGTAGGAGTTAGCTTCGGTATTTTTTATTTATTTATTATTATTTATTTATTTATTATTTTTTTTTTTTACGAAGCAATAAAAAAAAAGAAAAATCAAATCAATGAAATCAATGAAAAATCAAATCAATAAAAAACTAAAAATTAAATTCTTCCATTCAAATAATGCACAATCAATTTTGGCGCACAACTTTTGATCAATTATAGCTAATTTTCTTTTAAAGCTAAACAACGTTGACAAAAATAGAAATGTTGCCACAAAAAAATGCTAGAGAGATGAACAATCGCTAACTATAACTGGTATTCTGGACAAAGGTTTGACTTTTCTTCTTTTGAAATTATTTAACTTAGCCTCTCTGCTCTAAACTATATTTCCCGGAATCATTTTATATTTTGAAAAAGTCAGAAAATTTATGAAATGACCCTTCTAATATCACATTTTTTCTAATGATTGGAAATCTATTTTCTTTTAATTTTTAAATCTTACATTAATTGGGTTCCCAACCAAATTCTATCTCACCTTGTTCTTATTTCCCTTTTTATCGCTTGGTCATCTTGTCCATGCTTGTTTTTCCATCCCTATTACTCAATCCCTTCTGTTATTTGTTGTAATTTTATTCTGCATTTCTGCCGCTCTTACACACTAGAGGTGGGTCTTTATCAAATGTATCTGATATTAAATGAAAATATCTTAATCTTCTATATGCAACATCTGAATAGTATTACTTCAAAGTACTGTTTCCGGTATTTGTGTACCTGTTACACGTATCTGGTTGTTAATAACTCAGTATTAACTGTTATTCGAACTGTGTAGTCATGTCAACTCACTTTAGATTTATCCAGATTTGATTAAATTAGTAAATTTTGGATATGATATCTTTGCCCATGCTTATACTCACATTAGTCTCAAGCAGTTCGCTTTGGATTAGTTCTAGATGCCTTGTGTGATAATGCTATTTATCACAAATTTTATACTGTCCTTAATTGTTAGTCTCCTTTGTCATTTAAATTGGTTTTCCTTTTAACTCTACTTTCTTGTATATAAGTTTCTGCCTTAACTTCATTAACTTTCATTTTTTAAACTTAAACTTGCTCTTAATCTGTGTAATTTACCATATATATATTCAACTATTGCATATTTTATTGTTAATTATTTATAACCATTTTTTTGTAAAATATGAATTTATTTTATAATTTATTGCTAATTACCCACATTTTTATGTTGTCCTTCTTTTCAGTCACGCAGTTCGTTAAAAACCCTCAATAGTCGTTGGTAAGGAACCAATTAAGAAAAAAAGAAAGCGATGTTAGCAAATTAGCCAATGGAAAAACAAGTGGGCTGTTAACACCGAACCCCTTAAGATATTATTGGTAGGAGGAAGAAGTTAGCAAAAGATAGTAAAGTAACATCACGTGACCAAGACACTCCAGTGTGAAAGGGGAACAAAACTCAAGGTCAAGAAGGGGAAAAGACAAGAGTTTATGATTTCTGACTAAGAGGCATTCAAAGGTTCACATGCTGTGAGAGAAATAGAAAAATGCCACATAGGTTTATAAAAATATATTCATAAGTAATGAGAGCCTATGCAGCTGCAGATAGCTGGTAAAAAGAGGGTAGAAAAACAAAGATGACCTACAAACTGACCGGATGCAGGTGCGACCTTAGGGGTGGTCAACACAGCCCAAAAATAACAACTGGAGAAGCAGAGCGAGATAACTCATTAAGAGGATGGGTCACAGAGATGGTTTCGGTTTACAAAAAGTAAAAAATTTAAATTGGGAAAAGATATCTTTTGAAAAAATAAGGCACTGCATGACTTAAGAGAGGGGCAATATAAAGATGCCGGTAATAAGCAATAAATTATAAAATAAATTAATATTGCGCAATTAAAAACTATAGAGTATCAAGCTTGTAAATAAAATATAATAATAATCTGTAAATGTTATAAATAATTAATAATAAAACATGCAATAGTTGAACATATATATGGTAAATTACACAGATTAAGAACAAGTTTAAGTTTAAGAAAATGAAAGTTAATGAAGTTAAGACAGAAACCTATATTCAAGAAATTAGAGTTAAAAGGCAAATGTAAAACCAATTAAAAAGACAAAGGGACAAAAAAATTAAGGAGAGTATAAAATTTTTGATAAAATGGACCTATTGAGTTATTCTTTATTTTTTTCAATGCTTTTACTACCATAATTCGGGCAATTAAAACGTAACATAGGAATTAATAAGTAACTTTGTTAAGATCATTTGATCGTCAATTTGTTTTCCTTCTCTCATTCATTCGTGTGGGTTTACTTTGCCACATACACATAGTTTTTTTTTTTTTAATTTTTATAAATCTTACAATATTATGGATTTAATTGTTTCATCGTATAATTGTGGCTTAATAATTTAATTTTTTTAATCGTGAAAATTTAACCTTAATTTATATAATTCTCAGTACATTGCATATTTAAAACTTTAAAACTTTCACACTTTGATATGTAAAGCTGAAGCTGTATTTTCGTCTTACCAAAGAAAATCGTATTGAGTCTCTCGCATTGTTTAGTTTAAAAGATTTTTTTCACATTTTTTAGTTTGACTAATAAAATTCAAACAAATTTCTAAAATATTCATTTTGTATTCTTATACCAGCAGATTATATTCTTTTAATATATTTATTTCAGACCTAAATCATCAGGAAATTAATATATTATTTTTTAAAAGTATTATTATTTAGTATTTAATGGTATTATATTGTAATATATGAAATTGCAATTGTTACATCCTGTTTCAATCCATAGATTTATTAGATTTTTATTACTTCATTTAATGGAACGATGAGGAACATATGTTAAAAGTGTTATTTTTTAAACTTATATTTTTTTTTCTTGTATGATAATTTTAAGTCAAAATTGCTCAGTAATTTTGCCCCTGCACTTTATAGAATCTACATTCTAATAAAAACAGTGAAAAATTTATAGTTTTCACCCTATGTATCAAGGTCTGTGTACAAAACACCTAATATAAAATTTATAAGGCTTTTGTAAACTGACACTACTTTATATCAGTATGTATTTGTAACAGAAACCGAAAAAACAGTTTTAACTAACCTCTGTCGGACACTATTAAAGGTTTTTCATATCTGCGGCGGAGAAATATTACGTTTGCTTATATGGCATTATTCGTGCTTTTTTTATGTTCTTTGACATTATTCATATTCAAAACAAAGCCTCCTCATTCTTCATCTTAATATTTTCCCCTTTGTACTAGATCCGACGATAATTAAAATAATTTTTAATGTTTCTACTTTAACCAACAACGTAGAATTTAAAGACTAACAGCAAACGATTTGTTTTACCTTTGCAGATAAGTACAAACTATAAAATTAACTCTGACATTTTATGAAGCAACATCTTCAAACGTATCAAAATTTTAAATTAAACTACTCATTTTCTAAAACTTAAGAGTACCAATGTGGCAAATTGGTTTTTTAGAGGTATTAACTACTCAATGTACTGTTCTGGTTATTAAACAATTCAACTGGCAACCAGGTAAATGTAAATCGGTTGTTAAAAGTATTAGTAAATTGAATATGGCTTTGATCATTCAATAATACAGTAATATTCTAAAAAAATTTTATATGTTGTTTGTAGACATGATCTACTGAACATGAAGTTCTCGTTTGTCAAAATTTAAATGATCTAAAATGGGGGATTGGAAACTTATCAAGATGAAGGAATTCGCACTAAAACTAACAGTAAATATTTAAAATTCGTCTGATTTAATGATGAATAATTAAAGAAATTACAATTAACTATTTCATTTCAAATTTTACATTCAAATATTTAACTTTATTGATTAGATTTGTAACACGAAAATTTTTTTTTTTTTACTTAATTGCTGATTAACGTAAGATTTATTATTGTTTTCACATAAGTAAAATCTCATCACAAAACTATTTAATCAGTAAAACTATTTAGCAGATTTTAAACAAATTATTAATCTTGTGGAATAAGAGATGTATTTTATATTAAATAAACGTGTTTGAAATGCTTATTGAAACTCTTAATTTTTTTAAAAAAGCTCACGGTTGTCAGTTGATTTTATTCTCATTTTGTTTAGTAAAAAATACTTTCAATAACAACTAATATAATACAAAGAAACATAATTTCTGAGTATAACATGCTGTACTTCCGCCACAACGCAAATTTAAAATACTGTGGGGTCTAGATCTCTCAAGTGATAAATTGACATTAACATGTTGAATGCCACGCTAATTTTACATGGCTTACCAGTCTGGCCAAAATGATTTCCTCAGTATGTATTGCATTAATTTTTTCAAACCATTTTAGTAACAATAATATAAAAAAATTAAAAGCATTAAAAATTTACTCGAATTATGTGTTTCTAATAATCTTTGCTTCGCCGGTCACCGGTGACCCCTTGGAGCTACGAACAAACTCGGTGACGGTCACCGGTGACCCCCATGGCATTCAACGTGTTAATACAAACTATTGTTTACTTTTTAAATAATGTAAAATTTACTGCAAAAAAAGTAGCATTGCAGCAGGTATGCTTCCCCGTTTAACTTAAGTAGTACAAACATAGTTTTTTTGTTTGGAAAAGAAAGAACCGAACTTCCAAAATTGCCGGATTATGAATCTACAAACATGAAGAGAGAAGTTAAAAAATTTTGAAAATGCAAGGTAAATTTATTAAACTTTTATTCGAAGAGCACCTGATAAAGGAATAATCTTTAGGAATAACAAAACGTTTCAAAACTAATCTTCGATAAAAAAAAAAATAAAAAAAAGAAGAACTGAATTTGAAAATTTAGTGTCCGCATGTAAAAAGCAAAATGGGCTTAAATAGTATAAAAGTACATTCTTACAGTCTCGAATTACTATTTCACAATTATCAAGAGATGAAATAAACTTCAGAGAGTAATTTCCTTTCGCATTTACAATCTTAACTAATATGCGGAGTTCTCTAGCTTCTAGCATAAATGAGAAAGATTTATATTTCATACGCCACTGTAAGGGAGAAATCGCTGGTTGAGATGCAAATATTCTATGATAGGCTTCTAGAAAATCTTTTTGAATAATATCAGAATAAGGATAACAAATATGTTTGGTGAAAATAGTTCTTTTTCTAACTTTATTTTTATTATTTAATTTAACTTTACTTTAATTTACTTTACTTTACTTTAATTTAACTATAACTTTATTTAATTTAACCTTTCCATTCGATACACTAAAGATAACAAAATACTAAACAAGAGTGTGGTTAAAATATAACCGAAAATATATGAAATGGTCGTCATTAATACCTGAGTTTATATATTTAGCTCAATGTTGTTAGAACAAATCATTAAGTGACTGTCAAAAGTACTGGAGACAAAGACTAAGTACAGTAAATTAAGGGTAAAAAAATAAAATCTTATAATAAATAATCAACTCTTAACCAATTACTACTATTCAACATGATTATTTTACTAGGATTTATTGGCATTTTAACAATAAACACAAAATTGTAAATTCCTGATTGAAATATACATTGTTTAAAATCATTTTCTTAAAACATAATACTAGGAATACATAATTAAGTGAAAAAATGATGCGAACCTTTGGAAAATTTGACAAAAACACACCTACATTTAACATAAACGCAACCTATGGTAACTATCGAAATTTATATGGCAAACTACCATTGGCCTATGATAACCATTGGCATTTATATGGCAAGACACCATAAGTATATGGTTGCCATAGAAATTTTTATTATTTTATATGACGGGACACCACAGCCTTATGGTATGATTAAGGGGAATTACCATAGGCTAAGCACTATATGATAAACCAATGGAAGCACACTATACACATGTGTCAAATATATGGCAGGTATTGTGGTGGCTCAGGAGATGGAGCATTCGGCGTCCAAGGAGGAGAACCGAGTTTGTATCCCAGCGATGGCTGGTCAGTACGAATTCTGCGCCGGCTCGCACCGACCACAGTAAGTTATCCCCAGTGGTAGACGGATCATGGGTTAGAGACCCCTTGCCGTTAAGCTAACCATGGAAGATTTTCGTATTTTTCCTTTCCATGTAACGCAAATGCCGTCAAAAAGTCTTCCATGAAGGCAAACTTCTCCCAATACTTGATTTAAGAGTTCCCTTGTCTTCTGGATAGGGTAAAAATTACAAGGCTACGAAGCTGAACATTAGTAGTCGTAAACCGAAACAATTAGGTCGACCGATTAATGACGTTTATAAAATGAAATAAAACCATATAGCAGAGTGAACATGGTTGCGGGAGGAAACATGAGTGTTTTATTGCAAACTCTTGTGATCCAGCTCAATTCTGAGTTATTTAAACTAATCCATCACTGAAGTTTATTATAATAGAATTTTTCAGTTATTTAAAATTATTTCAAATATTTCAACGAAAAAAACAGCTTACAGAAATTTAAAATATTTAAAAAATTTTAATAATTCCAACAAAAGAAACAGCATTTAAACTTCGAGAAAATTGCCACTGCCATTTCAATAGCAATGCAAGCGTGATACCGATACTTTGATGGAAAGTGGGCCAAAAATATTAAGAATATATATATTTTTTTTTGATAATTTGCAAATATATATATAAATTTTTTAATAATTTACATTTTCTACTCTGTCCTTTTTTTTCTTCTCGAATTTCTGACTAAATCGATATTTAAACTTCTTTAAATTAATCAACATTCTACTAGTTTCGACAGCATTTTTCTACATTTTTGAACTTAATCTCTTTTGTATAAGCAACTTAATTATTGACTGAAATGGTTTTAGAAGACTCTAGAGTCAAATTACCTCTCCAGGCAACAACAATGTGTGAATTTCGTTGATATCGAAAATCACTTTTTGTGCTCTAACACGATATCGTGCACAATCGTTTATGTTGCGATTAATTTGAATTAATAAACAGTAGCGAACCAGCAAATCTGTATGTTATCTCCAATTTTATTTTCATAATTACTCATATTATTTTTATTTTATTTATGCTTTCCAATTAATTTGTGATGTAAAGAATTGAATCATCCGGTTATTGTCCGGTAAGATTCCTTTTCTTTTTCAAATGATTATTGTCTTTTCTCATATGTCTAATAACTTAATATCTTAATTTATCTCATTATAAACATTCTTATAATCATAAACTTTCTTGATAAAAGCTCCGAAAGTTCACTGTAATTCAATGACTTTTATTTATTATTGATAATGTATAAATTTGGCTATTGTGTAAAGAAATGTTATCGTTAGCCAGGCTATAGTACACCATAGTCTTATGGTAAAAGTTTTATGTAAATACAAATAGTTTAAAAACAAATAATTGTTGTATTTTGTGTATTGTGTGGAAATTCAAGAACAAAGGGGTAGATTAATTTTTCTTACGACACTTATGTGGTCGATAAATGAACAAAGCAAAAATGATTTTCTGAAACATTTTTTTTCACAAAATTTCTAATGGAAGTAAACAGTACTAAGAAATCCGTTAGGATATAAAATCGTCAAATCAATCTTTCGAACATCTTAAATAAATAATAAAAAAATAGTATAGCTACTAAAATCTATGGTTCTACTAAATAATCCATCAAGATAAAAAAGATAAATTACCCTCTTATAAATATAGGTTTTACAAGTTTATACTACAAACAATTACATAACAAGAAACCTTTAGGCTCTCTTACAAACTGACTGGTACAAAAAAACATATTCTCAAACAATCACAAATACCCATGAAATTATATCTACAACTGGAATAGACTTCATCTTTTAGAATGTACTTTCCTTTCATATTTAAAATCTCAACTAATTAGAGGAACTCTCTAGCATAAATGAGTTAGATTTATTTTTCCTGTGTCACTGTAGAGGACAAATAGCTGGTCGACATGCAAGGATGATAAGCGTCTGGACCATCTTCCTAAATAAGTCAAGAGTGATAGAAGTGAACAGGTTATAAGAAATCCGTTAGAATATAAAATCGTCAAATTAATCTTTGGAATATCTTAGTTAAATAATAAGGAATAGTATAGTTACTAAATGAAACCATGATTAAACATCTTCTAAAAATCAATCAAAATAAAGCTAAATCATTCTCTTATAAATATAGATTTTTCAAATATATTGCTATTGCCTAACAGATAACATTTATGCTTTTTTAGAAACTAAATGTTAAAAAAATATTCTCAAATAATCACGAATACTCATGCCACTTATAACCACAACAGGAACAGACTTCATCTTTTAGAATATACTTTCTTTTCACATTTACAATCTTAACTAATAAGTGGGATTCTCTAGCATAAACGAGTAAGATTTATTTTTCATGTGTCACTGTAAAGGACAAATAGCTGGTCGACATGCAAGGATGATAAGCTTCTGGAACATCTTCCTAAATAAGTCAAGAGTGATAGAAGTAAACATGTTCTAAGAAATCCCTTCTCCTATTTACTTTTGCTTCTGTACCATATGAATTAATTACATGGAGAAAGAAGATGAAAAAACTTTCCCATCGTTGAGAAAGTGATGTTTGTTTACTATTCGCGATGTTCATCCAGTAAGGAAGGGGGTTTCTGGGAATTCAATTTTAGTAATGGATTGCCATGCATACTGGGAGTGTTTATAGTGGAATCTATATTATATTGGGTTAATCTTAGAAAAAGAAAAAAAACTTATTCGGAAGTTAAGTTTTATTGTATTTTAGTTTGTGATCATTGATTTTTGTTTTACTTCATTCTTAAATAAAAAGTTAGAGATATTTGTTAAACGTGTATTTCAACAAAAAAAGTTAGTTGAAAGTACATAAATCAAATAACTTTCAATGCGGTTATTTCCCATGAAAAATCAGTTTAAACATTACTTTTCAATTGAACAACATGGAAAAATTGGCTTCTGGATGCACGTAAACATGCAAATTAAAGTTCGTAAAAGGTCAAGGCTAATGCTCAAAGAGCTAAAGAAATAGGGATTCTTGAAAGCAAAGCAAAGATTATGGTTATTAAAAAGATTATGGTTATCTTTTTGTCAATTTTATAGTTGGTTATCTTTTGTTGGTTATCTTTTTCCTAGTTATATCATAGTTGGTCATAGGTCCTAGCAATATCATAGTTGGTCATAGGTCCTAGTAATATCATAGTTGATCGTAGGTCCTAGTAATATCCTAGTTGGTCTTATTATAGTTGATTATCTTTTTAACAATTTCATGGTATAATCTTTTTGACAATTTCATAGCAACTTTCAAACAAAAAAAAGAAGAATTTTTTAAGTGAATAGTTAACAAAAATCATGAAACTTTCTAAAAAATTTTAATTTTTAATCAAAATAAATCTCCTTTGAGCTAAAATATTTTAGCAAAACTTTTGCAAAATTTTTTCTTTGAAACTTGTTCAAACAAGAAATTTGTGTTACGGGATTCTGAGTTTCATATAAACCTCTCTCATCTCTTAAGGTTTAGTAAAAATTCTTTCTTCAAAAATGCTACTGAATTTGTAGTTTGCTGATGGAAAGTAATATTGGTTGTATTAATCAAATCATTCGGCATCATTCTTAACTTTTAATTACTATCATTAATTAACCTAATCTATAGCTACTGTTTCGTATGCATATAAACTCGTCCTTGCTAATCAATTATGAAACGAATTATTCGCATAAATAGACATTCTGTGGTTTAGAGAGTAATTGCGATTATGCTGTCTGGCAAAGCATTTGGAATTCTTTTCCAGACAAAGCAAATGTGGATCAGTATACACCAAAAGGTTTTTCACAAAGGTATGTTTTTGTTGATATTTAGCTAGAGGTAAGTATATAGCTAGTTTTGGACATTCATCAATATCGAATTTTCAACCATTATTGGTCACAATTTTGAATCCAATATAGAGGAAAAGGAATAATTCTAAATAACGAGAAGCATGGTTTATCAACCACTTGGCATATTTTACGTCAATTTTGTGGAAGATAAGAACTGGGAAAATCCTTCATCATTTTCCGATCCTGTCATTGACCATAGCGAAATAGAAATCAATTTCAAAGGGTTACTACCAGGTGACTACTCTGGTTACCACCTATATCATCCCATCTCTAACTAGGATTTTTAGCAATTCGTACTTGAATAAAATAAACTATGTATCTAAACTTATTTTCCAACATTGATAAAAATGTTTATAGACAAATTATTATAGACAATGAACGGCATAGGTTTCATTAATCTTCTATCGTTGGAAGATTTTATGCTAAGCTTTTTCGTAAATATATATGATTTAATTATACAATAAACATGCATCGAATTTAGCAACGATTGTATGAGATAACGCAAAATGTTTTAGCTTAAAAATACTCTAATTTATAAAATCAATCAATTGCTGCACATTCTTGGAATCTTACGCTTAAATTAAATTTCAACAATGCCAAAAATAATTATACCCTAGTCATATTAGCACATCTTGATGCCCTGGAATCTTGTTTTATTCATATGAATGCTGATTCCCTTGTAAACAGCATTAGTTATTCACCACCTCTCCATAACGCGTATAAATGCATTGTATTTTGATTTGACATGTTTATTTTCATCCTCTCTCTGCTACAGAGGTTTCTTAGGTTTATTTTTCAGCGTTAATGTTTGTTTTTCGTAGGCAGTTTTATTATTACCTCTGTCAAGTCTTGAAAATTGGTATCTATTTTTAAGTGTGTAAAACAAGTCTACTGTTACTTCCAATCTGTATATTTTTGAAGCGAATGAAATTTTTCAATCAGGAAATGCTTTGATTTACAGTTTAAAAGATTTTTAGTATGAGAAAATTTACATTACTGTTAAATATTTTTTTCCCGATATTAATTTAGTTTTTTAAAAGAAAATATTTACAAAAATATCATTGGGAGGAAAGCACCTCACCTGATAAACAGAACTATAAGGAGAAAAAAAAAATATTCTTATTGAAATAAAGTGAATATAGTTTTAAAAATATAAAAGAAGCCCTGATAAAGACCTAGAGCAAAAAATAAATTTATAGTCCATTTTTACTTGATCTAGAAAGTTTACCTTAGAGTTCATAAACATATCCTTAAGAGCTTTCGATAAAGACACGGGACTCTGGTCCCCCATAAACTATACACTACTTACATTTTTGTCTCGTCTATTTTAAAGATTCTGAACCATTTGGGAAAAATATAGATTTCCTAAGAGTCCCTTCTTGAATTTCTCTTTTGGTTCACTTGAGTCATATTAAACGAGGAAATATTTTCTTTTCTTGCCTCAAGCAAAGATAATGTAGTCGTTTTTTTTCTGGTTTATTTAACTGAATAGATGGTTAAAAATATTTTATTCCAAATTGCCTTCTAGCCTTGGGTTCTAGTTACAATTCCATTTATAACAGTCAGTTAGAGTACTTATTTAGCACATAAAAGGAATGTTATTCAATATATATTGACTAAAAAAAACTTTTAATGTTTTTCAAGGAGTAATTATTCCAATATCAATTTTGGATGATTATTGGAAACTGAACTAGTTGAGAAAAGACCGTCGTAAAAACGAGACTATAATTAATATGTGCTAGTGCCTGAAGGGACATAATTTGAAAAAAAAAAAATTACATCACAATATTTTTATACCGCCTTTTTTAAACAATTAATTTGAAGACATGGATTTATTTTAATATCTCAATGCGTTTTTACGTGAAAATAAATTCAAAACATGCCATGATGAATACTTCATACTGATGTTAAAGTATCCTGCATATTTATAAAAAAAGATATTTCGTGTTGATTTTTTGTCACAGCATCAAAAAAGAAATTAGGCTGTTTAAAATTAACCGTTTTAATGCCAAAGTAAATTATCTTAAAAATGCCAATTTTGAATATAGATGTAATAAATTAGAATAAAACTATAAACACTATAATTTTATATACTGAATTGTTGTATTTTAGGGTAAGTAATAATTAATAGCTATTCACTCAAATATTGAAATTTTAGTTCAGATTGGATTGGTTGTGGAGTTTAATGGCATAAAAGATAGAAACTGTTTTTCAGATTTTTCTTTATCGTTTTGTGGAAATATACGCATTTCATTTTCTTGTAACTAATAACTTGTGTAACAGAGAATATTTGGAATAAAGAGTTTTCCTTTTATGTTACTCAACTATTTAATTATTTCTACATTCTTTCTAAGTTTTTAGTTTTACAAAAAATAAATGAGATATGTATATGTACGAAAGCTGGCCCTCCATTAAGATATAAAAAAGACCACGAGGATAACTTGGAGGTGAAGCGGCTTAACTTGCTGCTTCTATCAGCTTAAACTTCATACCAAGTGGTGTTGCCGTGCATCGTAAGAAGTTTCATTTTTCCGTTTGACGTCTATACTTAACGGAAAAAACTTTCGGTATAGCTAGAGTATAAGTATTCGAGGGTACAGACTGTTTTGTTTCTTCGGTACGGATGGATACACTCATTTTCTTCTTACTTAGTGTTCAATATTACTACTATCTTAGACTGAGCGTAAGCAACTTTTCAAACATATTGTATGATTTTTTGGCTGCGAAGTGAAGTTTTTACCTTTTTCTTGCTTTATGTACTGCAAGCGCTGGAGAATTTTATGGATCTTATCTTCAGAAGAGTTGCTTCAAGTCATGTGGATATTAAAAAGAAGGAAAGAAGAAATGAACATTGCTTAGGGTCAAAAATTCGTGTCAATATGCAAATGAAAAAGTTGCTTGTGGTCAGCCTTGCTTCTCGAATATATCCTTAAAATTACTTTCTTTTTCTGCCATACTTTTCTAAACCCGCAGTGTGCGCCACCATTACCACCATTTAAAAAGCGATATGAAAACGGAGTCACGTTATCAAAATGTAATAGTGATAATAGAATTAAAATGTATCAGCTTTATTGCCAATGTCGGACACAAAGTAGTTAAAATTTATCAAAAAGTGATTAGCGTATCGAAAATGAAATAAATCAGATATTTTTTTCAGATTAAAATTACAAGATTGTAACTGTAAGGTTGAATGTCTCGAAAGCACTGATGAGGTCAGGCTGTTCATTTACTGTGATGAAACGAAACTTTTTTAAAATTCATTGTCAACAAATAAATGTAATTTACTATAGGGCATGATAAATTTAAAAAAAAAAAATCTTTAAAGATTAATTGAATATAGGAAAAGATATAGATTTTAAATAACATTTCAGTGAATTTGAGTAAATTATCTTAAGCGTTAAATACAGAAAATAAAAATCATGTCTTGTCTTTATTTTCCATTCATATGCTTTCAATTGGGGATATGCTAATGCTAAGATAAACTGTCATAGCATTTGCGCTCTTGGCGTTTTAATGCTCGACCAAAGATAAGTTTTCAAAGATTATTCGTCAATTATTAGATTATTGATTACTTGTCTTGATTCTTCTTCGTACCTTAAACTTGTAATTTGCGGAATTTAGTAACTTGAAATGTAAATTAACGTTGCATATTTAAATACGATTAAAATAAAATCTTTACCCTACAAATCTTAGTTTTTTGACAAGAAAGACTCTAGTCCTTTTTTTCCATTAAACTCTGCGAATCCTTTTTTTTTAGCATGTTGTCGGAAAAAATTGAAAATATTAACAAAATTTATAGAAATTTGTTTTTTTACTGTTATATAGGAACGATAAACCACAATATATAGGGGAGTGTCGGGTACCCCCGCCCACTGTCAATTACATATGTATAGAATATTTTTTCAAGTCAATGGGCCATCGGACATTAATTATTATATTAAAAAAAGATTATTTTCAAAGTTTCAAGTATTTATGCAGCTGGTAACATGGTAAACAATAGTTTTGAAAATATGTTGAATACAGTAGTCAAATTCTTTAAATTTCTATTTTTTTTAAAGTTAAACTATTCTTCTTTTGGTTTATTCTTTTTGCATTATTTAATTAGATGATAAAACAATAAAAACATACATTGATTATTACTCAATATTATACAGAAATATAAGCAATACTCCTTAAGTGGGCGGGGCTACCCGACTCTTCCCTACATTACTTTTTTCCTGAATAAGTTACTTAGGAATTATTTATAGACAATATTGCAACACATATTCAATGATTTACATTTTTTATAATATTCAGTCAATTTACAACATATTTTGCTTATAACTGTTGATATGAAGTAATTTGCATAGATGATTTAACTTACTACTTGGAAATTTTTTCCTATAGTTGTATTCTCACACCTTTTAAATTTCTATCAGAGTTACATATCAAATGCCCCCCTTTATTGTTTTTGAAAATCTTCCAATCTTACACATGTATTTCCTCATACTTTCATTGCCAGACGGTATAGATTCCCACCTTCTTTATATCCTACTCACAAAGAATACTAAGTAGTCAAGGCAGAAACAAAAGAAAAGCCGAAAGCGTGCAAGAATTCCTATTAAATCCAAAGGGAGATATACTTCTAAAGCTATTTTCGTAAGGCAATCACGACGAGAAAGAAAGTGCAATCGAAATTTTGTAAAAGTAGAATGGGCATCGGCTCCCTTATCCCCTTTTACTCCCAACAGATAAAGGAAACAATAATGATTTGAAAGAATGAGAAACAATAAAATCACGCACGCATTTCCTATTGACTTGATTGTGATGATAATGCGATTGAACACGGAATTGCTTTATGCAACCCGCTGCTCCTTTCGATTTTTCCCAAAAGTACCTGGATTAGAAGAAAATAAAAGAGCGTGAATTTGAAATTGGCAATTGCGATTTCATTAACTCTGAAGAGTTTGTTTGATGTTGTATTAATTATATTTGCTCATAAGAAGATTTACATTTTCTCGGTCCCGTGGAAACCCCGAACTAATTAAGTCGTTTATTAGTAATAAGCAGCAAAACTAAGGGAAATATTTTCTAAAAATTTTATGAATGGCAGAGAAGGTAGCTGTCTAAGTTAGATTGTAGTTTTTAAGAGAGAAATTCCGCTTTTTAAATTCTTGCTTAGATATAGAAAATTAGGAATGTGATTTAGATTTGTATGAAACATTTCATTGTCATTTATTTTGAGATTTCCATAACTTTGTCGATTTAAATTATATTTGTTTTCATAGAAAAAGTCATTTTTCGGCTCATGTGAAAATATACCTAAAGGAAATATTTTCCCAAGATATTATGTATGACAGAGAAGATAGTTTTCTATTTCAGATTATAGTTTTGAAGAAAAAACTTTGGGTCTTAAGAATCTTTCTTAACTATACAAAATTAGCAATACAACGAAACATTTCCTTAATATGCGTTTTGAAATTCAAATAGCTCTTTGGAATTAGATGTTGCATAAATTATATTTGTTTCATTAGGAAGAGCTGTATTTTTTTTTTTTTACTCTTGTGAAAGCATCAGATTTATTAAGTCATTTATTAATGTTTCATCAATATAAAATACAAAAAAAAAATAATATTTTTCAGGATTTTATGAAAGACAGAGAAGTTAAATTTTTAAGTTTAATTGCAGTTTTTAAGAAATAAATTTGCCTTTTAAAAATCTTGTCTAAATATGCAACACAATGAAACATTTCATTGTTACGTATTTTAAAATTCCAATAACTCTTCTAAGTTTGATAGTGCATAAGTTATGTTTGTTTCCATAGGAAGAACTACGTGTTTTTGCTCTCGTTGACGCCATATTAATTAAGTCCTTTATTAGTAATATCTCAGCAACATAAATAAAGAAATATTTTCCCAAATTTTATAAATGACAAAGTGTAATATATTTAGCAGTTATGCAGTTATTTTTAGGAAAAAAAAAACCTGATTTTAAACGTTTACTTCGAACTATATATAAAATTCAAATCAAGATCTTACGAGTTTTCAATTGTAAATAAATTTGTATTGGTTAAAATTTTTTATAGTACATATATTTTCAGTGAATAGTTTTAGCTTTCATAGAAAAAAATGTTTATGCTAAGAAACCACAATTATTGCAAAGCAATTTTTGGGGCTCGTGAGCGCCAGTGAACAGAGGGCTTAGCTCCCTAGTAGCCCCCCCCCCCCCCCAAGATCTGATAGTTTCAAAATTAGAATTTTCGTTAAAAAAATCATCGTTAAGAAATTTTAGTTGAAGAAAATATAGATGTGGATTCGGAATTAAAGGAAAACTTGCATATATAAAATGAGCATTGTTCAACAAAACACTGAAAACATTGTTCATATATAAAATGAACAATAAAATTTAAATTTATATGAATCATTTTGTTGTAATACATTTTCATTCAATATATCATGAAGAGTTTATTTTATTCTTATTGTGATTTATATTTTCTTGATCTTGTGAGAACACCTAAATATGTATCCAATTTGTTAGAAGTAGTACAATGAAATATTCTTTATGATTTTATGAACGACAATTAGGATTCTTCGATGGGAGAAATTTTTAAAATACGCTAACCTGAATTAAGAATTGTTTTTTTTTTCAATGGCAGGCACTGAATTTGAATCTTTGCCTATGAAGATGCCAGAATTGTTGCTCATTTCGCGTTACCCAGTGAGCACCTGTGAACCAAAGTCCCGACGCGAGCAACATTGCCCACGCCACACCACAAACCCGTTTATAGGGTGGGCCACATTCAAACATCACACAAAACAGAGGACAGCACAAAGAGAGAGAGAAACATCCATGCCCAGAGCGGGATTGGAATCCGCAGCCAATGGCTTCGCAGTCAGGCGCGCTAACCGCTCGGCCACATGGCCGGCAATTTATAATTTATAAAACTTGCTTAAACTCAAGGTTTGAGCATAATGAAGCATTGCTATGCATTGCACTACCAATAACTTTGATGAATTAATTTTATGTTGTATTAATTATATTTATCGTAAAAAAAATTAATACTTTTTATTTCTTAAAGAAACCCCAAACCACTAAGTCTATTATTAATGTTTCAACAAAACTAGAGGAAGGGTTTTGGTTTTGCACCTCACATGCTGAGATAATCACCAGATAGAAAAGTAAAAAGTATGTTTAGTCATGTCAAAAATAGTACATTTTATACATGAAATCGCTCATAATAATCGTACATAGTTTCCTCGGATTTACCATAAAAAATAAAGGGAGCCAATGACTCACTTGTTTGGATAGATATTTCAGATGAGGAAATAATTAAAAGTACAAATTTGCCCTTTTTGTACACAAAACCCTTATAACTTCTAAATTGTTCGTCTGATCAAATTTCAAATGAGAAGCAATAGTAGAAGAAATTTTTACATGTTTGTTATAATTTTTAAGTTTACTTGTTTTTAGTAACCCAAGTATATTAATATGGGACTTTATTATTTTGAAAATTTTAATTTCATGTGTATAAAATTATCATCTAGTGTGAGAAAAAAAAACATAAAATTAGTGTAATTCCGGCCTTTTTAATGTCTTTGTCAAAAACTAGTTGTAAAGAAGCATCAATGTCTGAAATACTTTTTTGACTAAATGCAAATACTGAAAAATGAAAAATAGTTCTATTCGGTTAAAACAATTTGATTACAAGTTCTGAATATTTTATTACTTGCTTGAACTATTGAAAACACATTTTATTAAATATATATTAATAAAAGGTACCGACACCACGATTAAACACAACTGCACTTTAAAGAAATTGTTTTGTTTAAATCAGAGAAATCAAAAATTACATTAAAAAAAAAACGATTATAAGCTTGAGTAATAGCAAACACAATAAGACAATAAGTTAATAATATTTTGGTAAAAGCATAACTTGAAATGTTTATAATCTCATATAAACTTGTAATGTTTAAAATCTCAAAAAAACAAACAAACAAAAAAAAACAAAAAACAAAAAAAAAAGGTGCTGACTTTCAAAGAAATTGGCTCTCAAAAATATTTTAATGAATTATACAAACTATCTCTTTCTATGATTATTTTTCTTTTAATCCTAAGTCTATAGACTGGAGAACCCAGGACTAAAGATAAGAGAGAAGGGCTAGTTCATTCCGTTCTTAGAGCTGACGCTACGATTTCTCTCCTCATGACGTCACTGTGCACACAAATCTCGGGGATCGCTAGCAAAGATATTATGATAATTTTGCAACTTTCTTTCTGTAAAATAAGTTAGACTTTTTCTGGTTATTAGATTTCAAACTTTACATAATTAACACATTATTTCCGTTCATAAACATAGTTCAAAAAAACTTTATTGGCCATTATATTAAAGAAATACCATGTTAAACTTATAAAAATATTTTACTAATTGGCGAAAATGACACTATAAATACTTTATTTTAAAAAGTTCAGTTTTAACTTTAATTATTATTAAAAGCATATATCGACACTTTTTTTATCTACATAATCTTTGAATTGTTAAATTTAGAATCCTGATTTTAAAATATGCCGTTAATAGCAATTTGTTCATACTTAATCATTAGGAGACATCAACCTTACTGGAACAAAATGATAATTTAGGTTCATAATGATATTTGAAATTTTACAATTGTTTATAGGCATTTAAATTTAAGAAAATATAATTTATAGATATTTAATTTTAGAGAATGTAATTAAAAAAAAATCATAAATATTTGGAATAACTACATTAAAAAATATGTTATAAAATTGCCGGCCAGGTGGCCGAGCGGTTAGGGCCCCTGACTGCGAAGCCATTGGCTGCGGGTTCGAATCCCACTCTGGGCATGGATGTTTCTCTCTCTCTCTTTGCGCTGTCCTCTGTTGTGTGTGTGTATGTGATGTGTGAATGTGGCCCCCCCTATAAACGCGTTTGTTGCAGTGTGGCGTGGGCAATGTTGCGCGCCTCCGTGACTTTGGTTCACAGGTGCCCACTGGGTAACGCGAAATGAGCAACAATTCTGACATATTCATAGACAAAGATTCAAATTCAGTGCCTACCATTGGAAAAAAAATAATAAAATATGTTATGAAATTAGGAGAATTTTGACTATATACTAAATATTTTTTTTATACTTTTTATTTAAGCTTTAATTTTTTTTTTTTTACTTTATCCATTTTTAATTTTTTCGCCTGCCTTTTGTTTTGAAGTAACAAGGCGGTTTCTATTTAGATGGTGAATTTTTAGCTTAACGATAGAATAAACGTATTGCCGTTTTATATTAACAGTGTCATTTCGTTTGCAATTCGTTGAATCCATTCTTTACATAGTTGTTCATTTACTTTAGCGAACACGTGGAAAATTATTTTTTTTCCTTTTGTGTTTCTATAAGAATTTCTGTAAGTTGCAATCGCGCAATCTGGCATTTTATTAATAGTTTTAAATTTTTGTAAATTCACTGCAATAAACTGAGGAAAATCATTTTATAAAACAACAAATGTGTTGGAATATGTCACAAAAAGAACTGCTCCAATATTAGTTAGACAGAATGTTCCGTTCTTGAAGTAAAAGTGCACTATTTGCGCCACAGTGACGTCACTGGAGAAAATCGGAGGTTTGGCGCGGCGAGAGTTTGTTCAAAGGAGTGAACCAGCCCAGAACCTCGTAATCTAACTAGCTATTATATTATACACTATCTATCAATAAGTATTTGGACACCTATGCAAATGAATATATCTGCGGTCCTGAGAGGGATTGTTTCTCCTGGTATGGATTGGGATCCTTGGTCCCATTCATGGTAAGTTCAACGCTGATACCAACTGCGCTATTTTGGATGACAATGTGCTTCCTAGGTTGTGACAGTTTTACGGGGGGGGGGGCTGTTACTCCCATAACGACAACGCCAGCTGTCATGTGGAGAGGGTCACCAAGGCTTCCCTTCCCCCATATCATGCTGCCAATGGGGTAAATCGAATGGACTGGCCTGCCCAGAGCCCAGACCTGAATCCTATCGAGAACCTCTGGGACGAGTTGGATCGCTGAATTAAGGGGTGTACTACCCGTCCAAAATCGGTGAAAGAACTTACATGTCTTCTCCAAGCAGAGTAGAAGAAAATACCACTAGCCGTCACACAAGGACTTGTGGAAAGTATGCCCCGGAGGGTTCACGCTGTAATTGCCTCTCGTGGAGGCTCTGCCAACTATTGATTATAAATAAAGTTTGTTTTCCTTTTCAATCACACGTCTCTAAATACTTATTGGTAGATAGTGTACGATTTAGAGAAATTCGATTACAATTTCAAAGCAGCCAAAATTAGATTACAATGTAAAGAATCAAATAAATATAGAAAAATTGGTGGAAACAAGTCACTATAAAGCTTGCTTGTTGATTATAAACATCTAAAGGATTTAATCTTATTCATAAATTTAAGCATTTTAACTCTTAAAATAGAATTTTAAGAATTTAATAAAAATATTGCATTTTTTAAGAGTATGTTTTTTGCGTAAAACTGTTAGACATGTTTTTGTTTTGCAAATTTTCTTTCTTAAGGTCTCGTGGGATCAAAAAATTAAGATCCTCTTGAACTTTGAAAACAACTGTTTACATACGGCAATAAATTTTGTGAAATGAGTGATTCATGGCATTGACATTTCCTTTGCGGTCTACAACTTCTATATTAACTATTAAGACAAATACTTTCAGTGGATCATTATCTTAAAAGTGAAACTTCATTCAAAAAACGTCGAAATAAAGCTACATTTGTAACTGTCAAAATCTAATTTTGTCAACAGGTAACAACGAAGTTAGGATTTTTGTGAATGCATACAAATTAGTAATTAAAAACTAGTAACTTAAGTAATTAGTAACTTAAAAATCGTCCACTGAAATTTTTCAAAACTTTCCTGGTTATTAATTGTATTGGTCAAAACTAAACAAATATATAAAATTACCTGAAAAAAGAAAACATCAAGTGTAGGATCATCAGTTGTACCAGCAGGAATCAAAATGTTAAGTTTCATATAGAAAAATGCAAAATTTCTGATTTATTCATACGTATGACAGTGCTACCACTCGACTGAGATATTGATTCCAATTTATATCTTAAACATTCAATAGGAATACCACATTTCAGTAACAGTTTAAAAGTTATAAATGATTTGCGCATAAAAAATACAGTACTGTATTTTTTGCACCTACTTTATTAAAACATTTGAATTGTAAGTGAACTGAAGTTTTCATATGTATTGTTTAACACGTCGAATGCCATGGGGGTCACCGGTGATCGGCACTGAGTTTGTTCGTAGCGCCAAGGGGGTCACCGGTGACCGGCGAAGCCAAGATTATTTGAAGCACATAATTCGAGTAAATATTTAATGCTTTTAATTTTTTTTAATATTATTATCGTTACTAAAATGACTGAAAAAATTAATGCAATACAAATCTTTTTGGCCAGACGGGCAAGTCATATAAAATTAGTGTGGCATTCAACGTGTTCAAATATGCATTGAACTCAATACCTCACTTGCCTGGAAAGAAATATCAGACTCATAAAGATATATGGTCTGATTTTTTCTCGGTTTCTATACAAAATTTAAATAACTTCTTAACTATTAGATTTATCGACTCTGGTGCTATCTCCTTCTCTTCAGTGTAAGAGAGTACTTGGAAAAATTTATATCACTTGCCTAGATAGCTATAAACATGTTGTTTCTTCAGTTAACCCATCGCCAAATTCAGTTAACCCATCGCCAAATTCAGTTAACCCATCGCCAACAACCCAACGGCCTTTAGAAACTCACTCTTTTTTTTTATGTGGATTTTCCTTTTGGCTGTAGTTGGTTGCAGTTATAATGAAAGCATTTAATTCTTTTAATTTTGTTACTTGAGCTGAAACAAGACAAAAATCATATTTTTCCTTATTTAGAAAAATACCAATCAAGAAAGCTGGTAGTTAGAGCCGCTGGATTGGAAAATTGCTGCCCATTCCCTCAGTAATCATTAGCCTCTATATATAGAGGCTAATGATCTCTTTGGGGTAAGTTTTCAACTTCGGATATACATACTGAACCTAAATCGCATATTTTAAAATAATTTACTGCTCTCCCATGACTATCTCTGTATTAATTAACTTGAATAATAAAACCTTACAGTTTAAAACCATGTCATATAAAAGTTGAAACCATAACTATAGACCTATGAATTGATTTTGTTTTGGCTGCACTTAAATATTTACATTTTAAAGATGTTTTCCTTTTTGAAAAAGAAATTTTTAATTATTAATTATTAATAAGTAATATTTTTAATAACTAATAATTATTAATAATTGTTATCATATTATTAATTACAGATTTTAGCATAAAACCAAAGTTATTAAAAATATTTTGCATATGTTACTATTAAGTAAATTAGAAATTAATTAAAACTAAAAGCATTATTTTTTAATTAATTTTTTTATAAACAGTAGTTAATTAAAATTTTGTCTTTCATAAATTTCTATCCATAAGCAGATACGAACAGTTAATATAAAATATCGGGTGTTCCGTTATGAAGAAACGTGTTGCTACTAGACAAAAATAGGAAAAGGGTGCTCGGGGGGTGAATTGAAAAAAACAAGGTTTCGATTTCTCGCTTAAAACCTGATATCAAAAATACACTCGGAAAAGAAAGAAAGAAGAGCCAATTCCCAAATGAAAAAACAAAAAAAGAAAAAAATTAGAAACAAAAAAAAATTATTTCAAATATTGAAAAAATAGAAAAAAAGGAAACGAAATCAAAGTGAAATTCCTAAAATAATGATTGCGATGAATAAAACATAAAACAAAAACTACGCAACTGAGAATAACGATAGAAAATCTAGATTCTGGGGAACTTTTGAAGAAATTTTTCTCTTTTTTTTTTCTTCTTATAAATCTCTTCACACTTCTCTCTCTCTGACTCGATATTTCACTGGTACTTTTTTCCATTATGATATTTTTTGTTATCACGTGGTGGCAGGGCCTAACAAAGAACGAAGCGAGAGAAACGAATGTAATCCAAAGGGTAAGAGAAATAAAAAAAAAAGAATATATAGTGTTAGAAAGAGACGCCGGTAAAGACGGAGACGAAAAAGACAGAAGAAAATAAGTAAAAGACAAAAATGTGCCTCCAGAAAGAATCAAAGTGTGAGATTGTTTTTGACGCGTCAATGATTTGACGCAACGGAACGTATAGCAGCCGCATACGCGTCATTTGGTCGCTATGAGCTCTTCTCCTTTTCTTCTCCCATGTCTTTTCCCGAATTCCATAGCCTCCTGATTCTTGTTTTTTTCTTAGAGTTGGGTGTTTTGGAGGGGATAGATTTACAGAAAGTAATTGCTGGATTGACTAGCATATGCCAAGATCCTGAGACTTATTGTATTCTATTCCGATCTCTTTAGACAATCTTTGGAAAAATAATTGTGTCAACCAGTGGTACATAGCGAGCAACAAGCAGCTTTAAAGTGAAGTGATATCTAGAAATTTTTACTTAAGTTTTTTGATCATTTTGATAAATCTATTAAAGTGATAGTACATATTAATTATATCAAAAATGAATTATATCAAATTAAAAAAACACTTTTGGATTGTGCTGAACTTTAATATCATGCTCATTCAAATTAACTTTTATTATAATGCAAAAATAAATTGCCTTATCGTGTTAATCATCTGCATTTTATTAACATGGTTTCCATAATGATGGAATTTTGCAAATGCAATTTCGGTCATTTTCTAATAACATTTCTCCATTCAAGTTCCATTCGTAACGATAATGCAAGTTTCTATTGTTTTCTGACTACTTATAGGCAAAATTTATCGCGATATCGTGGTAAGAAAATAATTTATCGTAAAATAAATTTTCGTTGCTTTAATGTTAGATAAAGAATCCCAAAATTACAACGGAGCTCTAAGCTAGATTACAACACAAGTCTTAATCGTTTTTTGACCAGTACAGTTCGAGTTTATCACGATATTACCTAGAAGAAATATAACATTAATGTCATACTATCGTCAATTCAATAACAATTTTTGTCAATCAAAATTACGAACTATCTCTGACTTGCTAAAATGTTAAAATTTCAGCCGAGATTCTACATTTCATAGTAATACAAGTTTTTAAAGTTTCTTGATCGATAAAATCAGAATTTATTACCATTGCATCGCCAAATAGAATTTATCATCAATCAAAGTTGTAAAATGATATATATAACCAACTCGGTGTTTAATTTTTTATCGTGGTTACTATTAAGCTACAAGTACTGTTCATCGTCATATTATTATCAAAGAAAATATATAATCTTTAAAAAGTTTTGGAACTATCAGTTGTGTACTCATATTATAATTGTAGCTCTATCCTATCAATCGTTTACTAGCAACTAGCATGCCAAACTTATCACTAATTTATCATCTATAGAAGTTTATTGTCAATTAACATTTTTAAGACTCTCTGACTAGTCAGAATGCATAAATATTTACCAGAACATAGTGTTAGATGACAATATTAGATTTTAATGATTACAAGACTTCGGAGAACAAAACTTATACAATTATTCTATTGTTAAAAAGAAGCTATAATTAATTGAAATTTCTATAATTTTTCAACCAGCTAGTGTAGTTAAAATTTTAACTATAGTTTCGTGCCCAATATCAACTAAAGTTACTGTAATTTCCTGAATGGTGCAAATAAAATAAATCGTCTATTAACATTCCTATTAATTATCGATACAAACCCAGTTACTGGAAAGAATAAAAAAATAAAAGGACATTTCAAAGAACTGCGCTTTCGATGTGAAATTAAGAAATATTAAATCTAATTTTTTTGTATAAAAAAAGCTTGAGGAACAACATTTTCGTTATAAAAGTTTTTACAACTTAGAGGATGAGCTCTACGTTTTCCATATTTGCCAAAGTAACGTAGATTTTTTTTTCCTTTTCAGTTTATGTTAAAATGCTGTTTTTAAAAATTTGTTTCATTATTAATATTGTTGTTCCGATAATTTCAATTAACCAAACTTAAAAAAAATAATAAACAAAAGCTGTTAGGAAATTTTAAATTTGATATTGCAACAAATTTTAATTTAATGTATTTTAGACATTTTAAAGAAGCCCACAAATGCATAACAGCTAATTAAAAAATCCAATCCCACGTATTTCGAATGTCGAAATTTTACTATGCTTCTAAGGGTAAGAAGATTTGATATATTTGCAAAAGTGAAATATTTGAAAAATATCAGACTATAATTAACTTAGAGGAAAAAGCTTTTCTGGAAAGAAAGATTAAAAGCGAATTCTTAAATTCAATTTAATTTTAAAAGAAAAAAAAAAGAGAATGATAAATTTAATTATATGAAACCAAATCAAAGGTTCTGAAAAGGTTAAATCTAATCTATTTTTAGCTTTGCCACACAAACTTTATTAATATTCACATAGTTTCTTTTCATTTCTTTTTAGTCATTCTAAAAAGTAAAAATATAGCGATTTTTGTCTGTTTATTTCCCCATGTCTTTTTTTTCGTTAAAGCAAACTAGTATTCATTCTTAAAAAAATATCTATGAACAAAATAATTCCTTAAAATATTTTTTTTTCAACTTTATTATTTTTTTTTTCCTAATTTTTAATTACAAATAAAATTAGTTAATTGTTTTAAATTTTATTTTTTTATCAATGCTTTTACACATTTATTTCTAATTTAATAGTTTTTCAAGACCATTAACAAGAAAATTTTTAAATACCATATATTTTTATCGCCAGCAAAAAGGTTTTAAAGAACTAACAGGTGAAAAAAATGACTACGTTACTTTAAACTGAAATTTATTTATACATTTGATAGTAAAGTCATGAAGTAAAATACCGTGTTGTTGCCTTTATAAAGCTATTTAAATGTCTAATTTAGATCGAATTCATCAATTTTTTGTCGTAAATAATACTAGATATTTAAAAAGTTAAATAGTATCTTGGATTTTTTTTTACTATCCAGCATTTATGGAAGAATGTTATTGGTTTTGCTATTAATCATAATTTACTATCCCTCCAATTTCTTAGTTGATTAGAAAAATATGTTCAGATAAATAATAAAGTCATATTTTGGGTCAAAATAAATTCAGTATAAAATTTCATAAAAGAAAAACTGTTGCACATACATTAAAATAGGTGAAGCGTATTCAGATAAAAAATATATTTATAGATTCCTTTTTTTTAGTTTTGTACAATATTAATAAGAACAAACCTAGGATATATAAGCCCACTAAGATTTTACAAATTAAAATTCAATTATAGAGCGATTATTAAAAACCACCTCGTAATGCTGACAGATCAATTTTTGCCTCTTTACCGAAAATGAGTTTGTCAAAAGCTTAACTTACTGAAACATTCGTTATGTCATCGGAATATAACGTTAATATTGAAATAATTTGGTATGTAAAATTAATTAAAAAACGTTCCTTATATTAAAAGTAACCCAATAATGAATTGTGTTAACATTTAAAGTGGTAAAGAAAGAACGATTAAAAATGGATTTTTTAAATTCCCGGTTGTAATGATAAATTGTTGTACACATACCGTACAAAATTTATATTAATTGTACCTATAAGTCCTTTTTTTAAAAGGAAACATTTGTTATATCATTGGAATATAACGTTAATATTGAAATAATTTGGTAAGTAAAATTAATTAAAAAACGTTCCTTATATTAAAAGTAACCCAATAATGAATTGTGTTAACATTTAAAGTGGTAAAGAAAGAACGATTAAAAATGGATTTTTTTAAATTCCCGGTTGTAATGATAAATTGTTGTACACATACCGTACGAAATTTATATTAATTGTACCTATAAGTCCTTTTTATAAAAGGAAACATTCGTTATATCATCGGAATATAACGTTAATATTGAAATAATTTGGTAAGTAACATTAATTTAAAAACGTTCCTTATATTAAAAGTAACCCAATAATGAATTGTGTTAACATTTAAAGTGGTAAAGAAAGAACGATTAAAAATGGATTTTTTAAATTCCCGGTTGTAATGATAAATTGTTGTACACATACCGTACAAAATTTATACTAATTGAACCTAAAAGTCATTTTTTTAAAAGGAAACATTCGTTATATCATCGGAATATAACGTTAATATTGAAATAATTTGGTAAGTAAAATTAATTAAAAAACGTTCCTTATATTAAAAGTAACCCAATAATGAATTGTGTTAACATTTAAGGTGGTAAAGAAAGAACGATTAAAAATGGATTTTTTAAATTCCCGGTTGTAATGATAAATTGTTGTACACATACCGTACAAAATTTATATTAATTGTACCTATAAGTCCTTTTTTTAAAAGGAAAAAGAATAAAACTGTTTACATTCGGTCTTTTAAAAATGAGTAAAAAGTAATAAACTGTTTTATTTATCTAGAATGATTAAACAAGAATATTAATTTATGTAATAAAGGAATTTCGACAATAGAAAATATGAATTGCTTATAATAATCTACCAATAAGTATTTGTACACCTATGCAAATGGCTATATCTGTGGTCCTAAGATACGTCATGCCCTCCGTCGGTATATATCGTATAGGGAACAACATTGGTATTAGTCCCATGCAAGATGCCACTCAGTTCTGAGCTCTCTGATTTCGAAAAAGATATAATTGTCGGGCATCACAAAAATGGCCGATCCTTAAGGGACATATCTAAAGAGCTGAATTACCCAAAATCGACAGTGGCTTATGAGATTAAGAAGTGGAAGGAGAGCGGCGAGTGTGGGAATGTGCCCAGAGTCGGAAGACCAACGAAACTGGGAAATAGAGACTTACGGGTGTTGTCCAGAGAAATTCGGAAGAACCGCACTCAGCCGATGGCCCACATACTCCAGGAGTTTCAACAGGCATCCGTGAGTGTTGTTTCAATTAATACCATCCGTAAGGAAGCACATCTGCTTGGTTTTCATGGTCGTGCTGCTGCTCATAAGCCTTTGATCACAAAGTCCAACCGCACTGCTCTGTCAATGTAATGCAAAACACGTCGAAATTGGACCGTAGATCAGTGGAAAGCGGTTCTTTGGAGAGATGAATCAAGGCTCACCTTTCGGATGGCAGGGTCTGGCGTATGCTTGGCTCTTGCCAGAATGCATTGTGCCAAAATTCCAGTTCGGCGAATGTGGAATTATGGTCTAGGAGTGTTTCTCCTAGTATCGATTGGGACCCTTGGTCCCCATTCATGGTAAGCTCAACGCGGATGTCTACTGCACTGTTTTGGATAACTATGTGCTTCCTACGGTGTGGCAGTTTTACGGGGTGGATCCCTGTTACTTCCAGAACAACAATGCAAGCTGTCATGTTGCGAGGGTCACCAAGGCTTGGTATGGTGCCAACGGGGTTAATCGAATGAACTAGCCTGCCCAGAGTCAAGTCCCTATCGAGAACTTCTGAGACGAGTTGAATCACGGAATTAAGGGGTGTACTACCCGTCCAAAATCGGTGAAGGAACTTGCATATCTTCTCAAAGCCGAGTGGATAAAAATACCACTAGCCGTCACACATGGACTTGTGTAAAATATGCCGCGGAGGGTTCACGCTGTAATTGTCTCTCGTGGAGGCTTCACCAACTATTGATTATGAATAAAGTTTGTTTTTCTTTTCAATCACACGTGTCCAAATACTTATTGGTAGATAGTGTAGTATGGCAAATATCGAAAAGAAAAGTTTTTTTTTTTTTTTTTTTTTTTTTTCTAATTTACCCATTTTTACAGATGCTTTCAAAAGAATAGCTACGATATCATTATTAATGCAGTCTCCGAAATTAAAGAAAATAGTTGTATTTATATATTGATATTTAGTAGAAGCTCAATAGTGAAATTTAGTATTATTTAATTTTTTCCAGAATTTAGTATTATTTAATTTTTTCATTTTTTCATCTCTGACATTATTTGACAAAATAGTGATTCACGTCAACTTTCGAATTACATTTCTATATTAAATGATGAGTTTAATTTATCAAATGAGTTAATAAATCCCATTAGTTTTTGATACATTTTAAATATATATTAAATATTTTAGATTGTCTAAAGGGAAAATGATTTCTAAAACAAAATTCCTTTATAATGAAATGTCTAGACAAAATGTTAGACAGGAATAAGTGTTTATAGATAAAAATAAAATTTTTTGGCTAGAATTAGCTGGTAGTTTAAACTATGTATCTTTCGCAAAAGCATACTTCGTGAAAAGCATTTAATTAATAGCAAATGGATTGTCAAACTTCGAAAAATTTATTTTTCTTAGCACCAACGAATTTCAGTCATATACTTTATTGATTTAGGTGAGTTTTAGGTTCTAACTACATGCTGTTACTAGTCATTGATATAAAAAGACTCATATTTCTTAATTTGTTTTAAATAAATAATGCAAATTAAAAGGTACGTTTACTTATTTATTCAAAAATAAACGCGGATTGGTGTTCATGTTAGTTCAGCAAACTAGATTTATATATTCACGAACTTCTTTGTTGTAGAATTCAGAAAAAGTTATGTCACGCGTCTTTTATTTTAAAACTGTTAATTTTGAAAAGCGAAGTGGCAATATATTTATACAACATTTTTTCCTAAATTTTTTATCTTGTTATTTCGAGGTATCTGTTATTTCTATGTTACTGGATTTTATAATTTCAATTTTGAAAAACATTATTTTTCATCGAAATCATGGTGAATCAAATGTGCTTTATTTGTTAACAATGTACTGAGAAAAAATCATGGTCAAAACTACCAGATTATAGTAAATTTACCTAGTTTCTAGCGCAATGAGAACACTAAAGAGTAAGATAGTTTTTACCGAAGAGCTCTGGTAAGGAGTTGTTAAAATTAACAATAAAACATAGTTTTATATGTGATAAAATTTGGTTATTTGATTACCTTAAGTTGAACATAAAACTTCATTTTTCGGTTAAATTTAATTTTCAGTTTTGTATTTTACTATGTGTGCGGTAATAACTATAATTTTAAAAATCAAAATTTCCGGGAAAACCATTACCATAAGATCGGGAAAGTTTCTACAATCAGGCATCAAGAAAGCAATTTTTTCTGACTTTTGAAGTAATAACTATTGAAGAAGATTGTGATAGGTTTTGAGTTAGGATTATTGTATTACAAAGTATTTTTAGAAACCCCATAAAATTTTCAACTTTCAATAAAATTTTCAATAAAATTTTCATTTATCAATTTTCAACTTTTTCATTTTGAAATTTAGTTTTACAGCAAAGTGCATTGTAACGCGTAGTGAATAAATGTTTAATAGTTTAAGGGATTAAACTAATAGAAAATATCATCTTACATATTAATAAAAAAGTTTAAAAAAATCTCCAGCATTTTTTCCTACATCATATTAAAATTAGGTAAGTAATTAAGCTCGACATCTAAAACAAAAATGGTAGTAAAAAATATATCCTGTGTACTAATACTTTGTGTCAGATGCTTAAAGAGTAAAAATAGTCAGATCATGTCTCTATTATATGTAGTATCTCTAAATTGAAATTAAGCGAACCATGAAGCTTAGTTAATGTTATGAAGATAAAAAATAACTACTGCTTACTTTAAAGATTATTAATTAAACTAATAAAAAAATAATGAAAAAAATTTTCAAACCCTACTGCCTAAATAAGAATTTTTTATTTATTTATTTTTTAACTAAATTTGATCACTGTCTGAACTGATGCAAGTAAAGTAACATATGGTTAACGGATCATGGGTGCTTCGAAAAAACTATTTGGAGGATAATATATTGAAAGTTAGTAGCTAAAAACTTTTTTTCTCCACTTTACGTTTAAAAAACTATCGAGTTAATTAGGCAAAATTGTTTTAATCATTGAATCGTCATAAAAAACGATAGAACATGATGACAAAAACATCTCTTTCCCTCATTTTTTATTTTTTCTTTATTAATATCTATGCTTTTTTTATGTGACCAATATCTCTGTAAAACTTTATCCACTATTTATTGCTACAATTACATTATTAAATGTTACACTTAATTTTAATTACAATCTTTGTTAAATGTTTGTAAAAATGTTTATTACTTTAATAAATTGACCTTTTATCACCCTTTGATATTTAAACCCCTTGATAAAGGAAAATCTGAACAGTATTCTTTATTACTAAGAGGCTCAGTCCTGTTTATTTTGCTCACTAACCACCCTGATTTTTGTTTTTCAGCATTGTTTTTTTAATTTTTTTAAATCTATTATTTAAAAAAAAAAAAGAAAAGAGTACAATTATTGTAGTTTACTGTTAGAAAATTGTGTAAAATTATTAGTCCTAAGGAAATAAAGGATTACCTTTATTTGAAAAAAAAAAAAAAAAAAAAAAAAAAAAAAAAAAACTGTACTCGGAACTATAATTTAACCTAAGGAAAACAAATCGTGTGTGATTGTATCAAATAGCGCGTAACAGGCATAGTACGTTCACCAGGAGTTGGCACTTGGCTCCACCTTCTCGGACGAAGAATTCGTTTCAGCACGGGAGAAAGAGGAAAAACGTCTCCGCGCTTGAAATTGAGACAGCCCTTAATGCGCGCCAAACGTAAACAGTGAATTATTTTTCAGTCACTTACTTCGCCTAATCATTTGCTTTTATACCATTCGTTACTCTACTCTAGCTAATTATATCACAGAAAAATGTCGTGAAAAGGATAAACTATTCACTCGATGAGAGAAATATCAAATTTATGAAATATTTAATGCTAAAATTTTTTTTATAATATTTAATGAGTTTTCAGGAATTATTAATTAACTTTTACGTAACACCCATAAAACTGCTACAAAGCAAAAATATTTCTAACTTTAAAGTAGCTGCAATAAAACTAACTAATATATATATAATAAACAAAAACTTAAATAAACTAACTTAGCATAAATAATATAACAGAACTAAAATAATCTAACGTAAATAATTAAACTTTCAAGTAACTAAAATCAAACTAACAAATATATATCAAACAAAAACCTAAATATTCTAATATTTTACTGGAAATAGCTTAACAAAATAAGGTAAATGCAAATACAGTTTTTTTGTTTCTAACTTCTAATTAATTTACTTGTAAATATTAATCTATCTACAAGAATACATCATAAAACTCTTAGCTCATTAGCATAACAATATTAATGAAACTCATAATTAGATAACATCATACAATGTTCCTTCAAAAAGTGATTTATTTTACATAATTAATCATATTCATTTTTTAATACATATTTGCAATAGGATAATTATTTCCAACTCATTATAATGCAAGAGTAATCAAGACTAATCCTTACTGCCCTGTAACTATTAGTTCTCAGAAATTCCAACATTTTGAGGACATTGTTTCCTTACTCCTGTTTTCAAAGCTTTCTTAGAAGATTAATACCATACTTTATTGCGAGGTTAACCGACCAATAGACTGATATATTGCATAGTCTTTCTATCACATAGATTTAGTTTCAGGAAACTTAAAGGGTTTCCTTGTGTAGCTTATAATAATTTGCTTTCTTTCGCAATAGCTGTACCTCATGTTACCTTTCAAGAAAAAAAAATTGATAAAAATAGTCAGAGATTATTCTATATCCATCAAAGATCATAAAATAATTTTGGATAGATATAGAATATTGAGAGTTATCTACTGAAAAGCAATAAATTAGTACTAATAAACGGCAATTGCGAAGTCATTTTTTTAGTTTGTTTCCTTACGAAACAAACCTTAATTGCAATTTTTAATGATTTTGAAAGAAAATAATTATTTTTCTTACTTCTCGGACTAAGATTCTACTTTTTTTTTGACATTCTACTAAGCAAAAATTTACCGTAAAATTTCTACTAAAGCAAAAATAGTTGTATCTTTTAGATATCTACAATCAAACGAACAAATATATATGGAACGAAATATAATTATCTAATATTAATCAAGAGATAGTTTAACAAAATAAGGAAAATATTAATACCGTTTTTTGATTTTCAACTTTTAATTAATTTACAGGCGAATATGTATTTATCTACAAGAATACGTTATAAAACTCTTTGTTAATTAGCATAACAATATTAATGAAACTTATAATTAATATAACTTATAATTAATATAACTCGAGTCTTTCAAAAAATGAGTTGTTTTACATAATTAATTATATTCATTTTATGAATGCATGTTCTCAAAGGGATATTTATTTAAAATTCATTAAATGCACGAGTAGTCATGAATAAGCCTTACTTCTCGGTAACTATCAGAAATTCCACATTTTAATGGCATTATTTCCTTGCTCCTGTTTTCAAAGCTTTCCTAGAAGATTAATACCATACTTTATTGCGTGTTTAACCGACCAATAGACTGATATATTCCATAGTCTTTCTATCGCATAGATTTAGTTAAAGAAAACTTTAAGGGATTCCTTGTGTAGTTTATAATAGTTTGCCTCCTTCCAGTGTTGGTTTTGTAATTCTTACCTTTCAATCAAAAACAAAAATATCAGAAAATATTGATAAAATAATTTTTAATATTATAACGCAGAATTTATTTTAATAATATTTTTAAAATTATTTTGTGTACATTTATGTCAAAATAAGTAAAACTTATTATGTTTAGCATAATAATTTATGGTTATGAAATACAGCATGAAAACCCGATGCCTTTTTCAACGTTTCAGGCAAAATTTTCCAAGCACGGCTAACGTCCCAACAAATATTAAAATTTTCACTTATTTGCATTTATTTAGATATAAAAGAAACATTTTTTCATTATTGAAATTTATTTTATTTACTAAATCAATTATTGGCAAATATTGGAAAACAAAAGAAAAAAGGATTTTCGAACTACTATTATTAGATTTTTTTTTTAGTACAAATAATACTCCGATAATATAACATATTAGACTGTTTTAGTACATATTAGACAGCTTTTTATAGTTAAAATAACTTTTTTTTTACTTGTAATTAGAGCGTCAGGGAAATTCCACATGGAAAAAAAAACACCGGTATTCCATATGAGCCAAAGAGTTAATGAGTGTAGAATATTGGGCATTATCAGCTGAAAAACAATTAAATAAAAATAATAAACAGCCTTTGAGAAATCATATTCCAGTATTCTTACAAAATCAAAGCTTAGTTACGATGAAAAGAAATATTTTTCACACTTTCAAGATTTTTATTTTATTTTATATTAAAACCGTCATTGAACAGCCGACCCAATTTCATGGGTTTACGACTACTAATATTCAACTCCGTAGCCTTGTAATTTTGAACCAATCCAGAAGACAAGGAAACTCCTAGATCAGTACCCCCAGAGGTATTGATTTGTTATGGGAACATGGAGGACTTTGAGACTCGACAGATTTAACGTGCATCAGTCACCATTTACTACACGGGGAGTCTTCGGCCGGCGAGGATCGAACCCACGACCTCTTGGATATGGGCCCAGGGCCCTACCGACCAGGCTATCCCGGCCCTACTTTCAAGATTTTGTTGATAATAAAAATCCCAAAAAAAAAAAAAAAAAAAAAAAAAAAAACTACATTGGATTATCAACCCCTTCCTTTTCGCTCTCGAGAAAATGACAGGGTGAGGTTTCGCCCTCTATTTCTCGCTCCTGTGATATTTCCAGGCTGGAGTGTTCAGTAGTAACGCGCCCATAAGAATAAAACTATGCTAAAACTTTTCCCGGAAAACATTTTATTTCTCATTTTACGCACCAGTTGGCAGTACAGTCGAACTCGTTTATAACGAGCTCGGATTTAACGAGAACTCGGATTTACCGAGGGAAACGAGAATATTTGGTTGGATCAATGTTAAGTCTATGGAACAAAAGTCGCTTTTAACGAGCAAGACCTGGTTTAAGGGAGCAATATTTTTTTGTCTTGCAATCTTTTTTCTCATCTTTCTAGTCTTTCTGTCTTATCTTTTTTTCAAAATGATAAGAAATGCGCGCGAAATTAAAAAAAAAACCGCGAACTGAAACTTAATTGACCTTATCGCTCTAATCTAAAGCATGGGAAAAGTCACGTGAGAGTAGGCGGTGACGTATTGATTTCGCGCCTTATCGGTCATGACGTTTTTGATGGTTGGGGGATCATTAAATTAAGAAAAGTATTTAATTAAATTAATTAATGTATTTAAAGTAAGTAAGTATTAATTAAATTTTAAGTAAACTCAATCATTTGACCTCCCAAGACCCCCACCTTTTCTGGTTGCACGCCTGCCTTAAGGACCCGTTTATTACGAGCACTCGGATTTAACGAGTACATGATATGGTCCCTTTGTGCTCGTTATAAACGAGTTCGACTGTACCAGGATATTTTTAAGGCAATTGTAGATAGTTAGTTTATTTTAAACTAGATGTCAGCACTGATCAGGGATACAGGAATAAAAAAATATGCACTTTTATGACCGTTTTCCTGGAAATTAACCAATCGTTAAGGGGTTAAGTAAACTAAACTCAGTGACGTGACAGTTCAAGGACTGTCGAAGCCTTGTGGGCTCATCCCAATTTTTTTGACTATTGGCACTGTTGGCAGGAACAGATGTTACGGTTGGGTGTTCAGCCAAAAGCAGAACCCCCAGTGTTTATTCCTCAATTACGCTTGGTACTCATTTTATCGACCCACTGAAGGAACGAAAGATTGAGTCAACTTAGACCGGCCAGAGGATAGAACCCAGGACCTGTGAAGCGCTACCACTCTGCCACTGGAGGTCGGATAATTAAATAGCTTATTTTAAGACAATCAAATGCCAACATGAAATAAATTTCGGAGAGGTGATATTCTTAAGATTTAGTGAAGAGGGTAGTTTTTGGAATAGTTATATTTTTACTTATTTATCAATTTTTTTTATTAAATTATAATCTTATAACTAGCTGTAGAGGCTTGCTTTTCTATTATACAGTATGATTTTGAAAGGCTTTTCCAGAATCAATTATCTTGTAATTTTTCCATTACCAATTTTGAAAGGTAATAATGGTAATAACTAAGGTGTTATACGTTTTCACTTTTCACCAACAAAAGACATTTTGCCTCCATTTTTAAGCACTGTATTCTTTGATTCACTATCCTTTTGAATATTATACAAAAAATAAGTAATTGTTTGGCATTGTTTATCATTTAAACCATATCGGTAGTCTTCTTTTAAATTTCATTCGTTTATACATTCTTTTTTTTCATATATTAGGTGGATGAGAAATAAAGCATGGACAAATCTACTGAGTTATGGTAAACTTTATGTAAACTAGTTATAGTAAACTCATGTTTATGGCGTTTTGGAAACACCAAAAAGCCCAATGTTTTTTAACAAATCGCGATGGTTACGATTTGGTAAAATAAATAAAATTTGCTTTCATAATTTGTGATAAAATTCCGTAAATGTGGTAAAATTTAATAACTTTACCGTAATACCTTTAGTGTGACATAAAAATCACTTTTTATATTTTAGTTTTCAGTTTAGTGTTTTTTATTAAATATATGGCAAAAATACTTATAATTACGAAAACCAGAATTTTCAGTTATCCGTTACCATAAGAATGCAAAAATTACCACAGAAAGTGTTTAAATACCGTATATTTTGGTT
Organism: Parasteatoda lunata; assembly: GCA_949128135.1. NCBI lineage: Eukaryota > Metazoa > Arthropoda > Arachnida > Araneae > Theridiidae > Parasteatoda > Parasteatoda lunata. The sequence continues at coordinate 78,378,021 of OX421975.1, forward strand.
TTGTTTTAACCAAAATTATATATTTTTTAATTAGAAATGTCATTGCCACAGATTACGGCTATTTTATATTAATTCGCGTAAAATAGTTTAACTTTTTCAAAAAAAGTAGCATATTAAATTAAAGCACTTTTCAGCTTATTTTAAAATATAATCTTTAAAAACGAATTTTTTATAGTTGTACTGGAAACTTTTTTTTCTAGCTATAATTAAATTAAAATATTATGAAGTTAAGCACTAATTTCTCTTCATCCGCTGTCTGAAGTGACTGACGCGTGTAATAAAGGCAATCATAAAACTTATTTCTTAAAAAAATAATTTATAAAAACGAATTTAAAGATTTTAACTTCTGAGTATAAATATTTCAAGTCTGATTTTTTGATTTCTGTACTTTTACGCAGGGTATCAATCTTTTATATTAACAACTATTTCATTTAGTTTTAAAAGAATAGTAACAAGAATTAAATTTAATCAACTGAAAATCTAAATAGAAAAAAGAAATCTGTAATTTAAAAACCCGTGGCACTTTAAATAATAAACTTTCAGTCTAATCTCTTGTTTCTAGCAAGTCAACTGGAGATTCGTAAAGTTTGTCTAGAAAGATAAAATAAATTGAAAAATAGGAAATGTCACTGCTGTGCTGTCAGACACTATTGATTTTACTTCATCAGATTTGTTAGAAGTGAATACAAAAGTAAAAATATTCGTGCTTTTCTACTTTATTGTCGAGAAAAGTGAATGACACATTTGTGAAAGCTTTGCAGTTTATTGCTGACTTGTTCGCCGTTAAAAGGGTTTAAAGTGTAATATATAAGATTTTTTCTTTATTTTATGAAACTGTTTTCTAATAGATCAATTTATAAAGATTTTGTTTTCACAGAGAAAAACTGTACTTTATATTTTTAAGCAGCTTTGGAAGTCAGTATTTTTACGAAGCATGTGTTGCTAACTTTTTTTAATTTAAGATTTACTTGCTTTTGGCAAGATGTAGTCTACGAGTTTTAGTTATTTTGATCACGGTTCAAAAGCTTTGTTTTTGAAAATGAACACAACTCAAAAAACAAATTTCAGGAATGGACGTAGCAAAAATTATACTTTTTCGAAATTTAACCAAAATTCAACAATTGCAAGAGGATTTTCGTACTAATTTTTATGGAGGGAAGTCCAAAATTTTACGATTAGGATGGCTGGGCAATGGGTATAATACAGATGCAACTTTTCATGTGATATTTCTTCAAACTCAAATCATTAAACGATAAAGTGGTTTTTAAAAATCCAAATACGTACAACGTAAATTAAATATCATTTTCTCACGGAGAAAACAATTCTGTTAAAATTACAGTTCTGAATAATAATGAAATATCTAGTAATAAAAACTATAATTGTGGTTAATAAAACCAAAATATACGATATTTAAACCTAATTTTTCCGTTGGTATGGTAACTGTTTACCAGAAGTTCTGGATTTAGAAATTATAGTTTTTATTACCACACATGTAGTAAAAATGTAAAACTCAAAATTAGATTTAACCAAATAAATGGTTTTTACGGATAAACTTAAAAAATTTTATCACATTACCAAAGTGTTAAATTATTACCAAAGCGTTTATGTAAAATTCACCGAACTTTATGATGCTCCCATATAGCCAGTAACACGGTACTTTTTTATCATGTTATAAAAGTTCTGACCACGCATTTTTCTCAATGTATAAATTTAAAAGATCCGTGACAGCCTTAAGAAATAACTGTTGACTTAAGTGTTGCAAATGAAGAGTTTCACATTGCGAATCAATTTAGATTTATTGGTTTATTTTTTATATAACAACAATTGACGTATAAAGAAGTTTGAAATCCCGAATTAAATATGTTAATTTTTATAAGCACTCTTTATGAGCTGTGTCCATTTTTCTAAACTCGCGTTTTGAGCTGCGTCTATTTTCTTAAACGCACATTTTGAGTAGTGTAAAGGTAACGAGACTCCCCGACGCTCCGCTTATCCTCATTGATTTTATAGCATTTACTTTTAAATAACCGCATAAAAATGAAATAAGAAACAACTTCATATCACGCTAAAACAGTTGAACTACAAAATATACATTTGTTTACCTGGTTATATATTAATATATCTGGCATAATAGTTGTTTTATATAATCTAATGGTCGAGGTTCAAACTTTTTTTTTTTTTACCTTTTGCTGTCATATGGCTATTCTCAGCCCCAGATTACTTACTACAATCAACAAAATAAGATCACTAAATAATTATTTTTTTATTACTACTATTTCAATGATCGAAGTTCTTAAATCATTGTAAAATTCTCAAATTTGAATAGGAGAGATTGTGAAACCGTATAGTTAGCTTGATGACTTATAAAAAAACCAATGGCATACACACCGTTAGTTAGGGATACTAGAAAAGAAAAATGTTTAATTTTCAAATATTTTATATTATCGCCATTCTACAGAATTACAGAAGAGATGTGAAAACTCAACTGCTTTTTTTAGGATAATGAAACAGTTATGTTTTACATTATATACTCGTAACAATTAGCTTGTTAATTCAAGTAGGCATACTCCAGTACTGTTACTTTACAACTACCAAAAATACAACTAATATAAATATCAGCGATCGTACTGTGCTGTTTTCGTCTCCCTCCCTGAGCAATGTACAATTTCTCCCAACTTTACTATACTGATATACCTATACTACTATACAAATATACTTTACTATATACTATATTACCAATGTATAATGACGAATTTTAGTTATTTGAATACCAAATTAGAAAATTCAAATACACCTAATCAAAAATCAAATATTTTTTGTTGAACGAATTGATAAGTTAGACTCAAAGTATTTTGAACTGCTGTTAAGGAATATCAAATAAATATCTGGATTGCTTTTTTTCATAGATATGAATGTAATGACATATACCAAATGGGTATTTTTTTTAAAAAGTAAAAATTTCGTATCCATTTTTATTACTTGCAGTTAATTTTAATACATCAGGTATAGAATGCCATTAAAACTGAGTTTACAATGAGTGTAAAACAATTTCATTGAAATAAAATTTTTGTTAAGCATAATGCTCATATACGGCACACATATATTTAATTTATCATAACCATACATTTATTTATAACATAAATACCTATGATAGTTACTAGTTCTATTTGATTACCAATAACGTTACTACACGCTTTAACTATTACTAAACATCTACGCTACATTGCATCTTGGCAATGAATATTATCCTAAGGTATTATTGTAACTATGTATATTATGATTACATAGTCTATATAAATTTATATAGTTGAAAATTCAGTTCTGTCAAAGTTACTGAAGTACATTGCTTAGCGTATTCTAATGCTGTTTAACGTATTACATTTTAAAGTAAATAAGGTTTATATTAGACTTCTAACTTCCTTTTAGTGTTTGTCCCAAACTTAAGTTAGAAGATAAGTAAACTTTAATATTTGCTTGAAATCCCACCCAATATACGTAAACATCTAGACATTTTCTTGAAATGACATAGAGGTATTTGTGGTTGATTAAATACATCGGAGTAATTCAAACTATCAGTTAGAAGATTTAGGGTGTAAGTTATAAAATTCCTTCTAATCAAAAATTCCTTTTGAGGATTGGAATGAAAAAAAATATGTTAAACTTTACCAACTTCATGTATCTCTGCTGGTATCTAACTAGTTGAACGTAAGACTATTTTATAATTTAATCACACACAGTATTATATAAGTTTCCAGAAAATTTATTTAATTAGCAAACCAATTGCTTTTAAAATAAAATAATGTTTTGAAACTAAATATTAAAAAAAAAGAAATATCGAGAATTTTTTCCTTAAGAAAACACGTACAATCTAAACGAAAAAAATATTCTTTAGTTTAAAATAAAATTTCAGATATTAGTAATAATCATCATTATTTCTATACATTTATTTTTCAATTGCATTTATTCATTTTATAATATTTTTGATTAGTATAATCATAATCTAAATACCAATTTGGAGTTTTAGAAACATATCGTTACCTATAATGAACAAACGTACAAAATTAATTTTAAACTATTTTTCATGTTTATTTATAATATTTTTGAAATAATAATTAACTTTTTTTGTAATTGTAGTTCACTTTTACACTTGTTGAGGATGTAAAAGATCTATGAAGGAAGAAAAATATTGCTATATAGAAAATGTGAATTGTCTCTTGTGTCTGGCTCAGCATTGTCAATTTATTGATAGTGTAACTGATTTATAATTCAAAATACACGAAACATTCAAATTAAATTGACAGTTTTCAAATTAAAGTACTTCATTTTATAATACTGTTATTTATTATAATCAATAATGTAAATAAATGTTTTGAATTTTTAAAACATTTGGATATCTGTTTTATAAAAAATATTCAAACGAATGCATTTTAAACTATTTTTCTAGCTTATTTATGAACGATGCATTTATTGTTTATTTAAACCAATTTTCGAAAATAGTAATTATTTTGATTTGTGCGTTTGGTAATTTGATATTTTCTTACGTCGCACAAAGCTGCACAATAGACTATTGGTTACGGTCTCAGAAACATCTGAAGATAACATATATACGTCACAACCCGTTTTACCCGGAGAACACACATTCGCACACCATTCATTCGTCCGTAGATTTTGACCTGAACCAGAGTACGATTTAACTCCTCTCCAGTACCCTCAGAGGAATCAATTTGTTTTGGGAGATTAGAGGACTGTGTGACTCCGACAGAATTAGCGTGCACTAATCACCAATCTTCACACAGGAGTCTTAGGCGGGGATCGAACTCAAGACCTCTCAAATATGGGCCCAACACCCTATCAGCTGGGCTATCGCGAACTATAATTTGTTTTTTAATCGCAGTTCAGTTTTATACTTTTTTAGGATGCAAAAGATCTATGAAGCATAAAAAATAATGTTACAAGGAATATGCATTGTGCCTGGTTCAGCGTTGCCCATTGATTGATAGTGTAACTCATTTATAATTCAAAGTATAAACAAAATTCAAATGAAATTTATGAAAAGTATAAACAAATTACTTAAAATTATTTCCTTTGAATTGTATTATTTTCTGATAAATATTGTGTTTGTATTTTCATTGACTATGTGTAATCAAAATAAATTATTTCCTAAACTTGTTTAAAATGGTTGTTTTATTAACTTTAATATAGTATCCATTCTTAAAATCAAATATTGTATGGTTTAATTATCTGTAAGTTTGATTCAAAATCGCAACTAAAACTAAATTTTATAGTCAAATTAATAAACTAAAAACCTAAATTTAAATGAAATTGTAAGCATAAATGGCAATAATAACAATATTAAATGCAGTTTCTTACCAAAGATTCAACACAGATTTCAGAGATACTAAATTAAGAAAAGACGAATGCTTACCACTTCTGAAACGTAGATCTCACTTTCACAAAAGCAAGTTACACAATGGTACGATGTTTCATATTGAGTAAATGTATAATATTGGATACAAATTCAAAACAGAGTACACATAAGCCAAGCAGTAAAAGTGTTGGCGGAACTATGAGGATTCCAATTCAGAACAATCATAATCCTAGCCATGAAATTTCACTCAAAGTCCGAATTAAAGCTTACAAAACAATCTAGGCTTACGAAAAATTCACGATCGTGATGCAGATATTCAGACACTCATTTAAAAGCATGAATTCATTCCGGTTCAAATATAAAATTCCTTAGTACAAGTTACTAAAAGTATTTCTTGGTTTATTGATTGGTTTATTGATACAACATACATTTGCAGGCTTGTGTGCTCAATTAAGGTTTATAAACTTTTGTCAAGTAGAAGAGCAGATAGCTCAATACAGAGAAGGACATCACAAAGAATACATCCAGGGTTACGGCGGGATTCGAAACCACCACCTCCACGCTTAACAGAGCGTTTGGTGGACGATACCGCTCGGCCAGGGTGGCCCCAAGTATTTCTTCTTCTATACATTAGTTTTAAAAGATTTATCAATTTAAAAAAATTGCCACTTCAAGGCAATGAAATAATTAGACGTATCCCTTTTTATATAAATATATCAAAATGATTTTTCATTGATAATAGAAAAAAGAAATCAAAAATTCCTCTAAAAGGAGATAACTGAAACTATAACCCGATTTTATTTTATTTTCGTTTGTATTTATAAAAACCAAAGAACATATCTGAAAAAGTTTTCGACCGAGCCTGAAACCATTCAGATCTGTATATATTTACATACATTTGTTGGCAACATACAATTTCAGTAGTAGTAGTCATTTACGTCACACTAGAGCTGCACAATGGGCTATTGGCGACGATCTGGGAAACATCCCTGAGGATGACCCGAAGACTGATATTTTGATCCTCGGCAGAGGGTCAAAATATTCCATCTATTCCTCTTTGATCCCATCACAATTTTGATCCTCTGCAGTGGGGATGGCACCCCTGCTTCAGTAGCCCGACGATTTGCTCGCGAAGTCAAGCACTTTACGGCAGAACAGTTTAACGAGGACCAATACCGCACACCCTCGGTCCCTACGCAGACTGATCCAAGTGTTCACCCACCCGCACACTGACCTTAGCCAGTGATGCTTGACTTCGGTGATCTGCTGGGAACCGTGTCTTAACGATCAGTCCACTGCGGGACACATTCATTTGCAAGCTTATGTGCTCAATTAAGGTTCACCAATCATTTTCAAGTGGAGGTGCAGATAGCACAATACAGAGAAGCACAGCACGAAGATACATCCAGGGTAACAGTGGAATTCGAACCCAACAATTCCACGCTGCACACAACATTTGGTTAGTAATACCACTCGGTCAGGAATATCCCCAGGTCAGTTTTTATTTATGGATTGGTGCACATACGTGCAGAATTGTGTGCTCAATCATTTAAAAACGACTTATAAGCCTTTGATATCTAGATAAACATATAGTACAATTCAGAGAAGGATAGGATACATCCAGGGTTACAATGGTATTCGAACCCACTACCTCCACGCTACAAAGTTTTCGGTTTGTGATTCCGCTCAGCCATGGAGGCCTATTCAGATCTGTACAGTTTATTGCGAAGAGATGGCATACTGAAAGGTATTAATGTACAGACAAATCTTTAATTTTGCGGGCAAAATAGTCTGAGAATTGAGTAATTTTATAACTTAGACTCAGTTATTCAGAAACTTATACAAAAATTCTATCCCATTCAGTTTGAAAGGAATCCATCAGTTCCAAATTCTTTTTTTTGTTGTCTGTTTTTGTGGGTGACCATCTTTACAAACCACATCAGCCGTCTTAGTGGCCTCTTAAAAATAGTTTTTTGATTGCGTAATCCATTTGCTATGTAAAAATTATATTTAAAATAACATTAACTTTTACTCTAGAAAAGATCAAATGCAGCGGTTTTCTTTTAAATAAATAAAATGATTGTCCATAACAAAAGCTGATCGAAATGAAAATATAAGGGCCTTCCTGGTCAAGCGGTATTCCCCGCCAATCGTTGTGTGAAGCGTGGAGGTGGCGGGTTCGAATCCCGTGGATGCCTTCTGCGCGATGTCTTTCTCTGTAATGTTTTATCTGTCTTTCTACTTGACAAAGGTTTATAACCCTAAATTGAGCACACAACCCTGGAAATGTTCCCTGAATTTCAATAAAGCAAAACAATAAAAAAAAATATTAATTTCTAAACAAATTAAATTTTAAAATCTGCGAAACATATTGCCTGAAAAGACAATTGTTGAAACCTAAAATCAGTAATCATACAGAACCCTTGTCAAGTTGAAGAGCTCAGTACAACTTAAAGAAAGAGAGGACAAAGATTGATCTAGGGTTACGGCGAGATTCTAACCCATTTTCTCTACCCTATAGAAAGTTTGATTGAACGGCAATAACACTCGGCCAGAGAAGCCGCAGAGTTGTATGATATATTAATGGCGGCCGTCTGGGAAACATCCCTGAGTATAATTCGAAGTCATGCCATCACAATTCTGTAATGTCACTTCTTCAATGTAGAGAGCAAAGAATCTGAGAGCAAAGAAATTTTTTTAAAATCTCTGTACCCATGCTCAGCGACCGACCATTGGATTTTATAAGTAGATTCCACAGTTTCACAAGCACGTATATTGGTTACACATGGTGGGTGTCGGAGTTAAGGATCGAACAACAGTACCTTTTGATCGAGTACCGATTCTCTAAACACTGAGCTACCTCAGCCAAAAACATGTTATTATGTGACTCTGCTGGGCAATAGTATTTTAAACATGTTACTACCTAAAAATTAATTTATATGCTCATGTTGTAGTTGTAATTGTAGTTCATTTTTGTCGCACTAGAGCTGCGCAATGGGCTATTGGCGACGGTCGGGAAAACATCCCTGAGAATGATTCGAAAACATGTCATCACAATTTTGATCCTCTGCAGAGGGGATGGCCCCTCGCTTCGGTAGCCCGACGAACTGCACGCGAAATCGAGCACTTTATGGTAGAGATAGAACTGTTTAACGAGGACCAATACCGCACACTCTCGGTCCCTACGCAGACTGATCCAAGTGGTCACCTACCCGCGCACTGACCGCTGCCAGTGAGGCTTGACTTCGGTGATCTGCTGGGAACAGTATCTTAACGATCAGTCCACTGCGGGACTATATGTGCTTGTTAAATGAGCAGAAAATAAAAACTAGTCAGTTATGACAATTTCTTATTTTTCACGCAAGAAAAATTATGTAATTTACAAAAGTATTAATAAAGTATGGCGTCTAAAAATAAGTGAATCCTGTATCTTTCAGCCTCAATTTTTATGATTTATTTTAGAAAAAAATCTTTTTAAGTATTGCTTTTCGATCAAAAAGGATTTTTAAAAATTTTAAAAATGGAACATTCATCAGGGAAATATAATCGTTTTAAAATAACCAAACTTTCTTCTTATCTTTTCTTTATCTTAAAAACTTTCTTATTATTTTATTTAGGTGTCAATTTTATTTAGGCGTTATCAGTACATTGTATGGCATAAATACTGAAAGTTAAGCTATTTAATCTCTCGAAATTGCTATTCATATAACAAAAAAATACCAAAGTACGTTTCTATATATTTTTCCTGTGAAATTCCATATCCTTTCTTGTATTTTTTTTCAGTAGCATTCGAAATATCTTTTGTAACATTATTAAAATCAAAGTTCCTAACCTGAAATATTTATGTACAGCAAAATTTAGTGAAGTACCTAAAACAGCACCTTTTAGTATTTTGTTTGCAATAATTTTACCACGAGCTGAGAAATTTGTTTGACACCCCAATCCCTCCCGCAACTCGACAAACAGTCAAATTTGAAATATTTATGATTCTGCATAAATTTTGTTATTCTCTATGTGACCGGTTAGAATCCATCAAGATGAAATTTAATTATCGCCCAATTCTTTGCTTCATAAAATTCCTTTTCACTAGCTGAAAATGGAAACTCTTGAAGACACGCGAAGAAACATAAAAGAAACAGTATAAATTCCTATTCAAAGGCACGAATGGGATGGACTGGAAGCTCCTCTCACTTTGTCACACTTCGATATATTGGAAAAGCAATCACCTTGATTAGCGGAGAAACTCCTTTGGATCCGAATTTGTTGAAATATTGAAACTCCTACTGCGTCACTCGAAAAAGAAGCGGAGGAAGGGTGTAAGGACATATATTTATGGCAGCAATAAAGTATCTCTCTTTATACACAGAACTTATTCAGAGAGAATAGGAGGCAGTTTAGGTAATTTGCGAAATTTAAATATCGACCTTTTTGGGAAAACTAGTTCTGATTTGCAAGTTCCCTCCTCGATTCATAGCACCCCACCCCTTTTCTAATGCACCCATTGAGAAAGACCGTGAACAAGATTCGCACTATCTATATAATAAAAGGTTATCGTTTTGGATGATATCGATTTGCTGGAAGTCGAACGAATTATTGGTATGGCTCTTATCCCATCTTTTCTAAGCCCACTCCGCAAATAGCGGCGAAATGGAGCAGTAAAATGCTTTAGCAAGGATAAAAACGAAATGCATTGTCCAGATGTAGTTTATAGTATCATGTATCGCGCTTCAGTGCTTCCGTTTTCAGGACCATAAAAATTGATCTAAAGAGAAGGGGGTTTTTAGTGAGATTTTCATCATAATAACCGTTTTCGAATATTTAATAAATGACGCTATTCATTCCGATGAAGCGTAGTTTGGTAAAATGATCCTCCCCTATAAAACTGCACCATCTAGGGTAAATATACATAAGCAAATTCCAACTGACTTTAATACAAATTATTTTAATGATTGTATGATAGGTTGTAAAAGAAGAGGATTAGAGCAATGAAATCATTTATAGACTTAATTAACGCGATTTCAGCAAAGACTCTCGTCAAAAATTCCAACATCATTTCGTTACATCAGTATTGTAAATATTTTTATGGAGGGAGGATTACTGGTAGTCTCAAATATCTATTGTTTTACTAACTCAGGTTGACTTTTTTTCTTTCAGCTTCGTAAATTAATAATTTTAGTGCTGGTTAAATAAAGTAAAAATTCTTGGAATTGGGGTAGGTGTCTAACGTGGGTATTGACACGCTTCGACCCTTTTTTTATTAATTTATTATTTCTTAAAATAGTTGGATATGTGACTTAAATTTTATTCGTCGGGGAAATTTTAAATCCTTTCGTTCAATATCAATTAACGTTACTCATTGTTTCAGCACTGGAGATTATTGTTTATTTACTGTTAACTATAGAATCAGGACAGTACTACAAAGAAGCACCACAATTTAATTTTGTCACACTCAAGTGCCCATTTAAAATGCACAATATTTTTAATTTGAAGTAAAATAAAAGTAACCAGATATTTTATATGAGAGATAATGGTATCTAATTCTTGGAAAATTATAATTCAGTATTTATTTTTTCTAAATACAAATTTAAACATAAGTATTTCATATTCAATATATTATTTCATTTGAATGCGGTATTTCACGAATGCGGTATAAACCAGATTGAAATACAAAACAAATTTTAAGTTTGTAATTATTTAATATATCTGTAATATTAAGAAAAAAAATGAAAATGGCTACATTCAAATTGAAACAAAGCCAGTAGTTAAATTAATTTTTTCGCTGTAATCTTTTCTCTTGTAAACAATTATTAAAGAAAAAATTGTCATGCTTTGTTTAGAGGGAATATAAAACACACATTTTTAAAATTTTATGTTTTCATGCCTTATGCTTTAGTATTTTTTAGTATATTTTTGGGCAATTTTGTGTTGAATATTATCTAAACCACAATATTGGGGAAATGTTTATGGAGGAATAGGTTTGGAAAGTAAAGCTGCGAAAAATGGTTGCATTCCTTTTGGAGAAAATTTTAAATTGGCATACCATAACGATTCTTTTGCTCACTACTTGTGAAACTACGGTGATAAAATGGCTAATAAGGTGTCTATATTCACTTTCTCCCGATTCTCCGTTTCTTTATCATTTTGAAATCCTCTGTCTTCCCCCCCCCCTGAATTACTGAGTTATGACCCCAACTTGTCTTTTAGTGTGTACATTTTATTAAAACTTTTATATGTATCTTTTAAACTTTAAACTTTATAAAAATGCATTTTATAAATATATTTCAATTGCTGTAGCCAGAGGCTATGTCCAAACTAGAGACTGAGTAAATAAATCACTCAAATGTAGTAAATTTATTCCGATTGGACGATTTAGATTCCCATCTCAAAGAACCGTATTTGTATTAGTTGCAACCTGCAACTGATTGATTATTGATAGATTCCCAGTGGACAGGTAGGTGAAGTGACGTCAGTTTAGACATCTCTATTTCTTAGACGAAGTTCTTTTAGCCAACTGACTTCTAGATCAAAATTTGAACTTGAACTGTTCTCAGAAAGACATCAAGAGTAACTGTTGTTAACCACAGCATTGTTAATACATTCAATTGTATTAAAAAATTGTGTTAGGTTAGGTTAGCAGTGGGTGCCGAGGACAATTTCATATTGTATTGCACTTTGGTCTTTTCCGTCAATTGTTTGGTTAGTTTTTAATTATCGTATACCACATCGTAGACACACGAATAAAGGCATTCATCAATCAGGCAGGATGACAAATAATGTAAAGTAAATAATGTGAACAAACAAACATTCCATAGAACAAACCTACTCGTTCATGTCATCCCTAAATGTATGCAACACTAGTTTTAGCGAATTTATTCTGAGGAAAAGGGGCTGCTATGGAAAACAGACACCACTTTAATGTTGTAATGTTTAAGATGACAAGCGAAATATTAATTAATAACTAATAAATACTAATGAGTAATTGATACTTTGTTTTCAAATATTCCAATTTCTACTTTTTAACTATTTATTTCCTTCTTACAAACTATCTATCGATATAGTGATGACGTTCTTAACCAGCAAGATTGATTCTGAAAATTTTTGTTTGGTAATTTTTTGGTATGCATTTCAAAATTGCTTTGGTACTTAAAACTAGGTGGAAAAAAAACTTATCGTTTGTGAAAAGTTTAAAAGAAGCAATAATGACTTCAATTTCAGAAAAGTTAAGAAAAATCAGAATACCAACAAAAAGAAGAAAAGGAGAAAAAAACCAATTCAGTTTAACAATGTTATTTACCAGTCTGAAAATAGAGGAAAAACTAAGAGTTAATCGCACAGTAATTTAAGACAATCGCTTTCTGTAACTTGAAAGTACCATTAACAAGAGTTCTTAAAGTAAGTCAATTTAGAAGTCCACCGTTCCATAGGTTCACCTTTTACTAGCTTTAATGCATCCGTATTTGGGATGACCCCAGGAAAAACGGGAAAAAAAAAGTCTTGGAAATGCGATCGATAATGTTGAGTTGGTTCTCGGCTTACTTTGGCGACGTCTCCCTTAAAGCTCTGGCGCCAAGAGCTTTTGGGTGAAGGTTTATAAATAACTAAACAGAGAAGTTCTAATCGAGAACTGATGGAATCTAAACAATATACTAGCAAGGATACAAAAAAGATATCGTAGTGACGAAGACATAAATAGTATTGAGATGACAAGGTTTAATCTGCTGTCTAATGAATCATACCAGAATAAGAAATACACGAGTTCTGATACCATGATACTAGATTGTTGTAAGGAAATATCAGAGATATTTTTTACGGCCAATTATCTATTGATAGTAGGTTCTGGTAAATTGAATATATTTTATTTATTTTTAACTGCAATTGAGTTATACCTATAAGTTATATAAGCCATACAATAAAGTATCATATTTAATAATGAAATATAAATGTTCTAAAGAAAACATTAAAATTGAAAACTGGAAATACAAATCTAATAAACCACCATTGATAGAATCACTTTTAAAAAACTAGTGTTAATTTTTTCATCGATAATAATAAAGTGAATAGTTTGTAAGTCTGTCTGGGTATGGGAGAGTGTGTTTTTCTATTAGTTCTATAAGCGGTTGTGCTAGGGCTCTGAAATTTAGAAATATGAATTTCAGCCCATGTTCTAAAAATCATTCAAAATTTTCAACTGTCCGTTCAGGAGAGCGTTTGAAAAAAAATGAATTATTCTCAGTTTTCATGTAAATTAAAGTGTAGATAAAATAAGTTGTCAAGTATTTAAAATGTTTGCTAGCATTATAGCATTTTGTTTTATCCCACATAAAAAAAAGGAATTCCGCCAGTTGCTACTAACTTCATTGTTTACTTTCAAGATATACTAAATCAAATGATATTTTATGATGCTGGCTCCTATCAGTCCTGATATTATATTTTTACTTCACTTTTTTATTTCATTTTTGACAATGATTCTTAATATATATATATACATAGAAAGAGACCATAACGGAACAATGTCTTTTTTTAAGATTTGCCCATACTATTCTTTCAGGGTACAAAATCGAGCCGAAATTTCCAAAATATGTCATTTTTAACTAGAATGAATATTATCGTCATCGAATATTATCTTTATTGTTTTATTCCAAGGCAAGAAAATCTTGATAAAATTTAGATAGAGTATTTCTTACTCAGCTCTAGACGCCAGGTTGAAGAGTGTATGAAGAAAATATAAAACATATTCTGATATGCTTATTGTAGTGTAAAAAGAAAGAAGATAAAAGTCCTTCTTGTCTGTGGGGAAATAGGAGAGGCTGGAACTACTTGTCATTCAAATCCTAGCTCTCTCCACAATGACGTCACAATGCTATTCAACTACAATATCTATAAATTGCATCATCTATCACAATTGTAGTTCGGTGGAAGCAAGGGTTATGGAAAAGCTGAGAATGCGTTTTTCGTTTCCTTTTTTATGAATTTCAGTTTCCATTTTTTTGGGGGAGAAAAACAGCAATAAAGGGATGTGTTTTCAAAAATTGTTCTAAATAAAGTGTTCTACATCTCACAATTTTGGAAAATAATGTGGTTTTGAAGGATTCTGTCGCGTTTGGACAACATTTCTGACAAATAAACTATTCTAACTAAAACAGATGTATCTAAAATTTAGAGAAATGCTGATAACTAATAGTTGTTTGAAAAATATTGAAGGAAACTGCAGCCCCTGTGCTTTCATTAATTTATTTTTTTATTCCCTGGCTTACATGCTCAATTACGGCTTATAAGCATTTTTCAAGTAGAAGGACATATATACCACAGGTTAAGACAACAGGAAGATATATCCAGGGTTACGGTGGGATTCGTGTCCACTAATTCTATGCTACAGAGCGTTTAACGAGTAATACCGACTCGGTTAGGGACGCTTCTCTGTGCTTGAAAAAGCAATTAAAAATCCATCGAAACAAACGGGCTTATCTTGTAAGTTCAAAAGCAGAAGAAGCTAAGTCAAATTTTCTCAAATAGGACGGAATGTAGATTGATCATGAACTATCCATTGGATGTTTCAATCAACATTTATTTCTTTTTATTAGCATGGCAGCTCGTTGTGGGTCATGCCCTTCTCAAAACTCTGCTTTTAAGATATGTCTTCTTCTTTCAAGAGTTTTCTAAATTTTAGTGCGTGGTACCTATAGATTTCTTTTGAAATCATTTAACCATTTTAATTTTTATCTGCATTTTCAGCAAGTGCTAAATTGTTTGGCTGGCGTTTTTTTTATGAGATTCACTTTTTAACCATGCTAATGACGTGACCTGTCTATTTTATTCCCTGTCAAGAAAATAAATCTATGATATAAGGTTTAAAGTATCTTATATGAGTGCAATAGTTCTAAATTGCATCTTTTCAGCCAAATACCATTTTTTTCTTGCATGTCATTTCTCAAGATCTTTCGTTCTAAAACATGTTCAACATATTTTCCTCTGCTTGAGTCTCTTATGCATGAACTGACATTGATCTTACAATACTTTTATATAGAAGGACTTGTTTTTCTTTTCCTATCAATAACAAGTGCTTAGCTTTGTGTATAGAAATTATTTTAGGTGCTACTGAGTTCGAGATTAGTTAGATAAATTTGAGTTTGCTGTTCTGGCAACTTCTTCTGGTTTTTATATATATATTTTTGATGTAAATAAAGTTAAGTTTTTCAGTTTGTTCTACGTGATATTCAGTCTAATTTACTCTCCACAAAGTCCAATATTTGGTGCCGAAATAACTCGGTAAGTCATAATTAATTACTTTCGTCATCGTACTGAATCGGAATGGCTACCGGTAATGAAAAACTTGCAATATTTAAACGTAAACGAACAACGCTACGTACCGCCATTACGAAACTAACGACGAAATTGAACGATGCTGCTAGTACACAAACTGAAAAGGAATACAACATTGAACGTTTACAAGATAAAATTAAAGAATTAGCTTTGGCTGACGATGAAGTACATAATTTTTTAAATTATGAAGAATATCAGGAAGACATTATAGAATGTGAAAGATACACAGAACATGCTCATTTGGCGTTATTTAATTTCAAAAGAACAGCAAATCGGAATACGAATTTAATTTCTGAAACATCGCCAACAGCTGCCAATATAAATAATTTTTCGGCTTCGCCATCAAATGTTACAGTTAAGTTGCCTACAATAAAAATAAATACGTTTTACGGCGAAATTGAAGAATTCCATAGTTTTTGGGAGCGTTTTGAAAACTGTATCGACAAAAATGAGAGTTTATCGCTGATTGACAAGCATGTTTTTTTGCGGGGATATTTAGATGGAGAAGCAAAACGAATAGTTGATGGAATTAATATAACTGCAGAAACATATGCAACAGCAAAGGATATTTTGAAATCGAAATATGGCGATAAAGATAAAATAATACAGGCTCATCTCGATTATTTAGAAAACCTAAAACCTGTCAAAAATCACTCTCCAGCAGCAATAAATGAGTTATATATTGATTGTAATCGAAGAATACAGGCTTTAGATGCTTTAGGAGAAAAAACTCAATCATACGGACGAATTTTGGCTCCTAAAATACTTCGTGCTTTTCCTTATGAAATCTGTCGGAACTGGATTGTACATGCCAAACGTGAAAATTTGGCTGAAAGCGATATTACAAAATTAATGAAATTTTTATCTGAAGAGGTCGAGGGAGCAATTACTGCAAATAATATTAAAGGTTCACTAGCTCCAGACTATCCAATAAATTCCTCCTTAGAAAATTTTAATGTGAATTCTAAATCAGTTACCAAAAGTAAAATAATGTCACCCTTTCGTCCTTTCTGTGAAACTGCCGGACACTGGCCTCAACAATGCAATGTTATAACGGACATAGACGTGCGCATACAGAAATTGAAGACTAGTAATAGATGTTTTTTGTGCACTAACCGAGGACATATCAAAAAAAATTGCCCCCGTAGAGAAAAATTTGGCTGTTCCAAATGCAAGAAAAAACACCATACATCAATAAGCAAACCTCTAACCAATGAGCAGCCTGTGGCTACATCTACAAACAAAATTGATGTGTCGGCTTCCAGTTTCGTTCATTTGCAAACTGCACGAGTTTTCATAACTGGGCCCACTGGCATTACAAAACTGACACGTTGTCTTTTGGATGGTGGAAGTCAATCTAGTTTCGTTTCTTCTAATCTTGTGGACACTTCGAAACTTCCAGTCATTTCAACTAGACATTTGGACATTCAAGCCTTTGATTCCCCAGCTAATGTTGGCTACATACGAAGACAAGTCAAATTTCAGTTATCAAGCATCTGGGACAAATCTAAAGTTAATGTTACTGCATTTGAAAGCTCCAACAAATATGCATCACACCTACCTTCATCAACGGATGCTTCACTCTTTGCTAAAACTAGGCGAATGAAACTTGCTGATCCAGATGATTCATTGTCGAACTTACCGATTGAGATTTTAATCGGTGCAGATTTCTACTGGATTGTTATGAATTCTGAAGCTCCTGTCAGGTTGTCGGATTCTCTGGCATTGATCCCATCAAGTTTTGGTTGGGTACTTAGTGGAACTCGATCACACGCGACAGTTTCCTTCATTTCAATGGTTCATAATGTTGATGTGGATACTTCAACTCAGGAATTAAACAATGTGGTACGAAATTTCTGGAACTTAGAGAGCATTGGTATACAACCTACACAAGAAAAAATAAGTCCTCACAACTCTGAACTCTTGGCGAACTTTCATCAATCTTTTGAAATCATCGATGGTAGAAGAGTTGTAAAATTACCCTGGAAACCAGAAGTTCAACTTTCGTCGAACAATTATGAAGTCGCAATTCAACGATTTAAATCTTTAACAAGGAAACTGCATGCAAATTCAGAATTCAAAGTAAAATATATTGAGCACATGCAAGATTACATTGATAAAAAACACGTTGAAGTTGTCTCAGAAACACATAATGAAGAACGATTATATTACTTGCCCCATCACGCTGTAAAGAAAATCACAAGTGGAGAAACTAAGTGGCGTAAAGTTTTTGATGCATCTTCACATTCTCCAGGTCACCCATCTTTGAACGACGCTCTTGAAGTAGGACCAAATCTTCTTCCTGATATCTTAGCCACATTGTTGAGATTTCGACTTTCTAAAATGGCAATCACTAGTGATGGGCGACAAGCATTTCTGCAACTGATTCTAGCAGAAGAAGACAGAGATGCAACACGATTTATTTGGTACAATACTACATATACTCCTGATGGGAAACTCTGCACTGAAGATAAAATTGTAACTTACCGATTCACACGTCTTCCATTTGGACTCGTCTCTAGTCCATTTTTATTAGCAGCTTCTCTTCGTGAATTGACTGCAAAACACAAACAAGCATATCCCACGGCAACTAGACATGTTGAGAATAACATCTATATGGATGATTTTGTAACGGGAACGTCTACGGATACTGACGCTCTAATTCTTTACCAAGAACTGCAGCAACTTACATCACTTATTAGCCTACCATTAGACAAATGGACTACAAATTCTAAGATTTTGAAAGATACGTGGAAACAAGAAAACGTCTCGTTTAAGGATATTACGCAGGTCTTGGGTGTTAAAGGGATACTAACAGTGATGTTTTTCAAATTGATGTGCAGACAAAAATTGTTCAAGCATGTAAAGAACCAGTAACAAAACGCTTATTACTGAAGTTGATGTCAAAGTTTTACGATCCTCTAGGCTTGTTTGCTCCAGTTACAGTAGTTGTGAAGATATTGTTTCAAGATACATGGTTTAGTGGTATTCAGTGGGATGAACTTTTACCTCCATCTGTAGCACAGCAGTGGCACAAGTGGATAAATGAATTACACTATCTGAATGAAATATGCATCCCAAGATGGATTGGCTTTTCCGAAAATTCTGACGTTACCATACATGTGTTTTGCGACGCTTCTGAACGTGCATATGGTGCTTGTTTGTACGCTCGTCACGCAGACGATATTTCTACAGAGATCCATCTCATTTGCAGTCGAAATAAACTAGCCCCAATCAAAAGGGTCACTCTTCCGAGGCTTGAACTATTAGCTGCACTACTAGGAGCTCGCCTAATCCAATATTTTTGCAGGGAAACGAACCTGAATTCCTACACTGCCATACTATGGAGCGATTCTACTGTAGCTTTAAGTTGGATAAAGGGAAATCCCAACCTTTGGAAAACATTTGTCTGCAACAGAACAACAGAAATTCTTCAAAACACTACTGCAGCACAATGGCGCCACTGCCCCGGTACAGATAACCCAGCGGATCATCTTACTCGTGGTACCTTTCCATCACAGTTATCGAATTTAGAATCTTGGTGGCACGGCCCGAGATGGCTAAAACATGATCCAGAAACTTGGCCTATCAAAGTTTTGTCTACACGTACACAGCCTTTAGTTGAAGCTGAATCACGAAAAACCAAATTTCAATCCTCCTACGTTGCAACTACAGAACCCATCATAGATATATCTCGCTATAGTTCTTACATGAAACTTCTTCGTGTCACTGCCTGGATACTACGTTTTGTATACAACTGTAAAGCTCAGCAACGCATAACTCATGAACTGAATTGTAATGAAATAGAGAAAGCTAAAAACTATTGGATACAAACTGTACAGAATCAATGTTTCTCAGCTGAAATAAATGCCTTAAAAACTAAACGTCCACTGCCGAAAAAATCCAAAATTTCCTGTTTCAATCCTTTTCTCGAAGACAATTATTTGCGCCTTGGGGGAAGGCTGCAATTTTCAAACATTTGTTCTGATACTCGACACCCTTTATTGCTCGATGGTAAGCACTATTTTGTCCACCTTTTGATCCAGCATACCCACATACGACTTCACCATTTAGGTGTGCGTATAATCCTGTCCGAGTTACGCTCAACCTTCTGGATTCTAAGGGGACGTCAAGCTATAAAGCAAGTTATTCACAAATGCCTACCTTGCAAGCTGTCCAAAGCGAAATACGGAAAACAAATTGAAGCTCCTTTACCTCCTGAAAGAGTTGTACCTTCTGCTCCATTTACTACCACAGGTATTGATTTTGCTGGACCCGTGAATATTCGATGTTTGAAATCAAGAGACACGGCCTACATAACACTATTTACTTGTGCAACAACACGTGCATTACACATTGAACTTGTATCGGATCTTACCACAGACAAATTTCTTTTGGCCCTACAACGTTTTGTTGGCCGCAGAGGACTCCCACACACAATCTATACCGACAATGCTTCCACATTTCATGCAGCAAATAAGGACTTGATTCTATTATGGCAAGTTCTGTCATCAGCTAAAACTCAGCAATATTATGCCCAAAATGGCATAACTTGGAAATTTATCGCCCCAAGAGCGGCTTGGTGGGGAGGCTGGTGGGAACGCCTAATAGGAGTTGTCAAGCGATGCCTGCGAAAGGTACTCGGACGAGCACTCCTTGACGAGGATATTCAGTCTAATTTACTCTCCACAAAGTCCAATAGGTGCCATCAATTATGGAAAACAATTGAAAAACAATTGTTTGGATATCTGTTATTCAAAAATGGTAAATAATGTAGCAGTCGGATATAAAATACGCTTTGAGGATATTTAGTTTGTGTTTTAACCTCACTTTGAGGGTCTACTTTTAGTCTTAATCAGTTGTAAGAGATTTGGAGATCTTTTATAATGCTTCCTACTTCACTCTTTTACAATGTTTTGTCATTCGAGTAAATTTGTACCACTGTATAACATATGCTATAAAATACGATTAAATAAAAATATACATGTAAGAGGTTCAAATTGATCGCTTGTAAAAATACACGTAAGATGCTGCTCTTTCCTCGATGTCACCTCTCAACCCTCAGAATAAATTTCGCAGTTCTTTTTTTTTCAGATCACCTGGTTTGCTCATCTTGCTCATGACATACAAAAAAATAATAGCATTCTTGTTTAAGCAATATGCTTGTATATGAACCAAAACTAATTGGATTTTGACAATGCTCTGGCAAAAAACGATTCTACACAAACTTAACTTTAAAAAGTTTATCCAAATATTCTCCTTTTTTTGTTGCAGTGTAAAAACTGTGTTCCTGATCTGATCCTTTAAATTTATTCAATGGATTGATTGTATAGCTGTGCAGTTCACTATTTACACTTTATAAATTATTTTTATTGCAATATTAGTCCTGATGTAGGCGCCATCGTATCGTGATCAAATGCAAAAGTTTCGAGCTCTTATTGTAATACTCGTTCGCTCGTCCTTTTATAACAACACTAGGTATTTTGGTAAAGGTTATTGTTTCATGTCACTACAAGTAAAAAAAAATATTTACTTCATGTCACTGAAATCAAGTGAGAAATGTCAGAGGAGGTTCTGCTGTCCGTTCTTTTTGCGACACTACTATGTCCATTTATACGGGTTTATTCGTTTCGTTTAACTGTGATCAAATTCTAGAGATTGTAGGTTCTGCTGCAATGATTGTTGGTTCGCCTTTTACAACAACACTAGGTTACCGAGGTAAAGGTTATCGTTTCGTGTAAATCTGATTAAATGTCAAAGGTTCAAGGTTCTGCTGAAATATTCGTTGGTTTATTATTTTATGAAACTATTGAATGATGTTGTTAGGATCTCGTTACGAGTCACTGCAAGCTGAAGAAATGTAAATAAATTTATCGATCATAAATGTACAACAAATTTAGTTAATTGAACAAATATGCTAATCTATTCGTAGCACTAAATTTTGCCCATTATTATAAAGCAATTATCAATGATTAAAACGCTTTTTTATACAAGATCAGAAGCGTTTAATAAAATCAAAATCTAATTAGCTACATTATTTCTGTAATTTCTCTTATTGTAAACGTTTCTTGAATACAAAGCCTTAAAAAAATGAAAACTATTTTTGAAAACAGTTTGTAATGTAAAAAGAAACAAGTTTTATTTTAAAAAATACACTAATTACTTCACCAATTTTTTATTTTCTTTTAACTTCTTTCTTTTCTTTTCAATAAAGAGATATATTTATAAAAAAAAATTCCATCACGACAAATGTATCAACTCAAAGCACATCAGAAAGTAAATGAGCCGTCACTTTCGAGTTTGTTTTCTATATTTTTCAAGAAAAAGTAGGATTTACTTTTACTTTTGTCTTTTTTAAATAAAACTCTTTTTTTTTAAAAAAAAAACTCTCTTTTACAGTTAGATGATGCTTACAACTTTTTGCGATTGTTTCTTTGTATTAAATCAAATTATAAATTTCATGATTAGTTTGCTAAATATTCAGTCATTTAAAGCAAAACATACTGCATATTAAAATAAATAATAAAATTTGACATACTTGTCATTCAAAATTTGAAGAAATTATAACGATTGTTTCCAATTTGTTTTTAATATTACTTATAAAATTTAATTTGCGGTGAGAAAAAAAAAACAGATTCAAAAGTTATTATTAATCGGAATGAATCACAATAATTTGATTTAAGTTTTAGAATCCAGGATATATATAATACAAGCTGAAAGCGCATTCTTAGTAAAAGGTGAAAAAAGTTAATAATCAATGAATGGTTATTTATACACTCTACGAAATTATGCAGAAAACTGAAAGACAAGTATCGGCACAGTTTATAAAACTAAAATAATTCCATTTTTTTAGAATTAATATAATTTGTTGTTTTAATGTTAATATAATTTGTTAAATTTATTTAAATGCCTATAAACAACGTATTTTGGTAAAAATTTAATTTAAAAAAATTAAATTTTGCTCGAAAAGAATTCTTTTGTTACCAACAATTAAAAACCGGACTTTTAGCTTTGAAACCAATTACAATTTTTTTCTACACAGACTTCACCACTTCTACACAACTAAACTTTCTAAACAGACTTCTATCTCAACCCATATTTTAACGAATAAAAGTTGAAAATTTTTGTTTTGAGCATACTGTGTCATCAAAGGAAAAATACGTTATTAGAAATTTATCCCATCAAAATAAGGAATAAACACATTCAGTATTATTGGGCTGGATGTTGTTGTTATAGACCAACTCATGATGATCAAAAATTTCCCCAACCAAGCAAATTTCTCTCGTTTTCTTTAAAAACGACGGTATAAAACTCTTTCCATCGTTTCTATATCAAAAAAGCACAGTATTGGTGCATTTTTAATGGGTATCAAATTTACAAATACAATTCATTTTACCTATATTAGTCTACTTAGTACCTATATCTAAATACAAGCAATGACTATTATAAAATTAATTAGGCATCATAGGCGCCAAAAATATTGAGGATTTTTTTAAAAATTTCATCTTAAAGAGTAATTATCCTCTCTCTATTGATTTTGCTTTTTCGAACATGGTTTTAATTAGTTTTTTCATTTTCTACCACCAATTTTCATGATACCAGTAGTGGATATTATCACAATTAAAGCATCATTGATGGCAATATTAGCATGACGAATTTTTACGTCTCTCTTATAAGAATCTCAGCGTTAACATCACAATATTTTTTCCTTAACCGTCAATACACGAAGAGTTTCCATTGTGATGCGCCCTCCAATTTGTGACATTAGACCAGTAGAATATGATACTTTCATTCCCGCATAGATGGAAGCACCATAAAGCTTCTCAACCCAACAATTTCTAGAATTTCAAATCAATCTAATTCCAACTCCAATTACCAGACGTAAAGCATAACTCCAATGTCTATTTAAACTTCTTTTTTACGGTTTTGAACCTATGCTAGTTGTAAATGTTTAAGAAATCGTATAGTTTTGTATTCATGGTTTTTTAAACATACTTGTTGCATACCGTTTTAAAACCATAAAGGTAAAAGATGTTCTTTACACTACACGTTACGGTTAATTAGATCCAAACACTGCAGCCGGTTATTATACCGTAATTTTAAAATTAAATTTTTTCCTGATTAAGTGCTATTCCTAACAGTGTATAGAAATAATTTCACATATGAATATATTCTTATTAAAAATTTTGTGAGGTAAAAAAAAATCCTGTAGTTTATAATGAGAAAAATTAACAAACAAGAATGTTACTTGATTGAAGTTTAGTTTCATCCCTTACTTACCCTGTAAATGGGGTTGTAATAAGTCATTAATTACATCAAAAATCAATCTTAAGTTTTAAATACCCAAAGAAAAACACAAACACAACCTCTTCTATATCGGAAATGAAAAATAAAAGTTATATGTTTTAAAATGAAGCGAGCTGGAAGAACAATTTTTCCTCGAGGAAAACGAAATCAGTTTTCCTAAAAATCCGGAAGTAAAGGAAAGCTTTCTTCAAATTTCCGAAGATGAATTGTTATGCTAATTTCTATTAACGGCTAAAAGATTAATGGAATTCGATTAATTACGAATACAACTGACGTAATTAAAATGTAATCTTTAGGCTGATGCTTTTGTTCGAGATAGCTGCTATGTAAATAGTTACAGCCAATTTCTAGACATAGAAATGTGATAGGAAAACTAAAAGAATAGATAATTAGAAAATATCTGACCAATTTTTCTAGTTATTGGTGTTAAAAAAAAACTAAAAATGTGTTTTTAATTTTTGATATTAATGAAGAATATCATTTGAGAGCATTGCTATTCATTTTTAAACCATGCTTTTGTCTTTTGCTATTGGCTTCTTTTCGATTTATTCGTTTTAAATTAAAGTGTTTAAAAATTAGTTACTTACATTTATTTGTTATTATTTCTTTAAAAAATTAAATAAAATAAAAGACAAAATTTAGAATTATAATTTAAAAATTAAAATAAAATAATGAATATATACGCAGAGCAAATTTCATAGAATTATTAGTTTTATTTTTTGTAATGCATTGTTTTTTTTTAAAGTTTTTGCAATACATTTCTTTCAAAATAATCGAGCTCAAAACGAAAACAAAGTTATGCGGAAATGGGCATTCAAATCCCCCCGCAGCACTTGAAAAATTTCCTGAAAACAGAATAAAATACAAAAATATAAGTAGCTCAAATTTCATGGAGTTGACTTCCTTAATTTCAAAGATATTTTGCTTTAAAGTTACGCAAAAATAAATAACGTCTTTACGTTTTCAATTTTAGTTAAAAGATTCCCTTGAAATAAATTAAAATAACAGAACAAAAGAAGCATAATGCAAATGCCACAGAGTAACATTTTTTAATAATTAGAGATGGATTGTTTTAAAAAATCGAGCTTATAGCATAATATAGAATAGCATAATATGAGCTTATAGAATAGCTATGAAGAATAACACATTGAAAGCTCTAACATTACTTACAGATTTTCCTTAAAGAAAGAATCAAATAACCAATGCAGAATTCGCAAAATTATCTTTTTTAGTTTATTTTAAAATATTTTGTTTTAAATTTGGAAACTTTATGATATTTTGTTTTAAACATGAATAAATCTGTGACGGAACATGAAAAAAATTGTTCTTGGCGAAAAGCCTCTTCACTTATAGCTTAATGGGTGGGAAAAACGAAACTTAGGTCTTTTCTATTGTTTGAATCCAAAGCAACCATGTTTTGTTTCTTTATTTCAAAGAATATTAATATCATTAGGAATTTTAAACGTGAAACCCTTTCTTAAATTTCCGTTTTTTTTTTTTTTTTGCACTGGATACCCATAAAAATTTATATTTTTGTTTTAAAGTCGAAATGGTTGTATTTTTAGTTATACTGCTTAGATCAGAATAAAATATCCATTTAAAATGACAGATGTAAATCGAACTCTGTATATTCGCAGTATGAACCATGGAAAAAGAGAATTTTCAGTTAAGAAATTACTTCAGATTTAATTTACCGGACAAAAAAAAAAAAAAAAAAAAAAAAAAAAAAAAAAAAAAAGGTACGCATTAAAACAAATACATGCAAAATTTATTGAATCATATCATATAGTAAATATGCAGTCCAAGTCATATTGTAAAGTGAAGAATTTCTTGATACATTGCAGAAACGGGGGACGTTATGCTAGCTTTCAATAAACTCCTCATTATCAAACTCTCTTAACTATGCTGTGTTCCACAAAAGTTTGGATGCACACAAAATTTTTCCTAAAGTCTAAAATATAGCATATTTTTTCAATAATTTGCTGAATGTTATTCTGGCAAAATAGTAAATAATAATAATGACATACAGATTGAAATCAAAAATAGAATCAGCATGGCTAACAGGGATCATGGATTGAGAAACCAGTTTAAATCTAAATACATAGGTTATGAAACAAAAATACAGTTGTAAAAGACAATAGTGAGACCAATAGTTGTATATGGCAGCGAGTGCTGGGCAATTAACAAAGCAGACAAATATAAACTGATGACTTTCGAGTGAAAAATATGAAGAAATTTTTTTGGTGCTATAAGAGAAAACGGAGAATTTGTTACAACCATGAATTGCAATCAAAATACAAAGCACCTGACATAGTAGAAGTGATCAAGGTTTAAAAAATAAGATTGCTATGACACATATTTCGATATAACGATAAAATTCTTCTTGCAAAATAAACTTCAAAAGGCCATAGGGAAAAAGAAAAAGACCTGGGACAAAATGGTTAGATGGTGTAGAGAAGTGGCTGAAGGACATTAGAGTTAACAGAGGGAGAAATATGGTATCGAATATATCTGAATTGGGTAAATTGCTTCAGACGGCCTTGGGCGGTAACCGGCTGTAGTGCCTAGAAAAAAGAAGAATTTACTGACTGTGTAATAAATTTATAGCAAAAAATACTACAGGTAAGTTTGTAATACGTGATACATACAGACAAACATTTGAACACAGGGGCATAACACTATCCTTGGGGAGAAAAAGTGTAACAAAACGGAGAAAAAGTGTAACAAACAAAGCTAGTATAGATAGCAAAATGATCTGATAAGAATAGGGCAAGCGGTACCGAGGGTGGTCGGGCAATAGTGAGCAGTGTTTTGTGGCTAGTGGTAGGAAATACTATATTATTTAGCCTCGGAGAAAAAGTGTAACAAACAAAGCTAGTGCAGATAGCAAAATGATCTGATAAGAATAGGGCAAGCGGTACCGAGGGTGGTCGTGCAATAGTGAGCAGTGTTTTGTGGCTAGTGGTAGGAAATACTATATTATTTAGCCCTGGAGAAAAAGTGTAACAAACAAAGCTAGTATACATAGTAAAATGATCTGATAAGAATAGGGCAAGCGGTACCGAGGGTGGTCGTGCAATATTGAGCAGTGTTTTGTGGCTAGTGGTAGGAAATACTATATTATTTAGCCTCGGAGAAAAAGTGTAACAAACAAAGCTAGTATAGATAGCAAAATGATCTGATAGAAATAGGACAAGCGGTACCGAGGGTGGTCGTGCAATAGTGAGCAGTGTTTTGTGGCTAGTGGTAGGAAATACTATATTATATAGCCTCGGAGAAAAAGTGTAACAAACAAAGCTAGTGCAGATAGCAAAATGATCTGATAAGAATAGGGCAAGCGGTACCGAGGGTGGTCGTGCAATAGTGAGCAGTGTTTTGTGGCTAGTGGTAGGAAATACTATATTATTTAGCCCTGGAGAAAAATTGTAAAAAACAAAGCAAGTATAGATAGCAAAAGGATCTGATAAGAATAGGGCAAGTGGTACCGAGAGTGGTCGTGCAATAGTGAGCAGTGTTTTTGTGGCCAGTGGTCGGAAATACTATATTACTTTTGCAGTTTACTACAAGTACAACTACTATATTACAGATGTGGTTAGCTAGAACTACTTTTTTTTAATGTAGAAACTACAAAGTACTTTGAAATTTAGTTAGTACTTCACTACTTTAAGGAGACTAACTTTGTTGGAGAACCTAATTTCAAAATGGTTTTGAATTAGAAATTGACTTACATTAAATATAAGGGAATAATTAAGAATTATTTATTCTTGTTTACATGAGCCTATTTGTTATTCCAAAAAAAATTATTATTTTTTTGAATTTGCTTGTTTAACTTTCGGATTTTTATTTATTTTTCGACAGTGAATATTCAATTTAAAAAAGGCAAAACTATCGAATACTGTCAATTTTTTAAGTCTTTAATGCTATTTTATTTCCCGTAGGAAATTAATTTCGTTAAAAATACGTTCCCTTCCTTTGAAATAAAATCAATATTTTACGAGTCTACATTTGAAAGTATGACCGAAGTGATCAATCGTCTATTTCAGGTATTGGCTAGTTAAAATATTAGTTATACGTGATTTTAAATACGTAATTTCTATCAACGCTCAGCTGCAACCTCAGAATCATTTTCATTGCATCCATTGACAGACCCGCGAAGATTTGTACATAACAAATTTGAAAAATTAGTCGCGTGAGTTCCGTATTACTATTCTGAACTAACGTTAAAAGTAGTCGTCAGAAATCGCGACAAACAACTGCATTTTTTTGTCTCGCACTAATCACTACACTACTTTTTTAAAAAAAAACTCGAGAAAAAAAGTAGTAACTACATTAGTTTCACTACCCATAGTGCGTTACTTCCGACAGCTGGTTGTGACCCTTAGCCTATTATAAAAAAAAGTTTATTTCATTAAAATTAGACATTTTGGTAAAGCAAAATAACCAATATATGAAGTCACCACTTTCATCTAGCCCAAAAACTCCCCTGACGCCGTACGTAAATTAGGCTAATACAGGAAATGGTTAGGCAAATAAAATTTTGGTCTAACGCCTAAATCGATGGGAACAAGCTTCGACAAAACAAACTAATATACTTTTCAACCGTTCTTTTCCAATTCGAGTGGCATCAAGGAAAAAAAAAATCTTTCTTCCAAATTTCCTGAGTTTCTATTTTGAATACATGAATAAAATAGGTAGGCATTTTCCAAAGCAAATTTTTCACGAATATATATAGGAAGTGGACTTTGAAGCACATAATCTGATTTATATTCCTGATGTTGGAATTTGTATGCTCTAAACATATCTACTCATCGCTGCTACTGCTTGAGTGAATGGTCCAGTAGCATTTTAAAATTTCCTAACACACATACTTTTTTTTGTTGAAAAAATAAAAATATTTATTCTTTTTTTCAAGTTTCAATCTATTGAAAACATAGTTTTTTTCTTGTAGTTTAAGAAGTATTTCTGAACTTAAATTTCCAACAGTCCTGGTAGTTTTTTTCTCCTTTTATCTGTGTTGGAAAAAAAAAAGAAACACGATTCTATTTCAAACAACTAGTGAAACTCGACTCATACCATAACAAGTTCGGTCAGGAGGTTGGAAAATTTATTTGTACGCCTGTTATAAAAATGAAAGAAAATGAAAATCGAGAAAACATTTCCCTTGGGCAGTGTAGTCTGAAATATAAATCTATATTAGGTGGAAATATTTCCGTAGTTTTGATATGAAACGTATTTTACAAATATGTTTGGTCAAGAAATACATTTTTGGATGCATGTTACCGGAAAGAACATATCACAGAACTTCGAAAAATGGATAGGGAAGGGAAAATTATTAATTCTCCTAGGCTAGTTAAACTTCTAAACAAACGAATGTGGGCAAATATGCATACAAAATCGTTTTTATTGTGTTAGGGAAGCATAGACTTAAAATCAGAGTATAATTAAAGGTATTAAAGAATAGACATTCATAAATTGAAAGAATATTTGCTGATTCAGTATTTGAGTTACCCTTTTTAGCTCACTATTTTTTACAGTGTTAAAAAAACACATTAATTAAAGTGTAAATTATATTTTAAGTCAACGTGTTATCCCCCCAAAAATTAAAAGATGACTCATCCTTTGAAGAGCGTCAATGAAATTTTCCAGTGGATCAGGGAAGTGGATGTGTTCGGTCGAAATCCAGATAGTGGATCACAAAGGTTATTAGAAAGAAAAAAGGACTTTTTTTAAAACAATTATCATAAGTAAAATTAATCTTTTGGTTTTTTTTAGGCTGAGAGGGGCGTTTTCTTTTTGCCAAAATTTAATAAACAATGTTATTAAACAGAAATTTACACCGTATTCTAAATTTAAGAAGTTAATTATAATTACGTTGCAACGTGAATTGTAAAAATAAAAATAGTACAGTTGGTAGAGCTGGTTTATTGGTTTATTTAGTTTTTTAAAAAAAAAAAAAATTATAGTTTTTTTACCGAATTTTATTTTTTTGGAAAATGGAAGTTTTTGTTATTAAAAAAAAAAATAAATGAACAAAAAAATCAATTAAATGAATAAATAAAAATAAATAAATAAAAGTTGAATTTATTTGTGCTTTGCTAACCGAGACCATAGAAAGTTAAAAGACTAACATCTGTCTCAGTATTACTAATAATCACTTCAACAGGGTTGAGTTAAAAAGAAAATTTTTGGACACAGACAACCCTCTATGCTGCAGATTTAGTAAAATATTTTTTTTATTTTTAACCGACTGTGTCATTGACAACAATTTATAATGTATATGGACACAGAAGATATTAATTAGATATTTTTAATCTAATTTTATTTCTTAAAGGTATTAATGTATTTTTTTCGAAAATAGCCATTCATAATTTTTTTTATATCAAACATATATTCAGAGTTAAAGTTTTTTTAATGTTTAATTATAAATTCAGAATTTGGAGATATTGTAAAAATATATGCTATAAAAAAAACTTACATTACGTGGTTGGTATAATGGTTAATAGAGTGTATGCCTACCATGCAATAAAATATAGTCCGTACAACGTCTGGCAATACTGAATAACAAACCATCTTTTTTTAAATTTTTTATAACATTCGTTGAACAACCGATCCTATATTTTGGTCTTACGACTACTAATCAAAGCTTACCCCGTCACGGGGCATCCGGGGAATACTGTAAACTCAAAGTGCGCGCACGTGACTACTCAGCAAGAAAAAAGAGGATTCACAAAATTAGGCTTGGTGACGATCCATGGCAATACATCGGAATAATAGGCAAGAGAGACGAAAGCAACTCCAATGAAAATCCTGATTGATGTAGGCTGGGCGCCGCGCGCTCAGAGCAGTAACCTCACTTGCAACTAATGTTCAGCTCCATATCCTTCTAATTTTGATCCCAACCCTCAAGACAAGGGAATTCCTGAATCAATTTTTTGAGGGAACTGACCCCTATTTGCTTTAGATGGAGAGGAAAATCATGAAACTCTCCAACACGTGATCCGTCTACCACTGAGGATATTTTACGTCAGCACTATGGTCGGTGAGAACCGGATGAGGAATTAGAATAGACCAGCCATCAATGGGATTTGAATCCGGTTCACCTCATTAACCTCACCTCTATCCTCTGAGTCAACCTGTCTCAATCTTAAGTTATCGAGCTGATCTTGGGGAAGAGTACTCCATTCACCAAGCAGTGCTCTCTGACATGTATATTAGTGGGAAAACATTACACCAGCCCACTAAGACGTTGTCCACATTGCATATTCTCTAATTAAGGCTAATATCTGGCGACGTTGAGTTGCCATGCAAGGGACGCATCTCACTGTCCTGTATATACATGCAGACCAATATCTCCCAAATGTCTGCACACAGTGTGCCTTGAAACTGTAGTACCCGTTACAACAGATAGCTGACTAGACAAGCGCCTTGCTGCATCTGCTTCTCTCGACTTTTTTTACAACCAAATACTAGTCTTAATTCGGTATGGTAATTCGGAAGCTCCCTGTGCTGTAACGTAAATTGACATTTCCATCGTTTTGTAATAGTTGCCAAAGCCTAGAGATGACACTTCGGACAATTCTATTTTCCTCGGATACTTCCGTCTGAGTACATTCTACGCTGCGGATAATTCTACACGTAAAAAAAATCCACGTGTGACCGTTGTGTCATAACTGCTCAGTTACGGCACTGTGTGGCTTACAGAACTCTTGTGAACAATTTTATTTCCTTGCCACTATTTCTTAGATTCTCCTCTTTTACAATATTGTCATTGTGACGTACCATCGGCGTCTTCGGGTGGTTTCCTTTAATTTGTATATTATTCTAGAAAATGTGAGTAATCATTTTACAAGGGAAAGTTTTACTTTAGAGTTGAATTTTTCACATATTTCTGAATTATCTTTAATTTATGTATATGCGTGTATATAGTTTATTAATCGTCTGAAGAAGCTTTGAAAATTTGGGTAATAGTACTAGATTAAAACCAACTTTTACTACGAAACCAAACTTTACTGATAAAATTATTTTTAGATTTTTGACTCCTGCGTCGATAATTGTAATTGTTAAAAACTTGATTTTTAATATATCAATCTGAAATCCATTAACAATACGTCTGTATTTGATATACCGAAGGCATAACTATTTTATAGTTATTATAAAAATCATTTTCTGACATTCAACTTTAGACTTTTGCGATTTGAAATATTCATTCGAATGACCTATAATTGGTGATAAATATCTTGAAATCTTATACAGCTATTAAAACCTGAAAATAATTTGTAATTGTAAATAAAGTTGTCTATCAATTTAACGATATATTTTTTGAAGATCTCAGTAAGCTTTTATATTTAGAAACCGCAAAATTTAGAAAAAAGCAAATAAAATTTTTCTTTAAAACAGTCTAATAAACAACTTATATAAAAATAAAGAATCCATATAAAATAAATATGAATTCTGCATTCTGAAAAAAAATTATGAAAGAGTTCAGTGAAAGAGACTAACAAAACTATTATTATACCCAAGTTTTGTTTGGAAACTACAAACAATTCTTTCAGAAAATAAACTAGAACGAATTTTTTTTTTAGTTTTTTTTATAGTAAAAAGAATCCAAGAGCTCCTCGCTTAGGCTTCATATTGCTTTTGTTCTTCAGGAATCAAGCGAAGCTCAAAATGTTTTAGCAACTAACTTCAGATATTTTTGTGAGTTTGTCAACCATTCTTACTGTATATATATATGTCTATATATTTTAAAGAAAATCTTTTCTTTTAACGTATTTTCCCATCTAGAAGTCTTCTGTCTTCGAAATACATTTCCCAAGGAAACATAAACTCTTGAAAATGTAAGTTGAGAAAAATTGGAGGAAAATATATAAGAAATACCTTTCGAATTTTGTTTAGATTTTGTTTTGTTTTCATAATGGAAAAAATCAGGATGAATATTTTAACATTTATTCATTTTTTTGTAAATAGTAAATGTATTTACTGTGTCTTAACTATATTTTTAGACTATGCGTAAACAATGGAGCAGCAAGCTCAGTTGAACTTTGAGTCAAGAAGAATTTCTAGTCTTAAAACAATAGCAATTTTTAGTCTTAATGTTTATTTCTAATTCATTTCAAATAAATGCATTATTTACGAAGATTGTTTAGCTTCTCCACATATTTTTTTTCAACCATTTTATAAATTTTTTATGCATTTTCAGAAGAAAATTATTTTAGTGAAAATTATTTTAAAATTTTCAGGAATAAAAAAATAGCCAAAGCTCAACCTGAGCCTAACACATTTACCTAATCCAAAATTACTACAAATCTTCGAACCATACATTCATTTAAAAACAATAGGATAATATTTAATTCACTAAAGCTGTAGCATAACACTAATTGTTAATTAAACAATGATGGAACTATAATAGGCATTTTTAATTTCTGTGGCCTGCTTAAAGAGATACAAAATTACTTTAACTGTATATCATCGTTTTTGTATATACAGTATATTTTAGTAACAACTATTATAGATTGAGTTCATAATTAAAATATGATCAATATATAATTATTACATATTAATTTTATGCTTTTTTTTCATTTACATTTTTTCATTTTATTTTCTACATATTTTGCGTAATTTGGGAATAATTTTTTTTACATAGCGTAGTCAATAACTTTAATTAATTTATATATATATATATATATATATATATATATATATATATATATATATATATATATATATATATATATATATATATAGATAGATAGATAGATAGATAGATAGATAGATATAGATATATCATTACCATCATCGTAGTTGGCCAGACAACCTGATATGAGCCAATACCTTCCTCCGAAAATTTTTCCATAACGATTTCAGATTTATATTTGATATCCAATTCTTTTCATTAATTGCAAGAAAATCAGACTCCACTGAATCAGTCCATCTCAACCGCGGCCTTACCCGCTTTCTTGTTCCAGTTTGTCTAAAAAGCAGTATTTTTTTTATTGTATTACTAATTATTGTCACCTAATATTGTATTATTGTCACCACGCATTCGAATCACATGGGCCGTACAATTCATTCGTTTTATATTTATATATTTAATAATATCAGGTTGTTCATAAATCTTGTAGAGTTCAAAGTTAAATCTCCTTCTCCAGTTATTGTTTTCATTTACACCACCATGTATACTCCGCAAAATCTTCTCTCAAATATTGCGGTACAATTTTCCTTCAGTTTTGTCATTGTCCAAGCTTCGTATGGCAAGACTGGCCGGACAAGAGTTTTGTAGATTAAGAACTTTGTTTTTCTAGAAAGAAACCTAGATTTAATAAATCTTCTCAGCTCATAGACAGCATTATTTGCCAGATAGAGTCAGTTTTTTATTTCAGGAGTCCTTCTGTTATCAATAGTAATAATTGATCCTAAGTAAGTAAAACTTCTAACTGTTATAAATCTATAAGAATTTATTTCAAGATTGGGGTCCGGGAATCTGTTTCTTCAGAATAACATATATTTCGCTTTCTCTACAATTATTACTAAGCAATTATGACTGTTAAATTCCATTTGTATTGCAGCCACCTCAATGGGAAGAAATGCCTCTTTCAGAGCAGGAAAGGAACGAGCTATTGCACCAGCATCATCAGCAAATGCAAGTAGTTGTACTGATCTAGTAAAAATGTGACCACTGATATTCATATTTGAATCACGAATCTCTCTCAAGTGCAATATTAATAAGCAGACAGGAGAGTGAATCTCTCTGTCGAACACCTGTAAATGTGTCAAGATTTTCTGACAGGGACCCCAGAAATTTAATCATACACTTTGTATGTTTCAATGTAAGTCTCGTCAATTTAATAAGTTTTGAATGCATTTTAAAAGTATTCATTGTTTCAAAAAGATAATTTCTATTGATACTATCAAAAGCATCCTTGAAATCAATAAAGAGATGATGTGTTTCAAAGTTAAATTCCATTGACTTCTCTAAAATCTGACGGAGACAAAGTATCTGATCTCTAGTTGATTTTTCAAAACGGAATCCACATTGACATTTTCCCATTTGGGAGTCAGCGAATAGTAACAGTCTGAGAAATAAAATTTTAGTTAGAATTTTATAAGTTATACAAAGAAGACTAATGTCACAGTAGTTGGCACAAGTCATAGGATCTCCTTTCTTGTGAATTGGACACAAAATGCTATATATCCAATCCGTCTGCATAATCTCAGAGTGTCAGTAATAAGTTCAAATATATTCCTCAATAAGGTAGGTTCAAATTTTTTTTGTAGTTCTGTTGAAATAATATCATGTCTCGAAGCCTTCGTATTCTTTAAGATTTTAATTTTTAATTGCAGCCCTGATCTCCTCAGTAGTAGGAACCTCAACTTCTATGTCATTTCTGAATTCATGTGCAATTATTTCAACATCCTCACAATTTTCATGAAGAAGTTCTTTAAAATGTTCATGCCATCGTTTTAAAATCTCTTGTTAATCAGTAATAATTTCACTGAATTTGTTTTTGCATAGACTAAGGGTCTGTTTAAAGTCCACTCGAGTACGATTAATTACCCGATAGAATGCGCTGCATTCATTAATGGATTTCAGATGTAATACAAAAATTATAAATACTTTTGTATTAATAAAAGCATTAAAACTCTTTCGTTTTCATAAAATGTCTTTGGTAAAGAATAGGTGTAGAAATTCTATTTTCGGACTTCAAGGCTGAAAACATACCATTGAATTATAATTAGATTTACACAGTTATCACAAGTCGGCAGGATAGTCTTCTTCACAAAAAAGTTGAGTTTTATGGGAGGAGGTGAAACATCACATGATAAAAGAAAAGTACTTGACGTCATAATATGCTGCACAATAAGTTGCTCGATTATTACTGTCATTAAACAGATCACCTCCTTTTATTTACTCAAGATGTCCATCTGGCTGCAAGTAAGTGATCACGGTCTCTCTCATCTTTCATATTCCAGGTGTCTTTCTTTTTTTCTTCTAGAAAACAGCATGGGAATAATATTAACCTCTAGTCAAGAGGAATGGTCATTTTCTTAAAAATGAATGGGCTTTCATTGTTATTGGTGTAACAGATAAGACACCCTATTCAAAATTGTTGAAAGAATGCCTTTCTGGAAATAGCAAAAATGAGAAGGTCGCAGGAGAGAAAAAAGTGAACTATTCAATAGGATCTAACAACATATTTCTTATTACCTGTACCAAGGATTGCTTAATTGCTTCAATTTTATATGTAAAACCTTTTTTTTTAAAAAAAAATGCATTCATTTAAAGCATAAAGAAATTAAAATGTTAGCCTAAAATTTCGGCACATAACTGAAAAATTTAATTTTAGAGCGACGCGTAAGCGAAAGATGTTTATCATTGTTTTCCTACCTAATGTACTGGAACCTATAAAAATCGTCGTAGAAATGAAAAACGTGCATAAAAGAGGTGGTACATTATATATATATATATATATATATATATATATATATATATATATATATATACAGGGACCTCTCACTTATGCACCACTTCTTTTATGCACTTTTTTCATTTAAACGACAATTTTTATAGGTCCCAGTACATTAGGTAGGAAAATAATGATAATCATCCTTCGTTTATGCGTCGCTCTAAAAATAAATTTTTCAATTATGCGCCGAAATTTTAGACTAAAATTTTAATTTTTTTATCCTTTAAATATTTTTTTCTTTTTCTAAAAAAAAAATGTTTTAAATTAAAAATGAAGCGAATAAGCAATCCTTGTTACAGATTAAAAGAAATATATGTTGTTAGATCCCATTGAATTTTCTTCCCCCTGTAACCTTTTCATTTCTGCTGTTTCTGGAAAGACATTCTTTCTACAATTTTGAATAGTGTGTCTTATTTGTTACACCAACAACAATGAAAGCCCATTCATCTTTAAGAAAATGACCATTCCTCTTGTTCAGCAGTTAGTTTTACTACCATGCTGTTTTCTAGAAGAAAAAAAAGACACTTGAATAACGAAAGATGAAAGAGACCGCGATCACTTACTCACAGTCATATGGACATCATGAGTAAATAAAAGGAGGTGGTCTCTTTAGTGACAGTAGTAATCGAACAACTTATTGTGCAGCACATTATGACGTGAAGTACTTTTCTTAGAACTTTATCATGTGATGTTTCACCCCCTCCCATAAAACTTAATTTTTTGTGTGCGGAACTGTTCATTTATATCTAACTAAAACATGTGGACGGTGAGAACATAGTGGATGATACTGACGAGGATGATAAAGTTTCTCCAAATCACACAGCAGTATTAGAAGCTTTTGACACTATTCGTGACTATTTACAATTTAATTTTGCTTCTGAAACTCCCCCTTATCCCATTTATATGAACTGGAAAAAACTGTTTTTTAAATACGTTCGCAAAAACAAATACAAACATGTATTAAGATTATTTTGTAAGAAAATAAATTGTCTTCAGGTATGTTAAACTTTTTCTTTGTATAATTATAGTAAATACCAAAACAGTATAAATATTAACATTTAATCATTATAGAAAAATATTTATTGATATTGTCACTGCAATTTACGTTGCGTTTTAAAATTTTGAAGTTTTTCACTTATGCACCTCTTTCACTTACGTGCTTTTTTCTCTTGGCCCCTTACACCGGTGCATATGTGAGAGTTCACTGTATATAATTTTTGCTATCATATATACACTTATACTTTATATAGATGAATTAAAATTACATATTATATTTTGTACCCTTTTTCTGTATACTTTTTTCGTATACATAGCATATTGCATAATGACATTTTTTAAATATGTTCTACCTATTAATTAAAATAAACTTAAAATATTTTTAAACTTATCAGATTGTCATTAGCTAAATTTGTATTTTGTCTATTAATTTAGGTGGGAAACAAATATTAATGACTGTTATACACTTTGTTATTTGAAGAGTTTAGAATTTTTTTAAAATTAAACTATGTGAAATATTAGAAACATGGTTTCAAGGTGATAAAACAGTTACTATTACTAAAACAACTACTTTTTTTACTCATACCAATATATTTTTAAATGCATAATTTATCAAATTTAATTTTGTTAAATTTTTTAACAACTAAAGAAAAACATTTTAATTTTCAAAACTCCACCATATCATATAAACTTTAACAAAAATAGTTTATCAAGATTTGAAAACACATAACTTTTATCTGGCTCAATTGGTTTCTCTATAAGTATTGTTGACAGTTACGAAGATGTATATTCTACCCAACAAAATAGGATTGATTAAAAAAAAAGGAGAAAGAGAATTTATTTAAGAAATTAATCGAATTCCTTTAGTAAAAAAAGAACTTTTATCCTTTTAGTGCTTTATTGCCAAAGTAGTATGGTTTGTTCCGTTTATACCCAGACTGGAAAACCCCATTCAGAGAGATCAGAGCCAAGAAAATGCCTCGTGTAACAGTTACCGCTATTGTTGGTTTTATCCTAAAGAGTTAGCAATTTAGATAATAGTTCTCAAAGGTTTAATTTACATTAAGGAAAAATAAGCTGAACACTCTTTGCAGAATTCTTTTTTGGCTTCCTTGAAAATTTAAAAGGTTCTTTATTTATATTAAATACCTCCAGAAGTAATGCTATTTAATTGCTAGATAAATTAAGTACTGATATTTACTCCTTGATTGCAATTAGCTTTTACTTCAAAGTTATTTTTTGCTCTGGAGCTAAAAATTGCTTGAATCTAATGCACTATTTTTTTTCAACGAATTTTTATTACTTTTCGTTTAAGAACATTGCAGAAGAACAATTAAGGTTTATTTTTTATTTCAATTATTAGGAAAAAATTGACAGATTTATGCTATTTTGAATAAATGTTTTTCTAAGCTAGTATTTTCTCTTAAATATAATAACCATTGCTAATTAACGAGAAAAAGATATACAGAGAAAAAGAGTATGGCGATAACTATCAGAATATGTTAAAGTTTACCATGATTCCGGCTCTTTTGGGTACACCAAAAAGCTCGGCAATTTTTACTGAATCACTTTGGTAATTATTTCGGTAAAATTGACAATAAAATATGGTTTTATAATGTGTAATAAAATTTGATAAACGTGGTAAGATTGGGTTGTTTTATCATGATAATAACCATTGAAATAAAGTCCTTTTTCTGGTGAACTCTACTTTTCAGTTTTGTAATTTTTACTAAATTTGTTTTAATAAGCTGTATAATTATGTAAACCTGATTTTCTGGTTAACCGTGAACATATTGAGGGGAAAATTGGTAAATGAAAGGTTAAAATACCGTTTTAATGAACATAATTTTTTTACGAGAAATGTCACTATTATGGTAATAGTGATATGGTAATAGTGCGGTAGTTATACCAGAATTAATTTCAACTTTGTACTCACTCAATGCTATCTGAAAATTGGTAATAACAATGTATCGTTCACAAATTTGTTAAAATGTCCTGAAGCTAGTCCAGTTTAAGATAGATAAGCACCAATTTGATTGAAAAGTAGAAGCAGCCGGTTCACAATGCTGATAAAAATTTTTAAGAAATATGCCGTTGGTGTCAAAATTGTTGGGTTTTAACATAAATAACACCCTGGTTGTCAAACCGGGAATGACAAAAATTCTTTACTTTTATATCTGTTGACAGTAAAATTGTTAAAACATAATTCAAAGTATTTAAAACAATAAGGTTAACGACTCAAGAATAAGTTTCCGCAGAAATTAAAGATGGATACAAAATATTATGCTAGTTTAAGGACCAACATTATTAGTTTTAAGTTTATCAATCATCAATGCTTTGCTGGTGTATGAATTTTGTAATAATCATTTTTAAAAAAGTTAAATTATAAAACTACTTTTGCATTTTTCCAGTATCTTTCAGTAAATAACTTCAAAATTTACATTTTCAATTATTTTTAAATGTCATACTTTTAAATTGAATCATATTGTTTTAAAATGTTAACACTATATTCTTAGTCTAGATTCAATACAATTCAGGTTAATTATTTAAAAAACTTAAATAAATACACTGATGGAAAAAAAAATCCCAACAAAAAGAAAAAAAATATATTGTAGAATAATAAAATTTCGGCAATGCGTTTGTCTGAGTAAGATATTTAGTTGATTGAAGTTTCTAGATCAGTTAATGCAATTAAGAGAAAAACAATTTCACATGTGATATACTGGTAGATTAATAATCTGCGTAACCACCAGAATTTTGAATGCAAGCATGCAAACTGGCATGCATTACGTCATAAAGATGCCGTATGGGATTTTGTGGGATGGAGTTTCATGCCTGTTGCACTTGGTCGGTCAATACGGAGATACTAAATGCTGGTTGAGGATGACGCTGAATTTGTCATACAATGATGTCCCTATGCCCCTGACGAGTTCGATTCGTAAGAGATCTGATGATTTAGAGGGCTAATTCGACATTCTGTAAAGTATGTTGGGTTATAACAACAGTATGAAAGTGAGCGTTATCCTGTAGGAAACAACCCCCTTGAATGGTGTTCATGAATGGCAACAAAAACAGGTTGACGTACAAGTTTCCAGTCAAGGTGAGTGAATGCACCAAGAGAGTGCTGCTGCTGACATAGGAAATTGTTCTCCACACCATAACTCCAGTTGTAGGTCCAGTGTGTCTAGGCTGGTTGCAGGAACTCACCTGGCCTCTTCTAACCAATATACGGCTATCACTTGCATCAAGACAGAATCGACTTTCATCAGTAAACATAATAGATCTTCACTCTGTTCTCCAGTGATCTCTAACTTGACACCACTCATGTCGTAAACGGCAGTGATTTGGAGTAAGTTTAATGCAAGCTACAGGGAGTCTCGCTCGAAGCTGTACTTGAAAAAGCTGTTATGTAACAGTTTGTTATGTCACTGCAGTGCCAACTGCCCTTCGAATTTCTTATGCAGACGCAGTACTGTGAACCATAGCCAAATGCTGCATAAATAATCTTCTCTTTGAGTAGTGCTGCGTGCCCGTCCAGAACCCGGTCTTCTTGAAGCTACCTTTCCTTTAACCACTGCTGTCAACAATCATGCACAGGGGATATATTTCTCCCTATCATTCTGGAATATCGCGGCAAGACAATTCACCTTCTCGCAGCCCTATTACTTGACAACATTCAAAGTCAGTGAGATGTTGATAATGTATTCTTCGTTTTCTTAAAGAAATTTTTTACTAACAGAATTTCACCGTGTCAAAATTTAACGAAAAATAACTTTAACGGGCTGTAGAACACGTGTTTAAAGCAGACTTGATTTGCATGTTCACAGTGGCGCCACTAGAGCCAACCTTATCAGCCGAACGTGAAATTTCAATAAATATCACCTTTTAGATGTACAAACAAGCATACTAAATTTATTTATCTAGCAACTCCTTCTTGGTGTTGTGATTTTTTTCCCGTCAGTTTAGTTCAAATATCTAAAATAAAATCAATATTAGTAAAGCTAATTCAACTATAAAAAAAATAAAAAAACTAAACAATTGCCCACATTTTTATAAAATGTGTTTTTAGTTCGGACCTGTAAACATCGGTTTTATTTTCTATGCATTTAAAATATCTGAATTATCTTTCTTACTCAAATTGATTTTCCTTTACAATATATATTTTTTTAAATAAAAGTCGGATAGTAACAAAAATAAGACGTATAAACTATAAATTATTTCATAATTTTCTTATAATTTTATTTTATAATTCATTAAAAAATTACTTTAAGGAAATAAAATCTTTGCTTTATTCCACTTCCATTTAACCAACATCAGTCAAAACTAAACTTAAAAAAAAAATCCTGTACTTAAGAAAGAAAAGAATTACAGTAGAAAAAAAACTTTTAGTTGCTTTGGCTACAAACAAAGCGAACTCGTAGTTTTGTCAAAAACATTTCCATGCAACCGCCTGTTTTAAAAGATATGGTTCGTAATCCTGGGATTATAATGCAGTGGACCTTTAATCCATCTTGTAAAATCTGATTTGATCCCTTAAAACAACAGCATGGCCAATGATCCTGAGAAAAACAAGCTTTAAATAAATGTTTTTTTTTTCATACTTTGCATTGTAAAACAAATTTTCTTTTATTTATTTTGGTGTAAACTAATTTGTAACTGTCATTTACTTCTTCAACCTAATCTCTGACGCATTTTGGCGTATACTGTGTTATGAAGCATTTTAAAGGTTAAAATATGTTTATTCTTATAAATATTTATTTTAAATATTAAATTGTTTTTTTGGGAATAAAGTGTTGTTGTTATCGCTTTATAAAAGTAATTTTTGCAATACATTAGCACTGAAAATGCTTTTCAAAGGAAAAAGATGATAAAGAGGAATTTCATAAATTTATAATCTAGTGAGTTTTAAATGTATACAGCATTACGGGTAAATCTATTTTTTTTATAAGTTATTCAAATCATTCTCATTATGTTTAAAAGAAAAGATTGTATTTCCAGTACTTTATTAAATCTTAAAAAACGCTTTTATTTATTTTTTTTTATTTTTGGATAATGTTGTTTCTTTTTAGACATTTTAAGTAAATGTATTCTATGTTTTCAGCAGAAAAGAGCCTTTAGACTTATAATAAGTTTACCTTTTTCAGAAGTTCGAAAGTATCACAAAAACTGCACAAAATAATAAAAAAAGACATTTTAACAATTTCAAACCTTGCGGAACATGTATGTCCCAAGCGACTGCTGTGTCAAATATATTGTATTTTAAGATTATATTTGCATATTATAGTCTTCTGAACTCCTTTCCTTCTATTAGGATGGTTAGCAACACGTGTAAAACTGTAATGGTGACAGAGCACTGAAGAAATCACGTTTGTGAATATTTATGTGAAGTTTAATATACTTTTATATTGTTTTGAACCATAATTTTTATGATTTGGAAAGTTTATCATCCAAAAACAATAAAAATAACCTTATCCTTACGACCTGGGCAGTAGTCTTTTGGTATTAGTGACATCAGTGTCCCAAGACCTAACCGCAAGAAGTAAGTATAAATTTAAAAAAAAAAAAAAAAAACTTATTAGTAATAATCTGATCATATGATAACATAATATATCTGTTTATTGATAATATATCTGGTTGATATATTATCAATGACAAAAAAAAAAAAAAAAAAAA
Source organism: Parasteatoda lunata (assembly GCA_949128135.1). Taxonomy (NCBI): domain Eukaryota; kingdom Metazoa; phylum Arthropoda; class Arachnida; order Araneae; family Theridiidae; genus Parasteatoda; species Parasteatoda lunata. The sequence goes on from OX421975.1 coordinate 78,421,149, forward strand.
ATGTGCTGTCTCAGGAAGCACTTTAAAAAAAATTAAAAAAACAATTTTAAATGGATTAATTTTCTTACTTTTTACAAATCTCAAGCGTTTTCTCCTAGAAGAGTTTTCGAATTTATATCCGTAAACCACTAAAAATAAGTGCTATAAAACTGTTATACCATTATCTTAATCATAGTAGAAAAAATACAAAGTATACATGTCTTAAGTAATAATTTAATTAATGATAGCAAAAGATATTTAATCTAGTTTATCTGGCTGTTTCACCTACCGTAAGAGATGGGGAATATTAGACTTCTCACCTAGTTAAGCAGATTTATATTATGAAGCAGATCACCTAGTGTTAAGCAGATTGATAGTGCTGCCATCTGTGCATGAATGGGAGTATCATATTCTAACAGTGCGGGTTCACAAATTGGGAAGTTCAGGACACTGGAAACTCTTCTATTGTTGAAAGAAATGGAGGAAATATTATTGTATCATCGCAAGAACTCGAACTCTCGTTCTGTCGGTCTTGAGATAGACGTATTAGCCACTTCGGCTATAATATGTACCCAGCTGCAAGGAACAAAGTGGCTTCATTAAGTGGGCCTAGTTGGTGTGATGTAATTCTGATTGTTTAACCTTATTGGGTGAAAGCAGTCAATAAAAGGCTTATCTCAGAGTTAAAATTTTAAAATCCATCTTACTTATGCTTATTTGACTGTTTGGTTTCAATACTGGGTAACAACAAGTAAATACATTGTTTGTTAACCATTTTTTAAAAGAAATTTCCTACAGTGTGATTAGTTTCCGAGGTTTCATTTTTACATTGTATATATATATATATATATATATATTTATATATATAAATATATATATATATATATATATATATATATATATATATATATATATATATATATATATATATATATATATATATATATATATATATATATATATATATATATATATATATATATATATATATATATATATATAAATTAATATATATATATATATATATAAATTTTTTTCCTTTTTTGTTCCTTCTTCTTTCGAAAATATTTTTTCCAACGAAACGGAATATTAATTTAAATAGCTCTTCAATTATCATCCAAAACATTTAATGCAAGTCTTAAAAAATAAAGTTAAATAAATCACATCACTCTATGATAAATTTAAAATATAATAGAATAACGGTTAATAAATGACTTTTAAATCGATGTATTAATTACATAAAACTCCAGAGTGCTTTTATGCAGAAGATTATTCATACTTGTTACTTTAGCATGAAATGTTTTTAAACTCTTTTTTTTTTATACTTTGATTTAATTATCTTAACTTATTTAAGACAATTTTGGCGCATGTCTTTTCCAAAGTTTTCTATTCATCTTTTATTACTTGATTTTTTCAGTGCCAATAAATATCAAAAGCTTATAACTCAGCATAAATACAATTAACATCCTAATTCTTTTTATAATTTCTTTCATTAAATACCAACGCAATAAGAGGTTTTTGATGCTTGCTTAACTTCGCTAAACATTAATTATATTTAATTTTTGTTGCGAAATTAAATCACTACTAAAATAAATAATTGGTTATTTAAGATTTACTATTAAATTTTTTAACAGAGCTTTTTAGCCCTTTTTCTAATTTCCAAAATTAAAGCATTCAATAAAGTTATTTATACATTGTGCAGTTTGGATAATTATGTATAATAAAAGAAAGTTAAATTATAGCAATTATTAATGAAATTTTAGAACAGTATTTACTACAATTTTTAAATTTAAATATTCTTGTAAATAATTTTTTTTAGAATTACTTCAAATAAATGTAATGCACAAATTTTCATTAAATGCACTACTCTGGTATTAAACAATAAATTTTACTGAATAAATTGTTTTTATGCTAGCCGAGAATCAAATATGGAATGGCTGTTTCACTCTTTATATATATATATATATATATATATATATATATATATATATATATATATATATATATATATATATATATATATATATATATATATATATATATATATATATATATATATATATATATATATATATATATATATATATATATATATATAATATATTTATATATATATATATATATATATATATATTTTTTTTTTTTATTTATTTATTTATTTTTTTATTTGTAGTCCATATTAATTTTTTTAAATGAATTTCTATCTATCGATTAAGACTGAAAGACACGTTGACGGAAGACTTTTATTAGAAATGATCGTATTATTTATTCCTTGTTTAAAAATTTTAGAAGTCGCGGAACGAAGACGTCAAACTCAATCTAAAAGTACTCCTCTTTCAGTGTTTGCCGTAAAACTTCAGAAAATAAAATTAGGGCACAAATTAAATTTTGTTTTATCCAAAGTAAACAAAATAATAAAATTGCTCTCTCTCTCCGTACGAGAAATGATTTCTCGAAAACTGGAAAGACTTTTCAACTTTGATAAGCAAAGCATTTTTTTTTTATACAAAGGAATTTTTTTTAAACAAAACAAGACTTTTGCAGAAGAATAACAGATAAAATATAGATATGTCTACGTTATTTTCATAAAGTGCATGCCGCTATCACAAGATACTAGAATGTATTTGTTATTCTTTTAAAAGACAGCGAATCCTAGAAATCTTCCTTTGCGCTTCAGATTGCTTTTGACTTTCACGAATCAAGTAATGCTCAAAATGCTAACTGAAGCATTCCAAATCTTTCCTTCAAAATATTTTTTTAAAATTTATATATATTTTTTAAAAAATAAAGTAATATAAAATATTCTGTCCGCACAAGTGCGATTAGTTATCCAAAATGTGAACAACTATTTTTACCTACTTATTGCTTTCGCTAAATGAATATGTATCATATAACCCCAAAAAAATTTTATGACATTTTTTTTCGTCTTTAGGCAAAATATACAATAAATTTAAGATAACACAAATTAAGTTTTGTTTTATCCAAAGTAAACACAATAATAAAATAGCTCTCTCTCTCTCTGAAAAATGCTACTCGTAAAACAAGAAAGACTTTCTTGATTATCTATCTATATATATATATATATATATATATATATATATATATATATATATATATAAATTTATATAACTATTATCTTAGTTTTTGGCTTATATTTTAATAATTTTATTATCATGTAAGATGCCGTAATATAAAATAAATAAGGTGTCTTAAAATAAATTAGTTAAAAAATTAATTTCAAATGATGTTTCACTGCTATAGTATTTATATTTGAATCTTCTAACACTAACGATTAAACTTAGGAAATGCTTTTATCCATAAAAAAGGTTAAAATATTTTTCAATTATCAAAAAATACTACATTAATTTTATGTTTTGTGCAAGTTAAATTTATTTAAGTTTTTAAAATAATGTTTCACAAAAGTTTAACTACTATTATTTCAAAAGATAACTTCTGTTCGAAAATATAAATATGTAAGAACCCTTTTCAACTTTTAATATTTTTTATTGAATTTTTATACAAAATTCCAAATTTAATATATATATATATATATATATATATATATATATATATATATATACACTGAGAAAAATTAAACACTTCGTTTACCTTAATGTAATTTCTTACAATCTAATTTCAATCTTAAGAGTTTTAAAATTCTTTTCTTTTAAAATATCTATTAATTTAAAACTATATATGCATTTAAATTTACTTTTTTACTGATACAATCTGTAAAACTTTTAAATTTGTCTTAAAACTTCTTCATTTGCAATGACTATCACCTAATATGAGAAAAAAAACATTCTAATACAAACATAATTTCAATTATAAATATTTCATGATTGTTTTAATTAAACATAGATAGTTTTTATTGTGATTTTTTAATAATATTTCTAAACGTATAATATATAAATATTATCTCGCGAACAATACTTTCTATTTCTTTCTATTTCTATCTTAAAACAACTGCATTTTTTTACTATAAATTCATTTAATTACACTCACTGTTTATTATTTCTGTCTTCAACGTCGAAAAATATATTTAAATTATGTGCTGCATTTATCTTTGAAAAATTGTTCGCTTGCTTTTAAAATATAATAGACAATCCCACTAAATATCCGACTTTCAAGTAAAAATATTTTATTATCAAAGTAAGAACGAAGAACAGAAAAAATAAATGAAATTTCTTTTATTTTACCAGCTATTTATAATAATTATCATTATTTTATATTAAATATTATACGTTTTCTAAAGTTAAGTTTTTTTCATTTTAAAAATGGTTTACAATGCAATTTAAAATGTAATTATCCGTAAAGTACATCGCCTGAATTCAACAAGAGAGCTTTAAAGATTATTTTTTAAATTTATCAGACTGCAATAAAAAACTAAAAAAAAAATACAACACAGAAATAATCTAAACGAAAAACTTAAGTCTCATTCTTTTTTTTAATTATTATCAGCTTAAACTGAATAAAATAATTACAAAACAATATTTTTTTGTAGTAAAGACAAAATAAATCACACAAAAAAACAAACAAACATTCAATTTATTTGCTTAAAATAAGTGCGTGCTTAGTTTTGTCAAAACATTTTTATTCAGCCGCCTGTTTTTAAAGATATGGTTTATAATCCTCTGATTACAATACAGTAGGCTTTTAATCCTTTTTGTAAAAATCTGATTTGATCCCTTAAAACTTGAGCATAGGTAATGAAGTAAGAAAAAAACAAACTTTTGTATGTTTTTCTCTTCGGTAACGCATTTTGTAAAATTTGTTATCTTTTATTTGTTTTGTTTGAAATAATTCGTAGCTGACATATATTTTTTTAGGTATATCGTTTGTGTGTTTTATTTTGTTTGTAATTTTCTTTGCCAGTGTACAACGAAATTATAATTATAATAACTATTTGTTGTATTCGTATGCTGGACAACTTTATTAAATCCAACATGTGTCAAAGCCTTGTTATTTCCTAAATTTTTGAGAAATAATTATTATATTTGTTCCTGAAATTATTTGTATTAAAACTACTTTTTAATAACTTTTAATTTTATTAGAAAATTTAAAATTACTTTTTAAAAGAAATATGAGAAATCAAAATAATTCAGGCATTATTTTTTTTAAATAAAATCTCTTTTAGAAAAGTTATTCGTAATTTCTTTTTATAAAACAATTTTTTTATTTTTTTTATTAAGTATATTTATAAATGCCAAGAAATGTAACTATGTTTTTGTGTTCTATTGTTCTGTAAAAATTATATTATGATGCGTAATTTGGTGCTATATCAGTATTATCTATCAGAATTATTCTTAAACTTGTAAACTTATTTTAACGTGAAATTTCTATTTTCTAAACCTGTTTTATTTTTGTATAGAACTCTTCCTAAATATTTAACACCAAATAAATTATTGTGAATATTGATTCCAGTTTATGTGTAATATTGCCTAAACTATTAAAACTATTTCACACTATTTTTAAGCTTGAACATAATGGTCTGGAAAAAATAAACAATTTTCCGAATATAATATAACATTTAACTCTACTATCACTTAACCTGATTTCTCAAATCCATACATTTATAGATACTAGTGATATGATTTTATTTCTAGCAAAGAAGATTGGATTACGTAAAAAATTAAATGAAACATTTATGTTTTTTTGGAATATAAAAAGGGGTAAAAAGGGGTAATTTATCACCAAATTATCGTTTGTAATCATCTCAGGTCTTTTTGTATATATATATATATATATATATATATATATATATATATATATATATATATATATATATATATATATATATATATATATATATATATATATATATATATATATATATGCTATATATATGCTATATATATATATATATATATATATATATATGCTATATATATGCTATATATATATATATATATATATATATATGCTATATATATATATATATATATAATTTTTGCTATCGAGCAAAGTAAGGATTTCAAAATAATTTTTAGAACAATATAAATCTTAATGCAATAAATTCATTCTATTCTTTATTTTTAATTTATCACTTTACGTAAAGAATCTATAAACTCAGAAACTAGGAGTTGTTAGAGTCATGTATGAAATGGCTTCTCTTAATTACAGTAAATGAATATTTACATAAATACACAGTTACTTTACATCCATTGTTTAAACAATAAATATTAGATCCATTACCCAAGCATTGTATATTTAATTTGCTGTTTAAATTTATTGATAATAATAAAGTCAACTGTTTATACCTTACGCAAATTAATGTAAAGCTAATATTTGCCTTTATTTTAGTAAAATCTGAATCTGATACTATTTGAAACAAATCCTCTTAAACAAAGTCTGAAATTTAGTCTCCTATTTAGAAATATACTGACAAAATTTCTTTTGAAAAGACGTAATTTACGACAAGTGTGGTATTAGAGTCACTGAAGCTATTTCAACATCGCACATAGTTTCGGAATAAAGAGAAAGTAAAGAGATTACCAATTAAAAGCTCGATAACTGCAAGACCTGGTTGTTTTATATGACAGAAATGAGCTTTCTTTGGGGAAAAAGGCGCAGTAATTTTGCCCACAGCTCCACCAAAAAGGTTGAAGTTGGAAGAACTTATAACACAAGGCGCCAAAATTAGTGTCAGTTTAACGCCATATCAATTGTCTCCCCCTTAAAGCAGAAGGACTTAATAAAGGGAAATGGATTTTTCCTGAGACTTTCATTGTTGGAGGTGGCAGCAGATGTTTTGAAATTACGTTACGATACATTCTTCCTAAGAAGAAAAGGAATTTTTGTGTTTGGAATTGGAAACATATCGTTCCGAAAATGTTTTCGCTGTTGCTTTTCATGAGCAATTTCGAGGCGACTTTAAGAACAAAACATTTTGCTCTTGTTTGTGGGAAAACTTTCTGCGTTGATTCTTAAGGTTCTTTATGTTTATGTCTACCAATCGAGTTCACCATCCTGTTACGAAAATCAGATAAAATGCGCGTATTTTGTTGAAGAGATTTGGGATTTAAACCGAATTACGAAATTAATTTAATTTTAATAATATTTCTTGGAAAAATAAAAATAAAGTTATTTTTTACTAAGAATAACATTTATAATATGGGTACAAGCCAAATCATTAGACAATGGGAGTTAGTTTCGATCTTAATAAAACGTCAAGTTGAAATACCGGTTAGTTATAATTCACAACTCAACTTGTTTCATGGTGAACTCAAGTTGAATTCTACTATTGAGTGTAACTTTTAGCAAGATACAGTTATTCATGAAACGTAAAAAGGATTAAACTTAAGTTTGATTTTATTTCTCGCATTCCAAAAGTTACCTACACGAAACTTGTGAAAGCTAAATTAAGATTGTTCCAAAGCGGTTTTCGCAAGATTTTAATTAAATAGAGAATTAATTAATTTAGTCATATTGCAAACAAAAAAATAGTGTATGACAGTTTATAGTGCAGGGTTAGTAAAAATGTAACAATGCACGAAAAAATGATGCGTTCTTATTTTTTGAATACTATTTTAAAAATAATGAAAGTTTGGCTCGCAAATCATTCGATGTTTTGAGTTAGTTTCAATTTTAATGAACTACCAAGTTGAAACATCAGTTAGTTACAACTCAACTTGTTTCATGGGGACTCAAGCTGAGTAGGGTTAGTTAAAAGGCAACTCTGCACGAAAAAATGACGCATTCTTATTTTTTTAAACACGATTTTAAAAATAGTGAAATTTTGGTTTGAAATTTCGTATGAAGTATGGTCGAAGTAGTGATTTTACTTCGTCAACTTTATAGAGACTTCAAAGAAAATTCTATTAGATTGGATCAAGTCGGGATGTTAAACAGGCTGACCGTCCAATACACACTTTGAAACATGTGGTTTTAACAAAACGATGCGATATGCCATACAGCGTGTTAAAAAATCCAATTACTACATTAGTTATTTTCTGGTAGTGGAATTTACTCGTTTTTGTGATCAGAAATGGCCCCAAAATCATAATATTTAACTCTCCTGGATTCTTTCAATGGAGTTACTTGAAGATGAAGATCTATACAGGCAAGTTCACTTTCTCCCGTGAATTGAAGAAAAAGATTCAACGTTTCATCAATGAAATTTAGTCACATTTATGCAAAATGGGTATAGAAAATTTAGATAAAAATTGCGAATGTACCAGTAATGCCGTGGTGATCATTCTCAATACATAATAACCTATAACAATACACTTTATGATTCAATAAAATATTTATATAATTAAAAAAAAAACAGTGTTCAATATTGAATTCGAATTTCGCGTAAATTTTGGGACATCCCTTAGCTTAGTAAAGCTTATGTTGAACCTAATTATAATTTCAAAAATTTGTAACCTTATTCTATGACTGAAGTTGGACTTATTATTTTGCGCCCAACAGTTAGTTATGTGATGCTTTTCATTGTGCAAGAACACAGCGTGGAACTCAAGTTTGTACGCGTGAAATTCAAACTCAACGCATAGTGAAATTCTTGTTGCACATTATTTTTTTCCATGTATACACGATGCTTACAATGAGAAAAAAAGTATGATCAAAACTGGCACATTCTGGTTCTATGAGAGCACAAAAACCTTGGTAATTTTTGACTGAAGCACTTTGATTATGATTTTCGTAAAATTAACAATAAAATATGATTTTATAATGTTTGATAAAGCATGGCATAAAAAACCACTTATTGAGTTCAGTTTGCTTTCGGTTTTATTTTATTGTATACTAAATGTGTAGTAATAGGAAATAGAACTCTGAAAACTAGATTTTCTATAAACCGTTACCATGTGAGGGAAACATTTTCAAATGACTGGGTTAAATGCCCTTTATTTCGGTTTTATTAACCAGAATCATATTTTTTTTCTTCAGAAATCTGATTATCATAGAGTACGATAATTGTACCAGGATCATTTCGTGTTTATTAAACTTAAAAAAAAATGATTCAACTCAACTTGAATCTTATTTTTTAATATACTAGTATATCACGATACAAGTAAGAAATTTAAATAGTATATTGCTACCTAAGTTGAACTATACTATAACTCCAAGACACAGAAACACGATATTATTAAACTATTTAAACAGAAAAAATATTCAAATCTATTTGAATTTAATTATTTAACTCCACTTAATAACTCGATACTAATTAACGTAAAAGCCATTGTACTACACAATTATAAAAAAATTTTTTTCGATAATCCGGTAATAAATTATACGAAAATATAAAAATAATGGAAGTAAGGCTTATCTATAGTTGACCATTCTTATTTCGCTTTAGTTAACCATGACTCGATTATTTAATTTGCAACTTGACATGGCAACTTGAAAGACACGGACTTGAATTTATATTTAATATTTTGGTTCAAGCAATATGTTACACAATATTGATATTTAACTTAAAATAAAACATGGTTCAACTTAGCATGAAATTTTTTATAACACATAAAAGCAAACTGAACGACATAATAGTCAATTTTTGAGTTAATTTACTGTTAATTGAAATCAATTTTTGAGAGCATCTAAATAATTAGAGTGTGCTTAGTGATGCTTTGTGGTACCACTCAAATTTCGAAACAAGATTTTCAGACACAGATTAAATATCAGTATACGCAACAAGTAGCAATAAACTACTAATTTGGTATAGTTAGTACCTTTGTATGTATTTGGAGAAACCGAACACGTCTGCTGACCATAATCAATGATTCTTTACGTCATCATCATGGTTGTTAAAAGATAAAATCTTGAAGAAGTAATGTTCGTAAAATGTAATACTATACTTTGTATCTGAGTTTTGTTTACTGCAGCAATAGAAATTCCCCTGGAGTTACCATCCCTTTCATTTTAAGTTTCTTTAATAAATATGTATAAAAAAGCTCTAGGTAAAGATTTTTTTTCTTCTTGTTTTTCTAAAATGTGTGTCATAAATTACTTAATGTATCTATATTTTAATTTAAATGTAAATGATAAAATAATTCTTAGTTATCGATGATTTTAAACAATACCAAAGTATATAAAATTATTTTAACTAATACTACTCTTAATATTTTTACTAATACTAATTAATAATAACTACAAACTACTAATTAATAATAAGTAGTTTGTTTCAATAATTGTAATTTTCCTACTACTAAAAAAAAAATCCTCTTGAAATTGTCCTTTTTTTATTTTTCATACAATACATGTATTAAAATTTTAATAATTGCACTGAAACACAGTTTGATTAAAACTACCAAAATATGTGAACATTAACCACGTTTTTGGCTTTAAGAAAAGCTTAGTAAACTTAACCGGAGCGCTTTAGTAATAATTTTGGTAAAACTGGCAGTAAAATGTAATTTTATATGGTAAAAATTTTTATTAGTGTGATAAAATTTGGTAATATTATCATTATACATTAGAGCATGACATAAAAACAATTTATTCCATAAGGTTTATTTTCTGTCCTATATTTTTTTACTAAATGCGTAATAATAAGAACAATAATTTCGAAAACCAGAATTTCTGGTACCAAATAAATGTAACAATTTTCTAATGAATCGTTTAAATGTCGCATGTTTTGGTTCTATTATCCAAAATTATGTTTTTTAATAAATAAAAAATTAAAAAAAACATGATTGTCATTACTATACAGTCCAGTAATATTTCCAGAATTTTTTTCTCTATGTGTATTTGTTCTCCAGTTAAAAGCATAATTTTTTTCACTATGCATTTTCATTACTATAAATAGAAATGGTGTAATGCATATCTCTTGATGTTTCTTAATAATAGCAAAGTATATAAAAATTTCTTTTAATAATAGTACTTTGTAGCCTCAATTGAAATTCTGATAAAACTACCGAACTTTATGATGGTGTCATTTCTGAAAGAAAATTAATCATAATTCTGGTTTATAAAACCATAATACGGTATTCAGACAATTTATTCGGTAATTTTTGCATTCACGTGGTAAAAGTTTACCTTCAATACTTGTTTTTCAAAATGATGGATCTTATCACCACACATTTAATAAAAAATACAATACTGAAAAGTATATTTCGCCGAATAAATTCTTATGCTATACTCTAAGAAACTACGATAAATATCTACCGCATTTACTGATTTTTAGTCTATATTATTATGAAACCAGATTTTATTGTTAGTTTTACAAAGCCAGAGCGCTCCGGTAAAAATTACCGAGTTTTATTTATGCAAAAGAACGGTAAATTTTATCATATTCCGATAGTTTTAACTATACTTGTTTTCGCTATGCAGTTCCTAGAGTTGTAATTTGAATTTTTTTTATTCACTTGGTTAAATTATCCCATAATTGTGTCCCATTGTGTCCAAACATCAAATCATTATTATACCACTCATTTAATATAAATATAAATTTCACAATACATATAGAGGTTTCTTAATAATATAAACGTATATGCTCTTAAAATAGAAGTTAAAAAAAAAATGATCGTGAACACATTTTAAGAAAAGGTTTAACTCAATAGTTCTTTTAAATACAAAATATATAAAAAATCTATTTTAGACACAAATTGGCTAGAGATACAGCAAATAACGTGCATTTTGGAACCGTGTCAAACACCGACTGTCAACAGAAAAAAGTCCCTCTTAAAAAAATTTGGAAGAAGAAGGTCAAGATATCGATTCGATATCTTTGTGAGCAAAAATTTGAAAGTTGTAGGAATGCATCGTTTGGCCTCCAAACTTTAAAACATTATCACATCATCACATATTATTACATTATCGCACACTATAAAATCAGATTTTATGGCAAGTTTTACAAAATTATTGACAGAGTTCTTTGGTAAAAAGTACCGAGTTTTTAGTGTTTCCATAAAGACTATAACATGGTAAATTTTACCATATTCTGAAAGTTTTGACCATACTTTTTTTCTCAGTGTACGAATCTATGTTCCTAGAGTAGTAGTTTGATCTTTTTTTAATTCATTTGATCAAATTATCACAAAACTTTGTTTATTCCCATGGTTGAAACATCAAATAGTTATTATACCCGTTCTTTAATATAAATATAAAGGTCACAATATATTTATATAAGTTTTTTAATAGTATATACTCTTAAAACAAAAATAAAAAACATTTGATCGTAAACACATTTTATGAAAAGATTGAACTCAATAGTTCGCTTAAATACAAAATAAAAAAATTCTATTTTAGACACATATTGACGTGAGACAAAACAAAAAACGTGTATTTTGGAACCGTGTCAAACACCGGCTGTCGAAAAACAAAAGTCACTTTAAAAAGAAAAATCCCGGAAACAGAAGGTCAAGAGGTCGATTCAATATCTTGGAGAGCGAACAACTGAAAGTTGTAGGAATGTACCGTTTGCCAATTGATCAAGAGAAAAGAGAAAGTATTTTTCATAGGTACAGTCGCCAAAATTTACGGTCCTTATAATCCAAAGCTTTGACATAAATTTCTTTACGAGTGAAAAGAGAATGTAGAAGCTGCTGCAGTCTGTTTGGTATGCAATTCTGGGTGTGTGTCTGGAATATCTATTTGGAATAAGAAATTTCTTTCGGCGTATTACCGTCAGTGTTCGTCCTCTTCTATTTCCCTTTTTCTTTTATCTTTGCCTTCTTCTTTCTTTGACTACATTTTTTTGCCTTTCCCTTTCAGTTTCATTCTTCCTTTTGAAGTTTTTTTCTCGTCTTTTCCATAATAACATTCTGAGCAGAACTCCTTCTATTTTTTTCCCTGATTTCTACGTTCCACGATATTTTTGATCTCGGTACACTTTCCACGTCACTAGTTAAGTAAATATTTATAAAACAAATCAATTTCACGGAAATTTTTCTTTCCGAAACCGAGTGAAAACTTAATATAAGTTGTTTTTGTATTCTTTATTATTTTAAGATAAGGGTGAAAATAAAGAGGTTAAAAAAAAGTTTATTTTTTGAATAATGGGGATTTAAAGTAACCACCCGAACTTAAATTTTAAATTATACTTACAATCGCATGATGTTGTAACGGATATTTGATAAAAGTGGTGCTATCGAAACTTTGTCTTTAACAAATATTGATTAACATGTTAAATGTTGTATTACATAAGTAATGTTGAAATTTTCAGTTAATTTTTTTTAATAACAATTTTAAAAACAGTATTTTTTTATTTTTAGTGGGAGAAAGGTTGAACCTAAAAGACTCCCAAAAACTTTTAATTGTCAAGTAGGCAGACATATTCAGTTAGTATCAACCTGAAATCAGCTATTTTAGCAATTAATATGCAATGTTTCTTAGAATATGATATTAGACATTGAAAATATGGAAATTAAAGTAATTGAAAGTAAATGGAGAAAACAAAATTCTAGTAAACTTATCGTACGACATGGTAGCTATGCTCTAAGGTATCATGATAAATTAAATATCATGATAAGGTACCATGATATTTTTCCTCATTTACCAAATTTTATCAGATATTATAAAACCAAATTTTATTGCTAATTTTTAAAAACCAAAGCGCTTTGAAAGCCTTACCAAAGCATTTTGATATAAATTTTCGAAGTTTTGAAATTCCCCAAAATCCAGAAATACGGTACATTTTGCTATATTCTGATAGTTTTGACCATACTTTCTTTTCTCTTTATGAAAACCACAGTTTTCCTCTTTTTTATTCCACTTTCTTTCCATTTTCAAATTTTTTTTGAAGTTTTTTCCCTCCTTATCCATACTAACTTTCATACAAAACTGACAAAATTTTTGATCTCAATACCCTTTGCACGTCACTAATCAAATCTCCTAAATGTCTTTTATATTTAAAATTTCTTACAATCTGGCAACCAAGGTTTGAATCCCAGCGATAGTTGGTTGATTTGTTTACTGTTCTCGTCTCCCAATGACAGTGCTGACTTAAAATATTTCTAGTCGTAGAAATGTATTGTTTTGAAATCTTATTTTCATCAAAATAAATGTATAGTTTGTCCATAGAAAAAACCAGGTCATCTGCTGCTATGGAAACAAGGAAAAGCGCATTTCATCGAGGGGAGCTTCTTCTCTCCTGCTTCCCTTTCTCTCGCTGACACGCACCAAAGCCTGTTTAAGCCAAAGCACCTGTAAAGAATGGCCCAACACCCTTACTTAAAATAGTTAAGCCTAGTAATTATCCCCACCATGTAGAGAGGAGTTCTTCACATAGACAAACTATAGAGTGTTTTCGTGGTATTACTCTGCCTGCAATGCAAAGGGTAATTTTAAACTTACCCACTACCCACACATTTCAGCTTTATTTGCTTACCCACTTTTTAGTAAGTTTAAACTAAAAAGATTATCTCGAATGTCAATTTGTTTCAATGTTTAATCATTGGGTTTCTTTTTTTATGTTTTTGCTAATATTGAAATCTCTATCACTTTCAGTTTGAAACTTCGATAGAAAGTGACTTTGCTACGTCGACAATGGGCTAAAATAGAGCACGATAACAAATACCCAAGTCTTGAAATTGAATATTAAACACATACATATTCAATTATGGACTTACTTTCAAGAACATAAAGATCAATAGTGGCTGTTATACTTTTTGTAACGCATTTTCATTATATTTAGTTCATTGTGTTTGCTTAGTTAGAAAAAATTATCTAAATAAGGTTTCGTTTTAATAAATAAAAAAGTGCGTTTAATCTTTGAGGTTTAGCCACATGTATCCATACGCGTACAAAATTTGATCAAAAGGAGGAAAATGTGACTGCAATGAACGATTCAGAAACAACCAAATGCATGGTTTCACACATATAATTACCATTAAATCCTCGAATACTTCTAATTAAATAAATATTACTGTAAAACTTACAGTATAATATTTTATGGTATAAATTGCTTTTACGAATGATGCACCCAAAGTACTGATACTTTATATTGTAATTTGATCCGGGATTTTATAGTGTGTAAAAGTGCCATAAAAAAATATCTAAACCATTTTTTTTATCCTATACCTTAAACGCAAATGGAGCTGCTGAAGTAGATAACCATCTAAAATGTTAATTATAATTCAAATAGAATACCTAACTTGATATAAAATATTTTATTACAAACATAAAACACGTTCAACAATAGGGAAACCCACAAGAACAGGAGAGCTTTAGGGGATAAATCACATCAGCATGAATAACAGTAAAAGAATAGGACAGGCATTTGTCCCTAAGTGCAGAACAGCTGTCCTTAATGAAGATGAGTGTAACATCTAATGACACTTGCATTCTTCACAATCCGGATACTCATGTCCCTGGAGTGAGCACAGTCTACTTCTTCGTGACTCTATCGAGAGAAACTACACGTTCACAAATAAAATGAATTTATTCATATAGGAAGACCTGTTGATTTTTAAAGTTCAAGTATATATATATATATATATATATATATATATATATATATATATATATATATATATATATAAAAAAATAAGAGGAATAATTTTTTGCGCACTTAGGTAAAAAGAAATGTAAGGAAAAATATGCGTTTAATTTCAAAGAGATTCATTTATATATGAAGCATTTGATAGTATAATTGCTCAAATAAAGACTGAGTTTTCATTAGACTGAAAATTTTTACACTGTAAAACTTTCCGCATCAAATTAGAGTAAAATGTACAGATACTCAGGATACCTGTAAATTTAGAGACAAATTACGCGGTAAATCCACTTTTAACGGAATATGTTAAGGAAAGAAAGATCTGATACACTGTAAATTTACAGTTACAATGACTGCAAAATCACTGACTCACTTCAATGAAATAAATATTTCTGTAAAATTTAAGGTATAATATTTTACGGTAAAAAAAGGGTTTTACGGATGATGTATCCAAAGAGCCGGTGCTTTATACAGTAATTTGATTCGGAATTTTCTACAGTGCGTCCATCATATAGAAAAAGTAAATTTGAATTGATTTTTCATTTACTTTTTTTAAGTTTAAAATGTAAATATGTTATACCGTGAAAAATAATTATATCTATACATCTATACATAATAATAAACGCGGCTGTGTGTGTGTTTGTAATCACAATATATCGCCCCAGAAGCCTCGCCCAGACACGAAACTCGGCACATAATTGTGTTTTGACATAATGAAGAAGTATTTTTTTTCTTTTTCAAAAATTTGAATTAGTTTTTTAGTTATCAGTCATTTTGTAAAAAAATCTTTGCTTTTTCGTCTTCTAAGAGCCATAAAAATGCATATACTTTTCTCCACTTTTATAAATGTATGCTAATGCGAACCTTACAATTGGAATATTAATTTTCGACAACTTAAACCAATAATATACGAAGGAATTGATAATTTAATTGTAAGGTTCGCATTAGTTTACATTTATTAAAGTGGAGAAAAGTTTAACTTTTGTATTAAAAATGTGGCAACATATTCGATACGAAAATAGAACGCTTCGCTTTGATATATTTGTCGCTGTTCATAATTGTTATAATAAGTTTTTCTTCTTCTTTCCACGCTCTATTTTTTTTTCTTAAGCGAAGACGATAATTTTTGGGGTAGACTATATTTGAGGGTGCCCCTTGATTCTCGCCAAGTTGTGTTCGCAGTTGATCGCCAAGCTGGGCGATGTTGAAACCCAATCGTGATTCTGATAGATTTAGATTTAAGCTTTATTTTTAAATGTTCAACTGTATATGTAATTTCAGAGGTCCGTTAGTTCTGCGTTGGATACCGGCTGGTAAGGTTACTTTTGCTTATGGTTCATAAGATCGAAGGTTTGTGGGCAATCATAAAAAGGGACCTTAAAAAAAAGTTTCACCGCCACGGACGCCATTTTCGATTCGTATTTCGCTGAACTTATTTGGCGATGGAGGTACACAAATTCCATTCTTAATAAATTTAGATAGTATCTAACTGCTATTAGAGAATTCTGTGCACCTAAATCTGAGAATATTCAAGCTTAATGAAGAAGTGAGTTGTTTTTTTTGTTTTCCTTTTCTTTCTGTACTTACTCAATTATTTTTTGTTTCGATTCAAAATTCACTTTATTGCGTTAATTAATTTTGCTTATATTGGGTTCATTACAATTTTATACAGTTTTGGCCGCCATTCCTGTTACCACAGTGTTCCGCGCTAACAGGAATGGCGCCAAACATAAGTCACCAATTTCGCCAAGGGGCACCCCCAAGCATATTTTTACTAAAATTAATTCGTTTTCGTGTTCTTTTCATGTATTTAGCATTTTAGTTTTTTTTTTCTTAAGCGTTGTAGCTATATAATATATAAAATAGGAATTTAATTGTTTTTGAAGGAACGATCACACTTACCTCGGATCTCTTTGGTTTTTCTATTCTTTATATTAACAAGTTTTTATTAAATGTAATTAGTTATTTTCAGAAAGTTTCAGTTTGCAGGTAAGCACTTAGATTTTAATATTGAAGTTTCATGATTTGCTTTCATAGTAATTGTTGTTCTAAAGTATTCGTTGACTTCTTAAAAACCCGATTACTGACATGGCAGAACCGCCTTCCAAAAAACTTCGTATTTTGTCAAAGAAAAAGATATTAAGAGATTCTCAAAGAAGAAGAAGGGCCCAAGAAACGTCTGTGGAACGTCAAAGAAGGATGGAACATGACCGAAATTCGACAAGCAATTCTAGAGCCCAAGAAGTATCAGAGAAACGTCAAAGAAGATTAGAAAAGGATCGTGTTTCAACTAGCAGTGCTAGGGCCCGAGAAACACCTGAGGAACGTCAAAGAAGATTAGAAGAGGTTCGTGTCTCAATTAGCAGTTCTAGGATCCGAGAAACACCTGAGAAATGTCAAAGAAGATTGGAAGAGGATCGTGTCTCCACTAGCAGTGCTAGGGCCCAAGAAACATCTGAAGAACGCGGAAGAAGAATTGTCCACTAATCTTCAGATTTCCTGCTACGTTTTAAAAAACTTTATTTGTGAAAACCTTTAGCGTGGCGGACAGCTGGCCGCCTTAAGCGGATAGTATTTAATAAAATGTAGAAACCAAGTACTTCTTCATGATTCTATAAATTCTTTTTATATATATATATTTTTTATATGAACTGTAGAAAAACCCAGTTTGGGTAACGGTAAAAAAAGTATCCTGCTTTTAGAGTGCCAGTACTTTTCACCGTAAAATTCCTTTTCATTGTAAAATTTTATGAATGCTGCTGTAAGGATGACAATAATTTTCACCGTTTAAAAGGATGGAAGGAAAGTGTTAAAAAGGATGGAAAAAGGAAAGTGTTTAAAAGGATGTTAATTTTTAAAGGGGATATAATATTCAATAATAAAGGAGTAACTGTTTTTGACACTAGGATGAAAAGAAATGAAAGGAATAAAATGAGTTACATTAGAAAAGGTTATTTTAAGCAATATTTCATGTGTTTCATTTAAAATGTAATAATAATTTAAAGGGTTTTTATAAGGAATGAAAAAACAAGCATTTCATAAAATTGAAATCATTGAGAGAAAATTTATATTTCGAATTCAATTTTAACTTCTTTTCTCCCTTTTTTTACACCTATATATATATATATATATATATATATATATATATATATATATATATATATATATATATATATATATATATACAGTAAACTCTCACTTATGCACCGGTGTAAGGGGCCAGCAGAAAAACTCGCATGAGTGAAAAACTTCAAGATTCTGAAACGCAACGTAAATTGCAGTGACAGTATGAATAAATATGTTTCTAACGATTAAATGTTAATATTTATACTGTTTTGGTATTTACAATAATTATACAAAGAAAGAATTTAGCATATCTAAAGATAATTTATTTTCTTACAAAATTGTATTTGTTTTTGCCAACGTAGTTCAAAAATAGTTTTTTCCAGTTCATATAAATGGAATAAGGGAGTTTCAGAAGCAGAATTAAACTGTAAATAGTCACGAATAGTGTTTAAAGCTTCAAATACTGCTCTGTGATTTGGAGGAACTTTATCATCCTCGTCAGTATCATCCACCACGTTCTCATCGTCCACAAGTTTAAGTTAGAACAGTTCGTCACAAAAAATTTGAGTTTTTAATGGGAAGGGGTGAAACATCACATGATAAATTTCTAATGAAAGTACTTGAAGTCATAATATGCTGCACAATAAGTTGTTCGATTACTACTGTCGCTAAACAGACCACCTCCTTTTATGTATTCAAGATAACCATCTGACTGCAAGTAAGTGATCACGGTCTCTTTCATCTTTCGTATTCCAGGTGTCTTTTTTTTCCCTAGAAAACAGCATGGGAGTGAAATTAACCTCTGTACAAGTGGAATGGTCATTTTCTTAAATATGAATGGGCTTTCATTGTTGTTTGTGTAACAAATAAAACACCCTATTCAAAATTGTAGAAAGAATGTCTTTCTAGAAATAGCAAAAATGAAAAGATCGCAAGGGGAAGAAAAATAAACTATTCAAAAGGTTCTGGCATCATATTTCTTTTTACGAGTATCTGTAGCAAAGATTGCTTATTTGCTTCAATTGTTAATTTAAAACTTTTTCCTTAAAGAGAAAAAATTAAAATGTTAGCCAGAAATTTCGGCGCAAAATTGAAAAATTTATTTTTAGAGCGACGCATAAACGAAGGATGTTTATCATTATTTTCCTACCTAACGTGCTGGGATCTATAAAAATCGTCATATAAATGAAAAAGGTGCATAAAAGAGGTGGTGTATAAGTGAAAGATCACTGTATATATATATATATATATATATATATATATATATATATATATATATATATATATATATATATATATATATTTATATATATATATATATATATATTTATATATATATATATATATATATATATATATATATATATATATATATTTATATATATATATATATATATATATATATATATTTATATATATATATATATTTATATATATATATATATATATATATATATATATATATATATATATATATATATATATATATATATATATATATATATATATATATATATATATATATATATATATATATATATATATATATATATCAGGGCTCGAAAAACCGCCCGTCCTCGGCGGTCAAAAATTGCCCGCGGACAAAAAATTTCTTGAATCCGACGTCCGCGCTGACGGCCATTTTCCCGTTAAAGTTCGTGATGGATTTTCAATTTTTGTTATCTTACAAGAGTCTATCGCCTCACTTCTATGATGACCCTCTAATCTAGAAATTCAGCAACATACTGCGCTTGGTGGAATTAATGTTTTCTCTGTCTGGGAGTACTGCAGCAGTTGAAAGGAACTTTTCAGTAATGAACTTACAAAAAAACACATCACGTACTGGTCTTAACAAGAAGCATTAGACGCAATTATGAACATCTACCTAAATGGAAAACCCCTTTCAGATTTCTGAGCACAAACCTCTGTAAATCATTAGATTGATTGTGGAACTGGTAAACGTCATATTTGATTCATTTAAAAAACGCAGTACCCTCGGATAAATTGACATTCCAGATAACTTGACCTTTGTCATTTAAATTATTTCATAAAAGAAAGAAATTATTTCATAAAATACATACTAGGTCACTATTAGTAACCTAGTATTTCTTTTATAACTGTATCATGTTATCCTAGTATTTGTAATCCTAATAACTACTAATTCATTGTGCAATTTATATGATAAATGTTTGTAATAAATAAGAGAAAATTATATTTTTATTTATTTAGAAGTGACGGGTTAGTTTAAAAGGAGGACGGGTACATTGATGGACAAGCCGTCCTCGGGGACGGTTAAAATTTCCGAGTTTTTTCGAGCCCTGATATATATATATATATATATGCATGCGCGTGTGTGTATGTATTTTTTTTTAAATTTTCATCAAAACATAGTTCATTCATTCATTTAAAAAATTCTTTATATAATTTCATACAAAAAATAAATTTTATAATAAGCAATATCTCTTAATAGTTAGACTAAAAAAATACTATTAGAAAATTACATTTAAAAATTGAGTACAAACAATCATGAATAAATTTAAGACGATTCTAAATGCTTAAGTAATTTCTTTAAGAGTTGATAGGTTTATAATAATCTTATAAAATGCGGTTATATAACCTAACTGAAAAATAATCTTTTCCTTAAGAATCTAATCATCACTTCTTGTGGTTAGTTAGTTCAAATTTCAAATGCAAAATTTGTAAGTGGGGCTTAATTTGTCAGTATTACTTTTAATTAACATATGAGTGCAAAGCACTCAAATATCAACAAGCACCTATAGGTGTCGAAAATTGCCACTCATAAAATGCTAAAGTGCTAAAAGTAGTTCATTACCTTATTAAATCTGATTTAGATAGTTATAAATATATTGTTTAACAAAGAAGTGTTGGTGCAAATTCAAATCTAAACTAATGTGTCAAGTACCAAAAAATTCCAATTGATATAAAACGACATCCGCTGTTGATTTGCGGACAAAATTCCGTGACAAAGATTTGATCGAATATCGGCAGTCAAAATATCACCGTACAAAAATTTTTTGGCCGTAATATAGCCTTACAAAATCTTGTGTAGACAAATATTTCTCGTAGACAAAATATCGAGTGTGCTAATTATTAAATTTGTAAAATGACATCCTTAAAAAAAACACCCTTCACTCTTTTCTCGGGCTTTGAAGTGATTTAGCTTTTTAATGCTATTTTTTTTTTAAATATTTTATTCCAGCATCGTTGGTCCAGTGTATAAAAGAAAGTTCACTGTAATTCCACGATTCAAATTATTCAATAAAAATCATTATAATTTGTGCTTGAATGTAGCAGGGATTTAATACTTAGCGAAATGAACCAGTATTCAGAAATTCATTCAAAATATAGTAAAGTTCAAAATTCTATTTTCAAAGGAAATGTAGGTAGATGTGTGGAAGTGTGTGTTTGAAATAACATTTAAGCACGCCATTCAAGTGATATTATCCGTTAGCATAAGGACAAGATATTTTTCCACGTGAGATTAAATTCGTGCAAGATAACATGCGAAATTTAATCTGTGCGGCATTTCATTTTCACGCTAAAGTTTACAAGATTTCGACTTGATACAAGATTTCCGCCGCGAGATTTGATTTTGTTCTAAAACTTCTCCTAAATATCTTTTGAAAAGATATTGATAAATATAGTTCAATTTAACACAGTTTACATACATATTTGATAAGTTAGGTAATTATCAATAATTATGTGAGTATAACTTTGTTTGTTTATTTAATAGAAAGAAAATTTTAAAAATGCTTATGTTATTAGGATTACTTAAAGAGGTTTATATGAATTTGATCACATCATATCGGAAAATAAATTTTCACTGCATAGCTTTATCGCTCTATAGATACATTTGCAGGCTTGTGTACTCAATTTAGGCTTATAAACTTTTGTCAATTAGATAGATAGGTAGGTATTTCATTTACGTCGCACTAAAGCTGCACAATGGATTATTGGCGACTGTCTGGAACACATCCATGAGGATGATCCAAAGACCTGCAATCAGAATTTTGATCCTCTGCAGAGGGGATGGCTCCTCAGCTTTCGTGAACTAATGATCTGCGCGCCATGTCGAGCACTTTACCGTAGAACAGTTTGCCTCGGTCCCTACGCAAGCTGATCAAAGTGGTCACCCACCCGCATACCGACCGCAGTCAGTGATGCTTTAAAAAAACTAATAAACACATGCAAAAATTACAAACTATTGCGGAAATATTTTTTTGAAATAAATATTATTCTACAGAAAATCAGAATGATGAAAATAATTTGTAGGTGTTTCAACATTAGCACACAAGAAAAAAATGTCTGTTCAAACTACGGTAAAAAGTACCGGAACTCAGTTTTACAATTACAGTAAAATTTTTCGACACAACATTCAAAGATTCTGAAATTTTTACAATAATATTAATCGCTGTCATTAAATAAATATTAATATAAAAAATATTTTTATAACTGTATAAATATTATTACAATATTTTTATTACTATAAAAACTCTTTTTATAACTATACTATAATAAATTTTACTGTAAAAATTACGGTATAAAATTTTATATTAAAAGTGGATTTTATGGATCAGGATGCCAATAATTCTGAGCTTAAGTTTGTTTTCCTTTAAACAATAGTGTTTATATATATATATATATATATATATATATATATATATATATATATATATATATATATGTCACGGTGAAACACCGAAATCTGGAGAATGTCGACATTCAACGGTGAACGTCAACATTCACGTAGTCACTTTGGTGAATGTCCGAAATATTTATTACATTCGATTTGATATGAATTTATTCGTGGATATAATTACATTTATTCGATATTTTAATACTTACTGACGATAGATCAGAAGAAACATCAGTGTTTGGAGTATCGGGCCATACATTTACATTTGCCCGGTATACATTTGCTTTGTATACCCTACACTGATGTTTTTTGAAGGTTAAGTGCCACTGCCCGGTATACCCTACACTGATGTTTTTTGAAGGTTAACTGCCACTGCCCGGTATACCCTACACTGATGTTTTTTTAAGGTGAAGTGCCACTGGCCGGTATACCCTACACTGATGTTTTTGTTAAGGTTAAGTGCCACTGCCCAGTTTACATTTACCCGGTGTACCCTACACTGATGTTTTTTAAGGTTAAGTGCAAGGTTAAGTTTTTTAAGGTACCGGTGAGGGTCCGAATGTACAATAATGTAATGAAATATTCGATCTTTCACAGACGTATTTGGTGTTTGTTGACATTCACCGGTGAAAGTCAATAACCACCGATTTCGGTCATTCGCCGTAACATATATATATATATATATATATATATATATATATATATATATATATATAAAGGTAAATGAGAGGTTTTTCACATCAGATGGAAATTTTCAAACAAAAATTTTCTAAAAAGAAACAGAAAAAACGTGGACTTGAAAACGAAACTTTTGGCTTACCGAAAGACATTTTTGATTTGAGTATTTATTCAACATTTCTTCTTTTCAGCATAGCATAAAAGAAAAATTTAGAACATCATGGTACTTTTATCTTATTCCCTAGGGCTATTTCTTCGAACCTTTTCCTCATGTACTGTAATCTGATGGAATGTTGACAAAATCAAAAATACTGTTTCAGTTTTGCAGTGCTAGGGGATCAGTAGAAAAAAAAGTAGAGGCAAAAGTAACTCTTTTTTTGCGCATTGTAACAGATGACAATGTTTATTCTATGCAAGTAATGAAAAGAAAGGAGAAAGAGAAAGAAAGAATATAAATAGGGTGACACAATTCCTCTCGAAAATGCTAACTGGGATTTATTATGTACTTAATCCTTGTCATAAACAAATGTTACTATTTTTATGAATATTTTAGGTGGAATTAGTTTAACTAGTGTAACTATTCTGAAACACTATAACTAATAGAAAAGCGACATTTATAACATTTTTTTCAACATTTTTCTAAAAAAAAAGTAAGGAAATATTTTTAGCAACCAAATAATGAGAATTATTTATAGACATAGAGAGTACAATATCATAAACATTTATGTATCAAAAACTGTATTTTAGCATAAAATAGAGCATCTGAAAATTATCTGGTTTTTAGTTTAAAAAATGAAAAAAATCTGTTCTCAAACTTAAATGTTTGAGAACATTATTAATTTAACTACTAACTATGCCAAAACACTCTAACTAACAGCAATGTGACATTTATTACATTTATTTTAACACTTTTGTGTATTTGCCAAAAATATTACTGGAATATTTTTGGCTACCGAACAATAAGAATAATTTATAGAAATTTAGAGGGAAATTTTATAAATATTCATGTATCAAAAACTATATTAGTAAAAAATAGGGCATAAAAAGAATATGTGGTTTGTGTTTGTACTTGATTTAAAATTTCATTTACTTCAAAAACATACAAATTGGAAATAGCAATCGTCATATTTCTAGTGCTCAAAAACATTCGCCAAATTTCAAGCCTAGCCAAACGTGAATGAGAAGAAGCAAAAGTGATTTGAAATGTAAAGTTTTCAATGAAAAATGGGAAAATAGGGTGAAAACTAAAGTAGAAAAAACACTGTTTTAAGCATTTGAAACATGTCAACTGTTATTTAAAATTTGTATATTTTTGAAACCCATTCAGTTTTTAATCAAGAATATCTTAACGCTTCAGTTTTTTGAGTTTATTTAATATGTAGTTTGGAGTTTAAAAAATTAAAAAGGAAGTCTGTATTTAAACTTTAAAGTTTAATAAAAATCCACACTTAAACAATACGAAGAAAAAAAAACACTTCATAATATAAACATTTACAAACAAACCTCAAAAACTAAAGTTTAAATCGATTTTAGTGGCATTGTTTTATAGTTTCATACCGATATTATTTAGCTCTAAGTTGCATTTTAGCTCCCTACTCTCAAAATTCAACGGTACTAACTTTTACCTATGTATGAAGTTATCTTTCAAATAAATTTTTTTTTTAAAGTTATTAGTCACTATATTTGATGAAAGAAGAATATAAGAATGCATATATATCTTAGCTTTTAAAGCTATCAGTATTTAATCACATTTCTCCTCATTTTAAATATCACATGCAATATACATTATAATAGTTAATATTGAATGTTTTTCTCATAAATTGCATAAAATTTTGCGTAATCTCTGTAAATAAGTAATATTTGAATGATTATTTGAAACATTATTTTCATAATACTTAAGATGAATACTTTCTATTTTAGTAAAGATTTGAATCTTTAAGAGGAGTTAAGAATATCACAGAAAATACAAGATATTCTAATGAATACTTACTATATGTAATATTGTAAAATTTAATTTTTTGTTAGAAAATTAAATATTTCTGGAGTTTTTTTCTTTTTAAATGTTTCTGGGATTTAATAGCAAAAATTAATCTGAAACATTTTCGACGCCATTCTAACAAATTTTACAAACGTTGTTTTCCTGAAACGGGAGAAAAATTGAGAAAATATATTAACAAGGTAAGAAATTTTATAATTATATATAGATAATTACTTTCCTTACATGTGTAATATAAAGTATTTTTGTTAACATAATTTATACGTATGTAAGTAAAATGAATCCTCGGGTCGGGCAAGGTTGACTCAGCCTTGACTCGGCTGACCACCTGATCGGAACATCTGCTCCTGCACCCCAGAGCCCAAGGTCAAGAAAACTGAGATGGGCACAGTAGGCCTTGGCCCTCTATGGGCTGCGCGCCACTGAGTAAGTAAAATGAATGTCTATGCAATGTATGGAATTTTAATAGGTATTGGACGTAAAATAAAAATTCTTGCTGAAGAACTATTAATATTAAAATTTATTTTTGCTGTAAATAATTTTTTGGCGAATGTCCAACTTATAATAAACGTTACATTCGGAAAAATACACCAGTTTTTGTTTTTTTTTTTTCAAATTTTGACTGATTATAACACTAAATGTGTTAAATCTGCAAAATGTTATCAAAAATTGTAAAAGTTTTATTCATGCTCACTTCGTAACAAACGTGCCCTAAATTAGAAACAAAATAAACACCATTATTTTTGGTTGCATATGCTAAGAACAATTTTTAACAATTTTTTAGAGATTCACTGCATAAAAGAAGTACAATAGTGACTCACGACGAAAATTAGGAAATTATATTATTTTAAGCATACCTTTAAATGTATTGTATTTGTCTCATTTAATACTGCAAAAAAAAATATTTTTCCTTTAAATTGTACTTTATAAATTTTATTTTAAAATGTGGTGATATTTTTTTAATATTATGAAAAAATTATAATAGAACATTTGTATTCAACTGAATTTTGCTTAAGAGATATAAGTTGAAAACTCTTGCCAAACTTGTCTATAAAAAGTTAAATAAATCATAAAAAAATAATTTCCTGTATGCATATGTTAAATGCTGTTTGTCTCAGGCAAAGGTATTATCTGGGAAGTTTAAATAAAGGCAGATTTTAAATGAGAATATTAAATCAAACAACATATTTCTGCAACAAGACTAATAAAAATACTCTCGATATTGAATATTGGTTATTTACTAATTATGAAAAGGAATAATTACACAAATGTGTAAGTTTCTGAACAGTAAGTTTAAAGATCCATTTTAATAGAAGTAAATATATTAAAATAAAATTTTTATGCATGCTTTTGCTATGAAGGGTTTCATTTAGCAAAACGTATCTGATATACATAATTTGTTGTGTTTAAACATCGACTGGAGGCCTCTTGATAGCCTAGAATAGTTGCATTTATAAATACATATAATGAAATTGTTTAATAGAATGTAACTTTAGAGTTTTATTAAAATCATCATTTCTTCCAACGCTGTTATTAAAGTTATATATATGTTACAGGCAAAAAATAATTAACAAATATACAGGACACATCGCTAAAAATCGTCGAACTTAATTAAATTGTGCACGACTTATTTGGTTTTTGCTTAAAAATTTGAACAAGAAAAAGCTTATTAGTACAAAAACCTGCATTCGATCATTTGGTCGAAAGTAATTAATGGGGTAATTTTTTATTATTACTCTGAACTTCGGGTACTGGAGTAAAATTTTCAATTAAGAATATGTGTTAAAAATTTAAAACCAAAAATTTAATATTTCATATTTTGTTAACAGTCATAAAAAGTTAATAAACACTGTTGTGCAATAATTTGAATAAATGAAGAAAAAAAATTTCGTTAATATGGTGGCGCTTTACCTGAAATTCTGGATTTAAAAATTATAGTCCTTATTACCATACATTTAGTAAAAAAGGCAAAACTTAAAAGTAAATTTAACCGAGTAAATGGTTTTCATGTCATACTCTAAGATACGATTGAAAATTTACAAAATTTTACCACATTTACCTATTTTTTTCACATATTATAAAACCATATTTTGCTGTTAATTTTACCAGAATCACTAACAAAGCACTTCGGTAAAAATTACCAAAATTTGTCCTATTCCCATAGAGCCAGAAGCATGGTAAATTTTACTATATTTTGATTGTTTTCACAATATTTTTTTCTCAGTGTAGGGCTCTACTTGCTCTCCTGATCTCTCTCAATGAAATTTTCACGCCTTTAATTCCTTAAAAAATCATTGAAAAGTTCACGGTTTCAATTGGATAAAGGAATGCAACTAGCAGTTTGGGGTTTCTGTAAGCCATAAAAAATGGAACTAAAAAATATTGGTGTATTCTACCTTTTATATACGTGGAATAATTGTCTGAATGCTATAGAAGATTATGTCAAATCTGCTCTCTATCTACAATCTTTTAACGAAATCTTTTGATCGCTTCTTAAAAGTTGACGTTCATTTAATGTAACGCTAGATACTTCTTGTTCTTCAACTGCAAATAATAAACAAGTATTATCCTGATTTGTTTTTTAATGATTAAAAATTTAACGATAACGTGCTGAATTTATTGATTATAACTAGTATTTTTAAGCAAAAACTAAAATACATGGATAGTTTTATAGATTTTTCCTTGTCAATGTTCTTTTTCTTTCTTTAAGACAGTATGATTGCTTCACTTCGATCGAATAAAGATTGCCAATGTAATTTTTTCTTAAATTGTTGAAAAGAGTGTAAGAAAACAAAAGCATAAAAAATAAAAAAAATACTTCCAGAAAATCGAATGTAAGTTCTTTGGTCTTTTCTAAAAGTTTCTTTATCAAAGACAGGAAGTTGCATTACCTCTCTTGATTGCTGGTATCCGATAAAATATTTTTCTCTAACGTTTTGAAAAGACATAAAATAAAGTATTTTCTATCCAGGTTATATTTTCTTCAATTTTTGAACAATTAGGGCTTTACTTTCATAAATTTTATAAACTAAAACTGAAAAGTGAGTTAAAAAGATTGATTTATTTATTATTAATATATAACAATTTTAAAATTATTTTTATAGAACACTTGCAGAACTGTCACTTAATTTTCTACATTTGTAAAAGTATAAGACAATAAGACGTAAATGTTTGTGTTAAATATTTAAACCATACATTTATCAGCATTTTATTATTAAAAACTCATTCCAATATGGATCTTATGATTTCCAGTTATTACTAAATATTGAATTTACGATAAAAAATGCACTTGTACCTGGGTAAAGGTAATTGTGCTGTACAATTTTAGTATAGTTACGTACATATGTTTTAGTCATCACTAGATGTAAATTAGCTAAAATACTTCATTATTTAGTTTATTCAGTGGCGATAGAACAGTAAATGAACAGTTCAGAAAAAAAAAAAAACAGAACAGTAAACATTGTTCTGCTTGCAAGCTAGAATATTTTATACCAGGAGGATTGTTGAAATACAGAAAGAACCTTTAAAATTATCTCATAGTGTAGGAAATTGTGTAATTGCTTGGTATATGATAATATTATGTAACTTGATTATATATGTACTGGACAATTTACAATTACAATGTACAATTTTGATGATTTCTTCTATCGCACTTTTGCTCGGTTTAAACAAGAGAAATTATGCTAAAACATGCAATGACGCAAAAACAATGAAAATGAAATTCGAAATAACTCCGTACATTATCAAAAGCTTAGACTTGTGGAAGATCTTTTGTAGTAAAATGTTTTGTGAAATAGATTTTGGTGTAATTATTCAAACTCTCAAGTAAAGAGTGCATCGGGAAAAGCAAAAGAAAATAATTTCTAGTTAAAAGGAACTTTATTTAAAATGCCAAAATATACTAATACTGTAGATTTATTATAAGTTCTGGAAAAGTTTATATAAGCTTTATAAAATGAAACAATCAATGCATCGTGTATTTTATGATGAAATCAAAGCAAACTAATATAAAGCTAAATAGCTATTGATGTAAGCAATTAGTTTAAATTCACAGTAAAGATAATAAAAATCAATAGGAAGAAATTCATGTTAGTTGTTTATTATTTTTAAATTCTCCGCACTGACTATGAATTAAGATTGAGGGGAGCAAAACGAAGATTTCCGTTTCCCACGCCTTTAATTAACAAATAACAGTCTTACACTCTCAGAAACAAAACTCTCACTTTTGACTATTCAACAATCCTTGAGCTGCATTTTGTTCATTTTGAGAATCATTTCGTCACGAATTCCCGTGATTTGTGACGAAACTTGAACTTTCAAACATATGACGAAAATATGTCATCAACTCAAAACTTAATTATAGTTAATTGAGGGAGATTTTTAACTAGAATGATAAAACTAAAATGAAGACTAGACAATCGAAAATAAGGAATAAAGTGACAAATATAGGCAACCGGCTGGTCAAAGAGTTGGCCTTATACCAGGAAAAACCCGGGTTCAAACCCCATTTCGGTCATGCGTGCAATTATTTCTCTATTCCACATGCCCTTCTCGCGGTGTTGGGGTGACATTGATCCCATTATATGGTGCTCATGATAAAGATAAAGTATGAATTATGATAGAATTATGATAGCTATTTCATCATTTATAAATTTTTGCTTGGAACATACATCAATAAATGGTTTGGTCTAAAACAGGAGAAATTTTTTGTGGAATTTGAGTATCTTGTTTTATAGTGTACAACAAGCAGTTATCTGTATTGATATTTAAAGCTTCATTTTTGGAACTATTAGAATTTAAAAGTTCACGTTTATTTTTTTCATTATATTTCAGAATTTGTAAAAGTACAACAGAGTTTCTAATCATTAACTAAATTTATTACCATGCGAATTCCCCACGTTTTCTTC
Organism: Parasteatoda lunata; assembly: GCA_949128135.1. NCBI lineage: Eukaryota > Metazoa > Arthropoda > Arachnida > Araneae > Theridiidae > Parasteatoda > Parasteatoda lunata. Next base: position 78,451,811 of record OX421975.1, read on the forward strand.
AGGAATTTATTCCCTAATATAAGAAAACCGGATTCGGACCAAAATTCCGTTAAGCAGTATCATTTTGAAAATCTAGTAGGATAACTTTTTGCGTAGAGGCATGTTAAGAATGTAGCATCCAATCATAATATATGTTGATAAGATGAAGAAAAATCGAAAGCATAATATTCCAGAAAATATATCTCAAACACTGATTTCAGAACTTTGTCTACACGAGATTTAGACCAAAACCAAAGGCTGAAAATCTGCCAATCCAATTTTCAGTTGGTGCTTAAGTTTACATTATTAACATAACTATAATCACAGAAAAAACATGCAGTCAAGATAAAATTTCATAAAAATAATTTTTATGCATGTTATTAAATTCCTAAATTGTGTTATTATTTGCTATTTGATGGACATACACAATAAGTGGAGAAAAATATTTTATTACCAATTTGGGAGTCTTATAAATGACTGCTATTAAAACCAAAATTTTCTAATACTGGTCAAGCAGAAAATTTTTTGATTTATAAATTGAATGCATTTACATATCTTTCACAAAGCTTTACAATTCAATTGTAGATTAATACAATGAGAGAAAATGATAAGTTTAAAAAAATTGCCATTAACCAAATCACGTTATTTTTATCTTTCACACATGGTCGAAATATCACTTAAAAGTCCCTCCCGACAGACAAAATCGCCGCCATTTGGGGTAAACGTTTGGTTCCTGCTGTTCTATTGATGCAATCGGCACAAGAATTAACGTCTAAGTCTATTAAATGTTAATTTTGACGAATTGATAATAGTGAGTGAGAATATTTTCTTTATACACGTAAAGAATTATTTCATAGCTATTACTGAATTTCTAAATACTGTTATATTTGCAATTTAATGGACATGCATACCAAAATAAATGAGGAAAAATATTTTATCGAAATTCTGCGATCCCTAAAAATAGCTTCCTAAAAATATTGCTAATACTGTTTTAATTAGAATATTTTTCGATTTATAAGTTGAATGCCTTTACACCTCTTTTATAAAGCTTTGTAATTCAAATGTAGATTACTGCAATAAGAGGAAACAATAAGGTTTAAGAAATTGGTAAGTAACCAGATTACATTATTTTTACCTTTTACACCCGATCAAAATACCACTTAAATATCCGTCCTGAGGAACGAAATCACCTTCATTTCGGGATAACGTTCGGTTCCTGCTGTTCTATTGATGCAATTGGCACAAGGCTTAACGTCTAAACCTATTTAAGTTTACTGTTGACGAACTGATGATAGTGAGTGGGGAGATTTTCTTTTGTTCCCTTTTCTTGGGAGCAATCTTACGACCAAGATTACTGCGATAACAATAGCGAGCACAATTATTCCCCAGACGGGGGAGATTTACCTTGGGTACAAAGATAAGGCTTTTAAACTAGGCAGAAGTTTGGAATGGTAAAGCTTCCCTCTTTATGCTTTTAAAGAAAATGCTAATAGGGAAAAGGGTCTCACACTAGACACCACCGTGATTAAAAGAAATGAGTTCGAATGAGATGACATTTGTGTTGTACTGATTATTACCAGCAGATAAGAGGAGATAAAATAAAAGAGTAAAGGTAGGGATGCTGATTTTATTGCTTTTGCATTTTGCTGATTTAGAGAGTGGTTAAAATAGAATGCAATCAGTGATAGAAAATGAGTTGATAAAGAAATTAATGCGACTGTGTTGTTTGTTAATGCGCTGTAATAACTGGGTCATAATAATTGACGTTTTTAATTCCAGCATAGCCTTTGAAGTTCTTGAGTTTTATTAGTTCTGTGTTTCAAAATTTTAAATGAGTTTCTTAAATTATATGATATGGTCGATATGATTCTATGATGCTTGCTGAAAATTTTTGTATAGTAAAAATCGTAAGAGAAATTGCTTGAGAGCGGTAGTATGCTTATTACGATCAGGTAAAGTAATTTAGTTGTATTACATGCAGCCTGACGTTGAAGTCAACAGTTGCGGGGTCGAATCAGAGTCCGGGCATAGATGTTTCTCCCTGTGTGTGGTGTGTGAATGTGGTCCTCTGTGGCAGTGTGGCGTGGATAATGTTGCTCGCCTCCGTAACTTTGATATACCGGGGCCCACCGAGTAACGTTGTAGGAGCAACAGTTCTTGCCTTTTCCCATCGAAGAATGTGAAGTTCAGTGCCTGACGTTTGAAAAGAAAAACATACACTCTTAAAGAAATCAGTTTAATGTTGGACCACAAGATCGCTATTTCGAATATAGATATCACACAAATTTGATTGTATCTTAAAAGGAGGTTAAAGCGAACATACGAACCGTTTGAAGCAATTGCGTAATTAGAATGTAGGAACATGAAATTTCAAATATATCTCATAATGGTTTCAGATAACTTTCAAGGTATTATGATTCAATATGGACTAATCTTGTTTTGAAAGCGCAAATGGAAGTTAAATTCAGATTAATTTGAAGTGTGCTTTTTAATGACATCTTTTCTAGAACTGGTCAATTTGACTAAAATTTGAATTCAACACACATATTTTATTTAAACTTTTCATCCTTTTTGACCTTTTCGTAAAACTTTTTTATTATTGCGCAATTCAATTCTGTTAATTTGTGCATTATGTTTGTAAATAATATTGTGTTTGGCTAAGAATTGTCGTTTTGAGTCTGAAAAATTATGCTTATCATAATATTTTATTTCAATTGTGGCTATTTCCAAATGATAAAAAAATTATCAGTTAAACATTCTGGGAAGAAGAGTGTCTATTTTACAAGGAGTGCCAATTAAACAGGTGGGGGAAAAAACTGCTATAAAACTTTCGCCAGTCAAAAGACGCTTGCGCATTTTCTTTGAGTTTTAGTATTTTTTCTGCCTTATTATACTTAATTTATTTTCAATTTACAGATATACCTACATTACTTTGATAATTGATCTTTGAATATACAAATAATATATAACTATACATGCCTTAAATATATAATATACACCTAATTTTCTGAATTAAATATGATTATACACATTCAGAAAATTAGGTGCAAATATATAATATACACCTAATTTTCGGAATTAAATCTGAATTAAATACTTAATTTATTTTCAATTTACAGATATACCTACATTACTTTGATAATTGATCTTTGAATATACAAATAATATATAACTATACATGCCTTAAATATATAATATACACCTCATTTTCTGAATTAAACATGTTTAATTTACTTTCATTGTACCTAGATTACTTCGATAATTTAATTTCACTTTAGATGATTCTTCTGTCTTAGCCTGTATATTGTTTTTTTTTCCAATTTTAGTTTTGAAATTGAAACTGATGAATGAATTCGTACATTCAAAATTTCCCCGAGTTTATCCGGTATAGAAGGATTTCTCCTTATTCTACTGTTAAAGAATTAAATTATTCATTGGAAAAAGAGAACTCTACAAATGAAATTAAAACTTAGTAGTCAAACTGTATTAAGTTCTCAAATGACTAAAAAACGCTTATTAAAAAATAACTGCATGCATGAATCCATGCCGAAAGCAACTTTTAGAAAACGTTTAGTAAATATTTATCTTTTTTTTAAAAATTTTATTTCATAATGGTAAAAAAAATTGAATTATTAAGGAATTTTTTGCGTCATTTTAAAGAACAAAATACAAAACAATACAACAATACAAAATTTGAACAACAACGGTTAAATAGTTCCTAAAAATTGAATTTTAAACGCTTTATTCTTTGAAATTTAATTTCACGGGAACTATACACCCGATTTTGCCAAAATTTGTATTTTTTCATAAAAAATTGTAATTTTTTAAAATTATGCAAAAAAATTAATGCTTTACAATTCAAAACGTTTTTGACGTTTATTAAACAAAATAATAATAATAAAAAATTTTAAAGTTTTTTTTATATGGAATTATCTTTGGAAAAAAAAATATAATTGTCTTAAGCAAACTTTCAATTTGCTTAGGACTTTCTCCAGGTATAGCGAAATACGCAAAGAGTGAAATTAACATAAAATTGTACAAACATTGGGGCGCTCTCCTGACCAAACTATTCGGACCATATTTCCTAGAGTGCGGCTTTTGAGGTTAGAAATTTGAATCCGTCGAGAAAAAAGTCTGTTTATTTAGAGAAAGTACGTTTTTTTCGATATTTTATCCATATTTGAAGTCATCTCTTCGGTCCATTAAGATTGAGTCCTAGAACGTGAAGATCCGATCATTAGATCAAAAGTTATTCAGGGTATTCCTTTTTTTTGGAGCACTGTACTTATATATTTAATCATATATATTTAAAAAAAAAAATCTCTGTGAAAAGACTGTAAGACAACAGAGACAGAATAGATACATTTTAACACAAGCCGAATAGTTTTGTTTGGATAAATGTATACCATTATATATGAAACTGAATTGCTCTTTTCTAAATATTGTCAGTAGGAACACATTTTAAGCGGTTTTTAGTCTGCTAGTTCCTGTCACCCATGTTCAACTCCAGCAAATCATGAACCACTGTCACTTCCTGTTTTAGTCGCATCGTAAGCTGATTACACTGTCCTATTCCTTAAGGCAATTCTTTCTTCATCTCTAACTTGCGTTAACTGCAATACAATGCTTTTTTTCTCTCTTTTTTTCCCTTTTCTGGGATCCTTTTGCTCCTCCGCTTCCTGACATTTTTTCTCCTCTTTTCCTTTTTTAAGAAGCATCGTGCCATGCCTTCTGGCCTTTGAGATTGACATTACTAGAAAAGGGCTTAGTAAAGTCAGTGATGGCTTTTTTAGTTGTTAACTATGTGGACCAAAATGGGCTTAGGTTAAGTAAATGTCGCCTTTTTGCCTCTGGACTAAGAGGATTAAGTGGTATATATATATGGATTGAGAGCAATTTTCGGATGGTAGTGATTAACAAGGTTAAGTATCTTGCGTTGTTCTCAGCCTGTCGAATAAGGCTGGAAATAATGATGAAACTGTCATCCATGCTCATGTACAAAATTTAAACAAGAAAATGGAAGCATTTTTCATTAAATTTACTTTATTATTGTTCTATAACAATATTAAATTTTATTTGCAAATCAATATTATCTTATCTTAATGCCTATTTAATGTTACGAATAATAAAGATAAAATACAAATGTTTGGTAATGCAACTTTGTGAAAAAAAAATACAGTATTGTCCCTTATTAAACAATTTTTTTAGTTATTAATGTTATAAAAGTAGATTAAATTATATTTCATTTATTCTAACTTATATTGGAAAAAGCTTTACAATATGTTAATTAAAAAACTACAATTTTTATGCATGTAACTCAAGAGGGACCAGGGTAGTTATTTTGAATGAAAATCAACTTTGAAATGCACTAATTCCAAAAACACTTAAACTGGAGTGTAGTAGAGTTTCGCAATATATAACAATATATAAATAACTTTATAAATAACAATAACAACACTGAAAACACGTGACAGTTTTTTTTGAAGAATCAATAACAATTTTTATGGATAACTGAATTATATATTTGATTATATATTTGAAATTCAATATCGCTCTCTCGATATCTTTTAAATATATATTCAATTATATGTTTGAGTAAACGATTAAACGTGAGATATGACGCTGTTTCTTGCCAATTAGGAAAATTTACACTTTTCAAATTTTCCGCTAAATTTGGAAATAATTGGAAGGACAGTAAACTATATTTGCAGTTCAAAAAATAAATAATTCGTACACATTTTTTTACAAATAGCAAGACTAGTGTCTTAATTATGCATCAAAATGACATGTGTTTTACGATTTCTACATTTAGGTGAAGATTTTATAGTAGTGTAAAGAGTTTGTGCGGGTGAGCATGTCTGCTTACCAGATTGCAAATATACCGCATGTACAAGATAAATAAGTACAAATGTAAACAAATTATAAAGCCTGGTTTCAATTTTTTTATTCGAGTTCTAATTAGGAATTTTTCAGGTGTATTATAAGAGCGTGTTCTTTTTTTATGATTTTTTTGATATCTCTGCCCTTTGAAGCCCATTGCGTTCAAACGAAACGTCATAGAATTTAGCTCCCAAAGTTCAAGTAATTCTTCCAAAATTAATCATTTAACTTATTTAGTATGATACTTTTTATAATTTTTTTTTTAAATTATTTGATAAACCCTTTTTCGTCATCTTTCTAATCTTGTAATATTTAAATTATAACTCCCGGGAATCTATTGCAGGTATTGACTTCGAATTTAAATAAACACATGCACTGAACCTCTCTCTTTTTTCAGACTACAAAGAAGAAAAGGAAATAATTAGGCGATTTTTAATTATTTTTAAATGTATAGAAAATTAAATATTTCTGATCCCCCCCTCCTCTCTGCAAACATTTTTACGTTTTAAGTAAAATTATTTCGCCTCTCGGGGGGCACATGCCTGTAGGATCAAAGAAAGGAGAGATCACTAGTTCAGGGCTATATCAGAATTATTAATACCGCAATATATCACCAGGAAATATTCATATGATCTTATATATACATAAATATATATATATGCATAAATATATATATATATATATATATATATATATATATATATATATATATATATATATATATATATATATATATATATATATATTGAACAATGTTTATTACTGAAATGAAAAAAAGTGACTTTAAATACGCTTTTTATAACCCGAGTTTTTTAAATAAATATATATATATAATAAATATTCATAAAAAAAACTAACAATATATACTAAGTGCTAAGTGGTAGATGATAACAGCTAATGTACTTACATATATTATAAGTTTTAAATTTAAAAAAAATTCTAGTTAGTTTTGATTACTGATATAAAAAAATTAAAACATAATGAAAAATACTACACATATGAAAAACTAATAATATTAAAAAATTGTTATTTTAATGATGTGAGTTTTTTGCTTAAACAAAGATTTTCATTAGTGCGCTTTCTTTTTTCATCAGACGGTAATCCAATAATATAACTCCAAATTTCGCTTTTAGCAAAAGAATTTTCTACTAGCTGGTAGTATAGTTGATTTTCTTTTTCTACAGCTCATTTAAAAATGTCTAATTAACATTAACAATGTCGAATTTAATGCTAAATTAAAATTTTTCTTCGTTTTGGTATAAATATTTCGAAATCGATATATACGCCTATACAAGTAAGATTTCCTCACATCTCCCAAATGAAATAAATGAAATAAGTTCCTTGAGATGTCAGAAACCATCAAACATGTACATCTGCAATTAATAAAAAAAACTAAAACTGGATGCCTCCTATAAATTTAGTTTCATATAATTGCCTTCAACAAAAATTAAACACTTTTATGACCGCTTTCTTTAAAATTAAAAGAGAATTAAGGTGTTAATTTGTTTCTAAAATATACATTCAGAACAATATTTCCAGAAGAATCAATGTAGAACTGCAAAGTGTTGACTTCGTGATAGCGGAAGACAATGTGGAACGGCGAAGTGGTGATTTCCTCTACAGTCCTTGGCAAAATTATTAGACGCACTATAAGATTCTATGTAAAATCTTAATTATCAGGTGATACTACACAGCTTTATTGTTCTTACGCGACTGAAACTGGTATGCACTTTGTTCGTGTATCAACTGGTAAATTAGAAGATATATTATATAAATTCGACAATTGTATTATTACACACACTGTGGTGTTTTAGTAATTGCGAGTTTATATTCAATTTTTTTATATTTAAACATACATGTTATGGGTTTTAAATTCAGGAGATTTTTTACATACTTCCTATTTGTATTTATTTTTAACGTATTGAATTTTAATGTTAACTAATTGATACACGAACTTAAGTAAGCGTAAACCATTTTCAGTCGCGTAAAAACAATAAACTGAATATTATCACCTCATAATTAAGATTTTACATAGAATCTTGTAGTGCGTTTAATAATTTGACCAGAAACTGTAGGTTAGCCAGTCGGTCACCTCAGGCGATTAACTATCTAAACTTATACATTACATCGAAGAACAATTTACTTGCAATTAATATACAGGGCACATTAAATGAATAATGTCGACTAAAATATTTTATCGTTGTTTAATTTAATTTAATGTTTACTCACATAATATTGAAACATAAAAGAAACCCAGAATCTTTCATATGAAATTAAATATGCTTTCAAACAGAGTGAAATAAATATTACGTATGATCTGTTTAAATATAATTTATTGATCAAATATTTAAACGAATTTAAACAAACACAGTATAATAAAAGAGTTGTATCGGGGTTTTTGTTTTAAAATGATGTTTGATTCTGCGTTATCATTTTTGTGTGCTTTGTAGGAATGAAAGTAAAACTTTCCACTTTTTTTAAACTCCTGTAAGATTTCTCCTAAACTGTAGCCGTATTTGTTATTACTCTTCAAAAAGTACTTTTTCAAATAGTTAAAAGACTTTTTCACTATTTTACAAGATGCAAATGGTTTTTGCATATATGACCATCTTACAGATATTTTTCGAGTCTTTTTCATTAATTAAGACAGTAAAGTTCACTTATTGGATGTCTCGAGTTAATGTTTAAGTGAGAAGAAAAAAAGAATATAACCGAATTCGGAAATATTCAAAGAAACAAAGGCGGATGAACAGATTGTTGATACCTGCTTGATTACAAGTTTAAACACGAAGATATTTCTTATCTTAATTGAATTCCAAGATTTCTATGCTTCCATCCGCAACAAAACAAATTTTGGAACGGATTCGTCAACGCTCCTGCCTTGATCTTTAGCTTACATTTCCCGTTCCCAAAAACGGTTCCAGATCCTGGAAATCGCACTTTCTGAAACTCCAATGACTTCTGCTACTTCGGCTTTTGTTTGGTCCCCCTTCAAGCGGCCAACACCTCTCCAAGCTTCTGATTTAGTTAAATGACTTCGTTGAGACATCGCATTCATCAACAAATAAACACTCTTACTGAATGTCGATCATTTCTTTCCGCTTTGTCTTACATTAAGTTGAAAGCCAAATCAAATTAGTTGCCACTAAAATGTCGTCTTCGACGTCATACTTAAAATTTGCATACTGCGAAGTTCGAAAATAAGAAAAATTTGTATTTGTGACTCTCTTCTTCCTTTTTAAAAAAAATAATAATTTACTTATGCTGTTATTTTATACAAGACTTGCAATATCCTTTCATTATTTTGGGCAGTATATATATATATATATGTTAAAATATTGAGAAAATAAGGAAAATAATAAAAAATAATGACAAGAAAAGAAAAATTATTAGAATTATTTTTTAAAAGTATTTTAAAAAAATAATTCTTACTTATCTAAAAAAATATTCAAAAATATCGAGAACAAAATAAAGAAATTATATAATCTCTTCATCAGCTCACACGATTATATCCACAAAAAGGAGTGCTTTCTAATATTGTATCAATATAGCCAAAGAAAAATATACCAATACAATAGTGTGAGGAGCACTAAAAATTTGAACGAAGATAGAACACATTAATATATATATATATATATATATATATATATATATATATATATATATATATATATATATATATATATATATTTACGTCGCAATCTATTGATAACTTCCTTATCGACTTATCTTATTACCCCACATAATTTATTGTGCATTTTTAACTCATATCTAAACATTTTCATTTGTAATTGAGGGAAAAGAACACCAAAATATTATTCTATGACTAAAAACTCTAACTTCTGAAACAATTTTCTTGTTTGGGTACAGCAGTAACTACTCTAAGACTGTTTAGAAGGCTTTCTTCAGCATATTCGAACAATGTTCATCCAACTGTTATCTTCCTTTCATTATTCGGAACTAAAGCTTCACTGCGGGCTATTCGGCAAAATGCCAAAGAAACGTTATATTTGACAAAGCTTCATTAATTTCTTGATTCGTTGTTGCATTAGCACTTTTTACCAGTCGTTTGTTTCTGTTAAACTAGAAAATGTGGGAGCAGTAAAAGAGAGCACATTGATAAGGAAGTGTAATAAATGTTTCTCTGAAATAACCAATATGTTTATTTGTGAAAGTCTTTATTTTTATTCTTTCATTCATGCGTGTTTCTCATTTTAAATAAAAATGAAGTGAATTTGTTGCAAAGTAATATATTTGAATAAGAATTCAAAAAAAGAAGCAACTTTTGACGTATTATTCAAAATTTGTTTGTTTCGTTAATTGTCAAACTTTGTTATTTATTTTAAACATAATTTGTTATGATTTAGTTTATTAGTTCATTATAAACTGCGATTATAAGAAGCTAAGGCTATTTAGTATTGATTTTATGAAAGAATATTTTTTTTAATATTTAAATATTATTAAATAATTGTTTATAAAGTTTTATTGAAAACTGTTAGATAGCATTTGAAGCATTCAAAATTTGTTTGTTTCGCTAAATTGCCAAACATTGTTGTCTGTTTCAAAAAAACAACATGAAAAACAACGGTTATAACAAGATAAGGCTATTTATTATTATTTTATTGATCTATATAATTCTAACATTATTAAAATTAACATTATTAAAACATTATTAAAATTTTAATAAAGTATATGACTTTTCGGTGTCAGTGCTAATAACTACTAAATCTATTCCATTTAATTTTGATGAACCGTTCATTAAGTTATTACTTGCTATGCATTTCAGCCATCACTTAAATTTAAAACATTCATAAAATTTTTCATTAAATTTAATGAATTGTTGATGGCAGTACTTTTAATTTCTGAATTCCATTTAATTTCGTTAAACTCTTGATGCGTTATGACTTGTTATGCATTTCAATCATTTCATTACTTTAGAACATTAATATTTCTTTTTTTTGTAAAAATTATATGACATTTCGGAGACACTACTTCTTCTGAGACTATTTCATTTAATTTCGATTAACCATTAATGCGTAAATGCGTAATGACTTGTTATGTATTTCAACCTCTACATTAAGTTAAAACATTTATAAAATGTTTGACTATATATGACTTTTTGATGGTATACCTTTTAATCTTGGAATCTATACCATTTATTTTCGATGAACCATTGATAGTGACTTGCTATGCACATTGCAATCATTTCAGTAGTTAATGAAACTTTTCATTTAAACGTACAAAAAATTTTTAATGAAAGTAATTATACTTACTGAATCTAATCCATTTTATTTTGATGAAATATTAAGGCCTAATGTCTTTTCAGAAACATTTCACATCTAAGTTTTGAATATTTAGATAATTCATTTCGTCTAATGTATTTACATATGTAAATGAGCATTGTCCTTGGGGACTCACGGTCAGAAATTATATTTTCTGAAAATCACTCAGCCTATTTATTTAATTAATTTCAACTTTAAGAAGTAAGATTAATGTGAAAATGAGTATTATGGTGTTATAGAAAGCATTAAGATACATCTTAGAAAACATGCATATTTAAAAAAACATGCATTTATTATAAATATATTAATTATTTTTAATATATCATTTCAAATTGTATTTATTTTTAAATAATCTTTCCAGAAAATTAATTTTGAACCTAAAAAAGTTGTAAAGGAAGTTGTTCAACCCAAATTTGAATTAATGTATTTTTCGATATAGTAAATAATTAACATGATTTAATATAATAGAAAATCTTTCGTACTATAATATATCACAATAGTGCTATAAGTGTAGTATTTCTAAAAGCATAATTATGAATAATATTTTTTGATTTTTGGATTTTTTATCATTTGTAAAATTTGCTTTCTGAAAAATATTTTTTATACAAATCAAATTTTAAATATTTAAAACTTTTTACATAGCTCATAATTAATTTCATTGAAAATTATTTACAAAATGTCCGATTATTTTTGAATAATCAATATTTTTATAAACAATGTGCTCAAAACAAACATGCAATGTATGGAAATAATAAATCTATGTATTTTAAAACAAAAATTTCTAATTAAAAATTCTCTTAAAACAAAGTTTCAAAAAACTTTTGTAAGAACGTAATCATATGTGTCTTGAATTTTAGCCACAACACATTCATAAATTTATATGATTATTAATAAAATTGAACATATAGTTATAACGTATGCTCAAAAACTAAAAACTGCCCTTAACTACCGAATTGTCAACCGAAATATCAAAAACGGGAAAAAGCTTATGACGGAAACTTACACCTGAAAAGGTGTCAAGAATAAGTGCTATAAGGTCATGCAATTTCCGGTGATAGAAAGGGAATTATTTTGAATAAATTACTTCCAACACTTTTGGTCAATTGCTTGGTGAATACATTTAAGGAGTTTGAATAAAGTGAATATGACTCTGCGAAGTGTTAATGAATAAAATTACTGAAACTGTTTTAAGATTTGAGTTTGCACAGTTTTTACTTGAAATGAAGATATTAATGAAATTATTTTTGAATTTAAGTATAATTATTTATTTTTGAAATTTAATCAAATTATTATTATTTTTTTTTAAATAATAGGTCTGAAAATTCTGTTGGGCTTAAAAAATCAGTTAAATTAAGTGGGTGTTTTTAGTAATTTTATTCATTAACACTTAACACACCAGTTACAAATAATTTTAATTACCGTGATCAGAATTTTTATTCCATTTAATAAAAGAAAAAAAATCTTAATAAGAATTTGAGAAAATAAAATAATAACTTTCTAAAAAGCATTCCAAAACAAATAATAAAAAGAATAAAATTCATAAATATTTAGTTTATTTTAAAACATCATTTTTTTAAATACAAAAGAAAGGAATAAAAAAATTAAAACAATTTAATGCTATTCCTTTTAATATAATTTATTAGAAGGAAAAGGACCATAAAGTTTTTTGAAAAATAAATTCATCCATCCATTGAAAAATAATCCATTCTATTCGTTTTTTAGAGTTTTATTAATTATATAGTACTAAAAAACCGGGGAGAAAGAACTTCGTGTGTATCACACCCCATCCCTACAAAAAAAAAAATATTCCATATTTGTGAAACCAAAATTCTCTATCGCATTAAGAACCCGATTTTCTATTGGACCTTTACCTTTAACACGGGTTTTCATATGAATCCTCATCATCGTCATCATCATAGTTGGCCAGACAGCCCAATGTGAGCCAATGCCTTCATCTGAAGATTTCTCCATGACGACTTCCTATCTATCTTTGATCTCTAATTCTTTTCATTAATTGCGAGAAAATCAGACTCCACTGAGCCAGCCCATCTCAACGGCGGCCTTCCCCGCTTTCTTTTTCCAGTGGGTCGAAAAAGAAAATGCATACACATGAATATGCATTTTAAAAAAAAGGACTTATCAGCATTCGTTAGTTAGTTCTGTCATTTAAAGAAAGGATTTGTCAGTATCTAGTAATTTTTAAATTTTTATAACTTCCTGTAGATTGTCATTTCTAAAAACTTATTTCTTAAAAGAAGTATTAATGCATTTTGTTAACTTTGTTTTAGTATGAAATATGTTTGTATTACAACTAATCAATACCTGTTTCTATCTAAATTCTTGCATTTCTTTTAAAGTAAATAATAAGAGTATTATAAAACAAAGAACATATTAATTCTTACGAGCATCACCAAATGTTGTTTACACATTTTAAAAGAACAACACGACTTTAAAATTTCTTGAATATTTTACGCTAATCTTTAATCAATACCTTTCACAAAAAATTTTTTTAGAAGTTAATACTAGATGCTCAAATAAACAAAGTTAGTAGTGTTTTTACAACAAAAATATATTTTAAAGAAAGTAACAAAAATCAGAAGCAACAAGATTTCTCAAACTTTCAAGTTTGCTAATTTATTGAATAATTCATTACGTATTTTATTTTCCTACTCCCCTACAAACAAACATATTTTTATGACAATATTTCACATCCAAAGAAACGTATCATCATTAAATTTTAATGTTTATTTGAAAAATGTGTTTTCTAAAAGAAAGGAGTGAACATTTTTCGATTCTGTCAAGATAAATAATAGCCTTGATATTTTTCAAAGATTGAAAAAGTAAATCTGTCAAAAGGAAAGATAATAGAAAGAAAACATTTCATCTGGTATAGAAATATTGTGAAAGTAAACCATAAAACAAGTCAACATAAAAAGAAAGAACACATGTGCGTGAGAACGACTGATAGAAGGAAAACAAAACTTGCAGGGTTATTTTTCACACTGTTGGTCTGATGAATTTTCATTAATCGTGCGGCTGACCAAAAGGTCTTTAAGAGTTGGTAACCGCACATTTGGCCTTCGTTGGCCTAGCTTTCTCACTCCAATAATAGTATAGCAATGAAACAGATTTATGGGAAGGCAATAAAGCTGAGGTAATTCCTTTATTTTTTATGGGCGAATCAGAAAAAAATTATTTCTAGGTGAGAGAAAGAATAATAGCATATATAGAATGTAACATAAATACTTTTTGGGAGAATAAGGACAAAATATAAAACTATCTCTATTGTTATTTTACATAGGTTTTGTTTCATTATTATTGAAATAGATTACATTTCAAAGTTTAAAAATATACACATCATGACAAGGAGGTAGTTTGCACGGAAAGTAGTCAGGAAAATTAAAGGAAGCCCCTTTTTTTTTACATAGACTGAAAATGTAATAAAATTAAAGATTGTTTTTACTTAAAAAAAAGCTACATAAATTTTAGAGTAGAGGAAAAATAATTGATAATAATTCATTCAATAAAATAAATGTAAAAAAAAAAAAAAATTAAAGCTTTATTATTTCTTTAATTTTGAATAAAAATATATTTTTAATTTTTAGAATTTTACCACATAAACCCGTAATTAATTTAATTAATAAATTTAAGAATAAAATTTTTGTGTTAAATTTTTGATTATGAGTGGATTTAAAACAGAATATCTATATGCCAAATTAAAAAAACTTCATTGTTTAAACGTGGAAAATTATTTTCTTTTAAGTTAAAAAACAAATAAAATTTATAATTATTATATTAATGGTTTTTAAGAGATTACCCGCGCATATGAATACATTTTTTTTACTTATTTCTTTAAACAAAAATTACAGTATTTATCAACCTTGCTTTGCAAGTTATTTTATTACTACAATTTCCGATAATAAAAACAAATTTTTTTAAATATTTGGAGTTTTTAAAGTTAATAATTTCATACACAGACATTGAATATCGATTTCTGGTTTGGTTTCTGGATATTTTCAACCTCTACTATTTTAATAAAATTTGCAACATTTTAGCAGTTAAAATTTAATGAATTTTAAAATAAAATGATTTTTTTTCTACTTTTTTATGAAATTTAAGGTTATTTTGAAGCTTTGATTTATTTTTGAAACGTACTTTAAAATTTCTTCTTTTTTATTAATACTTATACTTTTACTTGTACTTTTTACTCGTTACTTTTCAAATTAAAAACTTTTAATTAATTTACTCGTTACTTTTTAAAAGTAACGTCTCTATGGATGGTTCCATCCTATCAACATCGTATGGAGAATTTATATGGATGGTCCTATCCTTTTACCTAACAACACAACACATAAACGATTGTTTGACCTTGGTATGTGATCAGCGTTAGACATAATAAGCATCGTTTAGCACTAAGCCTACAATAAACAAACATCATTTAGTTTATGACGTCTAAATCAGATCCTACTTTTACATTATACATTAATATCGTAACCTCTGAGTTTATTACGGTAAAGCTTCAATTTAGTGTTTTGGTTCTGTAACCAAAAAATGAAGTATTTTGCAGTTTATATCAAATCAAGTAAGTTTCTTTTGAGATTGATTTCTATTTTAAGATCATAATTAAAGTTTTAACTAAAAGTAATTTCCATTTCACATGTATTAAAGTAACAAACTTTCTATACAGAAAAAAAAAATTCAACACAATTTACGGGATAAAATGTCTATATGATATAAATAATTTATTACTTTCACTAATTCAACTATTCTCAATTCTTTAGAAATAGTTTAATATTTACATATTTTTGAACTATTTCACATTAGACAAAAAGTTTTGCCATCAATATAATGTCCCAAACATGAGTTGATTACCTATCAACTCAACACATAAACGATTGTTTGATATTAGTATGTGATCAGCGTTGGACATAATAAGCATCGTTTAGCATTAAGTCTAGAATATACAAACATCATTTATTTTATGGCGTCTCAAAGCAAATCCTACTTGTATATTATGCATTAACATGATGATTCCCTATTCGTTCATCACGGCAAATCTTCAATTTAGTTTAGCTTCAAATTCCCATTATTATGTGCAATCAATACGAATTTATGACTTGGTGCCCGAATTTGAAAGGACGTGAACGGATTGAATAATGTTGGAAAGTGTTTGTAAGGATGTATTATTATTCTAATTTTCAGCACTTCAAACAATGCTTCAAATTTTCTTCGCCAATTTCAGCTGAATAATAATTTAGACTAAGTGTTTAGATATATCTTTCATGCATTAATGTTAAACAAAATGTAGTTAATAAATGCAATTGTTAAACAGCATTAAAAAATTAAATTTTAATTTTGAATTGCATTACTGTGTAAGTAAATAATTATTTTTAAAAAAATTCAAATAATATGAAAATATATTTACTAAAATTTCAACATTGAATTACATAGTGTTCCTAGCATATTTAATACAAAACATAGTTTTATATGTTAATTAAGACTAAAATTATGATTGCCTTCTCAGATGTAGCTCCAAATTAGTTTGTTAAAATAGCAATAATGTTTAAAAATGTTGTGTATTTTGTAAATTTAAGAACTTCTCATAAAATTATAGAATTCTAAATAATATTGTATTCAAATTTTCACTATGTGTTATAAGTTTTCGGTGTATTTTATGCATTTCCAAAACACAAAAGAAGTTTTTAAAAAACTACCAAAAATTTTTGAAATGTGAAATTTAACATTTATACATTTTCACAATACTATTTTGTTTAAATTCATGGAACGAACGAAGTCCTGTGCGAGATTGAAATATTTAAATTAAAAAACATATGCTATATTGAATATTTAATTCGTAAAAAAAATAGTGCAAATTATTCATTATAAGCGAAATAATAAAGTTAAATGATTAAAATTTTGCACAAATTTTGTGAATGAGTTTAATGCATTAATTTTGATAATACAAAATCTCATTAGTATGTTTCATTTTGTTTTATTAATCCATGGTAAGAATTTGAGGAAAATTTCGAGAGATTGTATGAGACAAACTTGTTTTTGCAGTTGAGATTTTCAGTGATAAAACAAAAAAATCTTGCATAAATCAAAACAAGAAAAGAAACTTTCAAGCCTTCAACTTCGTCAACCCAATGGAAATTAAACCTTAAAAAATAATAGATATGGAGATAATGACATCAGCACAGCAATTGACTTGAAGCAGTGTAAAACTCATCTACCTTTTGCTGGGATTTAAATCTAAGCTATCGTGGAGGAAGAAAACGCTGAAAATTGATTATTTTTATTTTTTTTAAATATCCTCAATGTGATTTTTTTTATCGCAAAATTTTGCTGTGATTTTTAAAGTAGGTGTTGCATAAAGCAATAAATTAAACTTAGTCATAAAAAAGGCTTTGTTTCACAGCAATTGCTTCCAAAAAGATCTACAAATTTAAGTTTTTTGTTGCTGTGGAAAGTAATAGATATTAGAATATTAAAAGTATTGGAAAGTGTAAAAAATATCTGTAGACAAAGATGAATGAAGTGTCAAGAACATGTGCCTCCTTTCTTTCTGATATTACTCGGTTTATTATACATTCCAGACACTAGAAACATTTTTTTTAAACTTCTACCTCGTTGTTTTCTTCTTTCATGATTTGCTTTCTGTGCTTTTACACACCTGAAAGGCTACGCAGTCAATTTTTTGCGGTTTGAAAATCCCTGAAGACTTCTTCAACTGTCTCAAAATTGATGGATTACCCTTAACGACGGCGGAGTTCAAATCGTTAATCATTCCTTATGTATAGCCAATGAATGTATGAGCCGATGGTGACGTCAGGAAATCACTGTGAATGATTATATCGACAGTATGCCCCGCAAGGAGGAAAAGAAAGGATATTTTTTTAGACATTTTGTTTCAACAAAACGGAGATCAATAATGCAGATTTTTTTAAAAAAAATTTGCAACGCATATTTTTTAGAAAGCGTGTTGCATAAGCAAAACGAAACTAAAGTTACTTTATTCAGTTTTTCTTTCATGCTTGTCACGCTTTGATTGATAAAACTAATATTTTACTTGTTAAGATTTTTAAAATCTTATATCATGCAAAAAATAAATTCTAAATAGCATTGATGTACCCAGTGTTAAAAGATATATGTCTATTCCTACAATTACATTTGAAAATGCATGTATGAAAAAACATACGTTATTACGTTAACTTAATTTACTTTTCTCATTCTTAAATTCTTGTGCTTTTACAGTGCAGCGAGCACTACCTCTACATTTAGCACTACCTAACACAATACCTCTGATATAATATTATAATCAAATTTGAAAACCCCATATATTCATTAATGAGTATAGTGACACGTTCAAAACAGCATAGATTCATTTTTGTAACTGTGACCACTTTCGTTAAAACAATAAATTACTTAAAATAATTTCATCATATGTTATGTTTGAGACCGAGCATTTTGCTCAAAAATGAGTTTTTGCTGATTGTATACTCGATAAGGAGTATGTGGCGTAACTCCCACTACGAAAATTAAGCATGAATTCACTGGTATATAAGACATGCTAACATGAATCCATCTTGAGGTAACTTTTGATAGATAAAGGTTGGCATGGTCGATAACTTCACCACCCACATTGGTGACCTCCGGACGTGATTTGATCACGCAGTAACGCCCACTTCGATCTGGTAACGCCTACTTCGATGGATAGTCCACATTGAACTGTTGGCTTGCTATTTGTGATTGCATAATCCACCTTCACACGCTGTTGCTACTCAGTCTCGTCTCGATTAAACGCATAAACGTCTGCGCCTACATACACTCGACTGCTAATGGCAACACAGGAGCGACTACTATTGTGAAGTTAATACACCTCTCACATTCAGCCCTCAAAACACAACCCGATGACTCTCTCTCCCGGTCTGTCACAAGTACAGCAACTAGTGGTATCTGTTCATCGAATTCAATCCATGATAAAATTCTGGTGGGGGAATATTGTGGCGTAACTACCACTACGAAATATAAACATCAATTCACTGGTATATAATACATGCTAACTTGAATCGATGATGAGGTACCTTTTGATAGATGACGGTTGGCATGGTCGATAACTTCGCCCCCATATTCACCCCCCACAAGTACATGAAGTTTGTTTTCGAATTCGGAAATATTGGTTTTGGAGCTATTTTGAGACATTTTTTCTCAATTTTGAGAAACACTTTCTTACAGTGAAGTAAAACTTGAAAAAATGTTTTTTGGAAAATTGATATTGAATCATTTTTAGAAAGCAGTTGAGTGAAAACTGTTCGAACCAGCTCATAAAATTTTCTTTGTGCAAACACACAAAATCATCAAAACACATACATGCATACTACTCACACATACTTGAAAACATAGTTTGTTCTTTTAAAACATATAAAGAGCGGTAATTATTATCAAAAATTATCTATGTACCAATATAAAAGGAAGAAAAAATAATAGATTAATGCATAACTGCATCCTTTATCATAGTTATTTACAATTTATATGCAAGCATTATTTTCTAAATGCAATATTGAGAAATATTAAGTATGCATCCAAATACTTATAATTAGAAATCAGATTTTTATATAAATGTTATTGGAACTCATGTAAAGTACTCGGGGAAAGAAAATCTGGTTAAATTACGGTACTGCATAATAATAACATTTCTTGTAAAATAATAGAAAAATAATTCTAGTTAATAAAACCAAAATATACAATATTTAAACCATTAAATTTTTATTTTTCAGTACAAAATGGTAACGGTTTACCGAAAAAAAAAAAATTACAGCTATTATTATTAGATAAAATACACAATAGAAATGTAATAATATAAAATCATATTTTATTGCTACTTTTACCAAAAGTATTACAAAAATGCTTCAATTAAATTTATCGAGCTTTTTGGTGATCCCATAGAGAAAGAAACACGGTAAATTTTATCAAATTCTGGTAGCTTTTGCCAATCTTAATGTAGATATTTACTTTTAGAAAAACTGAATCTCTCCTTTTTATCTCAATGTTGAAAAATTAAAACTCTCTTTTTTTTATCTCAATGTAGAAAATCTAAATAATAATAATCAGCTTGATGGAAATCTCTTCGTTTCAAAAACACTATCACTATAAAACTAAATATGGTGCTTGTTAATGTTATCACAATTAGGAAAAAATACTGTTAGAAATTAATGGGAAAATGTGTTAAAACACGTTTTAGTTGATAACTAAAAATCACACGAATATTTTTATTAATAGTTTTATTCTGGCAATAAGGCTTTGTAATGTACAGATGTTTATTTTTTTTAATTATGGCATTTTCTCCATCACTTCTATTAAAATTAAATGACAAATTTATGAAACGATAATTTTTGTTAGAATAGCGTAATGGCAACTACTTTAGCAAAACGTTAGAAGGGTGATTCTCACGAAATATGACAATTCGGACCAAAAACTTTCTTCAAATTTGAAGTCGTCAAAATAATCTAAAATTTTCTTGTATACTTCCTCAGTTACACTTATTAATATCTTACAGACAGCAGTGTAGTTTATTGACATTTGCTCGGGAAAAAAAAATAAAATTGAAATTCACCAAATCTTGAATGCCAGGATAATGACATATTAGCTTAAAAGTTTAAAAGACAGTCAATTTAAGTTAAAAATAAGTAACTCAACTTAAGCCTTTATGTTAGATGGACCATAAATTGCTTAAATTAATTCTTTTTATCCACTGTAGAAGTAATCAAAATATTTTTGTTGCTGATATGTACAGAATAAAATTGTGGATAATAATCAATCATTAAATAAATAAATAACTTTGATCACATCCACGCATATTACAATATACATATACTTGGTATTAGGTTAATATTTGCTTTCCTTCCTTACAGTATTAGCAGTTTGACATTCATAAGTCAGGAAAATGACAGCCAGGATAATGACAAATTCGTCATTTTATAGCATATAACTTTACTTTAATTAAATATTTTGGCCTAAGACATTTCTATACTGTAGAAAACAACAGGATTTCTTAAAATAACTCAGATAAATATATGTAGTTTGTGTTAATAATGGTTTCAAGAAGCCAGGAAAAACCTACTCCCCGTGAAAAAATTTTTGAAATAGATTTTGAACCAGAAAATTGGTTCTTTATTCATGCAACAAGACATGTTCATATAGGAGAGTATCTAATCAATCTATTAACATAAGATATTGATTGCTGGCTCTATCTATTTTGGTTATAAACCACTAAATAAAAGTAGCCAAGAAAATGAAAGATTTTCGTGGGACAAACAAATTATTGACAGAAAAAATTAATTTAAACGAAGTTTTTGTAAATAATACCCTCTGCGTATATTCTAGAAATGCTTACACTGGTTGAGATAAAAAAAATAAGATATTGAAAAATTTATAGGAAGTTTTGAAGCTAGTTATTATTAGAAACATTGTTTGGGACATGCCAGGAAAATGACATTGTGAAGTTCAATTAAATTTTTTAACTATACAAAACAGTCAACGCTAGTGCAAAGTTATTTTAAAATGCTAAGAGCAATGCTATTTATTAATTTTTTTAAAAAAAAGTTATTTTAGTATTATAGAATTAGATCTTGGAGCAAGGGACAGTGAATTGTCATATTTTTTGAGAATCACCCAGAAGTAAAGTGAAACAGAATTAAAATGTTATGACGAAATGTTTCCAACGAAAAAACAACTTTACACCATCAAATTTGTTTAAGTGTTATTTGAGCAATTTTTTATTGTTCATTTCAAACGGGGATGAAAAGGATATAATTGCTTTTTAAATTCCTCCCACATTCTTTCCTTATTTTTTGGAAAATACCAAAGTAATAAACAATGTTAATTTTTATCTGCTCCTTGCATAACCCCTTTTCACCTTTTGTATTGATTTTCAATACTGAGTGATAAATATTCTTATATTTAATGAAAATTCTGTTTTCAAAGTTCTGAGATGTACCAGACGGTAAACTAGACACATTATTAATGACGCTGACTTAGTTAAACGGTCTGGTGATCTTTTTCAAACTTTTTTGTTTTTGCATTTTTCTTGTGCCTGCTTAAGATTTAGCTAAAAAGTATTAAAGAAATTAACACTCTAAGATAGGTTAAATTAAAACCACTGGCTTAAATACAAAACTGTTTCCACTAAATTTACTAAATCTTACTAAATTCATGTATGTTATGGAAGGAACAGATGATTAATGAGATTTTAACAGCTCTTGAAACTTCTTACTTTTATATATTTTTAAAGGCTTTTTTCATTATAAAAGCGAAAACAATCGTTTTTTTAATAGATAAGATAATCTTAATTTGAATGGATGAAAGATATTTACATGATTAATTTTAATTCATATAAATTTTTTAACTAGTTTATTAGTTGAAATAATTTTTCGAGAAGTTTTCAAAAACGGACTTACAGAATGTACTTTATTTTATCGACAAAAAAACATACATTTCATCCAAAAAAAAATTTATTATTATACAAGGCAATTTAAAAAAAAAGATTTTGGTACTTTTTAATTGTTTAGTCTTATTTTTTTTAATAAAACTTAAAATTCTTATGAATGCTAAAATCAGCGAGCTTAAAATGTAATTTCACGTTATCAAAATGTAATTGTAATCAATTTCATTTTGATTACAATTTTGGTATGATTTTATTCAATAGTAACAAAATTTTAAAACTTACGTATATATATATATACATATACATACATACATACATATATATATATATACATATACATACATACACACATATATATATATATATATATATATATATATATATATATATATATATATATATATATATATATATATATATATATATATATATATATATATATATATATATATATATATATATATATATATATATATATATATATATATATTTATTTATTTATATATATATATATATATATATTTATATATATATTATATATATATATATATATATATATATATATATATATATATATATATATATATATATATATATATATATATATATATACAGTGAAACCTGTCAAGTTGGGCACCTGCATAAGTTGACCTCAATTATCAAGAACGGAATTTTTCCAATATAATATAAAGAAGCAAAACCTTTGTAATGTGACCACTTGTCTATCTTGTATGTTGACCACTGAAATAAGTCGATTTTGTCTAGTATTATTATGAAATTCTATTCTAAAACCCTCATAAGTTGACCAGAAAAAAACATTCAGAAAATGTTCTGTCATTTTGCAATGTATGATAAAATTTCACTTGTTTGGTGAAATAGTGTAAAAAGCTAATCTAAACCTTTTTGTGAGTTGACCATCTGGGGAAACTGTAGGGGGGGGGGGCAGCTTTTGACCATTTCTTTAATTCATTCATTGAAAACAGGTGTGTTAGTTGAAAAGTTGCTGTTCCAGTTGCAATAGTAAGCAGATAGTAAGTGTAGTAATAACAGAATAAATTTTAAAGTGGTCAAATAATTTTGTCTTGTTAAAGTTTTCAAATTACATGTCTTCGTGTTCTGATATTTTAAGAAATTATTTTTATTAAACACTTCACAGGCATAACTAACGCAATAATTTTTTAAAAAAGTCAGAACATTAGAATTATGTATATGTAACAAATTGAAGTTCATTCAAGTTTAAACACATTTCTTAAGATATTCATTTGATTATTTGCTAAATAAAATTTTTAAGTCAAGTAAAAAAAAAATTTAATATATAGCAACATGATATAGGAAATGAAAAAGTAAACAATGACCCGCCCTCTCTATAAGTTGACCACTAAGACAATGCACTACAAGTGGTCAACTTACTCAAGTTTTACTGTATATATATATATATATATATATGGATAGATAGATTTTATGCGTGTGTTGTTTTTTTTTAAATTTTAAATGCTTCTGTGACGCCTCTCAGCATTCCGAGCAACTAAAATTCGATGAAAATTCACATTTCCTGTTAACATATTTAAATTTCATAATTCATAGTTTTTTTTTAGTAAAAGATAAAAGTTTATAAAATAATCGCACTTCATAAATAAATTGTATTTTATCGTAAACAAAAAAGAGAAATTAATTGATACGTAAATATTTTTTTAACTTATTTCCCACTAAGATATTTAAATAGTTATAAACTTTTAGTCTAAATTGCTAGTACTAAATTGATAGTTATAAATTAATCATGATGATAATTATTTAACTCTAACTTTGTATATATATATTTTTTTAAATATTTACTAGAGTTATCAATTATTATTATTTTCCCGGACATTAGTATACAACTTTTAATATTTTACATGAATTCTATATATTATTGAAAAGTTGTTTATTTGCCTTTTCTCAATAAATCGAAAAACATAATAGTTTTCGCTCTTCTAATGTCCGTTATAAGATTTTTCTTATAAAAGAAATAAATATTTCATTTATACTCAACTTCTAAATAATGATTTAGATAACCAAAGTTTAAAACTAATTATGCAAAAGTAACGAAAAGTTTTATATGTCTGCAAGAGCAAACATAAATTTAATAAAAAATATACTTGCAGAAGTTTTAATTAAACTTTATGATTTTAACTATCAATAATGACTTTAAATGCAAGTAAACCATAAGTAATGACGCGAAAATTATGATATTTAGGGAAAAGGTTTTAAAAATAAAAGAAATTAAGCTTTCAATTTAAAAAAAAAAAAAACTTTTAATGACTTTGTTAACTTTGTTTTTGATTTGTTCTTATTTATATGTTTTTATTATAAAATTTTCTCCTATGTTTCAAAAATGTCAAAACAACTTCAAAGATAATTAATTATAATTACAATTAAAATCAAATGTGCGAAATGAAACAAAAGAAAAAGGAGAAATGCTTTCAGATTTATTAGAAAAGGGAAAATAAAAACTACTTAGATTTGCTTTATTTTAAAATGTCTGACACAAATTAAAAAAATGTAGGAAATTTTCATTCGTGAAAAATAATAAATAATTTTAAATTATTTGAAATGAATTTGTTGAATTTTGAATAAATAATGTGTACTAAACTGAAATAAATAGATTTACAGTTGCTTTTGAATTATTTAACCGCATACATATATTCTTTTAGAAGTGATGGTTTTAAAATTATTTATTTTTAAAATAGCATTAATAATAAAAAAAAAAATCATATAACCTAAAAAAATTGCAATTGTTGCGGAAATTAGTATTGAAAATAAACTAAATATCTTCTAATTCTTTTAAAATTTAAAAACTAATGTTATTATTTATTTTTTTGAGTTTATATAATAGTTTAAACCTTCTTATAAAAAAATTTATAATGTAGTCTATGATCGTTGCCCTTGCTACAGCATTTGTATAGTTTCATTATAATTGTGAAAACCTACCAATACATGTTCTGCATTGTTTGGCAAAAAAAAAAAATTGAAACCATAAAGAATTAATTAATTTTAATTTTGACAGCGTATATTGTAAAAGTAAATTAATTAAAAAATTATGTTTATATATAGTTCAAAAGTCAGTCGTTTCTAGTCTTTTTGGATGAAGGACGCCTTTTTTGTATCAATTCTTTGATGGTCTCTCTTTATATATATATATATATATATATATATATATATATATATATATTATTTTTTATTTATTTATTTATTCATTTTTTTTTTTTTTTTGAAGAGACTAAAATTTTTAATCAGGTAATATATTTAAGGTTCAACTAAAGTAAATACTATAATTCAACGTGCTCTAGGATATTGAGTAAGTTTACTATTACATTAAATTTTCAAATTATTAATTATTTAACTTCTGTGTATTAAATTCACTGGGTCACTTGCATACTTCATTTCATAAATTCTGCATGCTCTAATTAATTTCAAGGTGTCTTTATGGGAAAAATCAATTTATCAATCAATTTATTTCTTTTCATTTTGAAAAGTAAAATAAATGATTAAATAAATGCGCTATAAGTCCGTTATACTGAAGTCCTCGAAACTTAGAACGTTTATTAGTCTAGCTCTTTATCAAACGGATGTCAACAATTATTTCAAGCCTCACTATTTAATCTTTGACTTAGGTTTCTACAAAAATACTTCTTTCTCAAGTATTGCGTATTATTTGACTTAAGAATTTCTGCCGTTTCTTTTGGAAGAAGAGGCCATCATCAAAAATTCCAAAAGAAAAGGCAAAATATAAATCACGTCCATTTGACCGATGTGTAGGCAGCTGTCCCAAGAGTGGCGTTTCAACTGAATTGATGACAGTAAATAATGCATTATGTATCTAGAAAATACTTTTTCATCCATCTTATTTGTATTTAAATGTTTTTTTTTTTAGCTTTTTCTCTCTATTTTTTCAGCTTCTTAGCTTGCTATGAAAAAAAGGATTATGCATCAAGAGGTTCCATAGAAATGCATTAATGCTGTATCATTCTTGAGATTCCCAGAAGTAGGCTTCTGAAGAGTTTTGTAACTTCTGATTGTCTTTTAATTTGTTTTGATGGCCGTATTTGTTCAGCAATTATCAAGTAGTAAAATATTTAGAAAATCAATTCTGATTTCTGGAAGCTACATACATTTTGTCAAAGGAAAGAATTGTAATTCTTTCCTTTGAATTACACTAGTAACTAGTAACATTAAAAAAATCACCGAATTTCCTTCTCTATCATAATAATAGTTTCGAAAATGCGTAGAAACCTACAGGAAATTTGATTTTTCATTTGAAGTGATAAGAGTAAATAATACATTCTGCATCTATAAAATACTTTTTTTATCTTTCTTGTTTGCATTGAAATGCTTTTTTTTTTCACTTTTCTCTCTCTCTTTTTCAGATTGCTATAAAAAAATAATATTATGCATCAGGAGGTTCCATAGAAAAGCATTAATACCGTATCATTCTTGAGATTTCCAGAAGTAGACTTCTGAAGAGATTTGTAACTTCTTATTGCTGTTCATTTGGTTAGAGAGCCTTATGTTTTCTGCAATTATCGGATAGTAAAATATTAAAATAATCAAATCCAATTTCTGGAAGCTATTACATTTTGCCAATGGAACGAATTATTGTTCTAGTGAACTAGCACTAGTAACATTAAAAATTTCTTCTTATTTTCTTCTCAGTTTATACTAATAATACTAGTTTCGATGGCACGTCGGCAGGTATTAAAAATTTTAATTGGCAATTAAAAATGAGAAAAGTAAAAAATACTTTATGTATCTATAAAACACTTTTTCATCCATCTAATTAACATATAATTGTTTTCTTTCTTCCTCTTTACCTCTTTGTCTTATTCAGTTTACTATGGAAAAAAAAATTATGCATTAAGGGGTTCTTTAGAAATGCTTTAATGCAATATCATTCTCGAGATTCCCAGAAATGGACTTCTGAAGAACTCTGTAACTTCTGGTTGGCGTTTAATTTATTATTATAACCGTATTTTTTCAGAAATTACAAGATAGTAAAATATTAAAAAAATCAAATCTGGTTTCTGGAAGCTACTTGCATTTTGTCAAAAGTAAAGATTACTGTACTAGTGATTTAGCACTAGTAACATTAAAAAATTCTTACGATTTGCTTCTATATCTATCATAATTCGATAATGCGTAGAAAGCGACAGGAAATTTGATTTTTCTTTTAATTTTTCTTTTAAAATGGGAACAATAAAAGATACACTATATACCTAGAAATTATTTTTCATCCATCTCCTTTGTATTTGATTTGTTTCCGCTTTTCCTCTCTGTTTCAATCAGTTTACTATGAATAAAAAAATTATGCATTAAGAGGTTCTATAGCAATGCATTGATGCCATATCATTCTCGAGATTCCCAGAATTGGACTTCTGAAGAACTCTGTAACTTCTGGTTGGTGTTTAATTGATTTTGACAGATGCATTTTCTCAACAATTGTCAGATAGTGAAACGTAAAAATATCAAATCTGAGTTATGGAAGCTGCTTGCATTTTGTCAAAAGTAAGCATTACTATACTAGTGAACTAGCAGTAGCAATATTAAACAAATTCTTCTAATTTACTTCTCTAACTATCATAATAATAGTTTCGAAGATGCGTAGAAAGCTACAGGAAATTTGATTTGTAATTTAAAATGAAAACAGTAAAGAATGCACTAAAAAAATTGTTCTGGAAACATTTTTCATTATTTAAATATTAAATTTATATTTAGAATTGAGTGGTTGCTGGACTATCAATTGCTGTTTAACTAGGATTTAGTTATTAGTAAGCCTTTAAATCCTGCAAAATGCTGTTTCGGCAGGGATATAAAGTAAAGGTTTATAGTAAAAAATTAACGTAAATTTTGATTTGAGACGAAAATTGGGGCTCTTTGGAAATATTTACTGTTGAAAAACGATATTTTTTGCATCATGTGAGTTTGGCCAATATTCTGGATTATTAATTATTGCGATTAACTCAGAAGACTAAGATTAAATGTGTGTTGTCCTACTGTCATGCCTTAGTAGGCGTGCACTAAAAGCTTATATGGTTTAATTAGAAGATGAATTAGATTTAAAAGCACAAGCAAGTGCTAAAGTGCAGCAATTGGTAAGAATTATCATTGAATGACAGTATTATTATAAAGAATTTATTAAAAACTTATTGCTTACTATCACTGCTAACCCAGAAGATGCTGAAGTTTAAATTAAAAAATAAGTAAATAGTCCGTAAGCATAATGCTGAAAAATTGAAGCTAGAAAACTAAAAAAATAAAACAAGAACATAAATTAAAATTTTTAAAATTTAAATTTTTCCCAATTTATCTATTTTTTATTTATTTTTAAAGTTCTCTTAAATTAAAATGTTTTTGCATTTACTATTATATTTAGATATTTATTTCGTTTAAGAATTTCAGTTAAAAAAAACCAGATCAATAGGATAAGTAAACAAACTGAGAATCTGAATATAACCATTTTTAATAAAAGTGATGAACTATGCTTGTAATTTACTTTTTGTGTATTCATATAGTACCAAAATTTAACCCTTGCACATACTATTTTTCCACTAAAATATATAAGAGAACAACACCGGCCACACAAAATTTATGCCTACCATTCAAACATTTTCCCTAAAACATTATTACTTCACTGGTTCGTATATTAAGACTCTGTAATGGTTTTGAATAAAATTAAAATGCCTAAATTTTATTTTATCTGTAAACATTTGATACAAAACTGGCAAGAAATATTTTGTAAGAAGAAAGACATATTTTCCAAGAAAGATTCCGTCAAAAAAAATTAAATCCTTGAGAAATATTCATCATACTTATCTCTAACATCTTTTATCTTCGTAAAGACTTTTAACCTTAAGTGATGTTTATACCAAAAAAATGTTTAAATGAATTTGCATAAATAATATTAAAAATGCGATGAGAATGCGCAAGAAATGACAAACTTTAATGCCGCCGAAAAGATAAAAAAGTGAAAAATGATACATTTGAATTTTCTACTGCGAAGAAAATAATTTACTGTTTGAATTTTGAATGAGGAAAGTATGTTGCCCTATTTAACTTGACTGGTCAATTTCTTTTTAGTGCTTTATTTTGAAATTGGTTTTTAATGTTGTTGTTTTTTTTTCAAAATTATAAGTAAAGTTAATTATTTTGTATCTGTCGGAGAAATGTTTAAATATAAAGTAAGTTATTTAAATTGAGTAATTTTTATTCAAGAAACATATTTAATATACAATAAAAAAAGTTTCAATTATGAAAATCATTTTATATATTGTATAAAATTTTCATCAAATAATTCCACAAACTGTAATATTTTTATCACATTTTTTTGTTGGAAGAAATAAAGAAAACATGAACAATGTTAGAAACAATTGTATTGAAATAACTCTATTAAAAAAATCTACTCATGTTTGAGAAAATTGCAATATCATGAAAGAATTATGCAAATTGTATTAAACTCAGATGGAATGCAAAATGATTTAGAAACATGCGAATGATTACAAATACAAAGTGATTGCTTGAGCAGCGCAATTGCACGTATTTATTTGTATCACTGTTGGTAGCATGTGGAATAAGTTTCGCAGATTTCTGACAAATCCTTAATAGTCTTTCAAATTTCACAAACAAGAATGTAATTTAGTTTAAATAATACTTTTTAGACTTTTAACAACAACTTCATCGATACATGAAGATCAAAATGTCTATATTTATTGAAATTTTTGACCTAATCTAATATTGAAAACTTGTCAAAAATCATTCTCTCTTGATTATGTATTTTTTTAATTTTTTCTCACTGATTTTTTTAAAATTTTTATTTCTGCTCTATAGCAGTTACAGTTAAGGAGAGAAACATATTTTGATTTAACATTTTTTGTTTGCTTGAAATTCATTTTAATTTTTATTATCACTGTATCTTCTTTTGTAAAAAGTGACAGGAATTTATTTTAATTTTTTATTACTGTATATAAAATGAGAGAGTTTGTCAGTTACAAAATAAAAAGCCAAAATAACACTGTAATGGAAAAAAATACATAACATTATTAACACTTATTATTAAGAAAAATTATTCTTTGGAAGCTGAAGATCGATTGACTGATAGGCTACTAATATAAATCTAATTATTAATGAGTAATGCAAATATAATTACTATATAATACGTAATTATAAATGTAATTACTAATACTTAACGCAAATATAGTTATAAATTATGACGGTAAATTGTTCTTATTGTAGCTAGATGACATTCGATAAAAATAGTTAAGTCATATTAGCATTGGAATTTATGTCCAATTTTTTAGTTGAACTTTAAAATTAATTACTAAAACTTATTATAAGAAAATATAAGAGCATTTTTACACATTTTGTTTATTTCTATAGCACAGGGAAACACATATATTTTTAGCTTGTTAAACATGATTCTTTTTAAATTGACTCATTGAATTTTATACTTCAGTATTAAAAAAGGTATTAAACAAGTTTTAAAGAAGGTTAAATTGAAATTCCTTTCATTTTCACGAACGTATTTTATAACACTAAGAATATGGTTGCTAGTCAGGCCTTTATGACGATGAGGAAGAACCAATTTGGATCTTAACTATTTACAAAGATTACTCATTTATTTATTTACAATAACCGCTAACACAATTTTAATTAACCTTACCTAGAGGCATATCTTTTTTTTTATCTGTAGAACTCTTTAATCCATTTAATTCTCTAATTAAAACATATAAGCAATTTCATTGCATGTAATATGTAAATGCTTACAGATGAGAAGTTACAGTTTGTTACTAATGCGTGTAATACAAATATAATTGCTGATACGTAATGCAAATATAATTATTAGTAAACAATGGAAATGTAATTACTAATACGCAATGCAAATGTAACTGCTAATGCGTAATGCAAATATAATTACTAATACGTGATACAAATATAATTACTAATACGTAACATAAATGTAAATACTAATACGTAATACAAACATAATTTCAAATACGTAATAAAAATGCAATTACTAATACGTAATAAAAATGCAATTACTAATACGTAAAAATTAACTCACACATGAATATATTTAGCAAGTAGTGTTAGCTAAAGCTAAAAAACTGAAATGTACTTCAAAATACAAAATAAAGTTTTTTTTTATGAGGAATTAGAAATATATATATATATATATATATATATATATATATATATATATATATGCAGGTGGCAAAATAATTAATTTGGTAACACTGGCTTGTTAATGGCCAATATGGTTTTTTATATTTATGAAAGTTTTACGATAAAGTATTTATGTTTTACAGACTCTTTTTCTTCATTTTTTTTTTTTTTTTTTGTAAAAAGAATTTAAGATAATGCCTCGGTGTTTCAATCGGTGTTCAAACAATTTGTTAAGACATAACATAATAATTCATTTTTAATACAATAAAACAATTCACAAAGAGTTAAAAAATGAAAAACTAGCTAGAGGTAAAAAAAAGGTTAAAAAAAAAGAGAAGTAAAGAAAATGAAAACTCTATGTTCAAACTAGCGGAGATAAAAAATTAATTGGTAAAAACTGTTCAACACTTTTATCGTTCATTATCGCAACAAAGCTTTTAAAAGCTCATCCATCTCTAATGAATAAGAGTTTTCACCAATTGTTTCCTATTTAAACTTACATGTTCCAAAGTTATTGTTGTTTAATTTCTTTGTTATTCTAAAATATCCTTTATGATTGTTAAAACTTTTGAAGTGCCGAAGCTTGTCAAATGTATCTGGTTTTAAAACATCCAAAAATTCTAAATCCATTTATCAAAACAGGGAGATGCTAATGCGCGTCAGACGATGCTTCTAATGCTTAACTAATCGGTTTGTAATGCTCGTCCGGCCATCAAAAGTTTAATGTTTGGAACTCGCCTTAATCTATGAAAAAACATCCCAAACAACAAACAAAAGTAATTCTTAAAGTCCTAAAACTATTCTGGTACATAGTTGCGTTACGAAAGACAAATCGTCTTTTATTCACATCCAGTTAGAGAAACCATTTCCTTTTCAGAGCAAGTCCGGACAAAATACGATCCATCTCTGTCTTGAAGAAAAGAATCTGCTTTGGGGTACCGAAATGATACTGGTAACGGATTGAAGTCGTTTTTATGGAATCTATTTAACTTCTAATGCTCAAGAACCCCTACATATAAAATGTGACTTCCATCTGAAAATAGATTAAAAAGTGAAACAGGAGCCGCCATCTTCCACAAGCTGGTTGGTGGTCTGGGAGCAGACAATAAATTTGGCGAAGAATTTCGAGGGGGCGTCGAATTTTATGGCAGAGACTTGAGTTGTAACTTCAAGTTTCTTCGGGAAAAAAAGAATGGAATAATGATATTTCTATTCATTGGATTGCTCTAATTTATTTATTTTTCCAATGTTTTCTTGTAACAAGATGGTTCTTCTTTCCTTTTTTGAATTTCAAATTGAAAGCATTTTTACTTCCAAACGTGATCTTTTTTGATATAGAAAGTTACATTTTATGAATGATATAAAATGATTTTTTTTTAAAGTCTTCCTTTGAAACAATATTCGAAGGAAGAAAGAATGGCATGCATTGAATTAAGTACGTAGAAAATGCAATGAGAAAAATATGCACACCAAAAACAGACATTCTTCTTCCAGAAAGCTATAACAAATTCACTGATATAAAACTTTTTTTTCAGACACTGATCAAGAATTTCAGGAAATCATTTCATGTTTTGAAATATTTTAATAATTTAGTCAAGCACTTTTCTATCATCCCACTTATTTTAACAATACGATTTTCTAAAATTCGATTTCTTAGAAAGTATTCGATCGATTACGCTCAAATTTCGCATTATATCGCCATATAAAATGACATTATTTAAAAGCATTTAAAGAATTGCATACCTTACATTTTTGGCAATTATTAAATAAAATAATAAAAAATTCTAAATATTTACTAAAATTTATTTTTGCATGGAATTATTTTTGGATACACGATTCTTATAATTGTGTGATTTTTTTTTTTTCAATTCGCTTATGAATTTCGACACATGGCGAAATACGCAGAAATAAATTTTTATTAATTAATTAATTGTCATTAATTTTGAACCACTCTCCTGACCAAACTATTGGAATTGTATTTCCCAGATCACTTCTACCTCCTATATTTTGGCTGTCAGAAATCCGTATCCGTCGACAGAAGGGTATTCTTATTCAGCTAAAGTATGTCTTTGCGTCTTAATTCTTAACTTTAATTATCGTCTGCACTAGCATATTTAAGGTCATCCCCTCGAGCCATTAAGATTGAGGGCTAGAACGAATATCCGGTAATTGGAACAAAAGTTATCCGAAATGGTTCCTTTTTTTCTCCACTGTAATTGCTGTTTATAAACAGTTACTTTTGTTGTAATGCCGGACAAGAATGAATTGTTGGTGAACAGTCAATGTCATGTAAATCAAAATAAAAATTCATCTGATGATAAATAATCTCCGTTAATATACTACAATTGAATTCAAAAGTAAATAAATTTCAATTTCTTGTTTTAATCTGATATTAATTCCAAAAAAGACTGTTTTGAAATACTAATATTTATCTTTTCAATTTGAAAAGCGTCTAATTATTGAAAGTATATTGCTCTTATTAATTTAACTACATCTAAACTATGGGTAAAGTGCAATGAAACTACTTATAATTTTTTAACCTCTGCAAGCAAATGAATATTTTAGTGAAAATAAAACCATATTATTGGGATATATTGCAAAAGCAAGCATAACATATTTTCAAACACTTAAAAACTAAATTATTAACTTCTTTAATCCTTTTTCCAATAAATAAAAATCATTAATATAAAGGGTAATCTTTTTACACCAAACTTTTGGATTGAGTGCAGAATAATATCGATTTTTATAGATTCTCTCTACATCTGTCTCTCACATTTGCATGGAATTTAAAAACCGTCACATGGTAGCTAAAGTGTTTTGATTTTATTAAAATTCGTTATTATTTCTCAAACTTTCTTTTCCGCCAGCACATTGAAGTGCGTAAAGCTAAAAAAATGAGTACTTGGTTAACTTGAGTAGTTAACTTTCCTTGGTGAAATTTATTCTAACATATACATGATACTTGTATTTTAGAGTTCTTGATGAACAGAGTTGTCCTGTGGTGCTTAGCCCAACTTTATTTTCAAGTTTTCTAATTTAAGTTTGTAAACTTAGTGATGTCACTGATGAGGCTAATTACAGAAAATAGTAAAGGATATAATTTTAGTTCTCAGTAGTACTGGAAGAGAGCACATAAAAAAGAACTGCAGAAAACTATTTTCGTTTATTTGATGATACAAATTTTTATTTTATGTACCGCTAAGTCACTTCTTAGTTCGGGTAAAAATTAGTTCCCTAAGTACTTCCTTATTGGTAGCAATCATAGCTAACCATAAATTTTCAGTATGACCAAAGAATATGCTTTGTTTAAGCAAAATTTCAGGTAAGATGTAAGATTTCTAGATGTTTGAATCACTTGAAAATCATGTCTATGTCAGGAATCGAAACAAATGCAAAATTTAAGTTGAATCATTGTAACATCTGTTTCAAAGCTTTAATTACGTTGAAGTAAAAAAGGAAGAATATAAAACGGTTAAAATTGAAACAAGAAAGTTTCTGAAATAGAAAACGAAGGCATTTCCTGCTTATCGTGGGGTCGTAAAATTTGAAAAAAATAATACACTTTCATGCATATATAATGTATAAATATTTTTAGTTTTGTGACATCTTATTATTTTTAAGTGATTTTTTCCCTTGAATTGAAAATGTATTTATTTCAAAAAAGGAAACTTAAAGAAAACTGAAGAACGTAAGAAAAAATTTATAAAATGTGCGTTTTTACTTATGAATAGAAAATTTCGTAAACACGTAAACGTCTACTTCAAATAAGTTAACACATTACATTTTCAGATCATAGAGGTAAATGCATAGTGAAACAGCTCATGACATTTTCAGCTTATGAAAAATCTATTGAAGTCACGTGTCGTAAAGTTTACAAATTTTAAACGTAAAATTTACTTAAAAAAAGATTATAATTTGAAAATAAAATCACAATACACCAAATGATTGTGTGGCTATAAAATACACAAATATTGAAGAATTTATCACTTTAAAGAGAAAAAAGAAATTCAGCTTTTATAAAGATGCCTAAGGTTATAAGACTCATACTTCCTATGTTGACTCTCAATCCAATAACTTGCTCAAAGAAGAAATTTCATTTCATTTGAGTCTTATCCTTATTCGATAAGAAGGATACAGTTCTTTCTTTCATTTGATGACAGAATCTATTCTTTTTGTACATAAAAAAAACTCTATCCTTGACTTCGTTTCTTAAGAAAAATCCGAATTGTTTTTAAATATTATGTATGTCATATTTTATTTACTTTTATTTCATTTTACAGCCGTTAGGTGAGACTTCTTTGAAAAAACTGATATCAACCACAACCTAATTTCCATTATTTATATATATATATATATATATATAAAACTTCAAAACGAAGATAAAACAAAGGAAAATTATAGACAAATGAAGAAAGGGGAAAGAAGAAAATTATTAAAAAAAGAAGGATAGAATTCTTTTTAAAAAAGTCCAGAAAAAAAAAGATATAATCTTTTCATCAGCCCACACGATTATATCTGCAAAAGAGAGTGCTTTCTAATATTGCATTAAAAAAAAAAGATAACATATATTAATACAGAGAGTGCTTTCTAATATTGCATTTAAATAAAAGATAAGATATTTTAATACAATATTAGAAAGCACTCTTTTTTGCAGATATAATCGTGTGGGCTGATGAAAAGATTATATCTTTTTTTTTCTGGATTTTTATAAAAAGAATTCTATCCTTTTTTTTATTATTATTATTTTTTTTCTTATAATTTTCTTTTTTCCCCTTTTTTTATTTGTCTGTAATTTTCCTTTGTTTTATCTTCTTTTTTAACTTATTTATTATGCTATATAAATATATATATATATATATATATATATAAAAATTTTTTTTCTTAATTTATTATTCAAAACGAAACGCTTTCTCAAACTTTTAAATTCACATCCTGTCCTTAAATCTATTTTTGGCTCAAGTATGCATTAATTTAAAGCATTTTCCCCTTTGTTCTTCGTCGGAATCACCCGACCTATTTAATAAACCAATTACAATTACTAAGATTTCCCTTATTCCCTAAATTGAGTAATTTTACGGTCTTTCTTTGCAAGATTTTCCGTAACTTTTATTGAAGAACACGACGAGTTTGTGACACTCTTTCTGTCGATATCCATACAGACACTCTCTCGTCATTCATCTCATAATGATTAAATAAAATTATTTTGTTCTTTTTTAAATCCTTTACCTGTTTGTTCTGCTCCCACGACTGCTATCATTTTTTTTTAAACTGTAAAAAATAACGGATTAAAATTTGGTAACTATAATGGTATTTTTGGTGCATTATACATAAAATCAATTTTTACCGTAAATTATTATATCATTTTTACATTAATACTTACTTAATTAGACCTGTTCAGTGATTGTGGGACAATTATTACTTTATAAATGACGGTATATCATATTTTTTTGCTCCGTAACATGTTCCGGTAAAAATGAATTTCATGGTAAAAAGTACCGGCACCCCGAGTGTCGGCGCTTTTTACAGTAATTTGATCCAGATTTATTTATAGTGTTTACATACGTGAAATAGCTGTTACATAAAACTATTACTTTTCAAAATGGTTTTCTTTTCTTAAGTTTAAAATTTGAGGAGTGTATAAGATTCTAACTAATTTAAGCACAAATTTATCTAAAAGAATAACTCTTTTTTAGTTTTGTGGCTATTTAGCTAATAACTTATTAGAAATGTTTTCGATAGTTAACTGATACCGTCATAAATAAATGGCTGAAAAACAAATGAGTAAATAAAATAAAATATGAAGAGATAAAGAATCTATTGAATTAGTGAATAATTGAATCTGAGAATAAATAAAGGAATAACGAGAAAAGAACTAGTGAAAAAAAAATATCATTACAGGGAAAAGGTAATTTTGAGATTGCTTTGATTTAGTTGATTATAGATGTTCTTTAAAAGTATTTCTGAAAATAAAATAATAAAGTAAAATCTGACGTTTTTTGTGTGTCAAACTCGAAACAAAATTTTCATTTTGAAATCATTAAGATTAATGCATAATTCACAATGTTTTTCATTATTTGATCTTAATTTTTAATAATTATTTTTCCTTATATTTAATACTTTAAAAACTTCATCAGACTTCCATTTTTCATCGATTTGAAATTGCATTTTCAAAAACAACATATATATATTTTTTTAACTTTAGCACAGTGTGCCATTTTTGCAATAATTATAAAAATTGACGCATGAAGTTGGGCGAAACTCAATTTAGCAGTTATGAACAAGTATTAAAAACTCACAACTGTTATAAAAGTAGCATATTATTTGCTAAAAAGCAAATAATATATTTTGATATAATATGAAGGATTTGTTCTCATATAGAGAACAAATCTTTCAGAGAACAGCTTAACGAGTCTATAAACGGGAATATGTTCTCAAACACAAAATTTTTGAAGGGCTTCACCTAAATTCAAAAGTATTTACAGTTTTTTATTTATTTTTTTTTTTTTTTTTTGTTAAAAGTTAAACCACATTTTTAAAGTACAATTGAAAATGCGTAAGTAATTTTTATATAATATTCAAGTCATCAATGTCAAATTATGTCACAGAAATTGGTAGAACTTAAGCTGAATCAGCAAGTCACACTGCACAATCACCACACGTATGTGAAGATCATACGGTTTAATTTATAGAGATTAAAAATCATCTAAACATTGCAAATTTTGTTTCAATTTAAAATATATTACGTTCAATATTTTTTAAACTTATAACCTAACACTATGTTCGGACAATATTTACTATGTCCAATGCAATGGAAAAACAGAAAAAAGGAGTTTATTATATCCATGTTAAACTTTTCTGATCTAAACGTATTTTTTTTTATACTTATTCAAGTGCTTGAAATTCAAAAGGCAACTGTACGCACAGCTTAGATTTTTATATTTTACTATTTTAACGAAAATAACAAGTAAAGTTGAAATGAAATTGGTTAAATACTGAATTATATACATATCTAAAAATGTTCCAACTAGTGAAATATAAAAAATGTTATAATGTTTTAAGAGTGGAGAAATGACTTACAAAACACATATTTCTAAAGCCTTTTTAGTTTTCTTAAATTAATGTAACTTGAAATAAATTAAAGTTAAATAATTTAAAAATAAATAAAAATGAACTTTATGTATTAAGGGGACCGAAAAGTAATGTCGTTTCGGCGCATTAAATATTCGTTAGTCTTAAAAACCTATTCATTTATTTCGAACCATTTCGATTCATTTTCGATCCGGCATTGAAAATAAAATCTTGATAACAAATATCAAAAGCACAGAAACCGCATTACATTCCGGTCCTCCTAATAGTCTTATGTACAGTAAAAATTATAATCTTTAGAAATAATAATAACAATCACAGTTAACTCTTTTAAAAAGGAATCGAACTTCTTAAAAAATATAGTAATGAAATTGAAAAAAAATATATTCCAAATAAGTGACACAAAAATATTTTGATATTCTAGAAAGCAGTGTAAGGTTGGTTTTAACATCCACAACAACCATTATCTTTCACGTCCACTAAGGGTGATAAAGATTTATCAAATAAACCATGCATGCTTAAAATAAGATATGTACAACTATATTAGTTTACGTGCCTTTAAATTCGCTATAATTTTGCTTAAACAATCATTTTATATTGAATCTTGAATCTGCTTTTTGAATTATCTTGAATGTCTACCTTTTCAAAAAAAAAGACTTGAAAATAATCGAGGATGAATCATCATTCTCTAATCAAGAGTAGAAAACGTTCTATAACCGAAAATAATTTCCCTTTCTTAAGGTTCATTTTAGATTTTATGACCATCACTGAAACAAGGTTTACTTGAAAAACTTTTTCATAATTTCCTTAAAGCTTTAAAAGTGAGGGTTGGTTTACTTATTAAGTGTTCAACACAAATAATATGTTGCATATGAGAGCCAGGAAAGGAAAAGATCGAAAAAAAAAAAAGAAAAGAAAGTTTACAATAAAAGCTAAAAAATGAGATTTTTTATGAAGTTATTTGCATAACTTAATCTTTAAAAAAGCAAGCTAAGAATACTAATATTTCTACTAAGTTTAAAAACGGAATAGTTAGTCTACCTTCCTGTGCCTACCAAAGAAAGATATAGACAACATTTTCTTTACATGGTTGTCAACTATCTGGAATAAAACTAGTGATGCACCGCTTTATAATGGATTGAGTTAGTATTAGTGATTTAAAATAATAAACTTAAATGAGTTAATTGCGTCATATACCCCTTAAACAAAACTGCTTCAAAAAGTATTAATTTGATTGAAAAAAAAGTCAATGTGATTGTAAAAAATGTCTATAATGACTTTCCATAGAAATAACAAAGCATAGCTCCGTAATATATAACACTAATATTGTAAACAGTCTTAAAACGTAAAATAAATTGTTTACAAATAAAGGATATATATAGGGGAGTGTGTTGGTTGACCTAAAATGAATAGTTCTCATACTTCGTCTCTAAGTTGAGAGGACTGCAACTTTCAGGC
Organism: Parasteatoda lunata; assembly: GCA_949128135.1. Taxonomy (NCBI): domain Eukaryota; kingdom Metazoa; phylum Arthropoda; class Arachnida; order Araneae; family Theridiidae; genus Parasteatoda; species Parasteatoda lunata. The sequence continues at coordinate 78,492,131 of OX421975.1, forward strand.
AATCGATCACGTGATATGTCTGTCAGGGTGACATTTCTGTCCCGAAGATTTATGCGATTTTCAATAAAGGTTTTGAGTGCAATATCTCAAATGATATAAATATTGTTGGGTTTCGTTTATATAATATGCAAAATGTTGAGTTTGATAAAAGTTTTATTGGTATTTAACAAATTTTTATGTTTATCTAAAATAACAATTATTTATTTAATAGGTAAAAGAATTGAATAAATTGAATTACAGAAAAATAATTATTTGATCAAATATGAAAGACTTCAACAATTTAATAGTTTCTCTATTGATTTTAATATTTACTACTAGTACCTACTTAAAAACTATTGTTAAAGTTGTTAAAATATCTAAAAAAGAATTCAATTTAATAAGTTTTATTTAATTTTTTTAACATGATTAAAATTTACTAGCCTTAATTTTTTTAATACTACGCAAAATATTTAATTAATTAATACTGTTGAAAATGTAATTTTTATTTAACGTATTTTCACACATTTTCTGCAGGTTTTTATATTCCAAGGTTTAAAAAAAATTTAAAATATTTAAATTTTTGAATTAATTTTAAAATTTTGCATGTTTTAAATTTAATTAATGTAAGGAAATATTAAAGACAAAAATAATTACAATATGTTTTCTAAAAATTCTGAAATTTAACATTTACATACATTTACATGACCACTTAACAATAAGCAGTAGCATTTATACTAGTATAACAATAAGTAAGTATTTCATTATTTATAACACATTCACCCTTAGGTGATGACATGATAGCATTTATTGTAGACATTCATTAATATATTAATTATTTAATTTTTTATAATTATTTAAAAGTTACCAGAAGGCAATTTTACTTTTAATTATTTGAAACTTAAATATCAATATAACAAACTAATTAGAGAGTAGAATTGTTTGCACTATATATTTATAAATTTAATTTTTATTATTTTGTATAAGTTATATTATTTTATGTTATACAATTCTTTCATCGTGTTTTATTAGACATTTGTAAAATTATTGAGTTCTCTTATTTTTTATTAACTAGGTGCAAGTAAACATCCGCCAACTTTATTTTTTATTCTTTCAATATTTTTTATTTAATTTATTTTTTAAACACTAACAAAAGGGACGTTAACGAAAACATAAATAAAATTAATATAAAAAAAAGATAGGTGAATTTCCTTGCGCTCGACTTACCGAGAATTACCAATTATTGAAAAAAAGTTTTATAACATTTACAAGTTTTTATCCTCAATTAAATAGTTAAATAACTAAGCAGCCTAACTATAACTAAGCAATAACTAATTCACCTAAAGCTAGCAATATATTTTTTTTTTTATCGAATACATATGCTTGTTTACTATTATTACACAGACATATCAGTTCCATTTTTTGGGGGTCAGTAAGCATGGAAATTGTTTTATTAAAACTTTATAATTTTAATTTAAAATTTTAGTCAAGAAAAACCAATACCATTGTGGTTATCTCATGCCGTTCCGAAATGATGCGATTCTATTACGGTTTAAATATTTCAAAATAAAAAGTTATATATGAATAACCATAACCAGAGATAAAAACTATAACAATTTTAATGGTTTGTATTACTGATAAACATAAGCAGAGCAGTTTAAATCCCTCCTCCTCTGAAAAGGTTAGAATAAGAAAATTATATTTTTGAACATACAATTAGGCCATTTTTAAAACCAGATTAATATTGTATATGGTGTTTAACGGATAATACAACTAAACTAAACTCAGTGGCGTGACAGCCCATAGAGGGCTAAGGCCTACTGTGTCCATCTCAGTTTTCTTGACTTTGGGCTCTAGGGTGCAGGAGCAGATGTTCCGGTCAGGTGGTCAGCCGAACGTGGAACCCCCAGTGTTTAGTTCCCAAGCCTGCTTGGTACTCATTTATCGAACCACTGAAGGGATGAAAGGCTGAGTCAACCTTGCCCGGCCCGAGGATCGAACTTAACGGATAATAACACTTAGTGTTAATTTTGGTATCCTTTCTTATGCATTTTTAATAATGCGAGTGTCGAGTTAAAATAAACATATAATATCGTCTAAAAACAAATAAACATATAATAAAATTGCAGAATTTTAAGTTTTAATAATCAATACGTTAATCGCAAATTTCTATGTTTTAATAGATGTTTCTAACAACTATTAAAACATAGAAAAAAATCGTATCACTTAACTTTACTATCTATTTTCATACACGGAGAAAAAAAATTCTGGAAAACCTACAGTAATGACATTTTTTGTAAGAAAAGACCATAATTCTGATTAATAAAACCAAATTATACGGCATTTTAGCCATTCATTTGGTAATTGTTTTGTTTTTATCAAATCGTTTAATTTCGTTTCATAGCCGGTTTATCGAAAATTCCGGTTTTCAAGATTATAGTTCCTATTAACCCACATTTAGTAAAAAATAGAAAACTAAAAAGTAAACTTTACCAAAAAGAGCTGTTTGCGCTCTGCTCTAAGATATCATGATAAAATTATCAAATTTTAACACATTTAATAAATTTTACTACTTATTATAAAATTATAATTTATTGTTAATTGTACCAAAATCATTACCAGAACGCTTTGGTAAAATCTGTCGAGAATTTTGGTTTTCCCATAAAACCAGGACACAGTAAGTTCCCATATTCTAACAATTTTTACCAAAATTTTTTTCTCAGCGTGGTTGCATTTTAAGAAAATACACGTGTCTCCCATATATCAAACAACAAATGGACTTAAGATAAAATTTCTCTATATATACAAATAATACTTATAATAAAATATAAAATACGTATATTTTCAAATAGACTGAAAGTGTTTTAATATTATATACGTTAATCAAGATTTTCTAAATTTTAAATATTTGTTTCATACCACTCTAACAATCCCGAACAGTTTTATTACATTGTTTCAGAAAAAAATATCAAGGCTTCTTTTCTATAGAATCTATAGATCTATTTCTATAGATCTATTTCTATAGATAGTATATGAGTATGTACGTTTTCTATAAATTCTACTAAATATATTTTCATTAAATAAAATGAAACCTTCATATCCATTTAATAACAAACTCTGATGATTAACAAAAACTTCATAAATATTAAAGGAAATATACTTTTTTCGCAAAAATGCCTTTATTTTTATTTACACATGTAAAACAAAATAAATAAGCTATTTAAATATCTTCTTTTTTAAAAATATAAACTATGTTAAACATTTATTCAACGTATCTCTTTTAAACAATATACGTATCTAATATCTAATTTTAGCAATAAAAAGAATAAAATAAATATTTACATTATATATATCTAAAACATGTTTTAGATAATTAATATGGATACAATAGGGCTTTAATATCCAATTGTATAGCATGATTTCCTATTTGTATCCTTTTGCTTCAAATAAAAATCTATATACCAGTGCAGTTTCGTTACATTTTCTGAAAATTAAATAGTCACGATGCTTTGATACAAAAATCTATTTAAAGCCATACATTCAAATTTTTTGTTAAAATAAGTACAAGAATATTCACAAAACAGCATAATCTCCCAATGGGGAATAAAAGAATTAAAACAAACATAATATTTTTGAGAAAAATGGTGTTTACTGTTCCTATTTATCCACATAAAACACATTCAATAAACAATTTAAGTACCTTTTTTTCTGAAACATTATATAATATTTCGAAAGCGAAGAGATATTATTTATTGTTATTTGGCGACATTACTTACTCCAAGGAAACTCATAACATCGGCGAAGATATAAGAGCTTTTCAAAGAACTTCCTATAATTCATGTTTTATTTTAAGCTTTGGATTTGATTTTAAAACTGAAAAACGCATTTTAGGAAGCAAAAAAGTGTTTTTCATGAAAGACAGTGATAGCACCTTGTTGCGGAAAAGTCTTTATACCGAAAATCTAGGGCTAAATGAAATCTATTTCCTGGATATAACCTCTTCCCCATTTCAGTTCATGGGTGTAAGTTATGGGGAAAAAACGTGAGATCCCCATAGGAAGAGATAAACGGAAGGATATGCTGGAATACATTTATACCATATCCAGCCGATTTTTATGGACTATCGAAAAAAGAAGAATCTCAAATATAGAAAAGTAAGAATTGCAAAAGAATAGAGAAATAAAATTTGAGATCGTTATCTATCGCGAAAAAGTGGTACAAGATCAAGTTTTTCTTTATAGTTATTGTCTCCTTAAATGAAATAAATTGAATTAGAGCTGTTCGAATGTCACTGAAATATATTTCTAGTATGTAAGCAAAAAGGACTTTTGTTTTCAGGTACTTCTAAAGTAAATACCTTTTAAACATTTTTCAATATATTAAGGATTTTTGTGCTCCGAATTTTTGTACTACCTGTAGAAAGAAAAATAAGCAATATTTCTTAGGATATCTTATTTTCCAGTGTTAGTATCTTCTGATAGTTTGATACTTATCATTATATTCTCAATAGCTGTTTCCATACATTTAAAAAATTGCATGAAACTTCTTTTGCTTTTATAAAATTGTACTGGAAATACTTTTTCTTAAAAAAAAATTTCGACTTATTACATATAAAAGATGCTTATTCATTCATTACTTATTGAGTTAATTCATTACTTATTGAAATAATTTTTTTTAAACATTTTTTAAAATATCTTGTTTTTTAATTTTATTCTCTATTGATAGTTTGATAAAACGATTGTTTTAAAAAATGAATTTATGTATCTAAGATAAATTCATAAGTAGGACGTAGGAAGAATTTACCAATAGAAATACTTCCGTTTATTTTTCTTTAAAACTATTAAAAATCTTTCAGGAGAAAGCCGGGTGTTGAATTCCTATCAACCAGCTATCGTTGGAATTCGAACCCGGATCATCTCATTGCGAGGTGAAGTCTCTTTATCCTCTGTGCCACCACGGCTTTACTCCTAATTTTGATACATGGCTCCCATTACTTTACAGCTGTACGTTCATGATATTTTTCAATCAAATGTGTTGCCACTTTGAGTTCCATTGCTCCAAAGTGCCTAATTTGAACAAGCAATGCTCAGCCACACACATCAAGGGGTGCCACAGAAATACCTCTGGCACATTACCAACCTCCTTTAGCCTTCTCGATTCTCAGAATTGTCATCGAATCAGCATATCTGTGAGCACTTGGGATGACTAGTTAAACAGCCTCCAAGTTTAGTTTATTTAGTGGAATTTTAAAACAGCTGTGAAACGAGATGCTGCTGGACTTCATAAGGTACTTGCATGCCTCAATACCAGACCGTGTTGCATCTTGTATTTGAGCTAGAAGTGGCTTAAGAACGTACCAAAACCTCCTTCCATTTACATTATTTCCTGCAATAAACGACCATTTTGTTTCGATTTTTTAAATCACTGACTTGTTTCAACGTTGTTCTTGCATACGTAAAATTTCGTTTCATCCTGACAACTTATTCTAAGAGCGTTAATTTTTATGGTAATGTGTGTATTACGGTAATGTAATACAATCGAGTGTACCGGATGGTGATGAGCAAAAGGCTATTTTTCTAAACTTATTTTTCCCAAGAGTCTAAAACACACTGGTAAACGATCTAAGCTTCGCCGAAATTATAGTTTGATGTTACGGAATATTCATACAGTGTTAATGTATAGGTAATTATTTAAAATCCCTAATATTATGTTGCACTACGTTACATAATTTTGTCAAACTAAATTTAATAAACTTTTGCTATTATTTTTATTCAACTAAGATTAAAAAAGCAGAAACATATGAAAATATCAAAGGTGACTTAATACGTAGATAAAGACTTTGACTAGTATGTATATAAGTATCAATATTTAAATGTAATTAGCAGCTTTAAACAAAAATATTTTAAAGTATATTCTGATTTATCCCACGATTGTAAAATTAATCATTAAATTAAAAATAAAAAAAAATCAATAAAATTTTGGAATTTAATTTCATAATGGAAATTTAGCATTAAGTTTCTATTTTCCACCGAAATAATTTCAATATCCATTATCTTTAATCATTAGAAACCTCTGTTGCTATAAAAAGCTTTATATCGTATCATATAATGATGTCTCGAATATGATATTTTTGTAGCCAGAAAAATATTTATATTCAGGAACTTCCAAAGAAAATAGTTTTCAAAAGAACAGTAGAACGCAGAAATAAAGTATTTTTTTCTACCTAAAATTTCAAGAAAATTCTTTTATACAATACTACTAACTTTACTCTACTTAACGAACTACGTTCTCAATTTTTAAACAAACATTGGTTTTAAATGTATATTTCTTCCTATATTATTCTCAGATTATTACTGACTGCCAACTTCTTATGTTTTAAAACGGCGTTTCGACTAGAAACAAATAAATCGTGAAGTTTTTATACTATATATAGATTGCTTAAACCATAAACTAATTATACTAGTTATGTATTTCTTAACTATACAAATATTTAATCCGTATTTTTATAATGCTAATTAGATTTTTTTCTTAATTGATTTTAAATGGTAAAATGCCGTTAATTTAATTAGTACTGCTAGATCTTAATGAAATAAATATATGTTCAAGCTTTGTATTATTTCGAACAATAGTTCCAGATGGTTTGAACAATAGTTCCTTCCTGTAAAAATTACATCCAGTTGTATTCTATTTTTTCAGTAAATATAATCAAATGCTTGCAAGAGAATGGTAGTTTAACTCTATTTAGCTAAAACTAAATTTACTTAAAATATATACAATGTTGCATTTGTTTAAAAAGAAACATCAATATCATTTTTTTAGAAAAAAACAATGTTATAATATTTGTTCAGAAATTTAAGTATTGTTAGAGGATTTTTTTTTTTTTTGTTAATTAGCAATGGGGCCTGAAAAAATATTTATTGAAAAATCTTTTATAAATTGAAACAACTTATTTTCTAAAATTCTGCCACACTAACGGAAATTTCTGAGAAAAAATGGTTTAATAACAATTTATATAATTGTTATTTTACCATAATTAAACAAAACTGTCAAATAACAGTAAAAAAGACGGTATTCAAACTTCTAACAGTGAGAAAAACCATTTATTAACTGCTTTCACCTGGTACGGTTAAACAACCAGAAATTTGTCTCCCCAATTTGACCTTTTAAATAAAGCCATTTAGTTTATTGTAGCCTTGTACATATTATAGGCGAGAGAGCTAATCTGTCAATCTCATGACTGACAGAACGGGGGTTCAAGTTCCAGTGTTGACACTACATTGTTTCCTCCATTCTCTTCAACACATGACGAGTTTCCAGAGTCTTAAACTCCCAAATCCAGCTATCACAAACGAAATAAGAGCCTAGCTAAAATGCCTAGTTGAATTTCTTTTTTAACAGTTTTGAAACCATGTTTACAGTAAATGAGCAAAAAGCCACGTAGTTTTGTATTCATGCTTTTTTGATCATACTATAAACTGTTTCAAAACCGTAAAGGTAAAATATCTTCTTTACGTGAAATTGACTATTAATTGGAAGGAAAGACTGCTGCCGGTTATTTTACCGCAATTTTAGAATGAAAATTTTTGCAGTACATAACCAAAAAGAAAAGTAGGAGAATTTATTTCATTCATAAGGTTGTAATTGTCTACCATTCATAATGTCATTTAATATTAATAACATGATCAGGTGTCTGAACTTAAAAGAAACATGGCAAAGAGTATTCAGAAAGCAAAGCTCTCTCAGTTTACAATGTGGTTTATTGATTAATTTTTTTCTGTTAATATTTATTTATTTAGTAACAAACCATTTAACCGAATATCAGTTTGTTATTTAGCTGCAAAGATTAAGCCTACATATAATGCACACATGCAAGAAATAAGCTGAGATCAGTTTTTTTAAAAATTAAGATAGTTTTTTGAACCTCATTTCATGTTTTTTTTCTGTACAATTATTGGATTTTGCTTCAAAATGTGAAATTAATTTAGCTAAAGATTTAAATTTTTAGAGCAAGCCAATTTCATTTGCTCTGACGGCAACACTGCAATGAAATAGCTAGGAAACTATTTTTTTAAGATAGAAATTTCACTTTTTCATTTTTTTTATTTTATCTTTTTTACATATTTTTGTAGGATTAAATCTTAAAAGTTTTAGTGCTGTTCATTCCTTCTTTGGCCATTATATACTTTTGTTGTAATTTATGTTTTTATTTCTAAAATTAGAAAATAAATCTACTTACTATTTTTTTTTGTAATTATGTATTTCGAAATGTTTTTTTATATAAGTTCCTCATCATCTGAATATTCTCTTTTTTCAAATAAAATTCAATTGTCAAGTTTAAAATAAGGAAACAGAGATTTTATACATTTAATTAATTAGAAAGGTTTTAGAAGAAAAAACCTATCTGAGCCTATATGATTTAAATTATTTTGTTATTTTTCATGAAGAAAACATTTTCTTAACAACTTTTTTAAATATATACGTGGACGTAATAATAAGAAACGTACGTAATATACACTACTCGCCATTAAAATTGCTACACCAAGAATGCGACACACCACGAACGTGACATTTGAAGGATGGATAAAGCATTTTCTGGTATTCAAATAATTAGCTTATCAGCGCATTCATGCAAAGCAGGCGGCTGTAGCGATATCTACAATGTGTATAAAAGAAGAGATTTGACAGTAAGTTTCTCATACAGAAATTGAATTTGAGCGTTGTTCTTGGGTAAAAAAGTTTTTGTTATGCCTTGTGTAAGAAGGAGAAATGCCTACTAGCACGTGCCTGAGTTTGATCGAAGTCGAATAGTGGCCTACCGCGATTGCGGTTTATCATACCGAAATATTGCTGCTCGCGTTGGTCAAGATCCCATAACTGTTAGCAGAATCGATGGGTTCATGACGGTCATATGGAACACCATGCAGGATCTCAGCAGCCCCATCACTAATAGCCACTTGGCCTTAAGGGATTGTACAGATACAAACCCTGAGTCAACAAATGGGGTCATTTGCAGGACAACAAGTGTCTACACGAACATTTCGACGACGTTTGCAGCATCATGGACTGTCAGTACGGTGATCATGGCTCCGGCTACCCTTGACGCTGCTTCGCAGGCAGGAGCACCTCAAGTGGTGTGATTAACGAAGAACCTGAACGTAGGAATGGCATGATGTCTTCTTTTCAGACGAATCCAGGTTCTGTATGCAGCATCATGATCACCGCATCCGGGTTTGGCGACATCGTAAAGAACTCTCATTTGCAGCTTACATTCGACATTGTCATACTGGTCCATCAACTGGAGTACTATTATTGGGTGTCATTGGATACACGACTCGATCACCTCTTGTTCGCATTGCCGGCACTTGAACGACAGCCGTTACATTTCTGATGTGTTAGGGCCAGTTGATCTCTCTTATCTTCGAAGCCTCCATAATGCTACGTTTCAGAAGGACAATGCAGGACCGCATGTTGCCCACACTGTCCTGACCTTCCCTGACACAGAACAAGTTTGCCTGTTGCCCTGGCCAGCACGTACTCCAGATGTCTCACCAATTAAGAAAGTCTGGTCAATGGTTGCCGAACGACTCGCACGCCACCACTCGTCACTTACAACGGTCGATGAATTGTGGCATAATGTTGAAGCTGCATGGAATGCTGTACCCGTCCATGCTATCCAATCTCTGTTTGACTCAATGCCCAGGAGAATAACTGCTGTTATTGCTGCCAAAGGAGGCTGCTTTGAGTATTGACTTCTCAGGATCTATACATTCAAACATCCTGAATAATTAAGCACTTGTTCTTCCTACTATAATGTATTTGCCCAATAAATATCATTCTGTTGTTTGCATTCCTTCCTCGTGTAGAAATTATAATGGCCAGTAGTGAATAAAAAAGAAGAAGAAAAATCAATTTATAAATAATAGGAAACAGGAATGAGAGAATGATCTAATTATAAGGCAGCATTTCCTTTATATTACTTTTCTATGTAGCTCCCATGTATGCTAATTTTTTCCCAATTATGAATAAATTTGAAAATCTTGCTCTCACCTAATTTGTTTGAAAGTTCTTATCTGGTACATAACATATCTCCTGGCATGTTCCGTTTTATTTCATCAAAAGAGTCAATTTTCATGCCCTAAGCAACTTCTTCGTGTGTCCAAACAAATTGAAATTTAAAAATGTTAGATCTATGCAGCATGAGAGGTGCTCAAAAACTGCCAACCCACGCCCCTACTATTTTAAAATCACGCGAAACCTTATTATTGTGCAGAATAAATTGTTATCTAAGATTACACTTGGCACTGCACTGCACACTAATTTTAAAAATTTTCAGTATATCCTTATGTATTTCTTTTATTTTGTAACAATAAATTTTATCTCAGTAAGCTGCTTCTCCACGACTGACGATGCATTCATTAAAGAAATTTATTCGATGACTAACCATTGTTAGGATTTTACCTGTAAAAAGCACCCTCTATAACCCTTTATAATAAATGATTTTATTTATACTAATTTACTAGAAAGCGATGTTTTGTAATGAGTCAATATTTTCTTAAACTATAAAAAAATTATAAATAAACTTTTAAAAACACCAAGATAAAGGAATAGAAACATTGAACTTGTTGATTTCATAATCAACGTTTCTTGAAACAGTTTGAGATCAATTACAATGCAATGAATAAATACATTTTATAACAATGAAGATAAGGGTATTTTATATGAGGTAGATAAGGGAATTTTATATCAATGTTTCCGTATTTTTCCTATCAGTCTTTGAGTAAACTTATTTAAAAAATTTCCCTATAAAAAGTAAATACTATTTTTAAATTTTAATTCTTTAAACAAAAGCTAATAGTATAAATAACGCAATAATAGTAATGGCATTGCAATGCTCAAATGTATTGTATCTCATTGCATTTATATAGTCGTTTATCAGGGATAAAGACAGATTTCATCTAGCGAGTGAAATTCTTTTGTTTGCATTCATGTATTCTTCTTTTGGCGTTGTTTACCGTCATACTTACGCCAAAGCTGTTGAATGTATTTTTGGTACATATTGAAAAAAGGAAAATCGCCTTGAATTTGACGAACTATATTTTAGGTATTCAAATAAAACTTGTATGCTGTGAATAAAGTTCCATATTTGCGAAATTTCTCTTTTGAAGATGAATATGTACAATAAATATTGATATACATTTTATTTTGGAAATTTTGCATATGACATGCTGCAGTAAACTTCTTCTTTATTTCAGAAAAAAATATTATGTTTATTATTAAATTTCTTTACAAATTATTAATAATGATATATATTTCAATATGCTTTGATAAATAGAGTTTTTGTATTATACCTTTTCATTGCAAAAATAATAATAAATAAAAAAAAACATTTAAAAAGATCTAGATATCTTTGCTTGAATTCAGCCTGATATAATGAAATATGTAATCATGCTTACCTATATATTGTTTATTTATTCCTTATTTAAAAGTGTTAGTCAATATTGTAAAGTTTTAAAACTAGAAGTGGTGTTATTTTTATATTAAGTAATCCTAAAATAATTATTAGGCTAACAATTTATAATAAAAATATCTAATCATTTTTTTAAATATGACTATATAGTAAATTATTTCGTTGCCATTAACGATAAATTTAAAGTAAAGTAAAAGTCCAGCTATGCATCTAAAATAATGAATACAAAATAATTGTGATGATAGTAATAAATGAAAAAAACAGTGTTAAAAGTGACGAATATATGATTTTTAATTACTAAAATATTTTATATTATATGATTATAATATGTCTGTTTCATTATAATATTTTATTAGTAATTTTTAAAGTTAGTTTCAGTTTTTAACTATAACTGTTATAGATATAGGTCAGTCTTTTACGTTAATATTATAAATTTCAAAAAACAATGTTTTGCTTTTCACTTTGCTTTTAGTTATTCAAGTAAGTTCAAGTAAGCCAAAGTTCAAATAACAAGCGAGCATATATTTCGATAAACATTTAAACAAATTTCTTAAAATGGCTCTAATGTTATGCGTTATGCATATATACTATGCATATAACTATGGTTGACTTGTTTAGATTAGAAAATTTTAAATGGTGACAATATGGATAAACGACACAATGTCTCGAAAATGTAGACAGAATTTAAATGAAATAAAATAAAAATAATCAGACATGCAAAATCAGATTTAAAACCTGATATGATATAATACCTGTCAGCAAAAGTACAGTATTTAACAATGTATTTGGAAATTAATGAAAAATATTATAAAAATTATTTTGCAGACTTCTGTTGTTATTGAGATTCGATAATCAATCCTCAGAAAGTGTTGTAAAGAGCACTTGTTCATGTGTTTTAAAAACATTTAACTATTTTGGTGACTGTAAAACTTGGTTTTGTCATGCAGAGCAAAATGCATTTCATATATATATATATCTGTGTGTGTGTGTGTGTGTTCAAATAAGCGGAATACGAGTGTAGAATGAGTTTTTTCCTTTTAAATTTTCAAGGTACTGTGAATATGTTAAATACAGGATGTAAAATTGTTTTATCTTTAACTCTTAAATCAGAGATACTATTTTTAGAGTATACCAGCTAGACTAGGAGGAAAAAGTGACAGGTGAAAAAGTGCTGACTGACAACATCAAGGCTTTAATTCAAAATACTATGACACACAATGATCTATTGTACTAATCCTTCACAGTTTTAAACTAAGTACTAAGAACTGCAAATAGTTGTAATTATTTCATTATATTCATCTAACTTCATTATGCAATAAAATGTTTTGTTTGAGATAAGTGAAAGCTAATAAAAAGGACATGCTTTCATAATCCTATAATCTGTCATCATAATTTTAATTCTATAACATGAAAGCTCAAGTAATAGCAATTTTATAATTTCACGAGAAATCAAAAACTCTGAACATTATAGATTTGATATAAGTTTAAGATGACTATTATATGATTCATTTATGTTAAGCATAAAATGAAGAAATTAGCTTATGGCACAAAATACTACTAAAGAAAATTTTTCTGTGTGGAACCCCATAAATTTTCGCATTTCAAGATAAAATAGACCACAGTATCACCTAATTAAAATAGTAAATCGTAAATTTACGATTCTTTGCCATCAATTATTTTTTTACAACTTAAAACTAAAATACAATTAATCAGTTGTCTTAGTGTATTTATGAACACTGGTATTATACTCTATCTTTTTATGAAGTATTAAAAGCAATGAATCATCTTTATTATATTCGAACCTTGCATATTTATGGAGCTAGTTTTAATGAAATAACGTTATCGAACAAGCAGTTAAATTAAGTTGATACAGGTTGTGGTCATAAATTAATAGAACCCACAATTCTATAAGATAGCCGTGATTAAGCTCCCATTTTTATCTGTTGAATAATGTTCGCAAGTCATGTTGTTAGCGGACAAAATAAGTAACAAGTAGTCATTATGCTAATGGACCACATAAAGTCATTTTATGACGTCTTATGCGAAACTATATAATTTAACTTTATGCTTTAATAAAGAAGATAATTTTTTTTCCTTATTTATGTGTTAAAGATACACAAAATTAAATACTTATTACTTTAAATTTTCATAAGTGTTTTTCAAATATAGTATTATTAATTTTTCAAATTTAATTTGATTTTTAGATAAAATTGAATTGGTATTAAATGCTTGAACTATATGAAAGTTTTAGGTAAATATAAATTTTGACGCAGAATTTTCGTTAAACTTATATTTGTTACTTTATTTATTGATTTGAAATAATTTTTGTAAATGAAAAATATTATATTTTCATTTTAATAATTTTTGTTTATGAAATACAACAATACAGCAGCGAACACTTGTATTTCTTTTGGTTTTTAGGGCAAAATTTTCCTTATAGCTTTCAAACAATAATTCCAAACAATAATTTTTAAAATTTGCACTTATTTGAAATAATTTTGATCTATGAGAAACAGTAGTTCATCAGTAAATCATTTATTATTTTTTTTAATACAAATCAAAAAATTAAAACTATTTTTTTGTACTTTTTATTTTAGAACAAATATAATTTTGAGAATCTAACAGATTTCAGTGACTATTAGACTGGTTTTTTAAATAAAAATAATTTGATCTTCAAAAAAAGTATATAAAATGGATACAGGTTTCCCATCTTCGAAAATAGAACAAATAATGACAATACTACTTTAAAATCGTAATCAAACAAATAATAATAAATGTATTATTATCAAACATAATATAATCAATATCAAAAAATCACAAAAATTCAAACAAAATTAGGTATTTTTTTCAAGCAGACCGTAAAAGCACGTATTAACATTTCTTAGGCTAAACTCTATCTCTTTTGCGAACTAAACTTATTGTCTTAAAATAGATATTTGTATAATTTATAGATGCATAAAGCTTAGGCATGAATACTTAAAAAGCAATTCACCTATGGTTAGGTAATAAATTATGGTTAGGTAATAAATTATTAGAATATATTTATTTTTTAGTTAAACTCGGAATTAGAATTAAATGGATAAACACATAAGCTATTTAAATAATAAGACAAATATGAAAAAAGTTTTAAAATGAAATGATTAATATTTGAATTTTTTAATTCACTCTGAATGGTACCGATTATGCTAAGGTGCAATACGAAGTCATTTTTTATTTCAACTACAAGTTACAAAATTTTGAATATTTATTATTATAAATTTTTTTTTCAAAAAATTATAATTTAGTTAATTGAGCAAATTTTACTTAATTTTCATAAAAATTTGATAGGTATTTAAATTAAATAAAGTTATAAGTCAAAATTGAAAATTAAAGTATCGATCTAATTTTATGAAAACAGCTAAAACTATATAGACGCTTTAACTTTGTGCCATAAAAAAAAAAGCCTTCCTTAGTTCTGGATCAAGGTAAAATTATTAATTATTATTATTAAAAGTACTATGATTATCAAAGAAAAGAAATCACACATATGGTATCAAAAAATAAACATTTCAACTAAATAAGGTAAAATGCAGAATACGAATATAAAAATGGTTTTCAAAGCAAACAAATATTTCTTTTTAATATTATACTAATACAACACATAAACTTATTATGCAACAACTCATAAAACTAAAGATTTTAAATTATTTTCTCATTTATTAATTTATTATTTTGTAATTAATCTTTATTTACACACCAAGCCTAAATAACTATTGAGCTTTCATTAAAATAAACAACAGACTATCTCGAAACTGATAATATAAGGAATACTTCTTGGATGATTCTTTGGAAACATGACAATTCGGAACAAAATCTTTTTTTCAAATTTGAAGTCTTCAAAATAATCTACATATTTTCTGTATATTTATTTAGTTACATTTATTAATATATTACAGACAGCAGTGTAGTTTATTGACATTTGATCAAGAAATTGAGACATATGCTAGCATTGAGACATATGCTAACATAATTTTTATTTTAAATTACTGTAAATTAAAAATAAGTTTGAATTGAATGCACTCTCTTGGTAACAAAAACATACTATCTATCATATAGTTGAGTGAATATTTTGTATTTTCTTGCTGCTGTGATATGTATAAAAAGAAATTATTACATTATAAATATTATTTACATATTTTTTTAAGTCATAAGCGTCACAAATAGTATGACTTTTAAAAATTGATTCATCAAATATAACTAAAATGTAGTTTAACTAAATCTACGCATCATAAATTCCAATTCCCAACATAAATCTTCAAACAAACTATGTTTTTCAAGCGCATGATAATTTTAACTGAAAGGAAAAAAAGTATAAATTTAAAACGCAACTGAAAGAACTCTTTGTAATTAAAATTTACTAAGCGCTTGTCAATTCTTGCAATTCTTTCCTCCGACACATCTGCCAACAATAAATCTAGAATAATCATTATTTGGCGATAAAAATTAAACTTTTTGGAGCAATATATTGCTTTAAAAGAATTTTTGAATGCTTTTTTTTTTCTCCTTAATATTTGGCAGAATGCAGCCCCTAATGCGGAGAAAATGCCATTCTAATTATGTACCTTATTAATACGCCGAAAGATGCAGAAAATTCCAAATGACGTTCCGGATAATGACTCAGTTTTAACGACTTTTTGATACACTTTTTGTAATTGATGGAAAGATTATTTTGTCTAGATACTTTAAATTGATCTATGAAAAGGATAAAGAACAAAGTAACTGTATTCATCGATAACTGGAATAAGTCACTTTTAATTTGAATACTTGTTCATACTTTTCAAGATGAAAACATTTTTGTTGCTTTAAATGAATTACAAAAAAATTGTTTTGACTGATAATGGTTTTCCTTGTTGTCTATTATAAGCTCAATGTTGGAAAAAAATAAAGATTTTTTTGAAATAACCTTTACGTAGATTATGATAAGTTACTAGTGAATATTTTTTAAATAATATTATGTCTTTTTCGACACAAAAGTTTGTAACTCTAAATAATAAAAAAATATATAAATTTTTATACATTTACAATATTCCATGTTCAGTTAAACACACTGGTGTAAGAAAACAAGAGAATTTGGTCGATTATCTCCAAAACTACTGGACTGATTTTAATGAAATTTGATATGTGCATTGATATAATAAAAGAAAAAAAACTCGTAATCATTCAACAATTATAATACACATGCATGATCGTGCGTAAAACTCGTTGAAGTCGGAAGATATGAAACAGCGATGGCAGAAAAAAAATGGGTTAATCGAGGGTCCCATTTTCAGATATGCAGGGCTTGCAGCCTGATATCTTACTTGAAATAAGGCAGTTTATCATTTCCAGTGGCCATTGGTCCCTCTCATTCAGCAACGGTTCTCATTCAATGGATGGTTTTTGGAATGGGGTAACGAGTTGCAATTGCCCTCTCCAGAACTTCATAGACATGCTCAATAGAGTTGAGGTCTGCAGATCTAGCTGGCCAATCCATCCGGTGAATATCCTCACCTTTTAGAAATTCGTCGACCCGAAGATCTCTAAGTGGCCTCACGTTATCACTCATTAAAATGAACTCAGGGCCAACTGCTACCCTGAAAAGGCAAACATAGGGCTACAAGACCTCATCCTTATACCTCGTATCAATCACAGAACTTCTTTCAAAGACATGGAGAGGTGTGCGGCCATCCAGCATGAACCTACCGAGACCATTAAACCTGCACCGCCATAATGGTTGATTTCGCTGACTTTGGAAAATAGGTAGCGGATCTCTGGTTCTCTCCACATGAACGTAAGGCGAGAAAGGTGTCTAGGCTGAACCGGGACTCATCAGTAAAGAGAACGGTCACCTATTACTCCATACTCCAATTTCTTTGCTCTCTGCACCATGCTGAACAGACTCTCTTGCTCGTAGAAGTGGGAGGGATGCAAACAGCTGGTCTTGCAAACAACCCTCTCTTATGAAGTCGTTTGGAAACAGCTACCCTTGATACACGGCTTCATGTGGCTGCATACAAGTCACGAGAAGAGAAGCTGTAACCCTTCTGTTACGCCTCACTATAATGGACTATAATAGCGATATACTCTGGCCGTCGTGGCTCTTGGACGACCTTGCGCAGGCGTTTCTCGATGGATCCCGTATCCTGAAACTGTGTCCATAAGTTACACACGATGCTGAGTGTTAAATTGAATTCTCTACAAATCTGGACTTGATATTGGCCTATTTCCAGCCTCCCCACAATTAGCCACCTCATTCCATCAACTGAACGTTGGTGGTTACTCATTTTTACTGTTACAATTTGAATGTAGCCTATTTCTGCAAATAGCCCCGAGAAATTCACCGAGGTGTGCTAGCGAACGAAATGCGTCTTAACTTACACGACTTATAAAGCTTGTTTCTCTACTCGCAACGTCTACACACACGTGTACGCTTTCGTATTTGATGTACAAGATTTGCAATTTTGTCTAGAAGCAGTGATTTTACATTCAGATAAGTTGTTTTCATGAAACTCGATAAAAAATATGAGATAAAAATCGGGGTAATTATTGTAATTTTATTAAGACACATATGATCCTGGCATAAAAATTACTTATTCTGTTACATTTACTCTTCAGTTTTATAATTTTTATTAAATGTGTGGTAATAATAACTTTAATATTCATAACCAGAATTTCTTGTAAGTCGTTACGATAAGAATAGGAAAATTAAACACTGTATATTTGGGTTTTTATTACCATTTTTTTTTTTTTTTTTTTTTTTTTTTTTTTTGTAATTAGAAACGTTATTTTTATACAAAACTATAATTTTACAAGGAAATTTTTCTCCACATAAATAATATATGATTTAGCACATAATAGCACTTATATATTAAAAAATTGCTAAAAAATGGAAATTTAGAAATTTTAAATACGTGATTTTTTTTTCTTTCACAATGCGTAGATTTAAAAGCCTCTATATTATTAAAATAACAAGTCATTAAAAAAATGTGAGTAATAGAATGTAACAAAATGTGAAAAATTAAAAAAAATAAATAATATAATTAGAATATCAAAATTAAAATGCAATTTTCATGTTATTTGAAGACTTGTATGAAAATGACTTTATTTGAACACTATTGAAGCCTCATAGGTTAAGAATTTCCTAAACACAAAGCAGTCATGTCCTTTCACATACATTACAGCTAATTATTCTTGTTAAGTTGTGCTTATACATCAGGTATTGACAACAAGATGATTTATTACAAGATATTATTCAATACTTGAGAGGGATTAAAGGGTAATTTACGATCACTTTGTTTTGTTTACGTTGTAAATAAAGTAGAGATGTTTCTATATGTTTTCATAGTTTAAGTATTTTTATAATAACTTTATAGTTGTGCAATTAAGCTTATGATTAATCTCCCATACTATTGTGAAATTAAAGATGTGCTTATAAGACTTTGATTTAATTGAAGAATATTTAAGATGAGTGGCGTTTAATAGGAATTTAAAGATTTTATTTTGAACTGAATAGATCGTAATTAAAAATTATTCTGTTTACAATATTTTGCACTTGTGTATTTTTTTAGATTATTTTCTTTTTACAATAGCTATAATATGAGCCATATATATATATATATATATATATATATATATATACAGAGAGAGGGAGAGAGAGCAAAATAAATAAATACAAAAAAATACGAAAAAAACAATAAGTTTCATATATTGCGCATGAGCCGTATTTTTTTCGGATGTAATCGTGTGGGCTGATGAAAAGATTATATCTTTTATTTTCCGGATTTTTAAAAAAACTTTATCCTTTTTTTCTTAATTAATTCTTTTTTTCCCAGTTGTTTGTTATTTTTATTATTATTATTTTTCTTTTTCCCCTTTTTTTCTTTTGTCTGTAAATTTTCCTTTGTTTTATCTTCATTTTGAACTTTATATTATATATATATATATACATATATATATATTCGATATTTCAAATATTTACTACAATGTTCATTTTGGCAAAAGATGTCTCTTTGCGTGTGGTCTCTAGCATAAGAAAACCAAATTTAAATACACTTAATTATTAAACTAAATTGTAAGAAATTTAAAAATTATTTATGTAATACAGTTTACAACTATGCTGTAAAAGATTTTGTGCATAGTTATCACCATTTTTGGTGTTTAGGTAAAGAAAAATTGTTTACAGTGGCAGTAGCTATATTTTTTATGCATTTCCACTGCTCTAGTTTTATTTACTCACCTTTTGTTTGTTTATTTATTGGTAGCACATTTTTCAGCACATCAGAATCAATATATGGTTTCACAGTAAAAACATTTAATTTAAAAAACAAACACGCTTTTGATCATATTTTTGCAATGAATTTCAAAAACTAGAGTTATTTTGTCAAGTTTTTATGTTTGTTTGTCTTTTGCACGATAACTACCGTACTGAAACGTATTAAATTTACGTCAATACCGAAACTGGAAGCAACTATACAAATTTTTACGCCAGGAATATAATAAGAAAAAGCAATTACGATATGCATTGTTTTTATATTGTTAGTTTTTTAATAAAAATAATTAAGATTTTTTAAACGAAATAGTTTAATCTACGGAGAAAACCACTTTGATTGTTCAAACTAATCATAAAGTCGTAATAAACTAATCAAAACGCTGCTATAAATCAAATTACCACTACAGTAAGTGTCATTGTTGTACAGCTCCAATACATAAATGCCACTAAATCATTCGTGTTGATTTTTCAAATTATAATAGTGTGTCAAAAAATATTTATATTTTTTAAATTAATTTGTTTAAATCACGCATAAAACCACTACACCTAATCAAACCAATCAAAATTTCCCTCTGATCAATTACTAATTTCTCCTTTTTTCTGCTTTTAGCAAGTCAGGAAACAATTCCATTAGTTCAATGAAATAATTAACCACATTTCCCGATAGGGATTTTTTTCCACTGTAAAAACCTTCGGACATCGATTTTATTTGTCTCAAAGTCCCTTTGCAGATTCCACCGTAACATAGATTCTAATCGCACCCAGGGTAACTAGCCACTAAATGCATTACTCAAGGCAGGCAATTCGATTAGGAATCGCCTTCTTCCTTCCACTAAGCGAAACTATATCGCACCTTGGGGACAGCTGTGGGCATGGGGAATGAAATAACACCATACTATTCATCCTTTCTCAACCCTTAATGTAATTATATTAATAAATTGATTAGGGTTATGGTCTGACCCCAAGATGGTCTTAGGAGATTGCAATCATTTCTGTGGGTCATTGCGTTGCGGTGTCTGTTGTGATTCAGGTGCCCATTTATTAGCTGATCAGGTAAGTTTTAACATTTATTCGGTAATTGTAATAATGTAACACCCTCAGTGAAACATTATTCGCTTCTCATTTTTATTAATAAATAAATTATGGAATATAAATAACATTTTTCATGTTCAAATTCAAAGGATTTTAAATGTATTAAGTTTTATTAAGTACAGTGAAACCTACTGAAAATACCTTCTCCATATACACTGTGTTGAAGAAAACCTTTAAGAGAGACCATCAAAACCTCTCCCAGTGACCAAGAAAACCTCCGCACCAAATGCGGAAAAGGTCAAATAAGGATACTCAAAACAGTATCAAAATAAAACTATTAACAAACCAAATAAGTAAATACAAATGTATTCAAAACAATTTTTAGTGGTTTTTATTTAGAGAGCTCTTTTTAGCGATCTCTGAAAGAGATTGACAGCTTCATGCTATTGTCAGAGTGCAGCAAAGACAATTCTATTAATGATTTAGTTATAGAGTAAAAAGCTAAATTAGGCAGAAAAAAAAGTTATTTTAGAAAGAAACTAAGCTTTTCAAAAAACTTCTCTCCTTTTAAAGCAAATTAGTTTTATAATATAAAACTAAATGCAAACTTATACAAAAAACATATTGTTTATTTATTTAAAATAGTTCTATCGTTCACATAGGTATATCAGCAGGGGTTGTTTTAATTGACGCCAAATTTTATTCATCAATCCAGTTCTCATGATGCCAACACAAGTGACATTTCTGCACCAAGTAAATGACACAGAGGAAATATGCAATCACTTGCGAAAAATCATGCATCTTCGATAACATTTTGTAGTCAATGGAGGTAACCCCTAAGAACGACAAACCTCCATTAACGCCATTTTACTGTGAAGCAGAGAATGGTCGCTATTTCTGGTAAAATCAAAACACGAATTTTGAGTAATGATGCTAAAATATGTACTTATATATTTGTTAAGAAATTAACATTTATTTAATAAAAATTTTCTAATGAACTTAGAATTCAAACTTTTATATAATCTATTTCCTATTTCATTTACTTTACATACGATGTACTTTTGAATACTGTTACTGAAACAAGAATTTAGAAAAGCTTATGTGAAATGCAGGCAACATTATTCTGGACGTAAAGTACACGGAAAAAAAGAGTCTAATAAAATTATCTTACTGTATACTGTTAGAAAATTCTCCTAAAAATGGTCAAATAACAATTTATGTAATTGTTATTTAATATTCAAACAAAACAGTCAAAATTACACAAAGAGGATGATATTCAAAGTGTTGACTGTGAAAAAAAACAAAACGTTTATTAACTGTTTTCATCAAATACGGTCAAACAACCAGCATTTTATCTCACCAACTTTAGCCCATCTAATAAAGCCACTTAGTTCTTTCCGTTCGTGTATATCACAGCCAATGGGGCTAATCAGTCAGTCTCATGATCGACAGAACTGGGGTTCAAGTTCCAGTGTTGACACTACAATCTTTCCTAAATCCCCCTCAGCACATGAAGAGTATCCAGTGCCCTACACTCCCCAGTTTGCCTCCTACACTCTTCAATGATCATTACTTAATAAAAAACCTAACTTCCATGTTCAGTTTAATTTCTTTTTTATGGCTTTGAAACCACGCTAATTGTAAATGGTTAAAAAACCGTATAGTTTTTTATTCATGGTTGTATAACCATACTACTTTTGAGTGGTTTCAAAACCGTATATATGAAAAAATGTTTTTTACCGTAAACTTTGCAGTTTATAAGATGGACAAACTGATTCCAGTTATTTTACCATAACTTCAGAATGAAAATTCTACCAGTGTATGATAGTGACTTTCTTAGTTGAAAAAAAAAACATAATTCCGCTGGTAAAAACCGAAATAAACAGTATTGTAACCATTCATTTAAAAAGATTTTCGTTCATATGGTAACAACTTGCTGAAAATTCTGGTTTCCAAAATTAGAGTAGTTATTACCACACATTTATTAAAAATATCAAACTGAAAAAAAAGTTTAACCAAATACATAGTTGTTAGGTCATTCACTAAAGCAGCGTTTTTTTAAACTTTCTCGAGAGGAAATCCCTCAATATTTGTGAAAATTTTGTGTGATCCCATAGATTAAGAATTGCGCAAATTCGACACACATGAGTGACACTGTCAGTTTCTTTATTTGTTCTGCAAAATACTAGTGCAATTTTAAATTTTAATTTTTTAAGTTTAAAACGTAGAACAATGCAAAAATTTTAAATTGATCAAAAAACTTTAAAATCTAATACAAAATGCGTCGAAAAGTTTTAGTTTTTTCGTTGTATTAGTTGTTAATATCGTTATCTATTTCCATAGACATAGCATAAAAATATTTGGTAATAGTAAAGTTATTTTAAGTTGAAAAAATTTAAAAATTTCTAAAATGTTTGGTGGCTTTAACTGGTGTAAAAACCAAAACAAGTAAAATTTATTTTATGAAAATATATATAAGTTTAATTGCTGCAAAACAGTAAAGCATGATGAGTTTACATATTTGGTTACTACGCAAGAAATAATAGCATAGGATAAACTACATAATTGGTTATTACATAATCCACATAATTTTCTATAATGTTTCATTTACAAAAAGCTAAAGATATCAATATAAATATCTTATTTATTTATTCTATCTAATGCACTAAAGATATAAATAATTCTAAACTAAAAATAGTGTGTCCTTGAATTTCTGATATATTAAAAAAGCTTTAAATATTTTTTAAATACATTAAACGAATTCACCTAATCACACTAAGTATTTATAAGCAAAAAGAAATTGTAAATATTTCGAGGCATTAAGAAAATTCTAAAACTGGTGGAATAGGAAAATGTAGTTATAATTATTGCTGTTATATTTTTCTTTAAAATAAAATTCTTTCCCACTTTTCAAAACTTAAACAGCAAATTAGGAATAACTGAGTAATAAAACTTCTATTTCTGGCGCCAAATAAGAATAATTACTAAATTAAGTTTTAGTCGATTTAATGCGAATGACACATTTATCTTATTTCAGGAAATACTTACTTTGCCCCAGATAGAACTGTGCTTTGAGAAATGGACAAGATAATAGGTAGTGACAAACATGTTCTTTGGTTACATGTTTGGGGACAAGTACATCAGAAATTCTTAATCTTTATTGAATACATAAGGATTATATTTACTTATTCATTGAAGAAAACTCAAAAAGGCAAAATTGTATCGGATTATTCAACTGAATACTTCTTTAAAAGGACTTTTAACTCGTCACTTTGCATAAAAGTTCTTTTAAAATCTACGACATTTTTGTCTCTTCAAAGCTAATAATTCTTTTATTTAAATATGTTTGAGTGTTTCTTTTAACAATGAAATATTTTTTTACGAACTCTTAATGAATTTTTTAACTCTGGTGCT
This sequence comes from Parasteatoda lunata, assembly GCA_949128135.1. Classification (NCBI taxonomy): domain Eukaryota; kingdom Metazoa; phylum Arthropoda; class Arachnida; order Araneae; family Theridiidae; genus Parasteatoda; species Parasteatoda lunata. The sequence goes on from OX421975.1 coordinate 78,516,307, forward strand.
AAAACAAATGGTTTGTATAGGGACAATGGATTTAATAAAGAAACAAAAACATCAAATAAATATAATAAAATCATTGCCCTCCGAAAATTTCTTAAAACTAGCAGAATGTCATTAAGAAATTGTATTATAAAAACTGAATTCTAATAAAAATTATCGAAGAACAAAATACATCATAAAAGTTACACATCACAAATAATAATAATAATAATAATAATGATAATATATTTTCCCCTAATAATACTGTTGCTCCGTGTATCACAATACTAATGATTGTTAAACATAAAAATATTATTATCAGTTATTCATACTTATAAACATAATCAGTTGACTAAATAAATAAGTATGAAATCTGTAATAAACTTTTTTCTTTTAGTAACAATTTTATTTAAAAACAGAAACACTAATTAATTAAAACTTACGAACTAAAACTAAACTTCAGAATTAAACTAAACGGATTAATATAAAACTTACAGGATTTCCTAGCCCTCTCAAAATTCCAATTATTCGAAATACAAAACAAAAATGACATATATATATATATATATATATTGAATCTGAAATTCATATTGTGTAAAAATACCTACCATTTAAATGAAAATACCATCAAGCTAAAAGAAACAGGCCCTGTCATTTACTTCTTTAAATTCAGTTTCACTTACAATAAGCAATAAATTATGAAATCTGTTACGTAGCTTAAAATACAAGCAGAGTTAAAACAAGTAGCAATAATTTGAAAAAGGAACAAATATTGTGGAATATTTAGAAATAATATGAATATTTAGAAATAATATGAATATTTAGTAATAATTATTTAACATAATTATTTCATACATTTAGAATAGCATAGGAAGAACTATGCTGACGGAAAATTTATTTAAATTCTTTTTAACATTTTATTCTTATGCTACTAAATCTATACATTGTAGAATATTTGAAAATGATATGAATATTTAGTAATGTGAATTAGTAATAAAAATATTAATTAATGATAAAAAATATTCATTAATAATAAAATTATGTCTATTTTATTAAAGCATTATGCAACACATGTTAAAAATACAGTGTAAATAAGAACATTCACAAAAGCCTTTTGTTCTAATTTTCATTATTATGAGCAATTATTCAAACTGTAAAAACCATACATAATATTTGTATTGTTTCTGCTAAATTTCATTTTTAAAAAGACAAGTATACAATATGAATGAATTATATATAAAAAGTGATATATTTTTTATATTAAATTACATAACTTAAATTTAAAGTACAGAGCAGCTATTTTTATTGCTCAAACGCGGCCTCAAAACCAATTATTTATTCTTACTTGTCGAAACCAATGATTTAAAATTACATACTAAAATCAATTAGTATATTGTTACACATTCAATTTTAATTTAGAATTTTATAGAATGTACCCAACTTAGATTAAGTAATCAATAATACCACAGAGTGTTCTAGACAAATTTTATTCAAATTTCGCAGTTTTCTACAAAAAACGAAAATGCCATGGCCACTAAGAACCATTGTTATTCAAAACCTATAGTAATTTTAAATTATCATTTTTGAACATACTTATTATAGAATCCTAAAAATATACAGCTTGCACAAGCATGAATTGAAAAATAGTACAGTGTATTAAATAAAAATTCAAAGAACGAATCAATTTTTGGAACATCGGAGAGTTTGTGGCGTAACTACCACTACGAAAATTAAACAACAATTTACAAGACGTGCTAACTTGAAACAATCATGAGGTACCTTTTGATAGATGACGGTTGGCATGGTCGATAACTCCGCCCCCTCATTGGTGACCTCCGAACGTGATTTGTACACGCAGTAACGCCCACTTCAGTGTGGTAACGCCTACTTCGATGGGTAGTCCACATTGAACAGTTAGCTTGCTATTTGTGACTGCATTATCCACCTCCGCACGCTGTTGCTACTCAGTCTCGTCTCGAATAAACACAACGTCTGCCTGCATACACTCGACTGCTAATGGCAACACAGGAGCGACTACTACTGTGAAGTTAATACACCTCTCACATTCAGCACTCAAAAAAACCGGTGACTCTCTTTCCCGGTCTTTCACAAGTACAGCAACTAGCGCGATCTATCCCTGATAAAATTATGGTATAGGAGTATTGTGGCGTAACTACCACTACGAAAATTAAACATCAATTCACAAGACGTGCTAACATGAATCAATCATGAGGTACCTTTTGATAGATGACGGTTGGCATGGTCGATAACTCCGCCCCCACATTGGTGACCTCCGAACGTGATTTGAACACGCAGTAACGCCCACTTCAGTGTGGTTCCGCCTACTTCGATGGGTAGTCCACATTGAACAGTTAGCTTGCTATTTGTGACTGCATTATCCACCTCCGCACGCTGTTGCTACTCAGTCTCGTCTCGAATAAACACAACGTCTGCCTGCATACACTCGACTGCTAATGGCAACACAGGAGCGACTACTACTGTGAAGTTAATACACCTCTCACATTCAGCACTCAAAAAAACCGGTGACTCTCTTTCCCGGTCATTCACAAGTACAGCAACTAACGCGATCTATCCCTGATAAAATTATGGTATAGGAGTATTGTGGCGTAACTACCACTACGAAAATTAAACATCAATTCACAAGACGTGCTAACATGAATCAATCATGAGGTACCTTTTGATAGATGACGGTTGGCATGGTCGATAACTCCGCCCCCACAAGCTAGCTAATTTTTGTTGAGATTAGCTTTTTTACATTTAGGGTTTATACTAACCCATTGCAGGTATTTAAATTTTTTTAGCTTGTTGATGTGTGGGTGAGGTTTCAAATATTTTTTTTCTTCTCATATAAAAATTGTCTCTTCGGTACAGTATAAACGATACATAAACAAATATAAAAAAAAAAAATTATACTTCAAGCTCAAAATTTATTGCACAGATAGTTACATGCACGATTATCACATTTCATTAAAACATAATTTATTTGATTAGACGTGCATATAAGAATAAATTTGGCAGTTTTTGTATTGTCATTATTTTTTGTTGTCTAAGTAATGTATTGAATCGAAATGAAATAAAATATATATCTATGCAATGAGATCAGTCACGGTTTTTTTCTCGCTGAAAAAGACCCAAAGAAAGTAAACTTGGTGAATTTTTTTTTTTTGCTGCATTACTTACCCCCATTTCTATGTTTCTTATAGGGGTCGCTCGATTTTTTTTTCTTCTTCTGATCCTGTCTCCTTTTCCAGTCTTGTCCTGTCCATGTCTTTGCTCATTGAAAGAGAATCTATCACTTTGATCGATGAAATTCTGGCATCGTAAAAACGCCCCAGACCAAAGATAGATAGCATCAGATTGAGAATTTTTTTTCATCATTTTCTCGCGCACTTTCTTTATTCTTTTAACGTCTTTTCTCTTCGTACGTTTCATCTCGTGTATTATTTTCTTTAACATTCTGACTTCATATTTATTCTATTTCTAATTTACATTTTTTTTTCTTATTTCTCTACAATAATATTTTTTTTTAAATGAACGAGAGATATTTAAAATGTGCCACGCCATACAGAGAGAGTGTAAAAAATATAGCTAAAATACTTTCATACTAAATGACTTCATTTTTTTATAACTAATATTCATATATCAATTTTTATTAAATACACTACCTGCTCTAATGATGATTATTATCTGTCAGTTTAATAACGTATTGCTTGTTTGTATGACTCTCCAATAATATCTATTACTTTTTATCAATTATTTTTTTAAAGTTGTATAATTATTTAAGTACTTTAAGTAAAACAAATACCTGAATTTTTTTAAAATTTGAAATTCATAAAATATATGCAAAACAAACTCAAAACTTCTGAAAAAGTGATTGTCGACCACACATTTATTTAATAAATAGATATATGTTTTTCAAAAAAATTACTACATGTTACAACTAAATTATATTTTTTCTCGTTTAATGTTGTTCAATAAAAACAAAGCAAAGCTTATAAATTGATCAAATTCATTAGATGCACGGGGGTAAAATGCAATGAATTTTTATTAATTTTCACTAATTTAAGAGTGTAATATAAAAAGTTTAAAGGTTAATTTCATAGGATAATTTTTTTTGGGATACATTGTTAACTGGCAGAAATTATTCATAATTTTTTACATGATAAAATAGTCAGTTTTATTTATTTTATTAAATACCTGCTTATTAGAATATTTTTATTCTATTCATTAACCTAAGTAACAGAATTAAAAATTCAAAACTTTTTTTCATAAATTTCTTTAAGTACCATATTAAATTGTTTTCAAATAATTTTTTTTATTATATAATAACAATAAAACACTGATTTTAAAATGATATTTATTATTGAACTAAATTTGTTTATATACAAATTGTTTTAAAACTAATAACAGTCCATTAAAAGATAAAAATATCAGATTTTATAAATTCCAGACATGGCGGATAACTATTTTATTTTATAACCGTCGTTGAACAGCCGACCCAATTTCATGGGTTTACAACTACTAATGTTCAACTCCGTAGCCTTGTAATTTTGAACCAACCCAGAAGACAAGGAAACTCCTGGATCAGTACCCCCAGAGGTATTGATTTGTTATGGGAACATGGAGGGCTTTGAGACTCGACAGATTTAACGTGCATCAGTCACCATTTACTACACGGGGAGTCTTCGGCCGGCGAGGATCGAACCCACGACCTCTTGGATATGGGCCCAGCACCCTACCGACCAGGCTATCCCGGCCTAGGTGGATAACTATTCTAAAAAGTCCAAATATAATAGTCGTTAATATATGATATAAGTATCTTATTTAATTACCAGGGGGCTAAGCCCCCTATTCGCTGCCGCTCACCAACCTCGATGATTGCTTAGCAATAATTGTCTTTTCTTGACAGAAAACAGTTTTTCTACATAAGTTAAAATTTTTCATTTAATATATATGTACTATTTACTCTTGTGCCTCTACTTCCCGCGTCCAAATATTACTATTTATTAGTATTATAAACATTTGGATATCTTGGTGAATGGAAGTGATTTTTCGAAGTAATCATTTTTTTAAATAACATTTATATTCTTATAACATTATATTGTTCAAACAAATTTGATGAGTTCACAACCATAATTTAATATTCTCGCTAATGATAGCAGTACTGGAAAATAAGTTTAAATTAGAGATACAAAAATATTTAAAGAAAAACAATACCTTTACGACTATTGTTAATTTTATGCTGATGACAACCAAAACAGTATGGAAATGAATGAGGGAAAACTGTATCCTACCACGAGATTTTCCGGCCAATAAAAATGCTCCGAAAACAATGGAAAAAAGTATCAGACCATTATGATTTTATATTATATAGAGAAATATGTCAGGTTACACAAAAATCGATGCTGCGCTGTTACGCAAATTTGTAAATCTGCAACTGGATTAAATAAGGGAAATGATACAGATAGCACCATTCTTATGTGTTTCAATTTATATACATATATTAATACATAATATACATTATGTATATATATATATATATATATATATATATATTATATTTATATAATATATATATATATATATATATATATATATCCATATATATATATATATATATTCATATATATATATATATATATATATATATATATATATTATATTTATATAATATATATATATATATATATATATATATCCATATATATATATATATATATATTCATATATATATATATATATATATATATATCCATATATATATATATATCCATATATATATATATATATATATCCATATATATATATATCCATATATATATATATATATATCCATATATATATATATCCATATATATATATATATATCCATATATATATATCACCCATATATATATATATATATGGGTAATTCTCACCAAATATGACAATTCAGACCAAAACATTTCTTCAAATTTAAATTCGTCAAAATAATCTAAACTTTTTTTTATATACTTCTTTAGTTACACTTATTAATATCTTACAGCCAGCAGTGTAGTTTATTGACATATGCTCGGAAAAAAAAATAGAAATTCACCAAATCTTGAATTCCAGGAAAATGACATATTAGCTCAGAAATATATATATATATATATATTGACTGATATATATATATTCTTCAGAACAGAATTATTACAAAAATATGAATGTCAAAAAGGCAATTTAACCTACTAATAATTAGTAATAATAATTTTTATAAATTATTAAATTACAATACTACTCAATTATGTTATTTCCAAATATTCTCCATCGAAAGTCTTAAATATCGAGGAGAAAACTGACTTGAAAATTACTAAGACAGTTAGATAAAATATTTTTAACGTCTATTCAAAATTTACATGAAAATGCGTCAAAGTGTTTCTTCCCAATTTATTCCCAATTAAAAATTATAAATATAGAGGTAGAAATTTACTGTTAATTTATTCAAGCATTTGCTTTATAATTGTATACAAAAATCGTCAATAAAACATTGTTTAACCTGCATTAAACATTTCTTCCTAATATTCTGTTTTAGAAGCTATGCATATAAATGGAACTAACAACTATGAATTTGTTTCGTGAATACATACAAGGAAACATTGTTATATAAAGCAATGTGCAATTTGTAATTGAACATAGTTTAATTAGTTATATGAGAAGAATGAGGTTGAAGTGGAATGGAATTTCCTGCATTCTTAGAATGATTGCTTTCATCTCTCTTTTGTTTTCAGTAGGTAATACTTTCCACGTAATTTCTTTGCAGCAATTGTGTTGTTAAAAATAATAACCTCTTTTTAAACAAAACTAAACTAGAAAAAAATAAAAAAAATGGGGTAATAATTAGTAATTTCATTGTTCAAGACTTTCTAGACATTTTTTACCAAATTAACTTATGTAAACGTTTTTTTTTTGGAAAATGTTTAAGTTTAAAATTTTTTTATAGTAATATTTTTTACGTAGTTATTAAAAAATAAAGGAATTTTAAAATGAAATATTGTAAAAAAAAATTATATTCAACTACAAAAAATTTATCTATTAGAAATATTGTACAGAAATAATTACATGCACTAAGTCTGATGTGAAAGCGAACTGAGAAAAAAAACGTATAGTCAAAACTAAAAAATAGTAAAACAGTAAAACAATAGTAAAATTTATAGGGTTTCTGGTATTATGGGGACCCCAAAAAGCTCGGTAATATTTACCTAAGAGCTTTGCTAATGATTTTTTATCAAATTTATCAAATTCTTTATTGATGGTGCAAAAACAAAAGTAACAGACAACGTTATAAATGCTTAAAAATGGAATGCTAATATTTTTCAATCTATCAAGAACGGAAAAAAGAAGTCTATTGCATCTAGAATGTTTTATTATTAATATAATTTAAATTTTTTAGATAATCTTTATAAATGTCAACTCCTTAAGAAATAGATTTCTTTCTGATTAAGTAATCATATCAAGTTTTTTGTATGCCGTAGTATAAGATGGTAATAGAAAAGTAATAGAAAAGTAATAGCATTGTATATTTACAATATTTATATATACAGACATGAACATTATTTTCTAATATTTACAATTTTAAATTTAAATGCAATTACTTAGATATCTAATAAATAGATAATGAATTGAAGTTTTGATCTTAAAATAATCGCATTTGTAACGATCTAAATACATTTATAAGAAATATCAAAAACCTAAACTAAAGGCTCGAGTTCAAAAATGTCAGAAACCTAAGCTATAAGCAATTACTCTAGTTATTATTGATAAAATTTAAATTTTTTAGATAACATTTTTAAGTACTGGCTCTTTAAGAAATTTGTTTTTTTCTGATAAATTAATCATATCAAGTTTTTTTTTTTGTCATAAGTCATATCACGTAAAACTAATAGAAAATTTTGCACATTTACAATGTTTATATTTAAAGTCGTAAATATTGATTTCAAATATTTACAGCTTTAAATTTACGTTTAGTAACTTCAATAAATAATAAATAGATAACAAATTGAAAATCAGCTCTTTAAATAGTCGCAATTTTTTTATACATTTAGATATGTTAGTTTCAATTTTTATAGATTTCAGTAGCAGTTATGAAAAATTTTATACATTTAAATGAAATATATGAAGCCTAAATTGAAGGCAATTACTCTAGTTGTGAAAAAAAAAAACATTTAAAAATATCACTATAATAAGGAGATAGATTTTTCCATTTAACATTAGTATCTCGTACTTTATGCATGTAATTGTAATAGGATGTTAGAACAATTTAACAATTAATAGTTGTTATTTAATGTATCTCTTTAATGAGCAAATGTTCATAATTTCTAGGTAAAAACCTAGATCTTAAGCACCATAAAAACCATAAGAAATGGTTTTTCAAAATTCAGCAAAAATGTGTCAAAATAGCTACGTACATCATAAAACAAATTTTGCGTAATCACTCAAAGATTTTACATTATACTTCACCATCACTAAATCATTATTCCAAATAGTTTCCATTTATAATTAATAGCATAACTGCGCACCACCAAAATTTAATTTTGAAGGAATTGTCAAATTGAAGATCTGGCCGTAGACTTCACTATCATTTGCAAGAAATATTTACAAATATTTTTACATAATTTAAATTACTTACTACAAAATTTGATATAGATTATTCTTACATTACTCCAGAGTTAAACTACTCCCCCATTTGTTGTTGATATTCTCACGTCGATTGTAATTTTTGAATTGAATTAAATTACCTATTATGCAAACTAGATTCATTAACTCAGAAACGTGAATCATTGTCCTCAGGCTGTTAAGATTTAAAAATTATGAAATGATAATACGTTTTATTATTTTATTAGTTAATGCACATTTAACAAATTAACAATGCATTTCATTGATTGGTCTTAAGTTATTCCAACGTTATACAGGACTTCGCTACTGAATTCAAAATGTTGAGAGTGCTCTTTTTCTGCTAACTTGCTTTTAACTTTGTAAACTAGATTTAGGAACAAAGTAACAAGATTCAATATTCTGACTCTTTCGTTTCAAAATTAATTCTTGAAATAACAATAAATTTTGTTCTTTTTTTTCTTGATAGTAAATTCAATTTCAAATAATTTAAAAAAAACACTTCAATATGAGTGTTATGCATTTCAATCAGAATAATTTGTTTATGATATTTCATCTAAAAGTTATTTTTCTCATTAATTACTTGAAATATAAGCTTTATAATTATTTCAAATATAAACTAACGTGAGAGTTCTCTTTCTTTGCTAACTTGCTTTATACTTTGTAAAATAAATTCAGTAACTAAATCACAAGAATCAATATTCTGAATATTAAGTTTCAAGTTCTTAAAAGAATAATAAATTCTGTTCTATTTCTTCTTGATAGTAAACTTAATTTCAAATAAGATCTTTAATATTAATGTTTTTTAAGCCTGAATTATTTGTGTTCTTTCTTATAAAAAACGATTTTTCTCATTAATGATTTGAAATATAAACATTGTTTATCTCTTTGATAATATTATAAAATTAATTAAAGAATAAAACTAAGAAATATTTAAATCTGCCACACACTTTGAAATTTTAAAATAAATAGGCTGTATCATTGAGACATTCTGTTGACTTTAGCAAAATGCTGCCTGTTCATTTCTTTCTATCCAAAATGATAGAATGAAATGAAGTGAAAAAAATAGAAAGAAAAATGAAGTGTTTCAAAGTTCAAAAAAAGTTTCGATATTCGTTTTTCTTTTTTTAGTTTAACCTTTCAAAAGAAATTGTACGTGACTTGTACCAAAAATTATGTCCATACCAGAGTAGAAGCATACAGACTTTTTGAATCAGATCATTTCTTAACAGCTCACGTATAGTTGTGTGAATGGAAAGTAAAATATGTCTCTTTTTTCAAGCTTGATTCCTAAGAAAAAACTGCATTTTAGCCTATAAATTAATGCAATTACAAATTTAGTTTTTATTTAAAAACTTTTGTTTTATTAACATGAAAACTTAAGTGTGAGAATTTAATCTATAGCAATTTATTTAAGCTTTTAATTTTATAGCAGCTTATAATTTTGATTTAAAAAAATGTTAGTTCGTTCAAATTTTCCCATAAAGCACAAAGCAAGTTAGGATATGCATTTTTGTTACAGAATAATATTAATTTCTTGCTTAAACATATCTTAATTGAACAAGGAAAATACTACAAAAATATTTTTCATTAATAGGCTACAGTTTATCTAACCATTTTATAAATATTTATAGGCATCTAGCTAATCTGCAAAGATAATTTAAAGCCATTTATGTAATTCAATTACATAAAGGACTTTAAAGTAATTATAACAGTGTAAATTACAGTTTAACTTTTTAAATTTGGCACAAGGGTGTAAAAAAAAGTAATCTTACTAAATATTATGCGTAAAAACTCATGAAATTTGCAAACCTACGACATTTAGAAAAGAATTAGAATGATATTTTAACAAATTTAAACTATTTAATTAAATTTTTATTTAATAAAATAATGATTCGAAAAACAATGTTGTTATTTTTTTGCTATATTTTTATTATTTGCTAATATTATTATTAAAAAAAATTAGTTTATTTCAACAATTTCGGCCATATATTCGTATGTACAAATAATTATGCATTAGTTTAAAAAAAATTTCAAAATGTATGTTGATATATAATTTTTTAGAACTAAAACTAAAAATCTGAAAACCTGTAAAATTTTTCTCGACTACAATATTGAAAAATTATTTTAACTCTTTTTAAACATTTTTGTTAAGATATTAAGTAATATATTAGTAAAATAATTCGACTCCTATTTAAATCAATAATAGAAATATGCATGATCGTTAAAAGCAAAACATATTTATATGAATCATAATGTAAAAGTTTTATAAAACAAAGCGCTTTTGTTTCATCTCATTCGCTTCAGACAAGCCTTGAAAATGGGAGCCTATTTTTGAGAGGTTAAAACACGTTTACTTATTGCGTATCTGTATATTTATTTTTGAAGCGAATGGAGTTTTTTTTTTTAATCAAATAAAATCTGACTGTTTCAATTTCTAAGGAAGATCTATTTAATGAGGATAGAGTTCTTGTTTTTAACTACAAGCGTATTTGACGTATGCACGTCAGACCAAATCTCCATATTAAAACCTATAGCGTGTATACTCGTCATTCGAAATAAAATATTATCATTGACTATCAAAATTTTCTTCATAATATTTATAAAAAACTAAGCATTGTATATTGCTGGGCAGTGCAGGGGGCTTGCGACCCAAAAACAATTACATACCTAAGCCGCAACTTGGAGGGAGAATTGCTTTGAAATTTCGTAAACAATGACCATGGCCAATATTGTGACTTTATCGTACGACGCAGAGTCTTTGTTATCTTGATTTAAATAAAATAATTCGAAATATTCGAACAAAAGTTTTCTCTTCCTTCTGCCATCTCGTAATGTACTTATATTGTTTCTTATGTATTTTATTATTAATCCTTCGAAAATCTTATTACAGTAACCTTTCCTAAAATAAATTATTATTTTTTTTATTGAATAAAATTTTTTATCATTACCTATTCTTTGTAAAATTTGCAATGGAATGATTTACCCTACGTTCGAAGTGTGTACACGTCATTTCTTGATTTTAATACAGCATCCTAAGGGGTATCTCTAAAATTTATTTTTACGTTTAACCAGTGAGCAGTTATTTCAGATTTATTTTTCTACAGCTACTGGTTGCAACTGACCAAAATGCCAGAAAAAAATATGCCAAATGATAATTACAGGTCTCATCAAATCCGATTTTAATTCATCCGGCAATTTATTAAAATTTTTCGAAGTATCAAATTTAATAAAGAAATATAGGTAGAACACTGTCAAATACAGAAAGAAATGTTGAAAAACTATAGATACTAAATTTATTCAACTAAATTAAGAAATATATAATGTCTTCAAAGAGAAAGAAAGGAAGTCTTCCCGTTTATATTAACTGGTGGAATAACCAAGAATCATTCCTCAGTCATGTCAACCATACTGAAAAAAATTAGTTTTTAGAACATTAAATAGAATTCCGTTATTATTATATATTCTTCTTTCGTTTTATTTAATAATTCTATTAACATCGATGCTAATGATATGGTTGGTTTTGATAACCAAATATAAAGTTAAATAAACCTTATTAACCTTAGTTAAATATAAAGTTAAACAAACCTAAAACCTAAAGTTAAAAAAGAAAATAGTGCAATAATTTAGGACATGAATAAAAAAGTTAAAAATAAATAAGAAAAAAAACCAAATCCAAGATGGTTCTTTGCATTGATGTCTTATTAAATTCAGCATGTCTAGACAAAACATATTATTTTGGAATTAGGGTAGAAAAATGCAATAAACATAGATGGATATATGGGTATGTGCAAAATGAGAAAGTTTTGAAATAACAACTTTCCAAAAAAAAGAACATTGGATCACAGGGATTTGTTTATTTTTTTTTATATCTACACTATAAAAAATTGAAAAACGTTGTCAATTCTTTACGAGTCATTAGTTGCCCAAAATCTTAATTGTATTTTTGAATCGTTTATCATGAACCTTTTTGTAAAGGAATAATATCATTGAAATAGGAAACGAATTTTATCATCAAATGGCAGTGTAAATTACAAAAGAAAAATCGTAATACTTAAAAATGATAATTGAACGAAATAAAAACTCTGAAGCAATTTGTTGTATTTTTGCAACGTTAATTTAAAGCTATAATATTGGATTACTAGCAACAATTTAAGACTCATCTTTAGAGATGATCCGAAGCTATTTAGCCATAAAGAGGAAAATAACAAAATATTAGGCAAAAACGCATATAGTTCTCTTCCTGTCTCCATCTCATTCTGGGAAATACATATTAAAAGCATTGTTTAATACGTTAGGGTTTGAAAACTGTCGCAATTATATTTAAAATGCAATTCTAGGCTATTTCTCATTAAATAACCCTTTATAGTAGAGGGGGTTATAAAATTGGAACAATAATAAAGATATACAAAAGATATACATAATATATCCTAAAACAATACTCTAAGATATACTATTAAATATTCATTAGCTATACTAAAACAATGAATAAGAGAAAACTTATTAATCAGTCATAATTATGAGCATGTGCATATGATATAGCTATCTATTTTTAAATATAGTGTTTGAAAAAAATTCTGATTTTCATTATTTAATTTTTTTAAACGGAATAGTTTCAGAATAAATGTTATACTTTACTTTTTGTATCTTATATTGTTCGAAACAGACTTAATACGAAAGTTTAATTTAAAAATTTTGTTTCAGAATTGAGATGATAGCTTTAAAAAATATCAAATATTTAAAGATAATATTTTAAGACAGAAATAAGATTTTCGTATTAACAGACGTATGGGTTAAATAATGTTTTTTTTTTCTTCCGTTTTTTGCCACAACTTTAATCAAGGCATGTAAGTTTTTACTTTCTCGGAAATCGTTACAGTTTTATGAAAAGTTACATTAAGTGCAATAAATATATTGCCATTGATGCAAGAAATGTATTAAAAGTAGCATAATGTAAAAGACTTTTTCAGAAAAAAAGAACTTTGAACGTTCGTTTTCCAGAGGTTGTGTAATTATTATTTTCTCGATTATTCCAAGTAATGTAGAGGGAATAGCACTATCAGGACCATGACCATCAAACAAACAACTTAAGTTCCAAAATTTTAATGAATGCACTTTACAGATATTTTGCTTAAGAAATAGGTTATTTTCATATTCAATAAAATTACACTTAATTGACGATTTCTTCACAGCTAAATTTTTAATTTTATTTTAAAATTTCAATTTGATCATAAGGCATCTGTGAACCAGTGACTCTTTTCAGAGTTCTACCACGACATGCAAACATGTCATCTAATCACAAATACAGCCACTGTTGAAAATCCGGGATCAAATAACGATAAAAAGTACTTTGGGTGCATCATCCTTCTTACCGTAAAATTTTATACCGTAATTTTTTATATAAAATTTAATTGATTAGAATGAATCAGTGATTTTAAGGTAGTTATTACTGTAAAAATTACGGTATACCAGATTTTTGATTCTGCAATATGTTCCGGCAAAAATGAATTGTACGGTGAAAAGTAACGGTACTTTCCACCGTAGTTTGATCCTGAATTTTTTTCAATGTATCATCTGTATAATCGTGTCTTTAAATTTTCCATTCTTTCTCAAATTAAAATAATTCAGAATTATTATCTTTTTTAGTATGAGTAAACAAAATAATTATTCAAGTAAGTGTGCACACTATTTTTAAAAAATAAAACTTCGCTAAAATTAATATTTTTGAAAGAAAACAATTATTTCCCAGAATTAAACCAATCATATAATTGAATTCACACAATTCATAGGTAAAATCTCTATTGATATCTTTCGAAATAAAATTTACACATACAAATTATTTCATTAAATTTCCCCAACTAATCCCTTGACTGTTAGTCTCCCAAATCTCAAAAGCTCCTTTTCCTCCCTGTGTGAATAAGAAAATTTCCCTCTTCTCAATCCCTCTCAGCTACCAAAACGTAATGATATTAACGAAGCGCTAAGCAAAGGGAAAGTTTTCTTCCCTTTTCAGTTCGTCCTTTTCTAAATCCCACTCCATAGCAAAGTAGTTTTAAAACGTTAACTCAAACAAATCCCCGAAGTCTCGTCTAAAACTTTGCCTATCCTCTTCTTCTTCAAGAAAATGAGTTATCCACTTGAGTGATGTGCAACTTTTATACTCAAAGTTTTCTTTTTCTTTTTACCCCAATTTACCCCACTATCCCCCTCTGATGAAGCAATATCACTTAAGGGATCTAAATTACGACAGCTTGTTGGGAAAAGAAGCCTGAACGTTATTACCTGTTATTGGACGCATTTGCCCTCCGGCAAGTTTGCCTCTGCGAGGAAATTCTAGATGATTTGAATGAAAAGGAAATGTTTTTCAAATCGGTTTTCATCTTTGAATGGTAAATGCTCGAAATAGTTTAAAAAAATACATTTTGCTATTAAACCGTGTCGAGAAACGCAGGTAATAGAACGGAATTAATCTTTCGATGCAATGTATAAATGCACATAAGGCTTTTAAAATTGAAAAGACGAAGAATATTTTCTAATGTAATGCTTAATTAAATAAACAATGTCAAATGGCATCTATCCTTTTAAAGACTTAAATTAGATTTTAACTTACATCGGTTGTATTTGAAAGAACTGTACATAATTTTAATATCAGTTGATTAAGCATATCAATTATTTTGTCATTACATATTTTAAGAAAATGTTACGAATCTAATAAAAATGTATAAATAAGAATTTGGACGATTACATATCGCCGTTAAAATTTCCTCACAAAAACTTTCGAAACTATTGTTTTCTATCACAATAAAAATAAATAAAATATTAAATTAAAATAGTAAAATTTAAATCAATAATACTTAATATAATAATATTCTTATAATTATGAAATTATAAATATTATTTCAGTAATGTGCAATTTTTATTATTTTAAACTCATGTTTGTGAAAATTGCAACACTATGAAGGACTTACGCGAGTGAGCTGAAATTTTCAGAAAATGCATAGTAGAACATGATATGCAAATGATTAGAATATCAGACCCGTAGCGAATGCGTATGCTGAGCAGCGCCCTCTGAACTGCGGATGGATCCGAATAAATAGATGGCTGTAGCGAGGCGTGTATGGTTATCGGTGGTAATCTGCTAGTGGTAAACGTTAGCTCAGTCGTTACTTATGCCTCTTCGACGAAAGAGAGCGAGATTTCAACAACATGATGGCCGCATTCGTGTCAGACGCTATGCCGGTGATGCCACCTTCCGGAGTGCATTATCGAACGCCGCAGTGGACGAACACTTGGAATTATGGTCTGTCTGGGGTGCCGTAGCATATCATGGACGATCTCAATTGCTACGAATTGTGGGTAATCTGAACAACAACCGGTGCATCAGTGAAGTTCTACAGCCCCAAGCTGTTCCCTTCCTTCAAGCTTTACCAAGCGCTGTAATTCAACAGAACAATGCCCACCCTCATATTTCTAGGACTGTTCAATCCTTCCTTGCATCGCGGCAGGTACAGCTTCTTCCTTGGCCTGCGTATTCTCCGGATATGTCACCGATGGAACATGTGTGGGATTTCGCTGGTCGGCGTCTCGCTCGTGATCCTCGTCCTGCTGCTTCTACAGACGACCTGCGGCGCGTGGTGGCTACACAGAATACTGATTTCGATCTCTTGTTATTGTTTGTTTGCTTGAAAAGTTAAATCATTTATTTGTACCACTACCACTCAACTGTGTATTAATTTTCATTCAATTATGACGATTCCTTCATGGTGTTGCAATTTTCACAAAAATGAGTTCATTTTGTATGGTTTCCTCTGTGATGCTGGTATTGTTTACCAAGTATCAGAATAGTAAATAATATATAGTTTTGTTATCAACATGATTTTGGTAAAACTATTGGCAATATAAGTTGACCAAAAAGTTGTTTAAATTTTATTTTAGCTTCATAATTTTCATGGCTAATAATGATCTTGATTTAAAAAAAGCAGGTTTTGGTGTAATTCTCTATTCCAAATCATCCGGATATAAGAATATGTTATGAGCTGAATGCTAATAATGAACACTATCATACACATATAATCTCTTATTTCATTTTATACCTTCTTGAATAGACGACCAACTGATTTGAAGTTCAAACTGTAGCTTCCTACACTAGAAGAGTAGACATCCAACCTTTAAAAATCAAAAGAAAAAGAAAACCAATTTCTCAAATGTTTTTATTTTTATTTTAATGTAATATTATGTAATGTAATTATGTTCAATGTAAATTATTTTAATGTAATTATTTTAATGTAAATTATTTTATTTTAATGTAAATTATTTTTATTTGAACCGGATACAATAATACAGAGATATCAGGTTTGCTATAAACCTACCATAAATTAATATAATTGCACATTACAGAAGTCACGTCCGGAATCCGTACTCCAAAGAAAAATTCGCAACTGGATTTTATAGATTTAGCATCATCTTAAACCCTAAATAATTGACTTACGCATTGATGTTATCCTGATTTTTACAGATGAATGAATATGAGTCCAAGTGAGTTTAAAATCATTAAGTAGCGTATAAACCCTCACAGTTCAAGGTACAATAAAAAATTTATTATAAAGCTAGCACAAATGTTAAAATTTATCCAAGTTTAAACGGGTTAATCTAATTTCAGTTCGGAGAATATAAACCCTCACAGTTCAAGGTACAATAAAAAATGTATTATAAATCTAACGCAAATGTTAACATTTATTCTAGTTAGAAGAGGGTAAAACCAGATTTAGTTCGGAAGGTATAAACCCTCACAGTTCAAGGTACAATAAAAAATGTATTATAAATCTAGTGCAAATGTTAACATTTATTCTAGTTAGAAGAGGGTAAAACCAGATTTAGTTCGGAAGGTATAAACCCTCACAGTTCAAGGTACAATAAAAAATGTATTATAAATCTAACGCAAATGTTAACATTTATTCTAGTTAGAAGAGGGTAAAACCAGATTTAGTTCGGAAGGTATAAACCCTCACAGTTCAAGGTACAATAAAAAGTGTATTATGAATCTAATGCAAATAAAAAAATTCATTCTAGTTTGAACAGGGTAAGTTTAACTCACAAAGTCTCAAGTGCCTAAAATGTGATTTTTACAAAATCTACACTGTAAAGACAGTGGTGTAATATGCATTCGAATATGAAGTTGAACAACACAAAAATTTTATGCCGGGTAAACACCAAATCAAGCTTTAACTATACAATTTAAAGGAAATTTAAATCTGAACAAAATTCTCACGCTTTGACACTAGACAAGAATTCCTCTCGATTTAGAAGACACCAATGTTGTGTGATGTGAATATCAAGAAACGCCAAGTAGAAACTAGCCCCAGAATCTGAAATGAGCTGGCAAGTGTCCTTTGTCATTTTCAACAATGATATTCATCAACAGAAGTAAATACTAGTCTTTAAATATGTATGCATGTTATAGGCGTGGATTAAGAATAATTATATTTTAATTTTTAAAACTCTGAAAACTGTATTAACCAATTTTATACAGTATAATTTTTATCTGCTTCACTTTGTTAAGCCTATTTCGAATTTGTCAAGTTCGAGATTATGCTTATTCTGCTTATTTTAAGAATTAATGTACATATGCATTCAAAATTAATGATTTTTACTTTATATTATATTGTAAAAATAGCCTTACTGATTCTTCTGTATATCGTATCTTACTGTAATAATAAATTTTAATATTATTAAATAATAAATATGAAACATATCGGCAGTTAATTTACACCAAGTAGTGCAAAATAACATTGGTGTAGTGCAACACCAGATCCAATCATTATGTACGTTGTTTCACTGCATCAATTTTGTGCAAAGAACTTAAAATCAAAAGAAATTTTCACGTAAAAATGTACATCATTTTCAGGCATGCACACATCTAGGTATGTTGTGGCTGGCATCGCTTTTAGCACTATATGGATAATTAAAGATGTGCTTTACATCAGTGTAAATGACAAACATCAAAGGCTTACAGGTACACATTTTAAGTTAAACATATTTTTTATTTCATTATTGTCTATTTTGTTATATTTTGTAGTCTATTCCTCACTTATAATTATTTTTCAAACGCAATCGATATAGATAAAAATGCAAATTGCTTCAAGATCGTATATATTTTCAAAAGCATACAGAATTCAATGTAAATTTTAAAATTTTTTTTTAGTTATTATGTTAACCAAATATATTTAATACTAGGAGGCTTCGCCCCCTGCTCGCTGGCGCTCGCCAACCCCCGCAATCCAATGCTCGCTTTTGCTCGCTCATTGGATACGTTCTTAACGTCTAGCTTTTGTATACTTTTTGAATACTGAAGTTCTGAAAACTTTTCACTGTAGAAAATTCTAAACCTGTACTTTTCAATATTAATTTGAAATTGTAAACAGTTCACAAATTTTTCTTAATCACACTATTCTAAATTTCAGTTGTTTAGAAAAGTAACTGTTGTAAGTTTTGTTTTAAAGTCTTTCCCACCAGAGTGTTAAAGCCATGTGTTGTAAAACAATATGAAATAGTAGTCTGAATAGTAGAGAGAGAGAGAATTTCTTTAAAAACACAATTGTTAATTTGGGCATTTGGCGATACAACAATTATAGAATTGAAGGATGTGTTACGTCAAGCGCTCAGGTATCTTAATTTTGATCTAGTTGCGCTTCTATGTCATTTTGATTTATATTGCTAAGTTAACTTTCAAAAAATTCTATGGTTGGCAACAGAATTTTTATTTTTTAAGTTGTTTATTTTTATTTCTTTTAGAATTCGTTATTTTTTTAGCGAAATTTTTTTAACCTAACAGAATTCTTTACCGACTGTTTTCTATATAAATGAAGAAAATAAAGTAAATATTTAAGTGTTGTGAAAAGAATCTTATTTAGTTGTACAAAGTACAAAATTTGGGAGCCACGTAAGAGAATTATATATACACTCATGTCCATAAATTAAGGATAATTCAGAATCACACGGAAATCAAACTCTAAAATAAAAATTTCACCTGTAGAATTACCACACACATCCTGAAGAAGAATATGCAAATTACAGGAAACCACTAGATGACGCTGGTAGTACGTCACAAAGATGAGAGTGTAAGAGAGGGGTATATAAGGAATGGTGGCAAAGAAGTAAAATTGTTCACAAGCGCTTTAAAAGCCTTTCAGTGCAATAACCGCATAGTTATGGCACAAAGGAAGCATTTGGATGATTTTTTACGTGGCAGAATCATCGGACGACTGGAATGTGGACGTACCCAGCTGGAAGTATCCGAGGAACTTGGAATCGTCCAGAGTGTCATCTCCAGGCTTTGGCAACGATTCCAAGATGATGGTAATGTGAGTAGACGTTACAGCACAGGTCGCCCCCGAGTTACAACGCCGAATAAAGACCGGTATTTGGCAGTTACTTCCAAAAGAAACAGATGGAGCACAGCATCAGACCTGTCTCGTCAGCTCTTTTCAGCTACCGGTACGACAGTTTCAAGGCAGACCGTGTACAGACGCTTAGGACACATTGGTCTATATGCTCGTAGGCCTGTCAGATGTGCTCCACTTACCGCAACTCACTGTCGCCTGCAATTAGCCTGGAGTAGAGAGCATGCATTGTGGACACCGTAACAGTGGTCTTGTGTGATGTTTTCCGACGAGTCCAGGTTTAGTTTGCAGTCTGATTCTCGCCGGACATTCATATGGAGAGCACCAGGTACCCGTTACCACCAAGACAACACCATTGAACGAGACCGTTACGGTGGTGCAGGGTGGCTCGTTTGGGGAGGAATTATTCCTGGTTCCAGAACTGACCTGCATGTTCAGAGTGTACCGATCGCAGGCCACATCTATAGGGATGTCATTCTGGAACAACATGTACGTTTGTTTCAGGGCGCCATGGGTGCTGAATTTCTGTTTATGGACGACAGCGCCCGTCCTCACCGTTCAAACATTGTAGACGAATGCCTTCAATCGGAGGATATCACCCGTATGGATTGGCCAGCATACTCACCGGACTTGAATCCAATAGAGCATGTGTGGGATATGCTTGGCCGACGAATTGCAGTCCGTCAACCTCCTCCCACCTGTGTACCGGACTTTCGGAGGGTATTGCTTGATGAGTGGTGTAATATTCCCCAAGATCAGATTGATAATTTGATGCAGCATGCCTAGGCGTTGTACGGCCTGTATTGCATGGTCCGGGAGACATTCTCCGTATTAACCATCATACTAACCATGTTATACTGTTTTTTGTAAAGAGGTTCTTTTTTGAAATTTGCTCCAGGGAGTAAAAATCGCAATTTTTATTAATTATGTCAAATATATAGCATCTTTTTTGCTCTTTACCTTTTGTTTAATACATAGACTTTACAAATAAGTCAAATTTGTTTGGCTTCTGTCTCTTTCTGTGCCTGAACTTCCTTATCCTTAATTTATGGACATGAGTGTATTAGATCAGAAACACATCATTAAAAGGCAGAATGCTTTGGTGTTTTCAAAACGTAAACAAAACAAAGCAAACGTTGCCACCGGCGGAAAAGAAATACAGCCAAAATTTGGAAGCCACGTAAGAGAATTATATATATCAGATATTTTAATTTTTATGTAATTTATTTCTTTGATTTATATGTCAAACCAATTGATGACAGCTGTTTTATTATATAATTGTGCTGATTTATGATTTAGTTAACTACAAAACGAAGTTTCTAATTTATTTCGTAGAACTTTACTACTGAGCTAAAAATGTTTTATAGAGTCTGTGTTCAGAAGTCAGTATTTAAAAAAGCTTGAATTTTTTTTCTCTAAAGATCTGAGAGATTACATAATAAGAGAAGAAAATATTTTTCTTTCAATAAATTGGCTTTGAATGGATTGGTAAACAATAAATTGGCTTTGAATGGATTGGTGAACAATAAATTGGCTTTGAATGGATTGGTAAACAATAAATTGGCTTTGAATGGATTGGTAAACAATAAATTGGCTTTGAATGGATTGGTAAACAATAAATTGGCTTTGAATGGATTGGAAAACAATAAATTGGCTTTGAATGGATTGGTAAACAATAAATTGACTTTGAAATTCAAAGACAGCAAATTCTTATTTGAATTTAACATAACAAACACTATTGATGTCTACAAAACATACAATCCATAGTTTCATATTTGATTAATTTATACAATTTAAGAAAACTGAACTGCTAAGTGCTATTCTGCATCCTTACTTTCAAATCGTAAATATATTTAATAATACTGATTTTAATTCACTTTAGCATTTTGGTTTAATTTTTTTTATTTATTTTTTAAATTAACAAAATTTAAATGCTTTTAAGAATCAACATTAAAGCCTACTAGATAATCTATATGATCAAATTAGGTAAATTTTTGTAGAATGGAATTTTAAAGTAAATGAAAGATTAATTGCTATTATACATCCGCATTTGATCGGCATTTTTTAATAAAGCTTTATTTTATGTTATTCTTTTCCACATAAGCAATGTGTCATTGCCGTAAAAATTTATTTTATTCAATCTTTCCTTAAAAGGATCACTCATAAGGTTTATAAATATTTAAATATTTTAAGCCTACAATACAATTATATTTATTTATTTAAGATAGATTTTATAAAATTTTCAAGTAAATGATTGTAGAGTAGTGATGGCAAACTGCCACTACACAGTCATTAAACATTCTACATATTTGTTTGGTATTCTTTTCATAAAACCCTATCTTTTGTCATCATTATCACTAAAAAATGAATCATGGCCGAAAAAATGCCTTAATATTTAATTCTACAAATAAATAAATTATATATATACACTCTATAGCAAAAAATCGACGCACACTGCCGAGCCAGATTACAGAGGCGCATGGCTCGATCAGGCTGGAATAATGCCGACTGGGGACGTATAGTCTTTAGCGACGAGTCCCGCTTCGAACTGTGTCCTGACGATCATCGAAGACTTGTTTCGAGACGCACAGGGCAGAGGGGGGATCCTGCCTTCACTATTGCACGCCACACCGGCCCTCAACAAGGCATTATGGTCTGGGGTGCCATTTCCTTTGACAGCCGGACCCCTTTGGTCGTCATTAGAGGTACAATTACTGCACAGCGGTACGTCGACGACATCCTAAGACCTGTTTTGCTATCGTTCCATTTGCAGCGCCCTGGGCTTGTTTTTCAGCAGGACAATGCCAGACCACATACGGCACGTGTTGCTATGAACTGTCTGCAAGCTTGTCAAACTCTTCCTTGGCCTGCCAGATCACCAGATCTCTCTCCCATCGAGCATGTCTGGGATATGATGGGAAGGCGATTGCATCTGGCACGGAATGTTGACGAGCTCGTTCGACAATTGGATCGAATTTGGCAGGAAATACCGCAAAAGACCATCCGGGAGCTTTATCGGTCTATGCCACGCCGTGTGGCAGCTTGTATCCAGGCTAGAGGCGGGTCAACACCTTATTGAACTTGTTACTGTAACTCTGCAATAAATTATTCAATTGTTCTGAAATTTTAAGTAATTTACTATTCTGTATATTGTCTTCCTATCCACCAATTTTCGTTTCAATCGGACAACTCCTTGGTGCGTCGATTTTTTTGATATAGATTGTATATATATATATATATATATATATATATATATATATATATATATATATATATATATATATATATATATATATATATATATATATATATATATATATATATGTATATATAAATATATATATATATATATATATATATATATATATATATATAATGGTTGTAGAATAGCGATGGCTAACTGCCATAACTCATCATTACTCATCTGTAATTAAAAATCATACATATTCCTAAAAGTATTTTTTTTTTTATATAAGACCGTTTGTCAATTTTAGTGTTAAAAAATTAGTCATTGCCGTAAAAACAAATTTTATTCAGTTGCATTACCAAAAGAATATTCTTGTTAAATAATGCCTTAATATGCAAGTCTTTATATCTATATTATATTCATTAATAATTAATAATTCATTGATAATTAAAAATCATACATATTCCTAGCCTAGAGTATTTATTTATGTAAAACCTTTTGTCCATTTTCTCACTAAAAATACATCATTGGCGTAAAAACAAATTCTATTCATTTCTTATCTTGTACGAATTCCATTTGAAAATGCCTTAATATTTAAGCCCACAAATAAATCTATATATTTATATTATATTTTTTGTGAAATTTTAAAAGAAATGAAATATTAACAGCTCTTATACATTCGCATTTAAAAAAAATCATACATAATCTTATGAATTGTTTTTCTTATCATTTGTTAATATATCGCACTAAAACAATGAGTTATTGCCATGAAAACAAACTCTATTCAAGCCTTATCTCGAATCTTCTATCTTTTGTTCCCACACGGCATTGTATTTTGTTCGGAATACATTTTTTATCTATAATTTCAAAAGAATTATTGTACAAAACTACGCATCATATAGTGCAGAAAAGAAACGTCATCGAAATCCTATTCACAATGCTCAATATACATTTTCAAATAATTGAAATCACAAGATAGAAAAAATAGTGTTCAAACGACACGACGCTATTACTTAAACTAATTATCGCCAAAACAAACCTTTTGTGTCGCCAGATGTAATGTCTATAAAATCTCACCCATTGTTTTCCAAATGGAACGTGGATTACAAATGCTAATAACAAAGACCAGGGAGAACAGAGGTAAAATGTTGAAGGAAAAAAAAAAGAAATTTCCTTAATTATGAAGCGGAACTTTCTTCATTAAGATATCCTTTAATTAGTTCACAAAATTATTAGATTATTAGATAATACATCCTGGTGATGTCGAACAGCTTATTTGAAAGCGCAGAAAATTTTAATTATTTTTATTTCTGGCATCTTTTGTCTTGACAGCGTATCCTTCATATGTAAGACATTTCCTGTTGCTGTATAATTAGCAGTGTCATTCATCTTCGGCTTCTGTTGTTATTAAGATTAAGAAGAGAGCAAGGATGGAGGAAAAAAACTTCTGCTCTGCACTGCTGTTTCGAGATTTTTAGAAATTTTTCACATTATTCTTATTCGGATATTTATTAAAATAGAGCTTTCTGCAAAATGATTCTTGAAACAAAGATTGGAAGTTTAAAAGTATAAGTCTTTAGAAGTTTGTCTGTCCCAGTTTTTAAAACTGAATATATTTAAATATAAATTATTTGGTTTGTAATTCACGGAAATAATTTTTTCAATAAAAAACATTTTCGGTAACTATTTTCTGAAGAGGTGACCTATTTAATAAGTCAATTTTAAAAAAAAAATCAGTTATAATAAAAAAAAATTACATTTTTTTTTATTTCTAAAATTCATCAAATTCTAACTAAAATACAACGTTACAGCTTACAACATTTAATTATCAAGTAGTACATTGTATAATAAAACATGCTTTTAGATTTTTTAGCTAATTTATGCTGGTGAAATCGAACAGCTTATTTGAAAACGCAGAAAAATTTAATTATTTTTATTTTTGGCATCTTTTCTTTTGGCAGAATATCCCTCATATGCAAGATATTTTCTGTTGCTGTATAATTAGACGCGTCATTCATCTTTAACTCCTGTTGTTATTAAGATTAAAAATAGGAAGAGAGCATAGTTGATGGAAAAATTTTTCCTCAGAATTTCTGTTTTGAGATTTTCAGAAACTTTTCACATAATTCTTTTTCGCATATTTATTAAAATAGAGGTTTCTTCAAAATGACTCTTAAAACTAAAAATCTAAGATTGTAAATTTCGCTGTGAAAAATATTAAGAAGTTTGACTGTTCAAGTTTCGAAAAGGGATAATTTGAATATAATTAAAAGATTTACTTCGAAATTCATAGAAATATATTTTTTTATTTAAAATCCAAAATTCTAGGCAAAACTTTTACGAACGACAAAAAGGCGAAGTAATTATATTTAAATAAACTTCTATATTAACTAAAAGTATAAAATATCTTTAATTATTAAAACTCAATGCATTTTAACTGATACACAACATTACAGATTTCAAAATAACTTCATTCATTAACCAAATATTATTTCATTATTAATTATCTAACTGATTAGAATATTGGCGAAATTGGATTATATAACTAGAACAAAAAAATTTTATAAAATAATACGTATATTCTAAGTAATATATTAGCCAAAAGCTATGTAATCCCTAAAATAAGAGTGGTTATAAGTTTTTATGCTATTGAGTGCATAATAAAAATTCTTTTAGTTTTAAAAAGTACTTTTTTTATGTTCGAACCATTTAATAACAAATTCTGTCTAATTGGAATCTTAGTATTTTCTCAAATGCATTTAAAGTAAAATAAAAGAAATAAATCACACAAAATACAATTAAAGCTTATATGAATTAATAAATTATATTGAAGTTTCATTTTAAGTATCCATGATTTTAAAATAAACTAAACATTTATTCTAGCTATATTTTTTTTCTATCAAAAAATACATTCTTATATGCCTCTTAAGTTAAATTAATTAAATTATTAGTTAAATTATCTAATTAAATTGTTTTATTAAATTATCTTACCAGACTATAATGATCGCAATAACGTTTTAACAAGGTTACTTTTGAAATTATGCACTGATAATGTACAAAGTGATTTAAATTTCTAAAACGTGAAACTTTGCTTTTTTAAATTAAATACAATAAAACTATAAACTTAAAAAGAACTTAAACATTGCAATTACTACGGCAAATTTTAATTGCTGTAACACAGAAAAGAGCTTGCTTCTGCTTCCAAATCTATTATTTTGTGAAAAAAAGAGGAAACAAGAAAAAACAAATATGAACAAAAAATATTAGAATAAAATACTTTTAAGCATCAAACATTAATTAAGCACCAATAAATAAATGAATTTACATTTTGAATTGACACATGATTTCACAACATGAATGAACTCACTCTTTATACCGAGCTCTACGCGGTGAAAAAAAATTCTGATTAAATTACTCTGAATAATAATAACGTTTCAAAGAAAAAAAATATTTTGGTTTATAAGATTAAAATATGCCATAATTTAACCATTATTTTGATAATTTGTTTTTTCGTTGTGTTAGCGGTTTCCTGGAAGTTCTGGCTTTTCTAAAATTATAACTCGTATTGACACACATTTAGTTTTAAAAAATACAAAACTTAAGCATAAATTTAATCTAATAAATGGCTTTTATGCCATCCGTTAAGGTATCATGTTAAATTTACAAAATTATAAGACATTTATAACATTTTATTTCATCAAATTTTATTTCAAATAGAAGGCAACCTCACGGCAAATGTTGTATTTTCATCATTATTTGGTTGAAATAGAAAATTAACTAATTAATTTTTTTTAAAAACTTATTAGAAATAATTGTATGTAATATTTTTCTTCTTCAATATTACGTATGTATAAGGACATGCAAAACGTTACAAAAATACTCATTTTTTAGCCTTTACTACGACTTTGCTTATACCTTTTTTCCTTATAGCTTTTTCCAGGTTAACAAATGCAACATTTTGTTTGCATTGAAGATTTAATGATCCGGTCTACCTTCACTTTCAAAATGCTGAAATCCTACGCAAGTAAACCTTGTTTCAGCTATTGTCATGAAATCTAAATAAAACCTTTAAAAATATTAATTCATCCTCGTTTGAGATCGCTTTTTTCTCTTGATTTTAGAATGATAAATCATCTTTGATTTCAGTAGGTTTTTTCCAGTCTATTAAAAGCAGATTAAACATTATATAGAAGGGTTGTTTACACAAGATCAATCCATTGCGCAATACACGTAAACTAGCACAGTTAAATTAAACACTGTTTCAAGCTTGCATGGTTTATTTGTTAATCATTTATAAACCTTGAAGGTTTTTGTTAACATTGAAATCAACCATACACTGCAAAAAAACATATTTAATTGCTCATTTTACTAAAATCATCACCAAAGAGTTTCTTAAAAAATTACCGAGCTTTTTGGTATTCCCACAGAGACAGAAACACGGTAAATTTTACCATATTTTGGTAGTTCTGCTTATACTTTTATTTCTGAAAGCGACTTCCGTTCCGAGAAACCCAATTTCGAGCTTTTGACTGTTATGAAACTTTATAGAAAATTTTTATTTGCGATTATATTCAGTCGTCTCCTAATAATCTTTGATTTTTGATTTTAAAAAAAATTCTAATATTAAATTCTAATATTTCGTCTAATATGAATTTTTTTTTAAAAAAGCCATTCAAATTTTCATGTGATATTGATGTTTCTTATATTTTTTCGTAAAGAATTTAACTACACTAAATCTACTTAAAACAAAACTATGTAAAGATCACTTAATAGCAAGGAAAAAAATCTAAAAACATTATTTAATGAGTTTTATTTTTATTATCATTAAAAATTTTATCTATGCCATCTGAAGAAAAAGTAGTAAAGAGTTACCGACGTCTCAAGAGGATGGAGTCTCTTAACTAGTAAAACATTCGAACTTGCTTTTGTTGCTTAAAGAACAAAAAGTTTTTAAGTTTCAGAAAAGTTTTTAAGATAGTACGATTGCTTTTCACTGAATTGTTGTTCTATTTGATGATTTTTCCCATTATAGTTAAAATTAAAATCCCCTTGTTTTAATTTTAGTTATAAAGTATTTTTAAGCTATGATTATTATACTGATTTATTTGTACCAAATGTTTTAATGCAAATAAAACAGATTATTGAAAATTCGAAAAACTTTAATTTATCGTATCTTGTTCCAAATTGCATAAAAATCAGTGCTTAAAGATTGCTTTTAGCCATTTACGTTTGTTATTGTATGCTCATCTTTTGTTGGGCTTACCTATTAAAATTACGTTCTAACCACGACTTTCTAATTTAGCATCTAATAATTATCGAAAAAAATCTAAATATTTGTGTCAAGGGTGCTATTACTTTTAAACAAAATACTTTTCAAAGAAGCTTTATTCATAAAAAGACTTAAAAATAATGCTCAATCAACAAACCTAGACAAATTTATTGTCTTAATATATACAGATTTATTTCGCTAAAAAAGTAGCATTTGAAACTGATAGTATTTTTGTAAAAAACGAGGCATTGATAAACAAAAGATTAATTACTGCTTCCTAATTGTCAGAGTTCAACTCGCAAAATTTATTTTCAATCACACCTATAATTGTTCATTTAAATAGTTATAAATCATATCATAGTTTTACTTACATATCTGCTTTAATAAATAATTACGTAACTGCTTTAATAAGTAGTTATGTATCATATAATACTTTTATTTACTATATAACTGGTTGATTAAATAATGATGAATCATATAAGAGGTTTATTTACAATCGAATATCAATGTCAAAAATCTTTTTTAATCTAAATATATTAATTCTAGCATCACAAATAAAAAAGTTTTTTTGAAGCTCTGTCTCTAAGGAAAATAAAAAAGCCACAGTTTAAGTGTCTTACACTTGAATCGAAGCGATTATTTTAAACTATATATATTATCCTTCCGTGAAAAACTGTCTGGACTTAACTGACAAATAATTTAAATCTTATAAAAATTATATTTTTTTAAAAAAACGGCCAATTTGTCGACATTTTTTTACCTAGAGGAAAATTTATTCTTAGTTTTTTACACATTTTTATGACCTTAGATAATGCTGCATTGGAGAAGGTTTTTAAATATTAATAAATTAGTTCACGAATGATTTACATTTTTGCAAAACTGTTCCCTTTTGATTCTTTAAGAAACTAGGAAGTACGTAATGTAATTAAATGGTGTTATGATTACAAAGAAACAAATATTATTTAATCTAGGAAAATTAAAGTATGTCAAAAGAAAATTCTCTACAATTATTTTGTAATTTCTCACATTTCAATTATTTATTGTTACAATAAATTTCAATTGGTTTGTAAATAACTTATTAAATCTATAATATAATATAATTAATATTTTGGAATTTTTCACCTTTTCACCTACTTTAATTGTATCAACTTTTGAAATGAATGTTTTTAAAAGCTATAAAAATAGCTATAAATTACCAAGTTTAATTTGGTTGCATCATCATCGTAAGGACACGAACTTTATTTAAAACATGTCAGCTTCTCTCAAAAGAAAATTTTTTCGCACATACTTTTTATTCTTAAATTTTTTCTTATAGTATTCCAATATAGTAGTTTATATCTGGTATACTAAATCAAATATCACTTCAAAAACCTGTAGCTAAACTATATTTAACTAAAATCACATTTAAATAACTAATTGTTGCAATAAATTTTAATTGGTTTGTAATTGACTTATCAATCAAATAAAGGGAAACATAATTCATATTTTTAGAACTATTTTGCTCCTAAAAAATTTGTCCCACTTTGTGAAATAATATTTTTTCTTAAACCTATAAAATTCATTATATTTAACTGCATCATTATAACAGAGACACCAACATTGTTTATTCAAAAACGTTCAGCGTCTGTTAAAAGAGGGTTTTTTCGTCAATTACTTTTAATACTTACAGTTTTCCTTATAATATTTCAATACAGTTGTTTCAGGTATTCTAAGCAAAGTTTCACTTTAAAAACCAGCAGATAAACTATAATTAATTAAAATTAAATTCTACTTATTGTTATAATTGCTATAATTGTTACAACTGCTTTGCAATTGACGTATTAAATGCTGGGAAATAGAATTCATATTTTAGAATTTTTCATCTAAAAATTATTTAAATTGCAACATCCCATGAAATAAAAGTTTTTTAAGCTTAATAAAATGAATAATTAATTAATGGATTAATAACCTTAATTTACTTCAATTGCATCATTATTGCAAAGACGAAATATTATTTATTCAAAAAAGTTCAGCTTCTATCAAAATAAAAACTTTACTGCAATTATTTCTTATTCTTACATTTTTTCTTCGAATATATCAATACTGTAGTTTGTTTCTGCTATTCTAAACAAAATATCACTTCAAATATCCGTAGCCAAACTATACCTTAAAAAAACAGCAACCGTTTTGTTTTGATTTTCTTTTTTAAACTTCTTTCCCGTCATTGCATTTCCAACAATGCACGAGTTTCCCGGAATTTTTATTTTGTAAAATCAAGTTTCCTAAAGAATATTTTTTGCTTCTTTCTAAGCTTTCCTTTTCCTGTTGCTTTAAAATTGTTACTGTTTAAGTTGAAATTCCCTTTAGTCGAGCGAACTCGTCTTCTTTCCTAAAATTTTAATTTTAGAACTTGACGCATGTGTACCTCAAAGCAGGCAGCAGATTAAATCGCGTGTAAAAATAAATCTTGAAATATTTTAAAAAGAAACGGCATGTAGATGGTAAAACATGCATGATTAAATCTTCTTGTAGAAAGAATAAAAATATTTTTCTTTATCTTAATTAAGATAGAACATTGAACAAATAAATGCTATTTTACTTGGAAAATAAAGTAATGATGACTTGACTAGTCTTACATATTTTAAATAAACAAAGCATTAAATTTAAATTAGATCCACTTATGTTCTATTTTAAATATTTAGGTTATTTAATTAAATTCATTTTCTGTTTATGTTCTTTTCTGTTATATGTTATTGAAGGAAATTAATTTTTTAAATAAAAATCCGTGTTTAATTAGTTTAAACTTTGGATATAATTTGATCCAAAACAATTCTAATTGCTCATTTTTCCTATTTTTCCGATCCTTTTCAGTTTTGGAAACGTTGAATGTTATAAAATGAATTAGTTGATATATGGCGAAAAAAAATCAGAGTCTTCTTGAATTATAATAAAAAAAAGAATTTTATTATTAAATTATTTAACTTTTGAAATATTTTAGTTTAAAAAATTCAAATCGTTCAATATTTGTCTTTTCTCATTTTTCGAAATTTTTCGCAAATATAGACTTGTTTGAAAATTTAAGAATGATTTTGATAGATATCCAATAAAATATTAATATTTAAAAAGCTCTCTTGACCTAGCAAGTTATTTACTCATTATTCATATCAAAATTAGTATTAAAAATGTCGAAATTTTAATTAACTATATCAGTCAATCAATTAAAATTTTAACATATTTTATTTCCGCTAAAATTCCAACTGTTCATTATTTGAATCTTCTCATTTATAGGCATATATCTCAAAATTAGACACGTAAAAAATGAATTCGAAGATATAAGATAAAAAAAATCTCGAAATTCTTAAACACATTAAATTAAAAATGTATTTTCCTAAAAATCTTAATAAAGTTCGAATTTAAGTCTAAAAGAACTGAATTAATTATAAATTTGAAGTAATGCACTTTTGATACTTGTATAACTTCCAAATGGACAGCTCTGAAATTTTTGTTCATTCGCTTAAAAGTTTAAATGTGAAATTGTACGAAACTTCATTATGATATTTATTTTTAAAACAAAAAATAGTTTCATTGTGATATGTTAAATAAAAATTATATATAAAGAATAGTAAAACATAACAGTAAAACAGTTCATATGTCTCGAAATCAAAAAGACATTAATGAAAGAATTATATTTTTTTAAAATCTAAATTTGGCATTAAATCTGGCAAAAAACGAAAAAAAAATTATGTTATATTTTATTTTTTTACTTCTATGAGCAGCGTTGAAAATTTGACTCAATTCTGAGTTTACGACAATGAATGTTCATTTCTATAACCTTGTAATTTTGAACCCAGTTCAGAAGACAACGGAACTCATGTATGAAGCTATGGAAAAAACTAGCTTTTGTAGAGTACTTTTTGATGGAACGAACGCGCATTTGCGTTACATATAGAGTAAAACCACTAAACTCTCCCTCCTTTAACACGATGTCAAAGGGATCCTAATCCATAATCCATTTATCGTTGATGCCAACATTGTGGTTGGTGCAAGCCGGGAGCAGAAGTTTTTACAACCAGCCAATGAAGAGATTTAAAATTAAGCCACCTCATTGAGAGCTAGCTCTCTATTCCCATAGCCACAGCGGCTCAAGCTTTTATTTTAGAGTTTTTAGTTATGAAAATAAAATTAAATTTGCTAACATTCTAACTGCATTTTTTTTTTTTTTTTGCTTTAAAGATTATATTAAATAATCATTACATTTTACACGCCTTTAATGCCCATAAAAATTTTTGATAAACTACAAAACAGTAAAAAGTACTAATGTCTTTTTAATTCAATACTTTTCTTGTATAACAAAAAAATATATTTTGTTATATTCTGTTTTTAGATTTGTTATAAGAACATATAGCAAACAAATAAAGTAATTTTTATAACTTAGAAGTCTATCATTGATTCTCTGAGCGAGGACCGAAAAAAAATATTATTGTAAGCTCTGGTTTTCTTGGCCATATAAGA
Organism: Parasteatoda lunata; assembly: GCA_949128135.1. Taxonomy (NCBI): domain Eukaryota; kingdom Metazoa; phylum Arthropoda; class Arachnida; order Araneae; family Theridiidae; genus Parasteatoda; species Parasteatoda lunata. Next base: position 78,549,281 of record OX421975.1, read on the forward strand.
AAAGAAATATTATCATTAATGCATTTTCGATGGCATATCATGCATACTGAATTTCGACAAAATGATCTTAAACTGCCTTTTTCCCCAGGAACATGGGAGTCCATCTATAGAGGTCTGTCTTGACCATCTGGATTTAAAATGCTTGGCGAGTGCCCAAAATATTTTCCCGTCTAGTTTTCTGGAGTAAAGGGGGTTGTGGATAATATTAATCACGATCAGTGTCATGAATGCGCATGCGTAATTCTGGTCACGTTTTCGAAAAATAGGGTATGGACACTGCCCGAAATAACGCATAGCATGAGCGTGCTGGACATAAATATCTTAGAAAAGGTAAATATGTGTTACAGAGGTACCAAATGATTTATTTAAACGTAGTCAAACGTGTTTATATGTTGGATAGAATAGTCTTCTATAGTTAAAAATTCATAAACGTTATCTTTTTGACTTATAATAAGTTAACTAAATAACTAAATTTGATATAGGGTTTATTTCATTTACAGATAATTATCGGTATAGAAAAAAGCAAGAATTTAATGCTTAAAAATACGATTAAATTAATAGAATAAAAATAGTGTTTAAAATAAAATGGGGCATTAGTAATCAATACTTTTATATCTTTATTTTTTGTGCTCGAAACTTAAAATTTATAAAGAGCATTTGGTCGCATTTATTAAATTTGATTTAGTTGATAAATTTCACTTTTACGTATTAATAGTAAATTTGAGAATTAAGTAAATAACACATATGTACGCAGATAGATAAAATAAAAGATAGCTGGTATTGTTGTAGTTATGAAAATGTAAAGAAATATATTGTTTGTGCACGATGGAAAAAAAACTAGAATTGCTTTAAGAATATAAAAATGTAGAACCAGAACTGTAGTTCTTATTGCATGATTAAACTTTTACAGCAAATCATACGAGAAAATTATTTTTGACTAACATCAACTGAGAGCTTTCATCTTATCAACTACTTTATATTTTATTGTATTTTATATAAAGTGTTGAACAGTCGACGCAATTTTGAGTTTAAGACAATCAGTGTTAAAATCCGTAGCTTTGTAACTTTGATCCCAACCCAGAAAACAAAGAAACTCTTGCATCAAAAATTCAGAGAAATTTTCCTTTGTGGAGGACTTCTAATGGAACTAACCCGCATGTGCGTTACACGGAAAGTCATGAAAACCTTTCGTGGTTAACTCGACGGAAAGGGGCTTCTGATCCATGATCCGTTTACCACTGAGGATATTATACGTCAGCACTATAGCCTGAGTGAGCCGAGAGCAGAATTTTTATCAACCAGTAACCGCTGGGAGTCGAACCTGTGACCCTTCTTAAGGAGGTGAACGTTTTAACTCCTTAGCCGCCACGATTTATATCCTTCACTTTGTGAGAATTGGTTTTTTATGAAATTTTTTCAAAACTCTTTATACCATATAATGAGCTTATACAGTATTTAGTACTCTAAGTTATCACACAAATTTTACAGGTTTAAATTCTAATAATGCTTGACTTGAAATTTAGTCATTTTGCTAATTTTTTTTTCCGTAAATATTCACATTTAACGTTGAATATCAGTAAAATGGGCTTGCATCTTGAATGGCTTTTTTGAAATATTTAACAGAGCATTAAGTTATACTTAATATTATTTCCTAGATTTATGTCTTTCTTTTTATCTAGTTAAGATTTTATACTGAAAAAATTTATTTATAAAAGAAAATAGGGAAACAGATTATTAAAAACAGCATCAGCTTTTATTATGTTTTTATATTTTTGTTTTGCTTACTAGTATGGAATTAAAATAAAACTCACATTAGTTTCATTTGAATAAAAAAAAACAACTTCTAAGCACTCAAACATGTGATTAAATGTAGTTAATCAGTCAAATAATATTGTGTAATATATCAGAATTGTCTACACAAAACAAATCTAAGAATTTTTTACTTAGTATTTAAATTCCAAATTGATTTTTAATTACTTCTCTTTTATCATATTTTAAAAGTTTAAACGACATAGCCAATCTTAAAATATCGATAAATTTCTCCGTTATACAAATCCATGTATTTATATGTTATGCATTAAAAAATTTATTTAACTTACATTTAATTTCTATTAACAAACGGAAAATTTATTAATTTCCAAATAACCTTTCCCCTTATTCCATTTACATAATTTGGTTAAGTCATCGTGAAATATTATCATGATTATAATCAGAATCATAAGCCCAATATACATTTAACTAATTTAACTCCCTTGATTGAATTTACGCCATTTCTATTAGTATTAGTTGTATGGCCTCCTAAATAGTGATGTCATAAAGGACGGGAATAAAACATCTTATATTTTAAGTTGCAGTTACGTAAACTTTACAAGACAGAATATTCTTTGTATTTAAATTTTTGATTACAAAAATTATATTAATAATCATAAACCACATATTTGAAATGTAATTAAAAGGTATTGTTTAGGACAAGTTTATGATGGTACAATTAAGTGTTTATACTTACAGAGTTTATCTATTTAAGCAGTTTGATGTTTTGTTTTAAATATTTATTTTTGAGGCTATTTAGAACTATACAATGAAAGAGTACTGTATCGTTTTATTATTTTCTGCATTTGTTTGAAAAAATTTAAATAATGTGATTATTATCTACTAATAATTTTAACAAAAATGAGAAAATAATACAACAATTATTTAGAAATGCTAAAAATAATGTAAATGATGTAGACTGAAGTAACTTTTATCGGCATTCATGTGAACTAAAAAAAATTAATTTTGTGAGTTTTAACCGTTACTTTAAAAAACTTAAATATTCAACTCAATCTTATTTAAATACTTAGAACATGCGTGTAATTGTCCCTTATAGTAATATATCATGTTTTTTAACTGAAAAACCTGGTATGTTTTATAGGAAACTAAAAATAAACTTATTAAAACCAATTTTAATTTCTATAAATAAAGAAAAAGGTTATAAATTTCCTTTCCATTCCCTCCATTAACATCATTCAATTAAGTTAAGCCATAATAAAGCTTTAATTTAGTAATATTTAGAAATATAATTCCACTCTAAACCATACTTATTATACTTTCCTGATTGGATTTGCCACAATGCCATTAACTTCTAATGAAATCTTGTAGTCTCTTAAACAGACTTTTCTTTTGGACGATAATGGACCACCTTTTTTTCATCCAATTTTTTTTACCTCTACTTCTTTTCGCATATAATTGTTTTATTATTTTAGGAGAGAATATTTTTGTTAAAACACTTACGTTTATGATAATAAAAAATAAATGTGATTAAAAGCATAATAGCTAGATTAATAGTCATATATTAGGTAAATTTTATGCAGCCCAGCTTTAGCAATAGACAAGTACAAACTATGTCTATTTGTTAGACACTAGGATAGTTGAATTTAAAAATTTAGCTCTATGCCGTTTTACAGTTAAAGTTCTGAAATAATATCATATCATTTGTTTTCCGCCTAATACAAATTAATATTTAATATTTTGTAGTTTACCATGCATATTTCGTAGTTTACCATGCATCAATTTCAGTAAGTTCCCATCTTTTCATTACAAATTTTCCCCTTTATAATTTGACATAAAAATAAATTTATTAAAATCTCATTTAATTTATATTATTAAAATGATTAATTATAGATTTTCTAATAATCTTTAAACTCATTTCATTAACATCATACAACTAAATTAAACCATACCGAAGTCTTAATATAATATTATTTCGAAACATAAATCCTCTGCATCAAACTAATTTGACTTTCTTGATTGAATTTACCCCACTCCCACTAGCTTCTAATGCAATCAACTCAGGTTGTCTCTTATATGGACGGAAACCATATCGTGATTTTTCCGTTCAAATGATACCGTTTTAACTAAAATTCTGGTTTTAAAAATTTAAGTTCTCATTACCACACATATAGTAAAAGTACAAAACTGAACCATAAATTTTACCGAATAATTGATTTTTGTTCCATGCTCTAAAGATTTCATGATAAAAATACCAAACTTTACCACACATTATAAACCTATATTTTTATTACTAACTTTACCACAGTCATTACTAAAGCGTTTCAATAAAAATTACCGTGAGTTTTGGTGTTTTCATATATCCTAAAGCACGGTTAATTATATCATATTCGTTAGTTTATCATATTATAAAAAACCTACCAAAATTTATCACATTTACAAAATTTTATCACATAATAAAATTATATTTTGTTTCACACATTATAAAACCATATTTTTTTACCAAAATCATTAGCAAAACGCTTTGAAAAAATTACCAATATTTTTGATGTTTCCATAGAGACAAAAACACGATTCAGTTTATCATATTCTGTAGTTTACCATGCATCAATTACAGTAAGTTCCCATCTTTTCATTACAAATACCCCTTTATGATTTAAATTATGAAAAAACTACCAAAATTTTATAACACAATAAAACCATATTTCACATACTAGAAAACCATATTTTATTTCACACATTATAAACCCATAATTTTTACTTGTTCCCGTAGAGACAAATTACAATCCCATAGAAACAATTAAAGTACGTTCCCCCCTTTTCATTATAATTTCTTTCGCCTTTTTAATTTAAAATTAAAGGCAAATTTATTAAAATCGCATTTAATTTACATTAATAAAACAATTACTTATAGATTTCATAATAATCTTTGCACTCATTCCATTAACATCATGCGACTAAACTAAGTCATAATGAAGTCTTAGTAGGATAATATTTCGAAACATAAATCCACTCTGCATCAAACTAATTTGACTTTCTTGATTGAATTTACCCCATTCCCATTAGCTTCTAATGCAATCTACTCAGGTTGTACGGCCTCTTAAATAGACATCTCATATGGAAGGAAACAAACCACCCTTCTAATTTAAGTTGCAGTTATTTTACGCTTATAGGAGAATATGTAAACACTAGTTTAGGTTGTGAGGTGGGTTCTTCTTATCACACACCCACACCTGCTATTATTCTAATCACTCAGAAAACAAGAGGATCTCTTTTGGCGTGATCTTACTTAATAAAGATTAATTACTCGAAGGTGAAAAGTGTACTTTCTTGCCTTCTTTGTCTTACCTAGTACGCCCTAAGTGCTGCTCTCTTAGTTACAGTTACAGTGATTAATTAAAAAGAAAACACAATACAATGCTTTGCACAGACTTTTGAAACATTATTTTAAAAACATTATAAGGTTCTACAGAAATTTTTGGAATTATTTTTGCCCTTGTTTTCAAAATTTAAATCGTACAAACTTAAAATGAGAGCGAATTTATATTAGTAAATTCGAATTTTTCTTTACTTTAAATTTCAAAACTATTTATACCTCTTGCTTAAGTTTTCGTTGCGATCATGTAACTTGTTTTTTCGTTTCTTTTTTACTTTTAAAAATTGATTTAAATTAAAACTGACTTATCTTGTCACTATAATTTCAAATGAGAAGAGTATTAGACGTGAAATATACAAGAGGCTATAGTGATTACACACGCTACTTTAATTTCTAAGTAAAATATTTGCTTCATTACATGACTACATGCACTCTAAATATGTAGATAGATGTCAACTTAATCAAACAATACTAGGTTTAAAATATTTTTTTAAATATTTATGTAACGATTGTAAATTCGAAATTATCAACAAAAAAAATCACAGAATGGATATGTTTAAAAAAATTAAAATATCTGAAGCAGATCTGAATTTCAAAACATAGAAAAAAGCATTTTAGATTAAGCAGTTAGCAAAAATACATTTTTTATTTGATTGGTATTACCAAAGATTAACTTATAAATTTCAATTTGAACATAGTTTTAATTAAAAATTACGCCAAATGGTAAATTACCTAGTTATTACCTATTAATTTAATTATTAATTACAATTTTATTTAATTACAACTATTAATTATATTATTAATTATTTATTTAATATTTAATTACAACTAACTATTTAATTACAACTATTTAATTACAACTAACTTTGCTAGTAATAAATTATAAAATAATATTGTGGCTAAAATATTTTTAATTACATCGAAAAATTAATCGCAAAACACAATAGAAAATATTAAGTAATAAAGTTATTTTATTTGTAGATGCAAATTGGAATATTAAATCATTCATGATCATTTTTTAACATAAAAACTTAGAATTAATGTATCATTTGATTTTTTGGAAAAAAAAATTTTTTTTTTCATGTATGAACATATATTAAAAATTACACCATTGAGGATTACTTTAAAATTTTCTTCAGAAATTTTAGAAAGTATATCCAAGATTTAATTTTTGTTTTAAAAAATATCTTTTTTGTTTGTACTTTTTAGTTTTTATGGTGACTTAATTTCTTTTATAAAGAGTTTTTACAAACTATATACTACTACCAGACCTTACTATCACCAGCCCAAGTTTGTCATGGCAACTGACTGTTTTAAGAAATCATTGCATTTTTGTTTCTGAAGTCTTTAGAAGAAAATCGGAAGGTATTTGGCCTATTTTTTAGCCTATATAATGCCATATACGTGGAAAATTTCAGTTCTAAATTGGTTTGAAGGTAATTAAACAAATAATCAATTAAAAAGGTTTAAAAAGCAATTCAAGCCTTTTCAGATTTTCATCTAATTTTACTTAAAGTTTCAGTTCAATCTTTCAGCTTTATTTTATTCTAATGATGAGTAAGTTGTCAAAGTATGAGTTACTTGAGAGATAGTATCAAATATACTCGAAAAATCGGTTTACCGTTGAACTCTATGATTAATATCTTTTACCATAATATAATGCTAAGTTGGGGTTAATTGACTTGAGATTAAACTTCATCAGGTTCATAATTGAAGCAAATTCCTTAATTAATCGATATAAAGATGTACGATATTGTAAGTAAAGATTTTGATGTGTTTAAGCTTAAAACGTGCCAATAAAGATACTCTTTCAGCAGCACAACAAATTTAATGTAACGAAATAAATACAAAACGTAAAAATCACAAACACAACATTTCTATACTACCACAACCTATGTACTCTGATACTAAAAATTAAAAAATGAAAAAAAAAGTTCTTCCGTATTTTTCCCTCTTGGGGGAAAATGTCTAATCGTTCTCCCTGCCTCAAGTTTTATTTTTCCCTTTTTATAGCTCCGAATATCACTCCGTCCTTAAGAGAAACATCTGACTTCAGAAGAAGACGATGCGTCGAACAGAAAATTCTACAAAGAAAAAAGAAGTATTCTTTGAAAAAAATCGCTTACAACTATTAATCATTAAAAGGTCGAGGCAAGTGAGATTTGACTCCGAAAACACTTAAAATATTTGCAAATTTTCAACACAGATTATGCACATTTAAAAATATCTAAGAGAACTATATGCCTTTAGTGAGTAGCAGTAACAGAGCTCTAAAAAGGGAAAAAAAACTTGTGACTGGGAGAAGCATTAGACTTTTTCCACCGAGAGGAAAAAACAAACAAGAACTGTATTTTTTCTTAGATTTTTTTTTTCTGAGAATGCATAGGTTGTGCGTATATGGAAACGCTGTGTTGTTTATTATTTGTATATATTTTGCTACATTAAACTTATTATGTTACTAAAAGAAAATCTTAAATTGTCCGTTTTAAGCTTAAACACATCAAAACTTTTACTTGTGTTTTGCTTATGATATTATTGATTAAATACTTTCAAAATTTCTAACAAGGTATAGTAAAAAAGAACAGCATTTCTAAATGAGTGATTTATTATAGAGAAAATACGCAAAAATTAATTTTCATGGACTTGGGTTTTGTCATTTTCTATGGCATAAGCTGCATTTTATTTTACATCAGAGCATTTTAGAGTTTTACATTTAGAATTAATATTCAAATTTTAAAGAGATTTAATATTCAAATTTTATTTCTGCTAAAAATTTTGCTTAAATATATTTATGACATTTCATTTAAAAAAGTATAATTTTTTAAGGAAATAAACTGTATTTCTGCTGCAATTCTTAATAGTTTAAACTCAACTAAAATATTTCTTTAAAAATTTTTGGGGTCGTAGCCCAGTAGTTAGAAAATCAGACTCTGATCCGGAGGGAACGGGGACCGATTCTTAACTCCACTAAGACAAACCGAGTACATGTGACATACGTGCACGTAAAATCTATGGACTCGAATGTCCTATGGTCGATCGCTAAACAGTACCATGGGTACAGGGATTTGGAGAAAATTTTATTCCTCTTCAGATCTGTGTCTAAATTGTGGAAGTGACCGCACAAATGAGATTCCTTCAGCAGTACATCAAAATTATGATAACAAGTATCCGGATCCTCCTCGTGGATCTTTCCTAGACATCCGCCAATATTCTATTGTTGAGCTCTAGTGCGACGTAAATAAAATACCTACCTTAAAAATGATTGATTACCAATTGATTACAAAAAATGAAGAAAAACTTTTATTTATACTTATTTATTCTCTATATGAATAGAGTAAAAAAAGTGATTAAACAAAAACTTATGTCATTTATTGCTTTTAAATAATCAATAATTATTAAAATTATGAATTCTAATAAAGTTAATAAAGACTAAGATTTGTTATTATAATTTATAACATTCAATGCTAGCAAAATAAAAAAAAGGTTTTAATAATAAGTGAAGAGTAAAAAAAAATAACAATGTAAAATTTTCATGGAAAAATTATAGAAGTTGAGTAACATCACCTCATACTTGAAACCAGTGAGTGTTATTTTTAAAATTATGCTATCAACTATTTGCTGGTATTTTTCTCTTTGCCCATTTGTTTCTCGAATTTATTGACAAAAAGTTAAATTCTTTTATTTCAAATGCTTCTTCATTTTTGATTTTCCCTGCTTATTTTATCCGTATATTTACAAGAAACACAAAGGAAAAAACCCTGATTACTTAAAAGGTGGTTTATCGTTAAGCATTTTTTTTCTTTTTCAGTCAATAATATGTTCACTTCCAAAGTCATGCTTCATTATAGAAAAAAAAAAAAAACTTTGTTTCAGCGTAAAATGTCGATTATACATTTTTTAAAAAAAAATATAAAACTCAACTCGCTTTTAAAATCAAACATTAAAAAGATGGCACATACGAATACTGGGAGTTCTGTAATCATCATTTTCAAATACATTGTAAAAACAACAACAGATTATCAGAATATTATTTTGGATTTGTTACTTACAAATCCAAAATAATATTATTAAATATTATGAAAATAATATTCTAATAATGAGTTGTTGTTTTATCTTACGCCAATTATCAATAATAACGGGCCTATTTTAAAGCAAAGGGTGCGCTTCTTCTTGTTTTCCAGTAAAGCCATCTATGGCTAAGAATTCACTTCTGTCACACTCATACATCATAGCCCATTTTACAGAGATGACACATTTATACACCATCCATTTATCCGTAGTTAGTAGATATAGCCTGAACCCGAGCATGAGTAATCTCCAATCCTGAACCCCCAGAGGTTATTGATTTGTTCTGAGAAATTGGACGACTTTCTGACTCGGATAGGTTTTGTGTGCAACTGTGATCATTTGGTACACGTGGAGCCTTTTGTCGGCAGGGATCGAACTGACGATCTTTTGGACATGGGTCCGACGTCCAACCGACCAGGCTATCTCGGCCTCATCCCTAGTTTATTAATATTTGAGAGGAAATAAACGATATCTAAATCTGGCAAATTATTATTAGAGAAGCAGAGATTTTTAACATTAAAACGTGTTTAACCGTGCCGTAAGGAACAAAGAAAAGTTAAAAAGCAACAAAGAAAAATTTTTCTCAATATAAATTCGTTATATTCTGATAACATTTTTGTTTTTCTCAACGATTTTGATTATGAATAATTAAACTAGTTTTATTTATTACACTTTCCTTTTTCCTATCAGTAAAAGGCTATTTTCACCACAAGCTTTATGACCATGAAATGATTTTAAAGACGTTACACAGTAACATTGAAAACGAAACATAAATTCGAAAGTATCTTTTTACTTTATTCACAGCAGAATCCCCTATAAATTTTGATCTTATTAAACTGATACAGTAATTTTGAAGTGCATTTTCTTCAATTTCTACCTCTTTGATATTTTTATTTGCTTGTGTTTTTTATTTTTACTTTATTTACTTGGGTTGTTTTAAAAATTCTCTTGCAAATAGAGACAAACTCTACATTGACAATCCATCAAAACTCGTTAACTGTTTTAAGTATAAGTAATTTAACTTTGCCATCTTTATTATTTTTTTTAAAATTAAAACGATGAAAACGTGCAGGCAATAAAAATATGTGTTATAATCAATATATAAATGCATTTATGAACTAGAAATATATAAAAATGTAAAAATATTTGAAACAGCTCATGATTTTTAGGTATTAAGTCAAACTAGACATCATTTCAAGCAACAATCAATATCTTGGAAGAAAAAACACATGCTTTTTAAAGAATTAAAACAAAACAAACAAGCAAAAAAACTTCATGAATTGTGTTAAAAGTTATAAAAGAAAACAATGGTTTTGATTGTTGTAATTACTTATGAGCAAGCAGAGGGCAACAGCCTTAAAAGCAAAAATCATTGTAAAATAAAATATTTTTTCCTGAGAAATGTTGTAATAGCGTTTGATGTGTGATAATATTAGAAAAACCGTAAAAACTTTCGTGAAATATTTATATTTATTAATATTTATATTTATTAATTAATGTATATATATATATATATATATATATATATATATATATATATATATATATATATATATATATATATGTAGCATAACAAAAAAATACAAAAAAACATGAAGAAAATTAAGAAAAACAATAACTATTATTTATTGCGCATAAGCTGCAAGTAAATAGAACTCATAAAATATTGTATTCAAAATTAGAAAGCACTCTTTTTTGCAGATATAATCGTGTGGGCTGATGAAAAGATTATATCTTTTTTTAATTTTTTTATTTTTATTTTTTATATATCCCTTCAAAAGTGTTTTTTATTTATTTATTTTTTTTCTTATTTTTTTTTATTATTATTATTAATAATTTTCTTTTTCCCTTTTTCCATTCGTCTTTAATTTTTCTTCGTCTTATCTTCTTATCTTCATTTTAAACTTATTGTATATATATATATATATATATATATATATATATATATATATATATATATATATATATATATATATATATATATATATATATATATATATATATGATTATTAATCTTTCAAAACTACAATTTATTTTTTTATATAATACACGAAATAAAAATTTATCAAGATTCACGAATTTTATTTTTATAGCAGATATTATAAAATAAGTCTGTGTTTAATGTAACTACATTCATCTTTTATGAATAATTCTATAAAATTTAACATTTGCTATTTATTTTATATTAAACTATTTTAATAAATTTTCAGTTAAACTATTAAAATTTTTTCTGATTCCTTTCTGATGTTAGATACAATATATTTTAATTTTAAATTTCTAAAAAGAGCTGTTGAAAAAATAAATCTTCGATAGATTTTAAAGTATACTCCATTTTTCTTTTAATAAAATTGATTTAAAATATTATCCTCTCTTTCTCAACAAATATACTGCTTTTATCTAAATAACTTAACTGCTCCCTCGCAGTTTTTAAAACCAGAAATATATATTAATGAGAATAATTTTTATCCATTTTTCATCTTTCTTACGTCTCATCACTTCGGAGTGAGTAATTTTTCATTCAGTTTTGTCTCGTATAATTTTATTTTTCAGGAAAGAGAAAGTTTGTTACAGAAAATAAAAAAATTGTGAGGGAATTGAGGTGGATGAGAAAATAAACACTTTTAAAATCTGAAAATAAAGTTCCAGTGTAATTAAATCCGGAATTTCTAAATATTAAATTAATGAAAGTCACTTTTTATTAGTTATGCAACATTTTCATAGTAAAATTTTAACTACATCGTATTTAGGATGCTGCATATATTTAGTACATATATTTAGGTCATATTTATAAATAGTATTATTATATTTATATAAATATTGTTGCACTTTAAATATACAGGATATTTATAAAGTCCCGGAACCATTTTGAAGTTTAATAACTCATAAAATAATGAAGATATAAACAAACTTATGGCATTTATTGATGGAATAACTCATATATTTTCCTTTTCAGGTTTAAATATCTTTGCTTTTGTAAATATCGTCTGCGCGTGTGGTTAATTTCAGATAATTTCATTTTCCAGTCTAAATATCTGTACTTTTCTAAATATCGTGTGCTTATTAATTGCATTTTTCTCTCTTTTGTTTTTGGCAACTATTGCAATGTTATGTTTACTTTTGATGTGTTTGTTCTATGTAGTACTTTTCTATGTGATTTTATTCGAGCGGATATTAAGGAGAATGCATACACCAATGCTGTTTTCTGAAGCGCATAATGTTCTCCGACGAAGCATCCTTTCATGTTTCTGGCATTGTTAATCGCCATAATGTGCGCATATGGGGATCTGAAAACCCCCATGAATACCGTGAGGCACAAAGGGATTCCCCAAAGGTTAATGTGTGGTTTGGACTAATGCACGACCGAGTCATTGGGCCTTTCTTTTTTACAGAAAAGACGGTCTCATCAGTCGTATACTTAGACATGTTGGAAAACTTCGTATTTCCACAACTAAGAGCTTCAGCCACGTGTCTTTTTGCAACAAGATGGTGCACCACCTAATTCGGGTATCATCGTTCGTAGTTCTTTGAATGACCATTTTCCAGGAAGATGGATTGGGCGAGGAGGTCCAATTCCTTGGCCGCCCAGATCACCTGATATAACGCCGCTGGACTTTTTTCTTTGGGGATTTATAAAGAACAATGTTTACAGGAGGATCGTGTCGAACATTGGTGACCTAAAAGCCAGAATTACAACCGCAATAGCCTCTGTGGATGCAGATATGCTTACCGCTACCTGGCGTGAAATTGACTATAGACTTGATATTCTCCTTCCGATGAAAGGGGCACACGTGTAAGTTCATTACCAAGGGTCATGAAAGTTTTTGAGTCTATCTAACAATTTATGTTATTAATTTTAATCTATCTTTATTATTTTATGAGTTATGAAACATCAAAATGGGTCCGGGACTTTATAAACACCCTGTATATTTAGTGTTTTTACTTAAATAATTTGTTACTCTCAATTGATATTTTCGAATTTTTATGGTACGGCTAAAATTTTAATTACAAGAAATACGAATAAACATTGCAATGAATTTTATGCAAATGTATCTAAGCTTATTTAAAACGGCTTATGTTTTTGCTATTTTTATACATTTAAATATTTTAAAATTAATCTTATTTTATAATATATATATATATTTTATTTATTTTTGTTGTTGTTGCTTCTAATGCTACTTGCCAAAACCAGCAAGACTGCATGGTGAATAACGCTTCAGTCACACACACGTCACCACGTATAGAGTGGTGACACTCATACATTCATTTATTCATTCATCCACAGATCGTAATTTTGACCTGAACCAGAGAAAATTCAATTTCTAATTCAGTACGAGATTTATTATGAGGATATAGAGGACATTGTGATCCGACAGCTTTAATGTGCTATATTCACCATTTCATACACGGGTCTATATATATATATATATATACATATATATATATATATATATATATATATACATATATATATATATACATATATATACATATATATATATATATATATATATATATATATATATATATACATATATATATATATATATATATATACATATATATATATATATATATATATACATATATATATATATACATATATATATATACATATATATATACATATATATACATATATATATATATATATATATATATATATATATATATATATATATATATATATTATCCTTTTGATCATCGTAAGTAATAAATTCAACTTTCTCTCGCTCGTATTTTTCATAAGACAGACATAATGGTTTAATTTTATTTTATTTGAAACAGTCGTTGAACAGCCGACCCTTTTTCGACTACTAATGTTTAATCCGCAGCCTTGTAATTTTGAACCCACTCCAGAAGACAAGATAGCTATTGGATCAAGTATTGGGAGAAATTTGCCTTCGTGGATAACTTTTTGATGAAACTAACCAACTTTTGCGTTACATGGAGAGGAAAATCACGAAAGCCTCCCTCGTTTCGGATGCTGAATTTGTATCGACCAGCCATCAATGGGATTCGAACCCGGTTCGACTCATTGGAAAGTAAGTGGTCTATTCCCTGAGCCACCATGGCTCAACCATAATGATTTTCGGTTTCTGATTAATTCACCCGTTAACGTTCTGATTAATTCACCCGTTCTAAGTTATTAAACGATAGATAACGGCCTATGTATCTATATGATATATGTATAATAACGGCCTGCGATTTTTTAACAGTTCGCACTACTGAAATAATAAATTCAATAAATTATGTACTCAATCATATTTCAAATAAGTCAAAAAATAATAGTCTGTTTTATTTATAACACGATTTATTTAATGTGATTCCATCGACTGAGTTGAAATTTCATACACTTTTCACCTATATTTCGTTTTGAACCAATATATTTATATGAAGTATGGTATGTATGAGTAACAGGCAGTTCATTTGACTATTTTGCACTGCAGAAATAAAAAGAATTACTTTCTCTCGGATTTCTCTTAATACAGTAAGATTAATAGTCACGTTCTATATATAACAAGATTTATTTCACATAACTACACCCATCGAGTTTTAGTTTGATTTGTGCACTTTTCACCTGTATTCGATTTGTAACTAATTTCTGCATCAATATCGTATATATGAATCGTACAGAAACAGGCTCGTTTCTGAACTTTTTGAGGAAAAGGAATAATAAATTCTACTTTCGTTCGCATTTCTCCTAAGGCAGAAAGAATAATAGTTGGTTTTATATATAACACCATTTATTGACTGTAATTACATCGAGTTAGAGATTGAATATTACTCGTGTCACCTATATTTCATTTGCAACTAATATTTAGAAAAGTATCGTATGTATGAGAAACAGGTTCGTTTTCGAACATTTAACACAGCAGAAATAATAAATTCTACTTTCTAAGGCAAAAAGAATAATAGTCGGTTTTATATATAACACGATTTATTTAATGGAATTACATCGACTGGGTTTGAATCAGATTAGTACACTTTTCAGCTGTACCCCGCATCAAACTCTAAGATTATTGACTTTTCTCAAAGAACGGTGACAGGTCTTTTTCCATCTATCATTTGCAGGCTACCGGCTGTTGAGTAGGAGGGGTCTTTTCAGACCTCATCAAAAGGCATTCAACGGCAGCAACACGCCAAGGGTTTAAAAGAAAATTACGGATAAAAAGTCATTTTATTGAAAGAAGTCTAGAGTCATTATAATCTCGGTGACATTAGAAAAATTCTAACAAAATGAAAGTAACTGAGATTTATTTTGTTTTACGAACAAAAACGGAGAGAACTGGTAATGGATGTTTGATAGAGAAGCTATGTTTTTTGAAGTATGCGATAAGCGTTGATAAGGGCATAATTATTTACTGTTAAAGTCGTTGTTATGAAATGCGTCGTGCATTTTATTCTGATTTATGTCTTTTATTATATTCAGAATGTAATAGATTTTGGATAAACTATTTTAAAAAAATGTGGTTATGATAAGATGTTGCATTAATATATAAGGTATCAAGTGGCGGTCGTAATTTCCATGAACAACTTTATTACGCAAGGAAGGGAACAGGCACAAACTTATCAATGCATTACTTTCTTTTTTACGTTAGATTTATTATTTGCATAAAAAATAATATTGATGTTTCCTTCATATACAAATTCAATTTTTTTATACTATAATTCCTAAAATAGATAATTTTCAAAGCATAGTAATTTTAAAAAGTTACACTTTGGGTATAGAATTATAAACTAGATAGAAATGTGATTTTCAGGAAAATTTTTTTCAAACAGAGATGAGTATAAAACCTGTGTGCTCGGCTAATGGTCTGTGTATGTAGATTATAAATATTACTGGGCAGCTTAAAGGAATCAATTTGAGCGGAAACTGATTTATATACTAGTTGTTACTGGATTGCTTGTAGGAATCAATTTGAGTGGTCACTAATCTGTATATACTAGTTGTTATTGGATTGCTTTTGGGGAGCAATCTGAGCGGCTACTGATTCAGATAGGTGCTACTAATTTGCTTATAGGAAGCAATCTGAACGGCCACTGATAAGTATACTGATTGTTACTGGATTGCTTATGGGGAGCAATCTGAGTAGCTATTGATGGATATACAGGGTGTTTATAAAGTACCGGACCCATTTTGATGTTTAATAACTCATAAACTAATAAAGATAGATTAAAATTAATAACATAAATGGTTAGATAGACTCAAAAAGTTTCATGACCCTTGTCAATGAACTTCCACGTGTGCCCCCTTCATCGCACGGAGAATATCAAGTCGATAGTCAATTTCACGCCAGGTAGCGGCAAGCATGTCGGCATCCACACAGGCTATTGCGGTTGTAATTCTGGCTTTTAGGTCATCAATGTTCGACACGATCCTCCTGTAAACATTGTCCTTTATAAATCCCCAAAGAAAAAAGTCCAGCGGCGTTATATCAGGGGATCTGGGTGGCCAAGGAATTGGACCTCCGCGCCCAATCCATCTTCCTGGAAAATGGTCATTCAAAGAAGACCTTAGATTGCTTATAGGGAGAAGTATGAGTGACCACTGATTTGTCTGTATATTTAGCCTTTGATCTGCTTAGATATTAGTGAATTGTTCATAGTGGGCAAACCAAGCCCTTAAGTGAAGCCCACTAAACATGCTTTTGCAGCCACTGGATAAGGCCTTTACTTTTAGTATTAATGCCTCGAAAGGGACAGCTCTCTCAAAACGTTATTTTAAAATTTCAAAACAGTCCAAATTATAGAAACATTAATTTCATCGTTTTTTTTTATTTGGAACTAGCATATTCCCTCTAATTAATAAAATTAGGATTACCTTTTCCTTCATGTAAAGAATTAAATTTTCGCCAAATTCTCCTTTATCGTTGTCACCCATAACTAAAGAGTGAAAAATCTTTCGCAAAAGTGGTAGTTCTAAAAAGGCCGATTGCTTTAGATTTTTTCTCACTATCGTCCCTCAACTGTCAGGACCTCAATCAAGAAACAGAGAACAGGCAATCTAGATATCTAGTAAATTTAAGTGGTATGAGAAAAAAATTGTTTGAACATTTTTTGGCCATACTATTTGCATGCCTTATATATATATATATATATATTTTTTTTTTTTTTTTTTGTTGCAGGTTTTACTTTTGAACTAATGTCTTCTTCACCAATTTAATCGTGATTTTTTTTAAATTTTTATAAAATTTAAAACTCTTAAATGAATTAATAAGTGACTTTTCTTGCAACCACCAATATCTGTCCCTTTGCATACCACGAATTTATAAATTATTATTACCACTAAGTTACACCTATATTTCTCACTCTATACTCTCGCTTATTGTTATTGTCTTGAACTTGCAAAAGACTGTATTTTGTTCAAAGTGAAACGTCCCATCTTAAAATCTTTTGAAATATTATAAGCCTTTTTAATTTCAAAATTAAACTATATAGATTCAAAGAAATTTTGAATTAGCTAACGGAAGTTTAGAAGAAAGGAGTTGACATCATTTACTTGGTAAAACTATCAAATTATTAACAAAATTCGAGATATTTGTGCTTATATATGTATATTGTATTATATTTTCAATTATTTTTAACGAGAATAATCTATTATATTAAATTTCATTTTAACTTGTACTAAAAAAGCTTAGTCGCATAAAGTCCAAAGCGAAATTTTAAACAATTTGAATATATAAACTTTATTATTTTTATGTTATTTTTTCTTCTGTGAAATAAAAAAAAATTATATCTTACCTTCATTTAATTTTTGTAATCAATTTTCGAAATTGAAGAAATACCTTTCACTCATTTAAATATCTAATCATAAATAAATTTAATCATAATCAAAACATCATTCGTACTTTCGGTGATTTAATGTGCAGTGAAAAGATAGAGGCTCCAAAGTTGCCACCATTTATTTGTTGGTAAATGCAATTGAAACCTTCTTGCTCTCAAATAAAATAGAAATACTGTTACTTAGTACCAATATCAACCAAAATCTACTGGACCTAATACCTTGTTATAATTAATCTATAACATGGAGTCGAATAAACATTGAATAAATCCTAAAAGTCTGAGTTTTTCAAAAAATATCTTTTAGAACATACTGTCTCTCAATTTTCTATTTCTAAAACATCAAGTATTTAACTTAAAGTGATGTTAAATTAAATTTCTTAAAACACACAACTCTACATGCGGTATGTGTCCACTTGTTAAAAATGAGAGGAAATTGTTTTTGGCATTTTCTAATGACAAAATACCACTGTTAACGCGTTCAACACGATGGAAACATAATCTGCAATTAATGTACCCACCTGTCGATTTAAAATTCTAAAAGCTGATTTTCTAAACACTAATCGACATCATCCATTAGGGTGTAACACTACCTTACATTCTTAAGTTACTAATAATCTACCGCTAGGAATTCCAACATCACCATTTCAAGCGAAAATGAGACTCTTTAGCATGATGTTAATTCGTCACCTTACATTTTCTTATAATCAAGCTAAATTAGCCTCGCTTAAACTAATTAACGATATTGCTTTTAAAGCTTTATTCTTTCATTCATTTCTCATAAATCTCCATTCTTTTTAGATTAAAGTGAGTTTCAAGTATTTTCATTTATTGTAACTGTTATTTAAATAATAAAAATTAATAATTTACTCTTTTTAATACGAAAAATATCTCTAATTGCCTTCATTTAAATATTTTAAATTCGTAGGTTTGTGATTATCTAACGATAAAATACATTTTCATATAGTTTAGAAAATTATTTGCTATTATGAATGGGAAAACTCAGGAAAATATAACGCACCTCTCTGGAAAAAATATTAAAGATTAGTTTAATGTAAAAATGCGGTTTGTAACTGTATCTTATAACCTTTATTTTTTTGAAAATTTTGAGGATTTTATAGATATAATGGATTTAATGCTACTTTATAGTAACTGATTTATTGAACTGTGACTGCATGCTCTTGTTTAAAAAATTTCGTGACAGCGTTGTACATTAGGAAAATTGGTCATTTAATTTTTCAAGAAGAATAGAACTGAAGTACTCTGAATTTACTAGATGTTCAGTGCACTAAAATTTCCGATTAGCATCTAATTTAAAAATAGCAAAAAATCTTATTATTTGTCTTTTGAAAAAAAAATTTCAAAGAAACTCTGCAATAATTTTTTTTATTTTCAGGGGTATAGCTGTAAAGAAAAAATAAGGTTGCGTAATAATAAACTATTAGTGCACACAAGCCATTTTATCATATCAACAGTTACATTTATAATGCTTCAAATGCTCTGGTCTTGATTAGGTAAGATCTTACTAGTTTTACTTGATAAGATCTTACTTTGGGTTAGATGTTACGAATCTCATTTCTCTCTTAACAGCAAATGCATTGTAGTGACCGGAAAATAGTAGCCGCTGACTAAAGTAGACCAATTCTTTTTCTTTTCTATTCTACCTCAATCGCCAGTTTCGTAAGAGCGAGAGAGCGCTAAAAGCGGAAAGAACCGTTGCCGAACAGGGAAAAATTACTTCCGCATTGAGACTGGGCAACCAATTAGCTAAGAACGGAAACTGTCCAGCCACTTCCGGAAATTAATGACTAGAAGAGGTCCCGGAAGTGGTTTCTAATGAGCCACAGCAAAGCTTAAAAAGTGATGACTCCTTTGTCTCAAAATTAAGTTGTTGTCTGATTCTGGTCCACTCTGGTTTGCGCGATATTTTAAGTAATGGAGACGGATAAACCTTTGTAAACCTGTGATTAACCTTGCACATAACGGCAGTTTTGAATTCAGAGAATACATTTAAATTTCATCTGATCTTTTGTATTCAATGCGAGTTTATTCCATAAATATTTTATTGTTTGATTAAATGAACTCGTATTTGATAGTTCATAATTATTATTTTACATTAATGTTTAAATTTTAAAAAGTAAACGAATACAGTAAAACAGTAGCTATAGATATGAATTATTTTTTCAATCTGATAAGTTCAAGCCATTATCATTAACTAAAGATCAATTCCCTTTTCATTTAAACATTTTTCTTGATTTGCGTTTTATTTATCGGGTGGCAAATAAAGAAAAAAATACTTAAAAGGCAAAATATAAAAACAAAATCCAGTAACTAGTTTCACACTTGTTGGTATCATATGATGTGACAGAACCTGATATATGACCTAAGTTACCTTCAAATGGTAACTTTGACTTTTCTTTAAAAAGAAAATTAGAATTTTTTTTTTTTAGAAAAAAACGCTTGAGTGGCAAAAAATTTGCTACCCACTGGCTTGAGGAAACTGTTAAATATCAAGGTTGTTGGCAATTTGCTGGTAATACCATAGTTTCTATTGAGTGCTTCTATTAAGTGATAATTTATCAGTGTGAAAATAATTACTTAATAATTATTAACGGCGATTGAACAAAAATTTGAGTACCTTATCAACTTTGGTCTGTAATGGCCTATATGAATAGTTCTAAAGTTTTAATTTTTTTTTTTCATGGGTATTACTGATTGGACGGGTGTGAGTGTTGAATTTTCGAACGCTAATTTTCCTTAAAAGCTTAGAGGAGACATTAAACCATAATTCATAAGAAAATTCGGTTTTCATTGCCTACATCTCTTTAACTGCCACAGAGTGTCAAAACAATTAGTATGCGTCAAAAACTTGAAGCGAGGAAAATGCTGCAATTTTTATGCATGACGTAACTTTCTGATGACAAAAGAATGATAAATAGAACACAACGTTGAAGTGAATGAAAGATCTCTCTGAATTTTTAAGCAAGTAACTTTGTGGTTGCAAATTTTCTCTGTGAAATGTTTTTTTAAAAAAAAATTAAGTATGAAAAATGTTAAAAAATTAAGAAAGTTCATTTTTTTAAATTGACAAAAATTTAAAATACTTGTGTTTTATTGATGAACTAAGGACCAAGAGAAGCTGCAAACTTATCTTGAACAAGTGGATAAATCCTGAGTTTCTCTAACCGATGTTGTTTCAAAAATTCCATTTCCAAGTACGTGATAAGTCAGATTTGTTTTTAAAGAAGACTTTTCAAGATTTTTATATAACATGTATATTTACCTTCACCAATATTCAGATTCTACTTCATTAATTATATCTTTTAAAAGTTATCCAATCCTAACAATTTAACGAGTGCATAGTATTGATATAACTTAAAAAAATATTAACTAAGTATTTTCAAATGATGTCAATATCCCTCTATAAAGATCGACAGATAAGAACTTTTTTTGAGAAACAGTTTTAAATAAAAAGCAACTGGTGCCCAAAAGGGTAACTTTGACTACCATTTGAATTTTAATTTAAAGAGAAAGCTATGAAAACGTATTTAAATATCATATATCAATACTTTCATACCATAAGCATGTCCATAGATTACATTCTCCCTCAAAGTATTAGATAACTACTCGAAATTTTTCTAGGATTTCAAAACTACCCAAAGTAATTCCAGAAAACAATACTTTTTTTACTACCTGAGCGAACTATTAAAATATGGAACCTGGGGGATCCTTTAATACATAAATTTAAAAAAAATTCTTCGTTGAGATCAAGTTTCGAACCATTTCTTTGTTTGAAGTTACCATCATTCCGATTCGATTACAGTTCAACAATAACAAAACTCTTTAGTTTTAGTGTTACTCAGTTATTGTAGTTTTAGAACGTTTTAATGGTAAAACTGATAAGAACTAGTTCATATAGACTCTTTAGGCTGATGCGAGCTAGAAACACTGTTGAGAGTAATTTCCAAGCACTACAATGTCCGTGGAAATAAAATTAATTAAAGAATACAATTAAATATTGTGATACTCCATTGTTTTGTGAAGCACTAAAAATCGAAATAATTAAAAATTGACAACTTGGAAGTTGATTTATTCTTAAACAATGTGTCAAACATCGTGTTGAGCTAACTTTCAACTGCTTAATTTATAAATAAAAATTATCTGTTTTTATCAATTAATCTAATCATAAAAAAATTTATATTAAAAAAAATATTTTTATAATTTAATTTTGTCTATTATATTATTAAAATTATTTAAAATACCATATAAAGTATGAACAAAATTGAAATTTTGTAAAAATGTCTAAAATATAATAGACTACTTACAACTTAACTAACCCACAAGCACCAGTGATTATTTTATTATTTCTTACACTCAAATAAGATTTTTTAAAGGCATAAGCATTGCCCAATTTCTCGACAGTTCTATGGGATATTAAAAAAGTTAAACTCCTCTTGGAATAAATGGTTCCTAGTCACAAGAAAAGCGATAATTTTGCCCTCATCGTGCCAATGGACTAAATGGACTTTTATTCGTATATTCATGTAAAAGTATAACATAATTGATATTTTGTTAATAAATTTTTTATGACTTTGTCAAATCAAAAAAGACAATTTCTTTTAACTACATTAATTTGATTAGTACATATTTTAAGATTCTAACTCTCAACATGCAATGCATAAAAAAATGATGCATTTTTCATCAGAAATAAAAATATCGATTAAAAAATTATTATATTTCTTCTCTGTAGGAAACATCACTCGGAATTAATTGCTCTTTAATCTTCGAACAGCAGGAGGCACAATTTTTTTTCCATTTTCGTAAAGAAACCCTCCCGACAGAATCAGTCGTTAAAACTGGTAGGGGGATTCATTCACTTACTTTTTGATGATATTGACCCCGAACAAAATGCATGGAGTTGACATTAACGATGTGGCCCCAGACGACAGACAACATCTAAATCGCTATCATCTATCACTGAAAGAATGGAAATGAGAGCAGCTACAGTGAGAGCTGCATTTAAGCTCGATGAAAAGGAGTTGGGGAGGCAGAAAAAATATAATAAAAATAGCAAAATAAATAACCTTAATTACATATCTTCACGTCTCCCTACATAGACTTGGTGATGATGGTCAAAGTCTTCTTTGGATTATTGAAGCTTACAATAGATCTTCTTTAGGGATCGTCTTGTGCAGTTTCTCGTTTTTTTTTTTTTTTTTTTTGTATAAAGGGGTCGCTTATCTCTTTGATGATTCCACGAATCTTCTTTGTCCTTTGATCCCGAAAGTGTATCCCCTGATAATCAATGGCAATATATATTTATATAGGCGTTAATAGAACTATTTCTTTTCTTCTTATCTGTTGATTAGATAAAATGAAGAATAAAGGAAACGGTTACGGTTTACAGTGTCTATTATTCCCTTTTTTTTGCATATCTAAAACGTCATACACATAAATAAAACGTTTGGCAAATGTTGAAAATTCATTGATATATATATATATATATATATATATATATATATATATATATATATATATATATATATATATATATATATATACCTATATATTATATATATATACCTATATATTATATATATATACCTATATATTATATATATATATATATATATATATATATATATTGCCCGAGAACGATTTCTATTACATATAGGGGGGAGTTGTAAGATCAAAGTTTTAATTTTTAATAATATCCAAGAAATTTTCTCGGATCCTCAGAGAAGACGCCTTTTAATTCTGAAATGTTATATAAAAAAATATGCCTTCAATATAATTAGCATAATTATTATAACTTTTTTTTAATTTAATTGGCATGCACGAGACTTATGCATATCTTTTTTTTTACTTGAATGCCCGAGGCAGGAAATCCATGTCTTATTGTAGATTTTTTTTTCCAATAGCATGCTCTGCACTTTACGTTCTTCTCCATGAAAGATTCCGGAAATGCTGCTCATTTTACAGGTAGGCTCCTGTGCGAAATCATGGAGTTGAGCAGTATTTTCCTCGTCACACTTAGAGATACCCGTTAAAAGGACAAGTACACAGAAATAGAGAGAGAGACAGTCAGGCATGAGAAAGACTCAAACCCCCGACCGATGGTATGGCAATCACATGCCCTTACTGCTCGTCCACTTGACCAAGTTCTTATTATGGTTGCTTGAATGTTCTGGAACATGATTAAGCTCTTTTTGTATAAATGTGTGTCCTAAATCTCCTCGCTCTTTCCAAAATAGTTTGAAGAGCCGTGTTTACCCATGGGATAAAGCACTCGCCTTCCAATGCTGTGAGGATCTTTCAAATACGAGCTATGTCTGCTAAATATGAATTCCACATTCGGCTAGCATTATCCACAGTGCTCTCGTAAAATATCCTCAGTTTTAGACGTATCATGGGTTAGAGTCCCCTTGCTGTCAGGCTGACCGTGGGAGTTTCTCGTGGTTTTCCATAACGAAGGCTAGTTTGTCACAATTCTTGACCCAAGAGTTCTCTTGTCTTCTGGGTTTTACAAATACAAAGAGGTGAATTGTCTCGTAGTTGTAAACTCAAAATCGGGTCTGCTTTCATAAACACAGTTTATGAAAAAAGCTCTACTAATATACTAGTTTGACAATTATGAAAAGAAACTATTTTAATATGAATATTCGATTTTATATGGTGAATATATATCATATATATGATTATGACGACCTTATATGATCTAATTATGATTGTATTATTCTTAATATTATATTCGAACCTCTCTTTCCCGTAGAAAAATTACGTGGCGCATTACGCAGTCATCAGCCAGTACGCTGATCTAAAAAAAAAAGAGTATTCTTGGCACACATTAGAATTTAGATTGTGAAATATAGAAATCAGTTATTTTTTTCTAGATGCTTTATCATCGAGTTTCATGGCCCTAACCATTTGCTTTAAACGCCAGCGTCTTTTTACATGTCCTGCTATAATAACGCTAACCAACGTTTTAAACAACATAATAAACTACAAATAAATGCCTTGAAAATACATTGGAGGCTGTTTATATATCTCTTGAACAACGCTATTAACATCCGGCTTGTTTGAAGGCAAGTATTTTTATGTATCATATTTCACGGTCTTTTTCTCTAATTAAATCAGCTCAAATGAGTTTTTCTTATAAAATGTATTGCATTAGCAGTCCAAATACGATATAAAAATATTTTATGAAGTATACATATTTCTACCAGTTTCACAAAAATGCAAACCAGATATATTTGCTGATAAAAATCTTATCAAAAATCAGTAAAGACAAAGAAAAAAAAAAAGAATAGGTAATTATTGATTTTAATTTACGATTTTCATAATATATAAAAATTTAAAAAGATTTTATACCCATTAGCAATGCCGTTATCCTTCAAAATTAACGATCGAACTTTTATCTCGCGAGACGATTTCGATTAAGATGAAAATTAAAGCACGCTGTCTCCAAAGTCCACACACTGATGTCCATGCTATAAGTTCGATCGCAAACATAGGGCTGGTGATATTTTCACGCTTTCATGAAAGCACCTTAATGACTCTTAATCCGATAATTAAGGCTGGGCTAATGACGCAGTAAAACGAGCATTTTTAGAATGTTCATTACAGCATATGCTTTAAGTTTATAATCACGCCATTAATAATCACAGCATAAGCTGTTGAAATCTGAAATTCAAGTAACATGATATTTAAGACCAGATTATTTCTCTTTAACGAAAATGACATAGGCTTAATGTGATTAAATCTTTTAGAGTTACGTTCAAATTTTTTTTTTAAAAAAATTAAAAGTCTTATAAGCTAAGGATAAATTTAGGAAAAAGCATTAAAATTTATCCGATTTCGTGATTAAGCTTTTTAAAACCAATTAAGTCCCGTTTTAATATTTCATCAAAAGAGAATCAATTATAAATTTGTTGAAAAATTTGTCTCTATATATATATGTATATACGAATAATAAAAAACAAGCAATACATTTCAATTACTTATCAGTTAAGACAAATAAATTAGTTGTAATAAAATCGACTCACGACTATGTAGCTTTTATTAACTGGAAATTCATCTTTTTCTTTTTCTATTCATCACATTTTCCTCTTTAATAAAGTCAGGTCGGTTGACGACAAAGCACACAATTTGAAGAGAAAAAAAAAATCACAACAATTTCTAACTTGGCTTATGCAAGAATTGTACCAAAAATATTCACAAAGAATTTAAAAAATTAACTAAAACTAAACGTTCGGACCTAACGCAAATAAAATGAATAGCATACCATGTACTTATAAGTATGGATTTTGACGATTCAGGAAAATAGTTTATTGATATTATTGATATACAACATACATTTGCAGGCTTGTGTGCTCAATTAAGGCTTATAAACCTTTGTCAGGTTGAAGAACAGATAGCACAATATAGAGAAAGACATCACAAAGAGAAATATAGAGAATATAGAGAATACATCCAGTATAGAGAATACATCCAGGGTTACGGCGGGATTCGAACCCGCCACCTCCACGCTTAACAGAGCGTTTGGCGGGCGATACCGCTCGGCCAGGGAGGCCCCGAAAGAAAATAGAGTATTTTTATTTTTATTTATTTATTTCACGGTACAACAAGCATTTGGAGGCTTGTGTGCTCATTTAAGACTTATAAACCTTTCTCAAGAGGAAGGAGATATGGCAAAATACAGAGGGGGATAGCATGAAGATAAATCGAAGGGTAACAGCGGGACTCGAACCCATTGTCTCCAAGGAGCGTTTAGTAGGCGATACCACTTGGAAAGGAAGGACCCATAAGTTTTTGTTATTGAAATATTTTAACATCAGTTTCACGAGTTAATTCCTATGATCCTTGCAATTTACCACTTTAAATTATTTAAGTTAATCATCTTGGCAAGGTCTTATTAGCTGCACTTTTCAATGTTCACACGCGGCTGTATATGTGATAATAAATAAACAAATAAGAACGGGTCAAAGCCTCCTCTTTAAAGAACGGAAGGGGTTATTTCCAATTTTACCTTGACCATTGGGAAATCTCTGTGCTTATAGTTGAGTAGGGTTTATAAACTATCCCTTTTATTGGCTTATAAACCTACACTTGTATGTGAATGAATAAATAAATCGAGAAGAATATAGTAGTTCATTTACGTCGTACTAGAGCTATCGAATGGGCTATTTGTGATAATCTGAGAAACCTCCCTGTCTGAGAATGATTCGAATATATGCCTTCACGATTTTAATTTTATAAAGAGAGTCGCTCCCTCGCTTTAGTAGATTGACGATCTACGAGTGAATTCCGCATATTTCAGTAGAGTAGTTTAACGAGGGCTGATACCGTGAACCCTCGGTTCTTTCACAGGCAGAACAACATGTTCACTTGTGGTCTATTGCTCATTGACCACAACCAACGATGACATATTTCAGTAATCTGTAGTTGTTGATTGCATAAGTCACGAAGAAAAGATTCCGCCGTAGCTTACAGATATTGCCCTTCCACCAAACGTAACACTGGATGGACGTGTCTGTCACACTTTTCTAACATGTGCTCTTTGTTTTCCAATTTTACTTGATCTTATAACCTTTTCTTATTATTTTGTACGTAAACTTGAATGCTTGAATGTGAATAAAAAAATCAATGTAAACGGATCGCTATTGTCGTTTGTAAGTCCTTATACAAAAGTCATTGTAAAGGTAAGCAAAAGGGTTATGAGTTCGTGAGTTCTATGAATACAAATCTCCAAAGTGTCTTACAGCATTAAGTTGACCCTGATTTTCGGAGTCTTGGGTTCTAAGCCAAATCGTATTTTGAATGATATAATTCGTCTCTCAGAAGTACAGTCACATACATGGTAAAGAGATTTATTTTAGGAAAGGTGTTTTTCAATGTATTTCAATGTGTTTTGAAACATAAAGGAGCTTCCCTGTATAATCCACATCAACATTTAACCCCCTTTCTGAAGTGAAAATGTATCTAAAGCGCTCTTTTGTAATGATTTTTTGATAACATTAACAATAAAATAAGGTGCTGATAAGTAATATCGATTAATGGTGACAATTACTGGTTGTAATTGATACAACTTGGGAAATTTTTGAAACAAAATTTGGTGTTTTAAACAATACTAATATAGCTTAAGATGATGCAAAAATGCTTAATTTGGCAACCTCTATTTTACGCCGCGCAGTGGACTGATTGTGCACTCACGGTTCTCAGTAGAACGACGTAATAAAGCATCACTGGCTGCGTTAAGTAAACGTGACCACTTTGATTAGTCTGCGTAGGGACCGAGGGTGAGCAATATCGGTTCTCGTTAAACTGCTTTATCCTAAAGTGCATGACTTAGCTTGCTATCGTCTGGATACCAAAGCAAAGGAGTACTCCAGTCTGCAGAGGATGAAAATTTTGATGACATATCTTCGGATCATCTTCAGGGATGTTTTCCAGACCATCACCAATCATTCCCTGACCATCACTAATAGTCCATTGTGCAACTCTAGTGCGACGTAAATAAAGTACCTACCTACTTATTTTATTTAGTAAACAGTTGTTAACTTTGTTTCTCACAATCAATTGATTTTCTTTGCAATAAGTTAACATTTTTCAACCTATAAAACTATAAAAGTTCTCATTTATAAATGTGAAAATTCCTAGACAAGGCTGAACTAAATCAGTAGCTTTACGGTTGGGCATCAGGGCTGTTCCAAAATCCCAAAATGGAAGCGTTGAGATAGTGCTTTGGAATCCCAGCATAACCCTAGAATTATTATTTTTTTTTTTTTTTGGTTAATAGCGTTCACTTGGGTATATTTCCCATTGGTCCCAGAAATGCCAGAATTGCTACTCTCTTATCGTTACCCAGTGAGCACCTATGGCTAAGCCACGGCGGTGGAGTAGCATCGCCCACGTCATACAACCACAGACCCGTTTAAAGGGCGGGTTACATTCACACAATAACACAGAAGAAAGGACATAGAACACGCAGAGAGAGAAAGAAACATCCATGCCCTGAGCGGGATTCGAACCCGCAACCATCGGCTCCGCAATCAGGCACGCTAACCACTCGACCACCTGGTCGGCCCCGTAGAATTACTAAATTATATATACTATCTATTCATTATTACACATAAATATGCATTAAATATAACATGTGCGATCCTTAAAAGGGAAGGGGATCTGCGGAAGAACCGGAATCGATCCTCGTTATATTGTTCTACCGTAAAGTCCTCGAAAAAGTGCAACCCCCCATTAAAATTTAACCTAGGATGCATATATTATTTTATAATTATTTATTTATTGTTACCAAACATACGCTGGCTTGTATGTTCACTACAAAGCTTAGCATGCATGCCCTTGTCAATTCGAAAAGCAGATAGCAAAAGATAGAGAACGGCATTATAAACATACATCCTGGAACACGTGGAATTCGAACCTGAGTCTTCAACGTTACAGTAAATGCAACTTTGCA
Organism: Parasteatoda lunata; assembly: GCA_949128135.1. Classification (NCBI taxonomy): domain Eukaryota; kingdom Metazoa; phylum Arthropoda; class Arachnida; order Araneae; family Theridiidae; genus Parasteatoda; species Parasteatoda lunata. The sequence continues at coordinate 78,578,746 of OX421975.1, forward strand.
ATGTCTTTATCTAATTAGAGCAGTCTGTTCTTTAACTTAACTGATGTTCATAAATTGTACTCTGTAATGAGCAGACACAATGGATGTGTAACAAGAAATACATAAATTTGCCTTAAATATATATACAGGCTTGTGTGCTTAATAAGAATGAAAACGAGGCAACAATCTTTGTGTCCTGTCTTTGGTGCTCAAGCAGAGCTTACTTATTAGTAACATTTATTGTTTTGTTTAGATTTAGTGCACTATAATAGTTTAATTAGTTTAATGCTATAAGGTTTTTTCTGTTTTAAATTGGGTTATGAAGAAAAAGTCAAACAGTCCATATACCGTATGATTTATTATAAAAATAATATATATCAAGGTCATTGACACAGAACAAAATACAATGAGTGTTATGTTTATTGTTATTATAATTATTATTTTATCAATGCTACGAAACTAACCTACCTTAAAATTATAATACTGCGAAAAAAAACTAACATTTATCATAGAGGCTTAGTTTTATGGAAAAAAAGACGAAAGAAGTTAGACGAAAATAACGTATTCTTCTTCAAAAAAAACTCAATATTTCTGGTTCTCAAGGCAGAAAATTTCAGTTTTGAGGACTATTTTTTGCATTGTTTTAGCTTTTCTAATAATAATCAATCACAATTTGCATATATACAGGCTAAATGAAAATCCAGAATTTAAACAGAAATGAACCTCTTTCCCTCCACATGATATGTTTAATTTTTTTTTTTTTTTTTGAAAAAGATTCTACAAATATGTCTTTACTGTGGGTATTACAGAACACCATGTAGACAATTTCAGAAAATGATTTTAAAATTCATATTTAACTTTTAGTAGAATGCGTATTTTTGCTTACACATAATTTGATATAATATGTTTTACCTACCTATGATAACCACTATCACAATATATTCCCTTTTTTATGTTGTAACTATTCTTAACACTTATGACGAGAAATATTATAAAATATTACTGATAGTTAAGGAAAATGAAAATTAAGTGATAAAAATTGAATCGCAAACCTATTTAACCACTTGGGTAGAAAATATCTTTATGAAAAATTATACGTCATCTGAAACAATTTATAACTTCCATCCATTAAACAGCATTGCTTTGAGTGTATGAGACAAAAATTGATTTAAAGTATAAACTTTTCATTTATCTTTCCATTTAATACATTCTAAACTGGCGGTTAAAAGTATTTTGACAGATTTTGGGAACAAACATTTCAAGCATTCTTTTAATAAGTTGAATTTTACAACAGCGCCAAGAATATTATGATGTTGACTTTATTATCATCTTTTAAAAGGATAAGATTCAGTCGTTTCATTTCACGGTTATAGTTTCAAAATGTCTATCAAATTTTGGCAGGTACTTTATTTCAACTATTCTATGATCGATACATGCCTGTTAGCTTTTTAAATCTAAGAAAAAGAATAAAAGTACGCAGGGTAATACTATTTCCATAGTTCTATTTATATAAAAAGTTAAACATTAAAATAGTAATATTATGTAAGAAGCTTATTGAATGGTAGTGCATTAGTTTAAGTATATTTCATCAAGTATGTTCAATGAAAAAATATCATTAAAAGCATAAGTTAAAGTATACATTAACTGCTAATTGATAAAAAGAAAGAGATATATTTTAAAATACTATTTTTACGGGAACGATAAAGACTGTTTTGATTTGAATGATAAAAACATTCGTTTTATAAACGTTTTTATAAACGCTTTGTGGACATTGCGAACATTAAAACCGATTGTTAATTGCCTTTATAGTTATTTATTATTCTTATATTCTCAAAATACTAGTTTTATTTAGATGATAAAAACTATTTTGAAGTCTTAATATAAATTTAATTTAGTCTTAAAAGTACGTCAAAAACTTGATCTAATACTAATATTTATTTTTAATATTTTTTCGTCATTTTTAGAAATATGTTCTCTTAAAGTAAATAGGAAAAATGGCACAGTATAAAATTTATGTTATTATATATTCCATTATCCATAACATTATAACTATGCAGTAAACTTTAATCTTATATAATGTATAAATTATTAATAAACGTTTCTTAAACATTGGGATCATTAGAACAGTTCTTTAATTGCTTTTGTATTTATTTATTGGACGTTTATGATGTTTCATGGATCAAGAGAAAATATTACATATTTTAAAATTCTAATTCCATTGAGATGATAAAAACTATTTTGAAATCTTAATATAAATTTTATTTTGTTTAAAAGTGTGTCAAAACTTTTATCTAAAACTGTATTTAAAAATATTAAAAAAAATTACAAAATTTTCCTACTTATGATCTTTTAAAGTTAGTATGGTAAATCATAAGTAATTTTGTACATTTTAAAATTTATAAGATTATACCTTACATTCTAATTATGCATTACATTTTGAACATTATCTAATGTATAATTGTATAATTTTTTATAAACATTTCTTAAACATTGCGAACATAAGAACAGTTTGTAATTACTATTACATTTATATACAGTTCTCTTAAGATGTTATGAATCAAGAGAAGATTTTAAGATATTTTGCAAAACATACTTCGATTCTTTTTTACAGAAAATAAAATTTTATGCATTGATACTTTATTGAGTTGTTGTGCTTTTGAACCTAGTGTTATGACTGTAAAAATTGAATTAAGTTTTACTTATTATCTAATTTAAATTATGCATTATCCTAATTGAAAATCATTTTTGCCTATAATGTAACACTGAAATTTTCTAAAGTTTGCAAGTCTGTTTAATATCTTATCTGAAAAAATTAAAACTTATAGCAAAAAAACTAAAAATTCAGGGAAAAGTAACTAAATGACAACGAAAAGGCGTGTAAACTGGAAAAACTATCACGTGGGTGTGAAAAGTAATATGATACTGGACATAATGTAGTGCAAAAAATGACTTTTTTGCTTTATTTTATTTTAAATGTTTGATCTTAATCCTAGGAATTTTGAGACAATGAAATTCGCACTCTCAATCTTTATTTCTATTAATCACATGAAACATATTATAACAAAATTAAAATTTATATTTTATTTATTATTATTTTATATTATATTAATGCATTACTCATAAAATTTAGCAGTTGCTAGATGTTATAAATTTTACTTCATTCTAAAACATATTAAGGCAAAATTTAAATTGATAGTTTAGCTATTTCATGCTTATAAAATACGGAAGTTGCTAGATGTTTTAAATTTTTCCTTAATCTGAAACATGTTAAAACAAAATTTAATTTAATATTTCAGCAATTTCATGTTCATAAAAAATGATATTTGCTAGGTGTTTTAAATTTTACCTCAATCAAAAACATCTTAAAACAAAATTTAAATTGATAATTCAACTATTTCATGCTCATAAAATATGGTAAATGCAAGGCGTCATAAACTTTACCCCAATCTGAATCATGCTAAAACAAATTTTAAATTAATATTTTAGCTATTTCATGTTGATTTAATATGGTGGTTGCTAGATGTTATAAATTTTACCTCGATCTGAAACATATTAAAACAAAATTTAAACTGATATTTAAGCTATTTCATGTTCCTAAAATATGGTAGTTGCTAGACGTTATAAATGTGTGTAAAATTATAATGAAAGTAAGTAAAACTGCTGATAAAATTATTATAATTATTAGCAATAAATGTAAATTAATTGTAAATAAAATATAATTACGGTTTAGTAATGTATTTTACAGATAATTATCCTTTCTGTATCATTATATTTTGTATTAATAACTTTAAATTGTTATAGTAAAAATCAACTATTCCAAAAACTCTGTTACAATTTTCCTTATATCATTTTATAAACACAAAAACTGAGCATCCTCTTTAACAAGCCACCCAATGCCAAGACAGTTTGTTTAATTAATCCGATATTCGCCTTCAATGGTCTTTAAGAGAAACAGATAAATCGGCCATATCTTCATGAGCCTCAACCACACGCATTTCATTTCATTGGTGCAGCCATCAATAGGATATTGGCCAATTAAAATAATCTCACGCTCTCCCTGGAATAGGTTTGTGATAACTGCAAAACGAATCCGCGGAGGAAATGAGATTAGTTCAATTAGGCAAATTACTACTCAACTCCTCAGCGTTCGAAACAAATCCAAAATGAATAGATAATTTGCCTAGTACACTTCTATTTAAAGAAAACGTTAAGAGTATTTTGTTTAATGTAGAGAATAGAAACAAATTTAGTTATTTTTATTCCATCATAAGAAATATGAGATCCACATTCTTTTTTGCTTTTAATAATATTAAATATAATTATTAGAATACAAATTTGTTTTTTTTTAAATAGATTTATTTTTTTTTTCAAACATAATGGGATGCAAATTTATATCCAGTCTATGTACTGTTGACATCACTTTTAACACTGACCACTTGTCCTTCGCTGTAAAAAGATACAATTTATGTCCCGAGATTCTGCCTAAAAAATGCCAGTATCAAGAATAGCAAATATACCCATTACGCATCTGAAATTATGCAGTGGGTTCGAATCCCGATATAACACTGGATGTATATTTCTGCTGTTTTTTATAAAGTTGACCTTTTTTCTAAACTGAGAAGAGTTTTTATACAATTCTTTGTATTTCCAAAAAAAAACAACATATATAAACATACACCGAAGAGCCATTACATTATGACCACCCTCCATCTATAACAATGTATGATAGTATGGTGTGGGCAATGTTTTCATGGGGCGCATTAGGACCCATAATCCTCATACAACAATCCCTGACGTCTATAAGCTACTTGAACATAGTTACAGACCAGGTTCACCCATTCATAGCAACAGTTTTTCTTGCGGGCGATGGTGTTTACCAACCATGTCATAAGGGTCGAATCGTCCTGGATTGGTTCGAGGAACATTCCAGTGACTTTCACCTCATGTCTTGGCCCCCAAATTCACCTGACCTTAATCCAATAGAGCATTAGTGGTCCTACTCGGAAAACCAAATTCGTGTTGCCACGCTACCCCCTCACAATGTGAGGAAATTGCAGGACCAGTGGGTGAGCGCTTGGTACCAGATGTCTCAAACTACCTATCTGGAATCAATGCCACGGCGGGGGCTAGCAGTTTTGAGAGCTAAAGGTGGTCCTACATGTTATTAGCAGGGTGGTCATAATGTAATGGCTCTTCGTTGTATGTAATATAAACATTAATAAAGAAATAACAATCAACGTAGTTTGATATATCTGAGTTTAGCATCTTTAAGACTCTTTAATTAAACATTTAAAGCCATCATTCATGTTTTCCTTTACCCCTTGTGATATTGTAGAAATTATATTAGAATAACAAATAATTAACAGTTATCTTACTTCTGTAAACAATTTTAATAAACTGCCATCCTAAATAAACCAAAGATGTGTTAACAGATACTTTTTGTTAAGAGGCATAGGCGTCCGAAGGTTAAAATTATCAAATGAATGGTAATATGAGTGAAAGTTCTAAAAAACATTTTAGATATTTTATCGTGATACTTTAGAACATGTCTTAAAAGCCCTTTATTCGATTAAATTTACGTTTCGCTTTAGTATTTGTTACTAAATATGTGGAAATAAGAGCTATAATTTTTAAAACTAGAATTTCCGGTAAACAGTTACCATATGAACGAAAAAATTACCAAATGAATGCCACATATTTTGTTTTGTTTTTTGGTTTTGTTAACCATAACTCCTTTTTTTTTACCAGAGATGTCATTACGTTTCAATTACCTCCATTCTCTATGCAGTAGTAAAACAATTAAATTGTTATTAAAATCGCATTTTTCAAAACACGTGTGTTACAGCAGCCTGAATTTAAGCTCTGAAACTACTATTTCTGAAATCTAAGTGACGTTAAAGAAGTTTTTTATTGAAGTGTCAAGGTGGGAATAAATGAAGGAGAATTAAAGCTAATGAAGAATTCAATTTTTATGTTTACAGGCACAACTGTTTGCATTTTTTTTTCTGAGATAGAATATAACTATTTTTAAATAACACATACAAGATTACATTCTTTAAAATTAACATTTAACACTTTTATAGATATATATTACCAAACTACTACCAATATATCAAAATATACTGAGATATGAAAATATATATTAATCAACTTCGTGCTATTAACTCCAGTTTTTTCCAAAGTTACAAGATTTATTGCAGTAGTAACACAAGTAAATTATTATTAATGCTGCAAGTCTCAAAACAAATGTGTGTTACAGCGAGAATTTCACTTCTGGAACTACTACTTTTGCAATCTAAGTGGCATTAAAGAAATCTTCTATTAAAGTGTCGAGGCGGCAATTAATGAAGGGGAATTAAAAGCTCTTTACACAGGGAAATCTTGCCAACTTCTGTTAGAAGAGTTCAAGAGATTAAATACGCATCTAGCTGGAAGAAGCAAACATTATGAATAAATTATCCACTGAAGGATTATAAAGAATAATTAATCTTTCAAAATTTGTCAGAGTATAAGTTAATAAGTCCGGAATTATTTTTCGTGCTCTTTTCCAAGCATTTAGGTACGTTTAAATATTAAGTGCGATCTATTGTTCTAAACTAATTTTTAAATTACAGCTTACGTTTGCATTTTTAAATATAGATTAAAACTTACATGCCAAGTTCCTTTAAAAATATGCATATTGTAGCTGTTTTATTGGAGGGTTTTATTTTCAGTTTTTACAATGCTTTATAGACTTTAAAAAATATATCACTTAAAACTATTCGTTAACAATGAATTCTACATTAGTAAATAGTTGAATTCTTTTATTCTTAAGTATGTTTTATGATACAGTCAAATTGGGCGAAAATATAATCAAACCCAGACTTTTTAAATAAAAAGCCGGTACTTATTGGTATTTGTTTAGGAGGGGAAGGGGTCTCGGGTGGCCGCACATGAAATCTTGTGACGAGTTTCGAATGGAAGAGGGAAAAGGGCTAAAAAAAGGGGGAGAGACTTAAATACATGATATAAAATTTTTAGGCACAAAACGTACCCGCTTGAGCTTTGTACATATCAACGCATTTGGCATTGCTATCCAGACAAGTAAAATATTGTTTCTAATGATTCTTTTACACAGAATTGAAGGAGACTATACACAAGTCGATCGAGCAAAAAAATCACAAGTTACAAACGTTTTTATGTCTAAAAACCACATCTTTTATCGCGTACTTATATATAGTTTTTATCCTGCTACCCACGAGCTATTTGAACACGTAAAATACATTTTTGATGTAACTTGATGTTGATAAGATCAATCCTGAGACAATCGGACTAATAGTTTTGAAGTTATACTCGTTTTATGAGCAAAAAATGCAATTTTGCACTTGCACTTCCTTACACATATTACGTTACAGACAAGAGAACAAGAGAGGTATTGTTTCCTACATATTTGTTCTCAATTAATCGAATGAAGCCAAACGTGAGTCAGTAGGACTGTTTTTATAGCAATGTAAGACACGCCAATAAGTGCAAACACAAAATTAAAATTTTGTCATTGAAAATCTGACAATTCCCAAACTATTAATTCGATTGTCTTGAGATCGATCTGATAATATTCAGCTTGAAAGATTACATCAAAAACTGCACCTTACATGCTAAGATAGCTCTTGGGTATTATTGTAAAGTGTATTCATAAGTGCGAGAAAAAAATAAGTACTTTTTAGATATAACACCAGTTGTAATTTTGGAAGTTTTTGTTCCATCTACTTGTGTAGAATTCAATTACATCCAGCGCATTCATTTAATTCAGAGCATTTTATAAATACATTAGAAACATTCTTTATTTGTCCAGATATCAATGTAAAATGCGTAAATATGTACAAGTTTAAACAAATACACTTTGTACATATGATCATTATATATTTTAAACTTTCTGTGCTATTATTAACTATTACTTTATGTGCTATTTATTATTAAACTTTTAGAGTGAGTTCAGAGTTAAAAATTACATCGAAAACAATGCCTCATTTGCTGAAATATTATTATTTAAATGTCTCCCCCTTTTTTCCTCTATTTCTCTTCCTGTCAAATCCCGTCATTTTTATGTGCAGCTACCAGAGACCCTCTTAACAAAACCCAATAGGTTTCTGCGTGTTATTTTAAATGATCTACGTTAAACTCTTATTTGAGTGTACTATAGATAGATTAAAAAAAGTATTTGCATTGTTGTAGAGTAATTAAGAATCTTTAAGAAATTTATATAATTATTTTAGCTAATAATAGAATTTAGCACATTTGAATGCGCCATTGTATAGCATAAAAAAAACATAAATTGTAGAAAGCAACGCATAAAAGTATCTATAATACTAAAATTAGATGAGGGAGTATTAAAAAAATGATGTTTACTAATTCATTCAAAATTAATTTCCTTTCAAATAACAAAGAAAGTTTGCTTTTCTGAAGTAGAATGTAAGACAAAAACTATTGAAAGTTTTTTCTCATATTGAATTTTAAGTAAGGATTATAGAATTTCATTAGATTTCAACAGAGGAATTGAATTTCTTTGACGAATATTATCCCCATAATAATTTTAGTTTTTTTTTTTAACTTACCTCAAAACCAATTAAAGCAACTTCATGATATTGGAAATAAATATACATTAGTTAGTTTAGTTTTAATGTTCTTCATGTAATTCGTGAGACAATATTTTACTCTATCTTGTATGCTTTTTTAATAAATACAAGTAAAGAAAGAAAAAAAAATGTAATTGCTGATTTTTTTAAAAAAAATAATGGCGAAAGATACTGATAAAATTTACAGTGTTGATAACTTGCTCAAAAATAAGCGAAAAAAAATAATTTTAGAAACAAGAACGATTTTTAGTTAGATCTAAAAAAGTAATTCTTTTTTAATGATTAATAGAAGTTTTTTTAATCAGTTAGAAAACACCTTTTCGGTTGTATTCAAAACAATACATTTATTTTTAAAAGTATCAAAAATATGTATTTAGCCATAATTTAAGTATCAAAAAATTCACTATAAAATTACGGCAAAATAACCGCACCAGCCTGTTCATCCATTTAACCGTAAAGTTTAGATGTGTAAACAATTTAACGGTAAAGAACATTTTTCGCCCTTACGTTTCTCAAACTGTTTACAACTACTAGACTGTTAAAAATTTCTCGGAAAAAATTGTTAAATAACAATTTATTGAATGTATATTTGACCATATTTAATCAAAACAGTCAAATAGCCATAAATAAAATGGTAATCAAACTGTTAAGTTTGAGAAAAACTGTTTATTCACTGCTTTCTCCTAATACGGTTAAACACCCAGAATTTTATCGCACCAAATAGAGCGACATAATGAAGCTACTTAGTTCTTTGCAATTATAGCCGAGAGAACTGATATGTTCATCTCACGATCAACAGGAATGGCGTTCTAGTCCCAACTGTAACACCACAATATTTCCTCCCTTCCCTTCAACACATAAAGAATTTCCAGTCTCCGACAGTCTCCAATGACAATTACCTTACGAAAAGTCGAGCTCCTATGTCTAGTTTAATAAAAATATTAAAAAAATTTACGTTTTTGAAAAATGCTAGTTGTAATTGGTTAAAAACCATATAGTTTTGTATTCATGGTTTTATAACCATACTTTTTGTAAATGGTTTCAGAACCATAAAGGAAAAAATTTTCTTTACCGTAAACCTTACGGTTAATCGGATGGATAGACAGCTGAAAGTTATTTTACCATAATTTTAGAATGAAAATTTTAACAGTGTATAGTTTAGAAACAATGAGTACAACACTGTATGGTCTTTAACTATTTACAACTACCATGGTTTCAAAATCCCCTAAAAAAGAAGTTTAACTAGACATTGGAGATAGTTTAGCAGCTCTATAAAGCTGTCAGCTATGCGTGAATGATAGCATCGTATTCTAACAGCCCGGAGAAATAAATTGGGGAGTGCTGGACACTAGGGGTTTTCATGTGAAGGGAATGGAGGAAATATTGTCTTGTCACCGCTGGGATTCGAACCCCCGTTCTTTCGGTCATGAGAGAGACAGCGTAGCTCTTTTGGTTATAATATATACTCATTAGTAGAGAACTAAGTGACTTCATAAGGTAGGTTTAGTTAGTACGATAAATTTCCAGTTATTTAACAGCATTGGGTGAAAGCAATTAATAAGTGGCTTTTCTCACAATAAAGAATGTCATGACGGTTTAATTTATGGTTATGTAGCTTATCTACCACTACAAAATTACAATTACAATTCACTAGTATATAAGACATCTTAACTCGATTATATGATGGGGTACCTTTTCATAGATGAAGGTTAACAATATCTATAACTACTCCCTCCTCACATTGGTGACCCGGACGGGATGTGAACACCCCTACCCTGGCAGTTACTCCAACTTCGATCTGAACACGCCTACTTTGATGGATGGTACACATTAAACAGTTGACTTGCTACTTGTGACTGCAACGTTATCTACCTCCTTGCACTGTTGCTGCTCAGTTTCATCTCGATCATACACAACGTCGGCTTGTACACACTCGACTGCTGCACAGAAGCGACTACGACTGTGAAGTTAATACACCTCTCACATTCAGCACGCAAAAAGTACGTGATCTTAATCCAGCTCTCCCTGTCTGTCACAAATACAGCAACTAGTGGTATTCATGTATCGAAATCTATCACAGATATAATTCTGGTGGGGGAGTACTGTAGCGTGTCTATCTCTACAAAATTACAATTATAATTCACTAGAATATAAGACATCTTATCTCCATTCTAAGATGGGGTACCTTTTCATAGATGAAGGTTGACATGGTCGTTAACTACTAGCCCCACAGTTATTTGACTATTTTGTTGGAACGTAATGAACAACAATTAAATAAATTGTTATTTAACCATTTTTTCGGATAAATTTCTAACAGTGTGTATATATTAATGTTTTGAGGTAATTTGAGTTTTTTGTAATATTAAGACAGAGTCTTAATACTTGAAAATCCAATCATTAGATCAAAATTTATATGAATCGTTACAGTTTATTTTCAGTACTGCATAAACTGAGAAAAAAATATATCTTCCAACTACCAGAGTACGGCAAATTTATCGTGGTTCTGACCTCACGGGAACACCATAGTTTTTACCGAAGGGCTTTGGTTATAATTTTTGGTAAAATTAACAATAAAATATGGTTTTATAATGCGTGGTAAATACCTTACCATGATACTTTAGAGCATGGCACGAAAACCATTTATTCTGATAAATTTATTTTGCAATTTTTTACTTTTTTGCAGAAAGTGTGATAATAAGAACTATAATTATGAAAACTAATATTTCTAGTATACCGCTACCTTATAAACAGAAAAATCACTAAATGAATGGTTTAAATACCGTATATTTTGGTTTTATTAACCAGAATGAAGGGTATTTTTACCAAAATTGCCATTACCATACAGTACGGTAATTTTACCAGTATTTTTTTCTCCGAGCATAATGTATGCAATGATGTAAGCCAAACGATTTGTAAATTGTTTTTGTTTAAAAAATAAACTGTTAAAAGTTAAATTCGTTTATATAAAAATATTTATAAAAAAAATAGTGCGTGGAGTCCCTCCGCGCGGAAGAAGTTAAACTTCGTAACCTGCGACGTTAATTATTAACATTGCTTACAATTCACAATTGATCGCATAATTTAATTATTATTTTGGAGTAGAGAAATATCAAAATCTATAAAATTTACAATGGGATTATGATAACTAAAGTAAGATATTACATGTTTCAGTTCTATTTTTTCAATTTTTTTGGCAAAAACTGCATCAATGGTAGTTCCCCCTTTGGTTGTTGGATCAATCCTACCATTTATCATTTCCAATCCAAATTTGTCTTTAAGGAAGGTTATTAATGTTTTAGCTTCAGGTAACACGAAATTCACATTAAAATCTCCCGCAAGGACCACAGGCCGCTCACAATAACCAATTTCTTCACCAGTAACGTCTGCCAGAGCTTGTGAACCTGCAGTGGATAGTGGCAATAGAGATTTTGCAATAAATAATTTAATATCCCTCATGGCTGCATTTGGTGAAATATAAATGGCAATTAGAATCAATTTCTTCGGATTATTTTCGCTGTGGTTGACTATGCACTCTACAGCACATATGTCTCCGATTCTTTTTGACGTTGAAATTGACACATCAAGGTTACCTGAGTAAGGAGCTTTTATATCTAAATATGGAGTCACAATATTACATCTATTTTTCTGATTGTGATAGATAGCAACGCCTGCATTCCGAATTTCGTTACGTTGAAATCTTACAATGAAATCAAAATTTGGTATGAGAACAGGAAGTTCATTATTGTTCATAAACGTTTCTGATAACATCAAAATGTTCGATTTTTCAAAAACTCTATCCGTCAAATCATTGGCGTGTGCACGAACACTTTGACAATTAAATGCTACGATTGATAAGTTTCTTTTCGAGTTGATATATTTACATAGATCCTCATCCAAGGTGGAAGGTGGGTTTTGACGCAATTTCATCATCTCATTCCGTAAAGCGACACACGAGCGGTCGTTACTCCCGTTCCCATGGTAAAATTTCTTATGTTTGTTGACTGGGATAATATACAAGCCTTCAATTGAAACCACTCTCGACATGGCAACGTAAACCAACTGTTGGGATTGAGTTTTTTCTTAATAATAAACCACCTCATTGAAAGTTCCCCCTTGCGACTTATGAATCGTCAATCCACAGGCTGGTGCTAGTGGAAAATGATTTCTCTTAGCTGAGATACTTCTTTGTCTATTAAGATAGATTGTAGCATTTCGTCGACCGATCGGAACAGCTAAAGGATTGAGATTACTAGCGACCATAAATGAACGTGCCACGGCCCGAGCTTTTACTCCAGTTCTTTCACAATTCGGAAATATCAACCATACCCGAGTAACTTCCCCGTTATCATTTCTTTCGATGTGGTCCAATTTTCCCATGGCGCCGTTGGCCAATCCATCAGCAACTTCAATGTTGGTCGTTATGATGTAATACTGCCCAAGGGCGAATGTTGAACTTTTCAGCAATCCACCGGTGTCTGCTGGTAATTTTTTCTTTTCAAGTGCTCTACGTGCACTTTCAAGTTGTTCCTCGTTGTCACAACCTGAGATGAAATCTATAGCCTCGGATATTGTCTGATTTGGTTGATATTCTAGAATTTCTCTGTAATATTTCTCAACAGTTTGGTTGGAATAAGCCAGACGTATGCCCTGCGGGCATAACCGATTAGCCTCTTCTTCTGTCACAAATTTCGAATCCACTAGTGAAAGTTCGACATCATCCAATCGATCTCCATTTCCTATCTTCGTTAAAATCATCGAAAATACAACATTTGATTGACGCATGACTTGGGTGAGTTCGTGAAGTTTGAATGAGCGCCAAGTTTTTGAGCCAATATAATGTTTCGATTGTTTGAAGATAGGTGTGGCTTTAACTGGTGGGAGTTGTCTTAAATCTCCAACCGGTATGACATCCAGTCCTCCGAAAGGGGTATCTGATTTGCCTGTTATCAATTTCAATCTTCTATCAATTCGTTCCAAAAGCTCCTCTCCAACCATACTGACTTCATCGATTAACATCAAGCGAATGTGTTGAAATAATGATCTGAATTGTTGTAATGCTTCAGAACTCAAGCTATTATCTAAGCTGATGGATAGTGATAGAGCAGTGTGAATGGTCGTACCGCTGATTGCCACTGCAGCTTTTCCTGTCGAAGCACATGTTAGGTACGCATTGCAATTTGCATTTGTGGTTCCATATTTATTATAAATTTCCATGATTAGACGAATCACGAAGGTTTTTCCGCATCCGGCTGGGCCCGTCAGGAACACCAACAATGGTTGAAGTGGTTGAGATGTTAAATGATGGATAGTTTCTAGTAAAATCGATCGTTGTTCAAGATTAGTTGCTCGCATCAGTTGGCAAAATTCTTCATTTGGCATTAAATTCTCTCTCCGCTTTGCAATCGCTCGGAGACGACTTAGGGATCCGCATACATGTCAGTGAATGGAGGTGGCTCTGGAACTGCTCCCGGACGAACTTGATTGTCTAGTTGCCTCAAATCTTCTTCTTCACGATATAACTGTTCACATAGTCTCATAGTTTCCTCAATATTGATGTTAGATTCGAATTCCTTTCGACGCTCCATGATGATGTTCTCATTATCTGTGTAGATTTCCAGAAATTTTGCTTCAGAAAGTAGATCTATCTCTTCGTTGTGGAAGGGAATATGTAGCATCACCATTTCTCTTTTGTACTCTTCAAACTGAGTTGCCATATTATAATTTGTATATCTTATAATGTGTGAGGTGTTCATTTTTTTGTATTCATTGTTATTACATTTATAATGCGCACAAAATTGAGCAAGAGAGAGATCATTTAAATCCTGAGACCGTCTTTCGTATTTATCAATGGCATTATCCTTCCAAATATCGGTGGATTCATCATTAAGGTCTGCCAATTCCGTGCGTGCTTTTTTCATTCTTTGTCGATCGACAGGCCATGATGTTGGAATAAACGTTACTGATCTGGATGCATGTGACATCGGTTTACGCAGCAACCACCAAGCTGCTTCTTGGCTAGAAATTTCCACAGAATTCAATAAATCGACGCTCATTTTTCTCGTGATTTCAACCACTCCAAAATCAGGATATTTTTCACTTATCTCAAGAATCTGTCTTTGCAAATTACTTATCCCTCGATTTGATTTATTGACGCAGTCCACTACGTACATTGCACACGAATATTCGTCCAATATGAACTGCAAATCCATGTTCGATTTCAACACATTGAACAAGAATGGATTGTATGGATCATGCCATTTCTCCGATGGTTCACGTTTAAATAATACTCGTGGCCGATTGATTCCTGCAGAAATAATTTTATAATAATGCTCATCTGAAATTATATTGTTGCTTTGATAAAAGTCATCAATACTATTGTAATTTGCAATTTCGTACTGGGATTTGATTTTCTTGTAATGATTAGCATATCTGGCAAAATTATGTTCTTCTTTATCCATAGGAATAAGTATTTGCGTAGACCGAGAAGGCAGGAAAGGTGCTTCGAACCGACATTTCTGTGGCTGATTACCCTGCACTTTCTTATAACACGTAAACGTGTGTTTATGTGTCTGTAGCTTGATGTTACCTGAGGCTTGTGAGGTTGATACTGAGATTAAAGTATCGATCAATGTTATCGCAGCTTCTTTGTCATCGCCTAGTGGACTGTTTGGTGCATCTTCCAACCAGAGTAAAATATGAGCGTGCGGACTCCCACGATGTTGAAATTCGATTCGTTTAAAATAATTATTAACTTTATATTTTCCAAATGAGCATAGGCCTTTGTTTTGTAGGAGAGTCATTAACGTGTTAACTAATTTGTCAAAATAGATGGCACATGTGACTGCGTCCTCGTTGATAAGTGTACTTTTTTGCAACCAATTGAGTTCACTTGCTTCATTTTCAGAAATTATTCTTCCATCTTTAAATTTCTGTAGCAACTGCAGCAATGGGATCCAGCCAATTTCATTTGCGCTCATTGTGAGGAAAACCGTCGGCCTACCAAGTTGCCGAATCATGGCGAATAGATCTTTTTGCGCTGGGACCAATAGTACACGGAATTCGGTATCGACTTCAAGAATGCGAGATTTGTTTCTAGGCAATCGTTAACATATTCTTCTGATTCGATTTGTTGTTTCGACACTTTTGTATCATTGCCGATAAACTTGAAGGCAACAGTAAGTGATGAAGCAACACGCATTCTCATATTTTTCGCAGCCATATACAGCAAATGGCGAGGATTAACCCCTCGACGATCAGTTCTTCGTATTTCACTCGTTGCCATTTGAAAAGGTGTGACTGAAATTTCCTCACGAAATGTTCTCATGTGTCCAAGATAAATTCCTGGAAATGACAGTTCCTCGGCGTACTCGTCAAACTGCAGACTTTTTGGAATTTGATTTTCTCCTGGTGCAAGTCCCAAATATTTATCTTCATCCCATAATAAGGTTTGCTGCTGAGCAACGAGACTATCTTCCATTGTGATCGCTTCACTCAATTCATCGTTCGGTATTTCTCCATCTGTTACAGGTCCATTCCAAAAAGACTGACCAATTTCAATGTCATGATACAGTGGAGTATCTTTCAGAAAATGCAACCAAGTTTTAACTGTTCTTTTATTAACCAAGCCTTGAAAGTAGCTGGATTTGTGAATTTTTCTTTTCTTGATATGGACATTTATTGCATGATCATCTCCAATATCCCGTGGCAGGCGTCTTACCATTGTCTCCACGTTAACAGGCACATTTATAATCTGACCATATACGCCGTATTGTCCATGAACGTGTCTTAAGTGTTTGATCTGCATAAACGGGATTCGAGGTGAGATCATTCGTTCTGTTATTATATCCAGTGGTGGTAAATTTTTTGGCATTGGTGGATATTTGAAACCATTATAAACTGCATAAGTTGGTATTTTGTTATGTTGCACTGACTGAAAACACGTTGCACACAATTCGATACTTTCTCTCGGAACATTTGGTAAGATTCTGTCCAGAACTTCATGACCAATATCTGAAGAGAGTCCTCTCAAATTTTGTTTAAACCATAATCGATCACATATCGAGCATGCGAAACCAAAATTGTTCTTGGTGAATTTTGTTCTAATGTAGTTGTGAGCTTTCTTATGCTGATGGAATTGAGTATATGGGACTTGTGGATTTATCCTTGCAGTTTCGTCACCAATATTGCTGGTATTTTCATCAGCAATCTCCACTGAACCGTCGTTGGTTTTCGCAGCCCTCATAAATTCCCGTTGAGCTTTTTTCCTTGCTCTATATTCTCGCTGATATTGTGCGGGTGTTTTCCTCCTTGTTGGCTTTGCAAGACCAATATCACTACTCGTCGAAGGCCCAGCAGTCGTTGGTGGATTAATAGAAGACCCAGCAGTCGTTTGTGGATTAATAGAAGGCCCAGCAGCCATTTGTGGATTAATAGAAGGCCCAGCCGTTGTTAGTTTGTCTACTATAGTTGACTGATGAGTGGTAGTAAATCTCCCTGTCGAAATTGATGGAATTACAGCTAGCGAATCAATGAGTATATTGTCACGTTTGGCTTTTTTACGTGCTCGGTACTCTCTCTGGTATTCCGCGGCTGATTTCCTTTTCTTGTATATTACTGATCCTGCGACGTTAATTGTAGAAGGATCACTAGTTTTATTCAACTCTTTTTCCTGCTCCATATTAAATTATATGTGTATCAAAACAAACTTAAATAATATTTATGGAAAAACAAAAGTTTTATGACTTTTCTTATTTTTATGCTAGTGAGAACCAAAACAAAAAAATATTAATGGAAAAACAAAAGTTTTATGACTTTTATGCTAGTGAGAACCAAAATAATATGGAAATGAATGAGGGAAAACTGGATCCTACCACGTGATTTCCCGGCCAATAAAAATGTAGTGTTAAACGTTTAACGCTTTCTTGTTGCAAGTCGCATAAGAAGTATAACTTCAATAATGCAATTTAATTAATTTGTAAAATTGTTTCAAAATACTTTGTTCATTTAAATGAGTCAGTTTAACAATATAACTATCGCAATTGTACAGAAGACCAATATTTTTTCCCTTCATTTTAACACTTGAATGAAGTTTGAGTTTTTTTCAGTTTTTCTTTATTATTATTATTTTACAAAAAGAGTTTAAGACAATTATCAAATGTATCTGAATTCAAAAAAAAAAATAAAAAATAGTAGTAACATAATATTATTTAAACATCGAAAAAATAAGAGCTCTTGTGAAGAAAACTTAATTACTGTTTTAAGAGGAATAGAAAAAAATACAATTCAATTCTCCTCACATTTTTATTTAAGACAAAAGAAACTGATAATGACAATTGAAAAAAACTATTTGTGTATGTTAAAAAAATATATCTTAATTAAAATACCTTTCTTTTGCAGTTAATGCAAAAGTCAAATTGTCATTGAAATGCAGTACAATTCAATTTTAGTGGTGTTTTCTTTGCAAAAAAACTCAAACTTGGATATAGATAATTTAATTTTACCGTAATTATTCATCATTTCGTTAATGAAAAACAGCATGCAAGAAGCAGTTGTGTCATTTTTGTTCTTATTTTAATTGATTTTAATTGTAAACTGTTCACAAAAAATGTAATTAACATCAACTTTAAATAATGCAATTAGTATTACTTAATTGATGAAGAATGCATGTTCTTAAACTTTCCTCACATGCTACGGAAAGATATTAGATATTATTTTAAATTAATTCAGATGTGTAAACGCTGAACAGGAATTCTCTAGACAGAATATGTGTGAGACGAAATAAAAGACTATATCTTTGTTATTTTAAATTGTTTAACATTGAATTTCTATGGACGCAAATATTTTTTTCCTAAACTGAATGCTTTTATAAAAGTTTCTGCTTCATTATGAAATTTTGCTTTGTTTTAAATTTAACAGACTGGTATTAAATGTGTGTTGTTTTCAGAGAATAAATGTTAAAGGCAATTCTTATAAAAAAAAAATTCAATACAGTTTATACAATGGTAAGACATTCTTGTTTAAATCAGTAATATATTTATCATTATTATTTTTACTTTAATTTTAATAAAATTTGCTTAATTATTTATACAATGGTAAGACTTTCTTGTTTAAATAAGTAATATACTTATTATTATTATTTTTACTTTAATTTTAATAAAAGTTGTTTAACGATTTACTGTTACGAAAATAAATAAATTAAATTAATAGATCTGCTAATCTTATTCATGTTTTTTTAAACTATTTAAAAAATGCATTAATTTTAATTTTTTATATTAAACTTATTCCGTAACTTCTTATCAAATATAAAAGTGAAGATTTCTTTTCAAAGATTTCTTTTTTAAAAAGGTGATATATTTAATTTATTTATTTCCAGATTAAAATATTTATTACAATTTGGTGAATATGGTAAAATTTGGAGATTTGGAATTGTATTAAAATTATGGTACCTTAAAGAATAACATAGAAATCATTAGTTCAGTAAATTTACTTTTCAGTTTTGCATTTTTTCTAAATGTGTGATAATAAGAACTTTGATTTGAGAACTTTGACCTAGAACTTTCGACAAATCTTTATCATATCAACAGAAAAATTGCAAAATGAACGGTTTATATACCGCATATTTTGGTTTCATTATAAGAATTATGTTTTTTTTTAATGAAATGTCATTACCACACAGTAGTACGGTAGTTTTACCAGATTTTTTTCAGCGTAATTTGTAAGGTAAACTGTACAACTATTAAATTTTTTTTTAAAAAAGAAATTCCAAACATTTTGACGTATGGATAAATTTGTATATTTTTAGCTTAATGATAACTGTCGCTGTATTTTAATTTGTTTATTTAATTGATATTTAATCCATGTTAAATTTTTTATCTATGAAACCAAAAATATGTTAAAACTGCTAAAACATATTGCATATTCCAATCTTGATTAAAATCAGAAAATTAAACTGGATAACTGCTTTTGTATTTTCTATAATACTTTATTATCAAGCATCTTTTAATTTATTTCAATATAACTTACACTCTATGGACATTTGAAATATATTACAATTTACGACGCTAAAACATATCTGTTTTTTTTTCCCTTCAAACTTTAGACATCATCATGAAGATTTCTATCTTTAAAAAACATTAATCGCCCATCAACTTGTGCTACACACTCAATTATTTTAAGCTCCTTGAAATTCACGTTTACAAAGACTTTAATGTTATTTATAAAAAAAAAAAAAATTAGCATTTAAGCCTATTGATGAATATACTTCAGCATTTTTATAAAGAAACCTTTTTTAAATTTTGTTTTTAATTAATCAATATACCATCTTTACATTTTCTTAAGATTCAACATCCATCAATATCAAACCAGCTAAAACGTGAAACAAATTCAAAACTTGATTAAAGATACAAATATTGAATTGTCAACCAATTTCAATTATTTACGGAAACAGTTCATTATCTTATTTCGTTTAATATATTTCCGACATTGTTTAGACTCCATGAGGTTCTGTTTCACCCCACATCTACAACCATTTACAGAACAAAGGCCATCAATGCCAACTCATCAAGTCTCCATTTTGTTTTGTTCTTCCGAACTTTGGCCATAACAATCATCATCATGGAGATTCTGGTCTCCCAATAAAATAGAGAGCCCCCCCAACGCGTTCGACGTGATTAATAAAAGGTATTTATTCTGTTAAGGCTTTTATGTTCAGCCTTATCGAATGTCTGGAATATTGTGTGCCACCAGAATTGTGTTTTGATATCCCTTTCTAAGTATTTGGTTGTTGCTTTGATTTGAAAAAATTATCGACTTTTGGCACTCAAGAATAAATAAAATTTCGAATAAAATTTGGAAATTTTTTTTTCGAAAATTTATAAAATATTCATTCCTTTTTATTCCAATTTTATACAATTCTTCGGCACTATTTACTTTTAGTTATTTTACGTTTATTATTCGTTTTTTTATTTAGTTATGTATTTATTTTACCTAACTATAAATTTTATAGTACTCTATGAGAATAAAATATAACTATTTAAATATATATATATATATATATATATATATATATATATATATATATATATATATATATATATATATATATATACACATATATATATATATAAGTTCAAAATGAAGATAAAACAAAGGTAAATTACAGACAAATGAAAAAAGGGGTGCGAATAATAATAATAATAAACAACTGGGGAAAGAAAAAAAATAATTGATTTTAAAAAAAAAAAAAAAAAAAAAAAAAAAAAAAGAGGAAAAAGTTTTTTTAAAAAACCAGAAAATAAAAGATATAATCTTTTCATCAGCCCACACGATTATATCCGAAAAAGAGTGCTTTCTAATACTGTATCAATATAGCCAAAGCAAAATATATCAATACAATAGTGTGAGGATCACTCAAAAAATTTTTTTACAAAAATTACGACAAATAAAATAAAACACAATAAGTAAAAATAACACGTAAAAACAGAAAATAAAATAAAAAGGAAGAGCAGAACAAAACAAAATCTATAAAGCGAGTAGCGAAAAATAATGAAATTACATGAACGGGAAGTTTTTCAAGAATGATTTAAAGTGTTTACGTAACAAGATTGCCAGATTGCAAAATATGAAAACTGTGAAAACAAAAGCACAAATTGAGAGTAACTAGAGGAGTTTAAATTGCGTTCTTGCTGCATTACTGAAGTGCGTTAGATTTGTTAGTTACCTAGGATGGGCCAGAAAACTTATGTACGCGAGAGAGGTAATATTAAACTGGATAATTTAAAGAATTTGACTATAAATAGTTTTAGAAAATAAATATTTATTTAAGAAAAAAATATAAAATAGAAAAAAAAAAAGAAACATGAATTGCCAGTTTTGCACATAATTTTAGCCACGGATTTGCCCGAAATGGATTTGCACATGGAAAAGTTATATAAATTGACAAAGAAATCTTTTTAGTAAATAATTTTAGCCACGGATTTGCCCGAAATGGATTTGCATATGGAAAAATTGTATAAAGAAATTTATTAGTAAATAATTTTGCTCACGGATTTGCCCGAAATGGATTTGCACATGGAAAAGTTATATAAATTAACAAAGAAAAAAAGAAAAAAAAGAAAACTTATTTTAGCCACGGATTTGCCCGAAATGGATTTGCACATGGAAAAATTGTATAAATTAATAAAGAAAATAATTTTAGCCACGGATTTACCCGAAATGGATTTGCACATGAAAAAATATTATAAATTAACAAAGGAATTTTTTAGTAAAGGAATATTTTAGTAAATAATTTTGACCAAGAATTTGCACAAGGAAAAATTATACAAATTAACGAAGAAATTTTTAGTAAAAAATGATACTTATTTTTTTTTTCTTTTCTGGTTTTTTTGTATTTATTTATTTTGCTGTATATATATATATATATATATATATATATATATATATATATATATATATATATATATATATATATATATCTTATATATATATATATATATATATATATATATATATATATATATATATATATATATCTTATATATATATATATATATATATATATATATATATATATATATATATATATATATATACATATATATCCCTCTGTTCTTTAGAAATTTTTATTTAAGTGTAAATTTAATTTGTATTTTATTCTATTCAGATTTTAAAGTCCTTTCGTAAATTGAAGCTTTTGGATGCTGAACTGAATAAGAATTATTTAAAACTTTATCAGTTCCTCAGATTGTATTTTTTATCCTAAATACTGCAATATAAACTTTAGGAAATCCATCTTTCACAGATAAAAATTCATGATTCATATTTTATCTGAATAAAATGAAACAGAATGCTTCTGAAATAATAAATGGAATTCATTTAATTTGAAACATGCTTTTTAGAACTAAGTATTCGTTCAATCAGATAAATATTTATAAATGCGTTAGTATATAGATCAACATTTTAATTAGCATATAAATTTGTATGGATCCCTATTTTATTTAACATATAAGAAAATTTTACGTTGCAAAATATTTTGTGCATACTTTATAATATTTGAATAAACCTAATATTAGGATTTAGTAACCCTTTTACAAAATTGGGCGTTGTTTCCAATCTTCTAGTAAGAATCAAGGTGAAAGGGGGGTGAGCTAGCATGTAACGCCCCATCTTGCTGCCAAAAGATCTCACTAAGAGGTGATTGTAATGCGGCACGTCGGACGGTTTCCATTAACTTCTAGTGACCACCAGATGGGATACTAGGCAGATGGTCTTGACAATAAAATCATAGGACTTGCCTGTGTTCGATAATCTTTGTGCTCTTTGATGAGCTGAAAGTTCGAAAGACTTTCACTAATTTCTCTTACTTGATTATAGTTAGTGTCGATGTTTATAAATACTACTTTTCTGCTCATTAGAGTAAAATACATTAACTTTATATTTGCTTAAAGTTTATGCTTCATGTACTGAGAAAAAATAAGGTCAACATTATAAGTATATAAAAAAAAAAAAAAAAAATCATGTTTCTTGCTCTATGGGAAC
This sequence comes from Parasteatoda lunata, assembly GCA_949128135.1. NCBI lineage: Eukaryota > Metazoa > Arthropoda > Arachnida > Araneae > Theridiidae > Parasteatoda > Parasteatoda lunata. The sequence continues at coordinate 78,601,872 of OX421975.1, forward strand.
AAAAAAATTCTCGGTCATTTTTACCGAGTGGGGATTTCGGTAAAATTAACAATAAAATATAGTTTTATAATATATGATAACATTTGGTAAAGGTAATAAAATCTCGTCGTTTTATCATGATTTATTAGAGGATGGTATGAAATATATTTATTCAGCTGAATTTATGTTTCAGATTTTTATTGTTCACTAATTGTGTAAAAAATGAAAATTATAATTTTTAAAACCCATACATTACCCTTATTTTTAAAACACTTTTAAAATTTCCGGTAAATCGTTACCATGAAAAATAACCGATAATATACAGTAGAATATTCGGCTCTGTGTGTACTGAATTACAAGTTCAACGTTTTCTGGTTCAGGTGAAATTTACGATCTGCTTATGTATGAATTCGTCAGCCTTGTAAAACGGGTTGTGACGTGTGTGCGTGGCTAAATTAGTATTCCTGGCCATAAATGGTGCCACTGAAAAACAAGAAACACACCCTATGTCTTTAATTCTCTGGGTTCCTCAAACAGGCTTGCTCATGTGACTAGTAGGCAATTCAAAAAACAGAGTATTCGGTCACGGATAATATTCGGTAAATCTGGTAAAATTTGGTAATTTTATCATAATACCTTAGACTTACTTTTTAGAAATTTATTTTATTTTTTAAAGAAATGTGTGGTAATCAGAAATGTAATGTTGAAAACCAGAATTTCCGGAATCCCATGATCACATAAAAGGAAAAATTTATAAGAAATTTTTCTTTCAATCAACTAAAGAATAATATTAATAATAAATCAAACTTGTAAATGAACAAAATTTGAAACAATTATAATTAAAACGAATGAATAAAAATTTAAAAAGAAACAATTGAATAAATAAATAAATATATGCGTAAGCTAAATTCAACAGATTAAAATATACATTTCTACAATTATTTCGTCCGTTTTATGCTTTGATGATCATTAATAGTACTGTAATAAAATATTACTTTCCTCATAATTGTTGACTTCCAAATGGCAGATTTGAGGCAGAAATTAACAAATTGAAAATTTGATTTTTTTTATATAATCTGTTACGAAATAAATTAAAATACCATATGAATTGAACTGTGTTGAAGCGGATAAAATAAATAATTTATTTCTAAAAATCAATATCTGGAAACTTCGCCAAAAATGTATATAATTCCTGCATCATGGAGTCGAAAAATTTCCCTTTTCATAAAAATAAATGTTTATTTTCACGACTTGTAACGAAATGGAAATTTATCCTTACAAAAGAATTTAAGTAAATCGAGTTTTAGAAAATAAAGTTTTAAGCATAGAGATTTTCTACGGAGAAATTTAAAAATAGTATTCCAACATTCGTCTCCTCAGGAAATAAAGTAATGAAATCTAAAAATAATTTTTATAGATTTTTATCTCAAAAAAGTTATATCATTTTCCTTAAAATATAGTATATGCTTAAATGTTTATATCGCTTTATTATCATGCAATTAAAAGAATTATAACAGATAGTGTAGCATAAATTTGTGTTTCAGTAACTCTCGCAAAGCACTATAATATTTTTATATTTCTAGATTGCTTTCAATTTTTTTTAATAATACCATGGATAGGAAATATTATTTAATATATCTGAAATGTTTTTTTAATACTTCAAATATTCTGCAACAGTAACAATGGAATATGTGAAAATTATTGAAAGTTTCTTAATTACATGGAAAAAAAATCTGGTAAAATTCCCGTACGAATTGTAATGAATTTATGTTTGTATGTTTCAGTAACTTTCTTAAAGCAGCAAAGATTTTTTATATTTCTAGATTTCTTTCATTTTTTTAACATTACCATGGTGAGAAAATATTTGGTAATATAACTAAAGAGTTTTTTTTTTTTTTTTTTTTTTTTTTTTTAATATTTCAAACGTTTGCAACTGTAACGATAACAATGAGAAGCATAAATATTATCAAAAGTTTCTTAATTGCATGACGAACAAAATTTTTGGCAAAATTCCCGTACTCTATTGTAAGAAATTTATGGAGAAAAAAAAAACATATTTATCGTTAAAAAACTGAAAAATACGATACTTGAACCATTCATATGGTAATTTCTCAGTCACACGCTAACGGTTTACCGAAAAACTTTTATTTAAAAATCATTGTAAAATTTTAATTTTTGAAATATACTAAATTTAGAAACGTACAGCGCGCAAAAAGAACAGAACAGACCACCCTGAATAACTTTTGATCTAATGATTGGATCTTCACATTCTACGACTTAATCTTAATGGTTCTAGAGGATGACCTTAAGTTATTATTACCACACATTTAGTAAAAAATACAAAATTGAAAAATACATTTGCAAAATAAACCATTTTTATACCGTACTCGAAGGTATATTGAGAAAATTTTAAACACATTTATCAAACTTTATCACATATTATTAAGCCATATTTAATTGTTAATTTTAAAATCATTATCAAAGCGTTTCGGTAAAAATGACCGAACTTTTTGGTTTCACTATAGAGAAACATGGTAAATTCTACCACATTCACATAGTTTTTACCTTACTTTTTTTCAGTGTGTACTCAACTAAACAAGAGGTATGCAGGTCGAACTGTAATAACTGCAAAACCATTATACATATATCGTTCAAACTTTGAGAAAAACAATTACTAACAACCAAATTTGAATTACGATTGCTGAATTTTTTTCCGATGTTGCAGATTATGTTTTTTTTTTTACATTTATGCAGCGTTTTTTTTTTTTTCTGCTTCTCCTATATTTTGTTTAATTGATGTTGGAATTTAATTTTGCTTTACTATCATAGTTTATTTTATTTCTGATTATCATTTGTTAATTAAATGACACAACTTTTTATTCTTCTAAATATTTAAAAAACTGTCCGATTTTGACATACTCTCAAGAAACAACTTATTACATATTTTAAAATATTATATAAAAAAAATTTCTAATACCTTGGGCTAAAATCGTCATTATTCTATGCAACTTTGATTTACGTTCAAAACATTCAGAGTTATCTTTAAAATGAACTGAAGCAAGTCTTTTTTAGATAGAAAATAAATATATACTCCATATTTGACACTTTTATTTTTAAACTAAGAATAATAAAATGACAAAATAATAACAAGATAGTAATTTTTTTTTAAATAAATATTATGAAACTGGGTCTCCATTCTTTCTAAGCTTTTTGCAAATCAGAAACGTTGGTAATTTTGAATCAGAATCGTTGGTTTTCAGAATCGTTGGTAATTTTGCCAACATTTTAAAAGTCTCAACATCGGAAGACTGAAACTAAGTGGCATTTCCTATGAACTTTTAAATAATTTTCTATGAAGTGGTGTAGAAAGTAAATGTACGTAGTTTAAATTTAGAAGGAAAAAAAGAATCATACATTAAAATATAAACTTAGCTACTACCAGAAAAAAATATTCCCAAAAGCTTTGAAAGTTGGCTGACCTTTATGAATTATGAAGCTGTCATTCCGTACGTAAAAAAATAGCAGCTACTTGTAACAAATCTTGCATCATAGTTACAACTAATAAAACTTGCATCATGATTTTCCAAAACAGATAAATAATGTCAATAATCATGCTGATTATAAATACACTTTAAAAATTTTAATTCTAAGATTATTTTAAAATAACCAGCAACATTATGTTCAATTAACAGTAAGGTTAACAGAAGAGATTTACAGTTTTAAAACTTTACAGTTTTAAAACAGTTCACAACTAGTACGGTTAATAAAACTATGAATTCAAAACTTTACGGCTTTTTGACCATTTACAATTAATATGGTTTCAAATCCGTGAAAAGAAATTTTACTGGATATTGAAGTCTATCCGTGAATAATAGTATTGTATTCTAATAGCCCAGTGTCACAAATAGAAGAGTGCAGAACACTCGTCGTGGGGAAGAGAATGAAGGTTAACAGTTTGAGTAAAAGTTAACAGTTCGAATACCAGCTTATTTGTGGTTATTTGACTGTTTCGTTAAAATATGGTGAAATAACATTTAAATAAATTGTTATTCAACCATTATTTTTCGAGAAATTTCCAACAATGTAGTAAATTCTCTAATTAGCTTGATATGTGAGACTTTTTAGATTTCAAAAAATATCATTCACTAAAATCATTAAAAAAATGTAAATCAGAGTCTTATAGCAGATAGTTTTTTTTTTTTCTTCTAAATATGTTAATTTCACATACGATTGACATTTATTTCGCAAAAGAAAACACATCTAAAAACAAAATAATATCAATATACTTTGATATGCAAGAAAAACAAAGAATTTTAAACAGACTTTCGAAATATTTCCGAAGTTTTTACAAAATATATTTAAGATACTTATTTCAATTTTTTTTTCACTTACGGATATTTTTCAAAAATATTTTTTTATTATTCTGGAAAGAGCATGTTTTCCTTTCTGCTCGAACCTGAACTTTCTAAATGCTACTAGCGTTTACTAAACCAACTTCATGCATAAAAGATGTCAACTCGAACAATTTTACTAGAGAAACATTATTGAGTAGGCTACTTTTTACATCTCTTATTTCTTTTTTGGCGTTCGAAAGAGACTTATTTCATGTATTCCTAAGAGAAAAAGACGCGGTACAGAAGAATTACATCGAATTCTTCCATTAAAAGCCATGCATTCTGTTATTACTTGCATGCTGATAAATCAGAAACTGAAATAAGAGAAACTGTTCCGCAAATGCGAATCTTGTTAGTTTCTCTCTTTTTTTAAAAAAAAAAAAAGAATGCAGATAATCAGGATATAAATAAACTGTGTTTTATGTGGAGAAATACGGACTGAAAGATTTTATTTTGAACAAAAAACATGATGTTGTATTTAAAAAAAAATTGCTGTGGAAATTCGTTCGCCTGGAAACTTTAATATAAATTATGTCCAATTTATTTCAGAAAGTAATTTGGATACAAGTTTTACTACTTATAAGAAAAAAATAACATTTGAGTAATTTAAATGCATATAAGTTTACTCACGGAAAAAAAATTCATGCATCTAGATAAAACTCAACGAATTCATTTTCTTTTGCTAAATGATTTAAAAAGAGAGATTTTGTTTAACTTTCCAAATTTGGGTACAATAGAAAATTTCCTTTATTGTTTTTTTCTATGCCTTATTATATTTTAAAGCCTCGTTTTTAAAATTTCTAAAAAAGCTTACGTTTATCACTTGTTCAAAATTTTAATACATATTAAAATATGCAATTCTTTAACATATTTCTCAATAGCCTGCCTGTTTACATTCATATTACTGTATTTCATAACAACATTGAATTTTTCTTATTATCTACACTTTTCTTAAAGACCTTTAATGAAGATAGATTTGGTGGTACACAGAGAAAACAAATTCTCGTAATATTACAGCAGCTAGGTCGTGTTATCTATCTATCTATCTATCTATATATATACATATATATATATATATATATATATATATATATATATATATATATATATATATATATATATATATATATATATATATATATATACCTGTTCACCAATGGTACCAAGGAAAGTGCGCGGGGGTTGCATTATCACTCAAGTTTTGTAGGCGGGACTAAGCGGCCACTTCCAGGCTTATTTCAGATCTCTGTCTTATTCCAATGGAAAAAGGGTGTTCCCAACCAGTGTGAAGTGTGCTGACAATCAGGCCACCCTTGATCTTGCACTAGATTGCCTGGGGTTATCCAGACGAGATCTTTTCATGAACCCAATTTTAGTATTATACTTTCGCAGAGTGTCAGATTTCATGGACCCTGATTTGGCGTAGCTAAACAACCGAGTTATGCAACAACAACAAACAAATCATCCATTAATATTTCAATTCAAATGGTAACGCATACCGAAAATTCTGATTGTAAAAAAATTTTAATTCTTGTTATAATGCATTAAGTAAAAAATAAGAATCTGGAAAAGAAATTTACCCGTAAAAATGATTTTTATGCCATGCTCTAGAGCATCATGATAAAATTATCTAATTTTACAATATTCTAATTAATTTTATCGCTTTTAATAAAATCATATTTTATTGTGTACTTTACCAAATCATTACCAGAGTACTTCGGTAAAATTTAACTAGTTTTCAGCGTTTCCATTGAACTAGAAAAGCTGTAAATTTTATCAAATTCTGATAATTTCCACTATACTTTATTTTCCGTGTTATATCAAATGGTCAAATAGTATATAATATTTTCCAGCAGAAATGGGTTAAGGTAAAATGGAAGGTAAAATCGATTTTACAGATGATTCACCCAAATTGCCGGACTTTAATTCCGTAATTTTTAACAGTACAGATACTTTCCACAAGTACAGAATCTTCCCTAGCAGCGATTCTCATTTATTTAACTCTGCGCTCTTCTGTTCTGAGAGTGATCCAGAAATTTTAGTACAACAACGTCATATACTCTCATTTGTATATGACGTTAGAAAAGTGTTTGTAGAGAAATTGCTATCAAACTCGTATTATCTTAATTTTTATACCATCTACTCTTAATTGTTCAAACTGATCATATCACATTTGTAGCTTTCCCGGGAATGTGTCATCATCATGAAATAAATGATGATCAATTAAATGAATCTATAAATCCAATTTAATTGTCCAGTATGATATAATTTTAATTAATTACGGAGGCATATATGAATAATAGTATATAATAAAAAATAATAAAAATAAATTATTATTATATTTTATCTTTTCTGCTTTAAAAACCATTAAAAATTTCTAAATCCCGATTTCTGTGAGTTTTGAAAAGTTTAATGTTCATTTGGACATTTCATAATGGACATTTAATGTTCATTCATAATGGACATTTGAAGTTCATTGAAATATTCGAATTTCGCTTACTTGCAGTCTCTAATGAATGAGAGTTTAATTTTACAGTAACTAATTAATTTATAGCTTATAAAATTTTCCAGAAAATTGTTTTAAATTGTTCCGAAAAGTTCTCATTTTTAAGCAAGACAAATATCTCCCTATAGGAAGCCAAACTCGTCCCACACGCAAAAGGACCACGATGTTTACGCAACCACTGTCCACAGCAGGTGTTTACGTAACTGTTACCATCCAAGATGTGACAAACTTTGGAACTACCACTTTTCTTTGAGAAAAACTTTTTTAATGTCCCTTTAATATTTCCCTGGACCTATTTTTGAATAAACTGGCATCCACATCTTAATTAATTTACAAAATCCAAAAATTTAAATAATATATTGTTCTCTGTTTGTTCAATTATTTTAAAGGAACAAAATTTATTATCAATTTCCAACTTTAGTATATTTCAAATATCATAATCTTATGGTCACTTTTAAGTAACTATATCGAGACAATCAAATTCTACTTTGAATCAGTCTGTTTTGGTCTATGTATTTTTTTTTTCTATTTTACGTGCATAAAATGCTTTATTAGAACTCATATGGATATTATATGGCATATGGATGGATATATGGTCAAGGCATGGATGTTTCTTTCTCTCTGTGTGTGTTCTATGTCCTTTCTCCTTTGTGTGTGTGAATGTGACCCGGCCTATAAACGGGTTTGTGGTTGTGTGAATTGTGTGGCAGAAGTCGAATTCTTGGCCATAGATGGCGCCACTGAAAAACAAGAACAATCGCACCCCCTCTGCCTAAACAGGTATACGACCAAAAGAGAAAAAAATGGTATGGATATTATTCAAACAGTTAATTTCTGCATGTTTCATTAAGCTAGTGACTTTTTAAATATTTTGAATGAGCTTAGGGCTTGCCGTAAATGAGCTTATCATATTATAAGTAATAACGCAGATTAGATAAAATATATGCTGGTACACGGAGAAAGATAATCAAATATTCTGGTAAAGTCACGGTACTTGTATGGTAATAACATTTATGTTTTTAAAAAAGTATAATTTTGTTAAAAAATGAAAACAGATGTCAAAAACCGTTCATTTCGTAATTTTTCTGTTTGTATTGTAACAATTTACCGGAGCTCTAGTTTTCAAAACTATAATTCTTATAACCACACATTTAGTAAAATTAAGAAATTAAAAAGTAACTTTAACCAAATAAATGTGTTTGTCATTTTCAAAGGCATCATTATAAATGTACAAAATGTTACAATTACCATCGAACAGAATGATATTAAGACCATATTACTATATTATATTAATTTTACCAAAAGTCATTACCCGGCTTCTTGCCTTTCCCCTAAAGTCATAAACATGGAAGTTTTATCAGTTTATAAAAATTTTGACTATATTTGGTTTCTCTGTCATTATCTGTTATAATAATATGTTACACATTCTTCTCTTAAATGTAAATTGAGGATGATATCCTCTTTTGGGTTAAATATATGTTGTTTAACTGCCAAAAGCATTAATTTGAGTATTTTCTTTAATTAACTATTTATTTATTGAAATTATATGTAGATTTGGACAAATAAATAGAGAAATTGCATTTTATTTTAAAATTATTGTTTTTTGGGGCAGCAGTCAAACTAAACAAAAACTTTTTTTTATGAAACTATATTTGCAAGCTACATTTATGAAAAAAAATTGGACGAATAGCGTTTTATTATAAAATTAATTATCATTTTTTGTTTAGAGGTTGTAATCACGAATTTAAACAAAATTTATTCCATGAAACGGTATTTTTAAACTCAGCAAGAATTACTGCAGCAAAGTTGAAAAATAAAGACTACTATCCTTCGTTTGCAGCATTTAGTTTGTTGAACTCAGTGCATTCAAAGCTATTTTGAAAGAAAGGTGGCATCTTAAGCTTAATATAATTATGAGCGGAACGTAGAAATTTCAAGGCTTTTTTTTTAAATATTTTCTTAAAAATAAAATCAAAAGTACACTATTTTAAATATTTTAATTACTACAAACAAAAATATACCTCCATAATTCCTTTTCTTAAACCACTTATATTATGAAAAGCAGTAACACTGTCTGCTGAAATGAAATTTTTAAGAAGCTTTCGAAAATATAAGAGCATTCGTCAACAGTTTGTACACCCAATTAGTGAAAACAGCTCCGACGGAAGTCCTTTGGCATTTATAAACTTTCAAGCTAAGATGAATTATAAGGAAGAAGAGCTCTAATGAGAAAAATGAAATCCATTCATCGCAAAACTTCTCCATAATGCGGTGTTAATTTTTCATCTCGCTATATGCTAGACAGTCGGAAGCAATTTGGAGAGAATTTTCATAAGCTTGCTGAAATAGCGGCGTTTTTGCCAGAAAACTTGACGGAAGATAAACATTTATTAAGCCATTCATTGAAAAAGAAAATCATGATTTATTTAAATGAATGGCAGAAAAAAGCTCTTTTATACACTTAAAGTGACTGCATGGTGTGTTCATTAATGTATAGAGAATTCTAACATCTTTAAGTATGATGTAATAAAAAGTGATAAATTGAAAATTAAATTTATAAATATTTAGTGAAAATAATGGATAAATGCTGCAAAATGCCAAAATGGTATATAATAATAATAATAATAATAATATATATATATATATATATATATATATATATATAATTTAGACTTATTTTTTTTCCTTTCTAGTATAGCTGTAGAGATTTTAAACATAAAGGGTACTATTGTGCCGTACTGTTTTACTAATATACTGTTATATCTATTATTGGTGATTGTGCTTGCCTATTTCGAGCAATTATACGATACTCAAGCAATGGCTCGAGAAGTGCATAAGAAAGTAGAAAAATATGAAATGTAGCATTATGATATATTTTCTTTCTTAAGCCACAACAAAGAAGGGTGCAATTTTAATACTTCTGCTACCTATTATATTCAAATATACCGAACTCCTACTTATGATGGTTTGTGTGATTTAATTGCTGCAGGAAAAATTTTAAATATCATGAAAATTCAATACATAAAGCACTTTGAAAATATCGTCGACATCTCTTAAAAATAGTTAAAACGGAAATGAAAGTACTTCCGTGCAGGCATAGCCGCGGGCAACAGCTAGACGTTATAAAAAGTTTGTTAATCTATTGTTTAAAACTAATTAGGTTGTTAGGATTGGAAGAGAGGCTGAAGAACTAGAATATTTATAAGCAGTTATTCTATGCAATTGGCTTGGTTAACATGAACGCTTGCATGTTGTACAGGAAAATTTTAAAAGATGGCCAAGCAGGCTTTCTCCAAAGGCGGATAGTACAATATAATATATAAAATACAATCACAACAACACTATGATAATAAATTTGTAAAATTAATAAACAACTTTCATGAATGTAAGAAAATAAATTATTACTCTTCATTTGATGTTTTTCATTGGCAATAATAACGTCGTTTTTGCCTGAAAACTTGACAAAAGATTGAAAAGGGAAAGCATTATTTATTTTTACGGAGAATAGACAAAAGCTTTTTTATAAGCTTAATAAACTGTACTGTGTATTCATCTCTATATAGAAAATTTGATTATCTTTAAGCATGCTGTAAAAAAAATTATAAATTGAAGATGATTATTTTTTAATACTAATTACTGAACTTATATAGAGCCATGTTGTAATACCGAATATTGACTTCGAATTTTCTCATTTTTAAGCTTTCAACACACTATTATGTATATATACATATATAGTAACCTATAGGCTCGCATTTTGGGCCCCCTATTAGGATTATTATTATTTCCTCTGGTAGAGTACACTAATAATCACTTTTACAGTAAGGTTAATTGTAGAAAATAATAGCAGCAATCATATGATAATAAATTTTCATAAAAATTAAAAATTGAAATTATGGATTATAAGAAAATAAATTAATACTCTTAAATGATGTGTCTGAATTTTTATAAGTTTGTTCTAATAACATTGTTTCTGCCTAAGAACTTGACAGAAAATAAATATATATTACAACATTCATTTAAAAAGAAAACCACGATTCATTTAAAAAAATAAATACGGAAACAAATTATAAAATTTAAAAAAAATTAACATTTTAAGACTATTTTCGTGGTAGATTTAAATCTAATATATTATATTTTCATTTATGTTTATAAATAAAATTGTAAATTTTAAAAATAATAGACTAATGATTTAAAATTACTGTGATATTTTTTAGAAAGTTAGATAAAATAACTACATCAAAAAAAAATTAAGGAGGTTAAATAGTTATTAAACCATTCTTTGAAAAAATACGTAATTTATTTAAATGCAGGTCCAAAAAATATTTCTTTTATATACTTAAGTTAGATGCATTATAAATTTTCTAGTGCAAGGAGAATTTTAACATTTTAGAAGAACATGCATGAAAATTCGATAAATTTGAAATTAAATTTAGTTAAAAAAAAAAAAAAAACTAAAAAGGCAAAACTATACTATTGTTTAACCATTTACAAACAACATGGTTTCAAAACGGTAAAAAGAAATTCAACTGGACATTGGAAATAGTTCGGCAGCTTTATGGTGCTGCCATCTATGCGTTAATGTATGCGTTAGAGTATCGTTTTCTAACAAGCCCTGAATCAGAAATTGGGAAGTGCAGGACAACGAAAACTCTTCATGTGTAGAAGGAAAAAGAGAAAATATTGTACTGTCAATGCTTTGACAATGTCCCCCATTCTATGGGTCATGAGATCGACTGATTAACCCTTTCATCTGTAATATGCACCCATCCGCAAGGAATTAAGTGGCTTCATTACGTGGGTCAAGTTGGTGCTATAAATTTCTGGTTGCTTAACCGTATGAAGTTAAAAAAAATTAATAAATGGTTTTTCTCACAGCTAACAGTTTGAATACCATCTTATTTATGATTATTTGACTATTTTGTTTGAATATGGTAAAACAACCATTAAATAAATTTTTAATTATTCATTTTCTTCCCGAGAAATATCTAATAGTCTAGAAAAAAACGCTTAAAAAAATTATCGATAATTTAAAGGATGCAAGTGTAAATTATTGGATTATATTGAATGAAAAGACAAAAGTTTCGAAAAAATAGAAAATTAAGTCACAGAAAGTTAATATTATTTAGGACACAACTTCCAAAAGGTAATGAGAAAAGCAATGAACAAGAGTAAGTACACTGTATGTAGTCAATGAGACTCTAGAGTAATAAAATAAAAACTTTTTTTCCTAGTAATTATAGCGTAAATTACATATGACGATTAGGTAAAATTTGTAGAGTAGATTTTCGTTTCGAATGCAGTTCATACTGCATCAATTTGAGAACAATAAGATGGAAACAGAGCACTTTAAAATTATAGTCTCATTCTTTGATACCAAGGCTTATAAGAAAAATTAAAGTTATATCTGGATTCAATGTCTATTATTTGAAAATATATTCAATTTCTGTCACCAATAAATAATGATACATACTGTTTGGCACAGTTTACTGATAAATTTTTACTGATATTAAAGAAAATTGTCCATTTATATTTAATGACTTTTTTTCAATATAAATTACAGTGCTTAGTTATAATTCAAAATAAATTTTACTTTCAGTTTCGGATTATTATTTGCGGACATCATGCACGCGTATGTAGAATATGGATTATAAGATATCAGAGAAACGTATAAATGATGATTAATATGGATCAAAACAAAAAAAATGTATTGAAAGAGTAAAGTAATAAACAAAAGTATGTCAAATAACTATTATAAGATAACAGAGAAAAGTATGTCTGAGAAATATTATTGGACGACAGTGAAAAATATATCGAACAGTTATTTAAGGACTGTCGAAAAAAGTACATCGGGCAATCATTAAACACCCGAGAAAAATATCAAAGAACAGCAGAGAAATTTAAATCGGTAGGAAAATATATAAAAATATATCGTATACTTACTAAGGGCAACAACAAAAAATTATCAGACAATTATCGTGAGACAAACAGAGGAAAATATAACGGATAACTATTATCAAGCAATTGAAAAAAATACATCGAATAATAAGAAAAGAATATTAAGTAGTTATTCTGAATAGAGCTTATAAAACTGTGCCAAAAGTTTATTGCGGATCAACAAAACCATATAATACAATAAAATACAATGCAGATTGGAAAGTAATTAGGTATATCATACTTTAGATCTTATATCAAAATTATTCCTTTTACATACCTCAAATGCAATATAATTTAAATGTTCATATTTTAATGATATTTATTTGCTAAATGCTAAAATTGAAGTGTTCAAGCTCTTGCAAAAATAACAACAATTATTCAGATTTAAGAAAGAGCAACGTAACTTTAATGAATATTCTCCTTTAAAATAATTGAAAGTCTTTAGAAAGAATAGACCTACCAACAAAATTCGATTAAACATCTTTCCAATATACTAGATTACTAAGTAAATAGAATGCTATGCTACAGTTTATACCATGGTTTTTAATCTGATCAAACATTTGGATCGAAATCTTCTCTTTCAAGATGATGTAGAAGCTATTTTTCTCAAAGAATTATAATTAAAAGAGTCTGGTTGGCTCATCAAATCCAATTAGAAGCGCGTAATTCCTTACAGAATTGAGGCGCAGGATTTGGCAAGAATATTTTTCATTTGATTCGCTTAAAATAGAGTAGGTGTAATCATTTGGGAGTTTCTATTATGCGCTTTGATTATTAAGAAGCTGTTAATTGGAATCGGAATTACTTCTTCAAAAGAATTTTAAAACAAAATGGAGTAAACAAACTGTTCAGATTATTTTGGGAGTAGATTTGTTTATTTCAATATAGGCTAGGCAAAAATCAAAGAATTATGTAGATTGAATATAAAGCTTTATTCTAGTAAATCATTTTTCGATTACTTATAAAACAATATGCATGCATTTTTGTGCATGTTTTTATACGTGAACTTATTCAAATTTTTCGTAGCTTTGTTCGAAAAATTAGAACAAAGCTACGAAAGCTTTTAGTCAAAGCTTTTGTTCGTATATTTGATTATATCAAATTTAATTATATCAAATTTAATTATAATATTTTATTTGCATTTACGATAGTAAATAATATAACAAACTATAATATTTTATTAGCATGAAAAATGGTTAGACACAATTTTCTAATTTTTTTCTTCGATTTATAGCTGTAATTTTTTTATTTATTTGTAATATTGCATTAAAAGAATTACGTTAAAACCATTATGTCCTAATTACTACTAACCATTAGGTCTCAATAATAAAATATAAGATAATTAAAATAAAACTGGTATAATTATTTTGCAATGGTAATCAGAAAAAAATATCTTGCCCAGATTACACAATTCATTTTACAAGCTTCTAAACAAACTGATTCTATATCACATTTAAAACACTCTATTTATATTTCATTATATAGTTAGTTAAATTAACAAGTATTTTGAATTCAAAACAAAACTATAACATTAACCTTACTAAATGTTTTAACCATATTTTTCAATACTTTGCTAAAGCAATACAAAGTAATCATTGATTATTATTCTCTAAATTCAATACGATACCATTTAAAGTTAGGGGTAGTTAAAATGAAAATGTGTTATTTATTTTATTATTCGTTATATATTCATAATTTGTTATTTAAAATTTGGTCAGGAGAGAGGTCCTACGTTTGAACTCTTGATTTCAAAATTTGTATATATTACAATTCACAATTTTTTCGACTATTATTAAAGAAAAATTGAAACAAATATTTACCAAAAGTTATATTTTGCACGAAATTTACTTTTGGTTAAACGAATTTTACAATTGTTAGCAAAAATAAAATCAGCATTAAGTTGTCTGAGCGTCGGACCTCTCTCTTGACCAAACTATCGGGACCATATTTCCCAGATTGTGGCTATCCCCTATATTTTGAGAGTTAGAAATCTGATTTCGACGAAAACAATACACAGTGGGCCAGCATCCAAGGTTTCGTGGCCAAAATTAGTATTTCGATAAAATTTGTTTTAAAATTTAGGGGTTTTCATGTGCAGGTAAATTGAATTCATAGTTGAAATTTTGAAATACACTAAAAATTCCACAAAAAAAAAAACAAAATAGCGGCTGAAATATGGCGAGCAAAAATATAAACAAATAATATAATACGTTTAAATAATTAAATATAGCAATGAAAATATAATAATTTTCGTAATTTTATATTAAAAATGAAAAGCAAATTATATTTCTGAAATAATATTACAAAATAGCGCGAATTAATTACGAAATAATGCGAAAACATCAAAAAAAAACATAATTTTTGTTTTTCGGTATATTAAGTCCACCTTTGCAATATGGGCAAAATGGGACAGGTTTTTTCGAAAGAAGAAATTTCAAAGAAGACAACAAAAAAAAGTTTAGCTAATTACCTCGTGGAACTTTTTGGAGATAAGATCCGAAAGTGAGTCAAACATTGTAAAACGTCAAATGATAAGATATAAACTAGAAGTTTGTCAAGAGTATTAACTAATTCAACAAATTGAAAAATTGTACTATAATTTCAGACTAATTACTCTGATAAAAATGCAACAGTAAGGTGAAATTCCTATATATATTTCTGAAATATAAATTTAAAAGTTACATTAAAAAAAAAAAAAAAATTAACATATTTTTCACTACATTGTACTCTTGACGGTCCAAAAAGTAAATTATAATGTTTGGAATGATTAGGAATACTTAATTTGGGCGATATTAAAACTGCCTACACATATTTTAGTTGAAAATTTAATTTTGACGTTTGGCCAAAGATAATGGTCTTCTGGCCCACTGTGCAAATGGTATGCTTATTCAGAGAAAGTCCGTCTTTGAGTCTTATTTCGTAACTTAAACTTTGTCGTAGCTAATTATTAACATAGTTGTAGACACACCTTCAAACCATTAAGATTGAATCCTAAACTTTGAAGATCCGATCTTTATTTCAAAAGTTATTTAATGTGGTCCGTTAGTTTTTTTTTTTTTTTTTTTTTTTTGGTGCACTGTACCGTAATATATGGAAATATTAAATTGCAAGGATATATTCAAGTTTAAAGCAACTTTTCTTAGAGTATATTTATGCTAAATAGTTCAGTTACTCAGATAAAATATACCATTAAAATTAAAAATGAGAATGCTTCAAAATGATTCCTTCCCATCTCACAGAATTATTTTACAAGCTACTGAACAACCTGATAATATACCACATAACAAACACTTTATTAATTGCGAAGCAAACCCTTTTCATTAAAATCAGATAATGCTTATCAATTTAATCTATCATATTCAGCTAAAGCAATTCGAATTCCCCATTGAATATGATGTTCAAAATTCACTCCGTATACATTTATGCCAATTCAAATCCTGAAATACTTTAAACTTTGGAGGAAACAAATTCTCAAAGTAATACGAATTCCGTTACTTACAAACTAAACATAATAATCCAATCGAATAAAGCATTGAAATACATTTTCATATCAATAAAACAGTCCTACTATGTTCTCTTTGCCTTTGTGGATTGATCATACCATTCGCTCTTATGAACAGGAACTCTTCTATGAAATTCTTCTACAATTGTATATGGAAATATATCAATTCCAAAGATATATCCAAGCGTGCATTCCCAGAAATTCACCAAATCTCATAACGCATCGGTAATTACAATATAGGTAAAAGCCCACACATAGAGCTCTTTGCCTAACATTCCGCTTCAACTAAACGTTTCACCCTATGCTATTATCTCTTCATGGTGCCGCAACTGCAAACAGCAAGTCAATATATTGAGGGTAAGGGTGAAAGTGGTGTAACTGATTCAGTATGGTGGTACAGTTAATCATCGAAGGCATGCCCAATCGTCACTATTTGGGCAACTGGATTTCGTTTGGAGCAGAGTTGTTGGGGATTTAGTCGAATCGCAGAACTGAAGAAAATTATACGGTTCACCTACGTGCAGCAATCAAAATTGAGAAGCGTTTTAACAAATGGTAAGAGTTTGTAATTAGAATGTCTCAAGTGACCCGTTATTAATATTCAAAGCAAGATTTAATGATGTCTGATTTTTGAGAGATAACAGTGGAAAGCGTTAAATTTTATTTGTGCATTAATTAATAGAGGTAAGTCTTCGTTAAAGGTAACTATGAAAGATTATTTTAGTAATATTTAGTTCAGATTATTATAATATATTGTGTGAAAGGTATTTTATTTATTATGAAATTAATTAATGAAAGAATTGCATCATAAATAGTTATTAAAAGTTCTAAATAAATTTTGACTGAAATAATGGATTGCCCCAGGTTTTTTAATGCTTTGTGCTAATAGGCTGTTCTAAGTTAAAAAGTAATATTGAATAATTGAATATCAATATTACTTTTCGGAAAAATTCAATATAAAATATGTTAGAAAACAATTAATATCCAAATAATATTTCTAAATTAAAAAAATACAAGCTTTAAAGTTTAGTTAACAGTCATGAATTTGAACTTTGATAAACAATCAAAAACGTTTATAAATCGTAAATACTTTTATAAACACCAATCGCTAATGAAGATTGACCCTTTAAATTGTGTTCTAGAGTTAATTCAAAAACACTAAAAGAGCAAGCAATGCACACTTGAGTTGGAATGTATTTTTGGGTGCAGTAATTTTCACACTCGAATACAATCAAGAATTGAAAATAAGAAAATTTGAGAATCTGGAATCTAAGAAAAAAATAGTTTTATTGATATTCATTAATTAAATAGAATTATAGGCTCTAAAACATTTGTTTATCTACATAAATAAGGCGGAATGCTAACATGTATGTGTGTGTATGCATGTAACTTATATGAATTTGCAATTCTGAACCAAACCAAAGCAAAATTGAGGCACTTACGTTCAAAAACAAGGCAGACCTAACTGTTTATTTAACTTTTTCCAACTATTTGGTTCAAGAGCTACATCTCAAAGAAAGAGTCTTTCATAGATTTGGTAAATATTTTATAATAAGTTATATTATCTTTACCTTACCTGCATACGATAATTTATATTATACATTATAAAATAATTACCAATAAGTTATTTGCCAGCTTACAGTTCTAATAAAAAATAGTTTTATCGTGCGTTTCTATGAATAATTTTTCTTTGGTTTCCTATGTTATATATTTACAAGTAAAATATACCTAAATAATTTCGCAAAGTATGGTGATAACGTCACCAAATTCAAATTTTAAAAGGTAAGGGAAACCATGTACTTATTCCATTAATACTTATGCTTTTAAAACGTGTCACCATAAACCTAAAAAATGAAAACTCTAGAACTAATAAAAAATTGCATTTATCTAATTAACCTATGAAAAAATATAAATATCGCATTTTAAATTATACTATTTATGTAGTTTATATTTATTTTTGGTAAATTTAACTTATAACTCATTTTAAAATAAATCTAATATTATGAAGCAGCACTGAAAAATACAACAAATAACCATAAATATGTAGGTTGTATATGTGTGTTAGATGACATGCTATAGGAGTTTTATGGTGATATAAGGATATTGGCCTATCTATATATTGGCCTATATATTAGGATGTATCCCATTGATAACTTAAGTATTTACTCTTTCATTTGTTAGTACTTAAATAAGATTTAGCAACTATAAGAGGGGGGACATTTTTAAAAGCAAATTTTCATTGCTCAGACCGATGATATTTTTTTAAAACTCACTAAACTTCTTATTCGTTAACCATAACAACGAGCGTTGCCATATTATTGCACACAACAAGGAATAAAAAAATACTGTGATACAAAGTAAGCTGGAAACAAAATAATGATTATTAAAAATAAAAACGATATTAGCTGTTATTTAAAAAATCTGTATAAGTTCAAGCCACAATAGTACTCGCCTCCTAGTTACTAAGTTACTGTACAGTATAATGTAAAAACAAGCATAGCATTTACCAGTTAATTATCTTCAAACATTTTAAAACAAGCTGATTAAAAATTATCATTATATATACGTATATAGAAATAATAATATGGAAATCGCACTGGAACTTCAAATTGTCGGGTCAGGTAAATTCTGCTGGTAAGAGTATATTTTGTCCATAAAGTATTTAAGCAATCATGTATGCAGAATCTTCTTGTATCACAGTGAGTTGACCAAAATAAATAGTTAGAAGTGTTTCACTCCAACCACGGTTAATGTGTGCCATTAGTACAAAAAAAGTAAAGTATTAGTAAGAGTTCTATGGAAGAGTTAGACATTCTCATTAGCTTGGTGATGGTAAACAGTTGTATATTGCAATTTTGTTCCATACGTTTTTGGTAAGGCGTTGAACAATTTCGAGCTGTGCTAAATTGTTTACTATAATCTGCGATAAGAAGACATTGGGTACCAAATCATAATATCTAATCATAATATCTAAGGGGAAATGCTTTGGCAACTGTTTCTTCTAAAATGTTGTTTAGCGGAATCCCCTCAACTCAGCTAGAGTACCGGTTAATGCAAGTAAAGCAGTACAAATTTCTACATTTGATGGTGGTAAATGTTCAATAAAATCACTACGGACGTTGAACATATCTGAAGGAAGTTGAATAATATCGAAACTTGATTCGGTATTTTTGATTCGGAAACATAGTTTTACTCCTCTGGTAAGCCCTGAAAGAACAAGTCCAAGTTGATCATCTTTGCAGATATTTGATAAAAAAAAGTTTTAGAACTAAGAGCTTTGCAAATCATTTAATGTCATGATGAATATATGTGCTTGATTTGAATATATGATCTGATATTATTCGTTGAAATTTCTAACCACTAGAGGGTAACAGATACTGTTTAAAATTCAGGGAGTTTATAGATGTTTTTTAGTTTTGAAATTTTTTATCAATACTCTGCTCATGTTCTATTTTATAGTAATCAATTTTAGAATTTTTTCATTTCTATATAAAGAATTTGTCACAATGAGAAACGTATTGTAAATGTCTAAATTGACGAGGTGATGCATTTTCTAGTTTTTGTTGAAATGTAAAAAATACGGTTTTATTGTCCATTAATATTCTTTTATGGACGTTTCTTTCTCGCTAACTTTTCTTCCTCGTAGTAAATATTTGAAGTGTTTGATGTAGAGATAAATTCCTAATAGTTCTCTATCTCAAGTACTGTAATTTTTTATGCTTCATTTAGTTTATTTATTTATTTTTTTGGAATAAAATGCAATAGGTTTAAATTCCCCATCTTCAAATTATAGAAATTCTGCTCTAATTGAAGCGTCTCTGTTAATAGTGACAGTAGTAGTTCAGATTTCGGAAATCATAAGAGTGTTGTTTTGACTGGTTCATCTTTGAATCATTAAAAATGTTCCTCCGCTTCATCTGTCAACGTAACTTTTCTTTTGGATAGTTTGTGCTTAAAATATTTAACAGTTTTATAATCATCAGCCGTATTTACATCACGTTAAGCCATTGCTGTTATTGCTGTGCCAAGCTGTGAAAGTATGTACCATTATTGGCACATATATTCACAGCTATAATTTAAGCATTTATTTTTTTCCGTGTATTTTCATTTAAAGAGGCCTTTGCAACTTAAAGACATTTTTAAAAGAAGATTTTAACTCCTCAGAACGATTGCATTTTTTTATAACTAGATAAACTTCCTCTTAGTTTCTATAACAACGAACGTTGCCATAACCATAACATACAAAAACAGTGAATTGAAAATACTAATGTGATACAAAGCAAGCTATAAGCAAAATAATTACTGTTAGAAATCGAAACGCGGGTAAGTCTAGGGAAGTTCTTTACATTGACAAACATAATGTTATCCATGAATTTTTTTTCTAATATTTTTTTCGCCCAGTTTCTTTTCAGCTTGTGCACCTTTGATGTACAGTTTGCTCTTATGAGAGTTAATCTATCACTGCAATTCCATATATATTTTAAAATGCTTTTACAGATTTTACCACGTGATTTAGCAATATATGAGCAAGAATTGCATAAAAGTTTTGAAGCGTGTTGAACTGTTACATATTTAACTTAACTGCGATGCTATTAGGAATAATTTTATTGCTAAGATTAATATTTCTTGAACTTTATTCCATGATAATTAATGAAAGGAAATTATTAAAATAAATTATGGAAATATAATTAATGAAATCTCAATGAAAAAAACATACATTGAAAGAAACCAGGTTTAATTTGTTATTGGCGGATATATGGAGCTTAACGATGTGACTAGTTTAAAATGTGTTTTAAAAATGCTTAATAGTCAATTAAATTTTCAAATGTTTATATAAAAACATTATAAGTTTATAATTTCAAACATAAAGTGATAACTTAAGAAAACTAAAGGTAATACGCATAGGTAAAGGTAATGCGCATATTTTTTTATTCAAAAGGAAAAATTATAACAAGTACTCTGACCTGCCTAAAATTTGAGACGGATAGCGGTGGTAATGTAAATTAATTAAAAAATACTTACAAAACTAGTAGAAATGCAGAAAATATGTTTACTTCATATATATGTAGTTTCAAGTATTATAATGCAATTTATGTAATTTTACCCTTTAAGAAAAATTGTTGTGAAGCTCCATAAAGTGCGAATTTGTTGGAATCGAAACAATGTTATTTTATCTTTTATTTTGGGTAATTAAATCCCCTATTGAAATTAGCAAATTTATTTATTCCATTTAGTTTTTATAAATTTCTAAGCTATTTTCAATTATTAGTTTTTATTATTGTAAGAAATTTTCACCTTATACAATGCATATTTTAATTTACTGTTTGAACTAGTTACTTTCACCAAGATTACATCTTAAGGGCAGGATCGTGTAATTAGCATGGATAGTGTATCTGTACTCATTAACATGTTTCGGCTAGACTAACACTCACACTTACACCACTTCCTTTCCATTCCCAAAATCCATGCAATTCTGCATCCCTTCTATTCAACAAACCTGCGTTCTAGCTCCGGTAACGGATTTAGCGGAGCGAACTAAGACCCTACCCGGACGATAAAGGTCTTTAGAGTAGCTCAGAGTATAACGAGAGCATTACGAGGGAAATCACAAGGATTATTACAGTTGTAGCGTCGACCAACAGGGGGCGCTCATCCTGCCAGGTTGGCAATAGATATACTCGCTTCAGTAGCTGAGAAATGACACCTTTGATTCTGAAAAGCGATAACAGGGCTTGGAAATTGCAACGCTTTGATTGGTGGATGGGTGAATTCCAATTGCTCTCTGGAAACCCCTTTCCTTTGGTCGTTACAGTCACAGTTGCATAATTAAACTCAGCCTATTCTCTTGCGTGAAAGTCTTTGGGATCTCCTGCAAACATCCGTTCTCAATCGTCTTCTGAAATTATGACGATTAGGTTAACTCACTGACTAACGTCCTCTGAAAGCTATGAACGGATCTAGGAATAGTTAGATACTATTTCTTCAGCCGAATAGTAATCTTGGATGGGAGACAAACATATTGCTTGCAATTTGGTACTAAATGGGCTAAATTTGACGCAAATGGGACGGTAGCAATCAATGTTATAGATTAAAAAAGATTAACTAAGCTTAACATTATTTGTAAATAAACGCCGTAGTAATTGCTTTCGAAAATAAACAAAAAATTTCTGGTTTTTAAGAACTGATCATAGTCCAGATTTATTGTGCTTTTAATTCATTGCTTTTTAATAAATACCTCTCAAAGCAAAAATTAACACTGGCGTTGAAATCTTAGAGGAACGTTTTTTTATAATTATTAAACAATAAAATGAAAAAATGCATAACTCTCTGCAACTAATGTTAAAACATTTCTTTTA
The DNA here is from genome assembly GCA_949128135.1 of Parasteatoda lunata. Lineage (NCBI taxonomy): Eukaryota > Metazoa > Arthropoda > Arachnida > Araneae > Theridiidae > Parasteatoda > Parasteatoda lunata. Next base: position 78,624,543 of record OX421975.1, read on the forward strand.
TGTTCCTGAATAGTCTTATTATTATTTATGCATTTTCATTAATATCAAGTGAAATTCAGTAGAAATAGTGTTTATTGATGCAGAAGATAAACTAATGAAACTAGATGATCACCGCAATTAAAATTAGTTCCTCTTAACAAAATAAAACTCACAATTTACTATTGAATACGTTTTCTTCTTTTCCTTGAGTCTCCCGTTTTAAACTCAAAGCCTAGGACTTAGGTATGAGCTTTCTTTCAAACATTACAGTACCTAAGAAAAAGTGTTTAGTATTTAAATATTTGCTTTAAAGATTTTTCAAAATGCATTTTTTATCTATTGTTCGAATTTTAGAGAGTAGTTAAAAAATCAATTTGTAATTTAATAAAAATAAAAATAACAGTTGTATTATACGTTAAATTATAGTTTAAACAAAAACAACTTAAAAGTCAGCTCACATATCACCATAATATTACCAAGATAAAAACTTTTTTAATAATTAAAAGTTACTGTGCGTTTTTTAAAATTTAAATATATCTCTAAAATATACTTTCAAAAAATATTTCAGTACATTTTACCATAATATTAGTATTTCTTATACCCAACTACTGAACGAATCCAAATTCGGTGCAATATTGGACATAAGTTACATCCAATTTTTACTTAAGTATTTTGTTGTTGAAGAGGATGATGATTTCTTAAATCACGATTCGTTAATAAATACTGCAATATGGTGCTACTTGGAACCATGCTAAAATCATTCTGAATTTTTACATAATATATTTTATTTTTTATCCCATGCCAAATTAATTATTTGACCTGATTAAAAGCGCTAAAAACATAAAAGGAAAAAAATATAGGATGATTCATATATATATATATATATATATATATATATATATATATATATATATATATATATATATATATATATATATATATATATATATAAGGGAGAGAGAGGAAAATTTTCTGTGAATGTCAATGGAATTTCTTTTTATGGTTTTTGGTTTAAGATATTACAAGTATAAGATACATATTTACAAAATACTTCTGGTAAATATATAAATTAATCTCATGCATCACACGCGGAAAAAAAACAGTGGAATTACTCTTTACACGTTTCTAAAATAATATATGCACCTACGATTTTATTTAAAAAAAATTTAACATCCGAATGTGTTGTAAAAGCGTTGTGAATGTTCATTCTAATTAAATAAAAAAAAGATCAAATATAAAGCACTAAGACTCAAAAAACTTAAAATGAACAATCTCAAATACTTCTTAATTTTATAAAATGTTCTGATCACCAACTCGAATCCTTCGAACTGTATCAGTATTTCAATGTTTGAAAAGTATTTATTTTAAATAAAAAAAGGTGTTAAGGGTAAATCAGTATACACATTGGAACTTTAATCTAATATTTATTGAGCAATGTTTCTCCAATTAATTTGCATTTTTAACAGTTTTTCTGTTAGCTTTGTCACTAATCATTCAAAGACAAAGTAGTTCGACTCATTAAAATTCATTTCCATTTATTTAAGCTTCATTTAATTCCCAAGCGAATATAATTTATTTTTCATTTCATTTAGCGAGGTGCTGGAATAATGTTTGCACAAGAAGCCTTTAAGAATCGTGAGTTATTTTATTAAAGAAAAAGGGTAAAACTAGTTTTAAGAATTTAATGCTTACGCATATCTTGAATATATTTCTGTTTGAGTTTTGTTAATGAATTCTGGAATAGGTTTCCTGAATTAAATGAAACTCAGAAATTAATTGGAATAAAAAATAAATTTAAGTGTACAGTGGGTATTAAAATTGAACTTTTCTTAATTCCAATTTAAAGAAATTTTTTTAGTGAATTGCAGAAAAAATATTAAATAAACTAAAGAAACGATTTTTTTTTAAAAATTAAAATGCAACTATATTTTTTATAATATATTTATAAAAAAAACTATATGAAGTAACTATGTAATACAAAACTTACCAAAAAAAAAATTCCAATATTATTGCATATGAATTTTACAGAAATATATTAATTTCGTAAATTATGATCTTATTATTATATTTTATGTGTCATTTCTTGGAGAATATGGAGTATAGTTCTGGAATATATGATCATTTTATGCTTTTGAAAAAGTTTAAACTTTAAATAGAATTCTAAAAATAATATTTTACATTTTTTGGGACTTCTAAGTGAATATTAAGTTCCGTTACGACTGAAAACCCGCACTGAAATGCAGCTGTAGCAGCCTTAACCACGGTCAATAATAAAAGTTCCTGATAAACGCTAATGTTCCAAAAATAGAACATGCACTTAATAATGTTCCTAAATGTTCCACGCTGTTACGACTGAAAACACGCACTGAAACACAGCTATAGCAGCCTTAACTACGGTCAATAATAAAAGTTCCTGATAAACGCTAATGTTCCAAAAATAGAACATGCACTTAATAATGTTAATGTCCCACTCACTTAATAATGTCCCACGCTAATGTTCCAAAAATAGTCAAAAATGCACTTAAAAATTACCGAAGATACACATTAAAACGTAGTTGTAGCATTCTTAATCACCGTCAGTAATGAAAGCTCCTATCAAAGCTAATGTTCCAAAAATAAAACATCGTTAAAAATGCACTTAAAAGTTTATTTTACTTTTTTAGATACTTTTTTAGTTTTCAATTTTTCAAATATCAAATTATTAGGATAATACATAGACTTCGACATTTACATGGTTAATTCTACTTAATTATCTTACATTTTTTTTCTTTAAGTTTCTTTATTTTTAATAGATTTTCAATGATAAGAACAGAACTAAACGTTTATGACATAACACATTTAATACACTATTTCTGACCATAACTTTTATTATATTGTTTTATCATATTGTAAAGAGAACAGAATAAGGTGCAGAGTCGTAAAAATAACAGGACATAAATATGGCAATTCAACTGAATACAATTCATGTATCTTCGGTCGAAAAATCGTAAAAATAGTGACGCATATAGTGAACGTGAATTGTGGTCATTCGAGAATAAATTGCTTTCTCTAAGACCAATGTGACATCACTGCGGTCCATTCACTTCTCATTGATCGCTGACCATCAGGGCTACTTTCTAGGATCAAGGAATGATTTATGAGAAAGAATTTGTATAATACGTTTCCTTCGCGTTTGTTTCCAAAAATTCCATTGTGATTTCTTTTCATATATTGTATACATTCTTTATCGCTAAATCAATATTTATTCACGAATAAAGTTTGGATAAAAATGTACACTTACACAATAACTTGCTCCAAAGAGATTTTAAGGAATATGCAAAATATTTTCTCTTGTTTTTGTATGTATTATTCTATAATAGAAATAATAAACAATTTTCATTCAATTCTGTAAAGGAAAAAAATGCAATGATGAAAAATTTGAAAATCACTTCATGAGTCATAGAATAAATCATATATGTATATATATATATATATATGTATATATATATATATATATATATATATATATATATATATATATATATATATATATATATATATATATATATATATATATATATATATATATATATATATATATATATAATATAAATATATATAAATTAAAAAATATATATATATGTTTACAGAGCTCCAAGTTACAATCAAAGAATGTCTTTTAATATAAATTTACAGATGTTACATGCCCTATAGGCCAGGACAATAAAATTTCGAACATAATATATAAGCATGGATTGTAAATGATGGTATCCAGAAATAAACATGAAACGTTTACATTATTAAGTAAGCGGACAACTGAGTAAAGTTCCCAAAGCAGCAAGAAAACAAATGTAAAGGGGACTGTCTTTTACATAGCACCAAAACTGTAATTGAGAAAGTTCTCAATGTAAAAGTGCAGATGTAAATATGTGCTGTTTACAGAGCTCCAAGCTGAAGCTGAAGAATGTTCCTAAATAATTTAGGCGGCCTTGCGAAAAAGTTCCCTGATAAATGTTTCGCAGAAATAAATGTGAATCAAATCATATTAAAGAAATTGTTAACTAGTTAAAGGCATAGTGCATGTGAATTAATCCCTAATGAATAATGTCTTTGGAAACAGTTTCACTGAGTTTTGAAAAATAAAAAGGATGTATTAATGTAAATGTTTAGACGCAATTATAAATCTTATAATATATCCACTTTAGTACCTGAATCTGCTCGAAGGCACGTCTCACTTAAATAAAAGTTTCAATGAAGTGAAATTATGCATACTGTACCTTAAAATGAAAGATGCATGAATATTTGTGATTAGGTTATAGAAGCGTTCATATCATCTCTCGAAAACAAGCCTTGCCTTCAAAACCTGTGGTTTCAAGAGTAACGGATTTTTGATTATTTAATTAGTTTTGTAAATCATTTGCATTACTTTCTGTAAATAGATATACGTCAGTATACACAAAAGGTAATTTATATTGAAATAATATATATATATATATTATATTACCTCGAAACTTCGTCTAAAAAGTGTAATATTCAAAATGTTATGGCGTAAACTAGATTTTAGAGATATATATTTGGTATAGCTTTTTCCATTTCTTATTAAAAATATTGCGTCAGAAAAATACAGACCAAGTCTTTTGGAAGAACATCAGATTAATGATACTACCGCTATTGATTGTTATTGAATTTAGCAAATACACTTGACCTTGGCAGATAGAAATAACACTTTCAATTTTTTAAAACTATCCAAAATAATAAGTTTTCCAAAAAGTGAAAAGCCAAATTGACATTTTTTTATCACTTCTGGTTTTTGGACTGTAAAGTACACAAAACAAAGAAGCCAAAACAAGATAACTGATATCTTTTAAAATCATGCGATATATTTCTCCAAAAACGAGAAAAAAGCTCATTTTATTACTAAATAAATTAAAGCATTTCCATTTGTTTTGCATCAGCCTCTTTATTTATTTTTTTTATATTATGTTTTAGTCCTGATTAATTACTATCTTTTCTACTTTTCGTAGAAAACTTTAAGCAAATCATTACATGAATGTTTTAATTTATTTATATTAATTTTCAGCAAACAAAAGGTTTAATACAATAACTTGGGGAATCAAATAAATTAAAAAATGTTCAACAAAAATTTAAAAATATACGTTTGATATAGCATATTTGTTTCTTAGTAAAAGCATCTGAAAAATACTAACCCCTTAACTTTAAGGATCTAAAATGATACTACTGCTATTGATTGTCTTAAGTTTTAACAGCAATAGTTAGCATAGAAAAAAAAATTTAACACTTCTGATTTTTTTTAAAATTTTTCAGAATAAAGTAGCTGGACTGAAAAAGTAAAAAGTTAAATTGAAATTTCAGATTATTGGAATATAAAAATACAAAATAAAGCAGTTAGAACAAATTATCGGGTTAATTTGAAGATCAAGATGTATTTCTTACATAACGGGCACAGACCTTATTTTATAATAAAAAGAAATTTACAATTTTCCAATGCGTCTTACATTATATACATAATTTCGAATGTTCCATAAGCCCCTATTGAACTTTATTCCAGTTTTCATATCGAATCAATGATTTTGTTTTTACAATTATTTAATGAAATCAATCTCATGTATTTCTAGCAAAACACGCACAAAATTCATTATATTAAAGAAATACCAGCTATTTTATAAGCAAGAAAAAATGGCACTTCCACAATTCAGCTCATATTAACCTTAAAATTTGAAAATTTCATTATTAGTCTCATAGATTTCAATGCTTTATCCTATTTTTCGTAAAACCTGAAAAAAAAATCATTAAGATGTATCTTCAAATTTATTTAAAATAAATGTTATAAAAATAGTTTTTTTCAAATTTTTTGGTAAAACCAATAACTTTGAAAAGAATTTTGGCACAAACAAGAACTTAAAAATATATATTTGATATAGCATTTTTTATTTCTTATTCGAAGTATCAGAAAAATACAAAGCAATTCTTTTGGAAGAACATCAGATTAATGATGCCACTGCTATTGATTGTTATAGAATTTAACAAACACACTTGACATTGACGGATGGAAACAACACTTCCAATCTTTTAAAACCTTCCAAAATAATAAGTTTTCTTGCGAGTGAAAGGCTGAATCGACATACTTTCTTTGTCTTTTCCGATTATTGGAATGTAAGAACACAAAGCTAAACAAGCTATAGTGTTATTTTCAAGCTCTCTTGTGATAACCCTTTATTTGGGAAAACTAAAAATATAGCTTTTTACTTTTGTACTTCAACAACATCAATCGAGAAGTTTCGAATCAATTGTGATTGGAACAAATTGCTTTCCTTTTAAGGCGAATAAATTTAAAATTTATGAGTTTGAGAGAGTTGTAATCTTCTAAAGAGGGTTTACCTTTTTAAATTCATCATTTGTATGATTTTCAGTTTATTACTTCATTTTTGAAAGATTCTCGCCTTTTGATAACGGTATGTATTGATAAAATTATCTTTGATATTTAAAACAGATATTGTATTTTTCTTGAAAATTTGGATTTACTTTCATGAATTGAAATTTTGTGTTTAAGGGTGTAATAAATAATTGCCGTCATTTAACTGTGAAATGCACTTTTTAAAAGGTTTATAATTAGATTTTGCTTGATCAAAATATCACAGTTGATATATTTTGTGCAATAACAGCTAAATTCAAAGCACTAATCTGAAAAACAGAATTTTTGTTAAAATTGTCTAACCCCTCCATTCATAATTTTGATCCTTTGGAATTTTTCAATTAGTCGTGGAAAAGTTCGTGTGGAAAGAGAGTTTTTTTAAGATTTCAAATATTTTAAAGTTGTAAAGTATAAATTAAAGCTGTTTTACCTACCTAAATATTTTCTCCCCTTCCTTTTAAAGTCAGCATGCTTAACAAAATTTTGTCACATATTTTAATTATTTTTAATGTTGATTTGACTTTTTATAGCCATAATGAGGGAGGTAGTCACATAGACAATGTCAACGTTCCTCTATAAAAGGCACCCCTATCGAGTTAACATGTCTTATATACTAGTGAATTGGAAATCTATTTTTGTAACGGTACACTACAGTACTCCCTCATCAAAATTATAGCTGTGATAGAATTCGATAAACGGATACCACTGATTTATTCATTGCCGTTTTGAGGAGAAGCCGGGAGAGTTGGATTAAGATCACCGTACTTTTGAGTGCTGATTGTGAGGCTGTATTAAGTTCACAGTCGTGGTCGCTCCTATGTTGCCTTTAGCAGTCGAGTATATATATTGTGATCGAGACTGAGTAGCAACAGTGCGAGGAGGTGGCTATTGCAACAGTCACAAATAGCAAGTCAACTGTTCAATGTGAACCATTCATCGAAGTAGGCGTGTTCAAATCGAAGTGGGAGTTTCTGTCAAGGTATGCGTATTCACATCTCGTCTGAAGGTCTTCAATGTGGGGGGGGGGTAAGTCGCATCGACAATGTCATCATTCATTCTGATAAAGTACACCGACATAGAATAGAGTTAACATGTTTTATATACTAGTGAATAAGAATTGTATTTTTGTTGTGGTAGATACACTACACATAGATTATATTTAGTATGACTTTTTAAAAAAATATAATTATAATCCAAGCAAAACAAAATTTTTGCAAGAAGTGGTTAGTAAATGAAAAGGACCTATAGATATCAGTCTTCAACTCAATAGGTTTGAGAAAAAGTGGCTACTAAGCTATTAGAGACTACCGGGTACTGGCTACTAAGTGAAAATGTACATTTTCAGATCTAATTAAAAGACTGTTCTTAAGAATATTCTTTATTTATCAACACAATTGTCTACAGTGCCTGGCCAAATTATCAGAGGCACGATATGATTCTATATAAAATACGTCTTATATATATATATAGATCTTTATTGTTTTTACACGGCTGAAACCGGTTTGTACTTGTTTACGTTCGTGTATCAATTGGTTAACATTGTAATACAATACGTTAAAAATAAACACAAATATGAAGTTTATAAAAAATATTCTGAATAAAAACCCATTACATGTATGTTTAAATAAAAAAATATTGCGTATAAAATCGTGCAAAACATGTAATTATTAAAAAAACTACAGTGCGTTTAATATCTTGATATAATTATTACAATATAATTATATAATACCTCATATAAACGTTCTATATTTATATAATATATCGTCGAACTTATATTATAGATCGCCAAATTTAACCAATTGATACACGAACTTAAACAAGTGCAAACCGGTTTCAGTCACGTAAAAGCAATAAAGCTGTAGAATATCATCTGATAAATAAGATTTTACTTAGAATCTTATAATAACATGCCCAGGTATTGTAAGTTAATGTAGAATTTTCAATTAAATTAATAATAATATAATGTATCCAAAAGTTTAAAACATTTAATATAATATTAAAAAAAAATTACGAAATGATCTTCATTCCTTTTAACGAAGAAAAACCTGAATCACAATAAAAAGGTTTAATTCTTAAAATAACACAGTACTGGTGTGTTTCCTAGGTGTGCATTAATAATTCTTAATTTATTAAGTTGAGTTTAAGTGCAGCTTTTAAACTGTTCACTTTAACAATATCAATCGAAAGATATTATACAATATTAAAATAGTCCTGATAAAAAATAATTGCGTCATATTTAAAATAAGTAAATTTTGTATTTTAAGATAGTTTAAAATTATGAATGACACTTAAAATTACCTAAGACATAGTCTACACAAATACCTGCGTTAATTTAAAATTTGTAATTCATAACAGGATTCAATACCTATGCCATTTCTTAGGTATTCAACAGTACTTCTTTGCTTAGGAAATTAAGTTTAAGTTTTAGCAATATTAATCGGAACACATTAAATAATAATAATGCAGTTTTGATGAAAAATAATTGCCTTATATTATTTAAGATAAGTAAATTCATTATATACTTCATCTCATCTTAGTAAAATTTTATAAAAATTGATTGTTGTTTTTATTATTTAAAATTTAGTTTTACGCAACATAAAGCATTGCAGTAAAATAGTAAAAAGAACATTAAAAAAAAGGAATTTCTAGTCCTTAATGAAAGTGAATAAAGTTTTTCAATGTATTACTTTTTAAATTTTTAATCTAGACACAAAACTTTAATTTTTTGTTTAAGTTGTTCAAGATAGGCGATTTCATGTCTATATATTTCTTTTCATAATTTTCTTTATAATTTTAAACTTCACTGTAGCTATGTATTAAAAAGTGATCGAGGAAGGATGCAGAACAAAATATATGTGATAAAATGGCTTTAGATATCTATGACATATTAAAACAGAAAATTAAATCAGCTTATGCATGGGTTATTTAATAAACCGAATTATAATGAAGATGATTGTGTATTCTGGGATTATGCATAGTTTGTAAAACGGATGGACTTATGTAATATTCAATACGCTTCAGATATATGTTCAGGTTCATTTGATGAATATCGTACAAGGGAATTGTTTGATTTGTAATCAAAGCTTTTATGATAATATCTCTGCAGTTACTAGTATAAAAGATATTTTAAATAAAAAACACTTTCACTATGTATGAATAATTTTTTATTTCTAGATAAATCTACTTAATAAAACAGTAAATTCTTTAGAAAAATACACAAACAATAAACTGATAATATAAATGTCAAATAAGGTATTATCTGATAATTTCCTCACCATGTAAAGGTCAAAAACACTTTTGACTGAGGTTTCAACGAAATCATGTATATATTTGCGTTAAGGACTTAAATCGCAATAAATTTTGAACAAATATGAATTTCGAAAAAAAAAACTGGACTTAAATTCATAAACATAAATTCATAAACATAAATGGCCCTTTCAGAATGTCAATTTTCCTTTCCATAGTTGCATTACTTTGGCTCGCTGATTGACCGCATGGTACTTTTTACTACAATTAATAATTCTAGGACTATCAGTTAAATGTTGATTTTTTCTACTCTGTCGAGCTTCCTGCACATACTGTTTTTCTACACGACTTCATATTCTCAAATTCTGAAATCTTATAGTGTTTATGTAGGGAAAAAATTAACGTTAAGTTTTATACCCAGAAAAGCGAATTCAGTAGCTGAGGTTGAAACTTTATAAAATCAAGGCGATAAAAAAACAGGTAAGAAAATCATTAAAATCTTGCTCCTTTTCAGGAAAATTAAAATAGCCGTAAAAAATTTTTCTCTCCAGAAAACCAGCTGTAAATGCAATGACTATTCAATAATAAGAGTGCCTGTTCAGAGAAAGCTCACTACAAACTGGTTGAAATGTTTCATACTTGAAGGATGTTTTAGACACATTTTACGGAAGTAAAAATTTTAGTTAATTGCTAACCTGCCCAGGAAAAAATTTAAACTGATTTATAACACATTTAAATATAACACATTTAAATATTAACACATTAACACATTAAATATGGTTATTAACACATAATTAAATATGGATTAAACACATTTAAATATGGTTATTAACACATAATTAAATATGGATTAAACACATTTAAATATGGTTTTAGAATGAACATATACGAGTTCATTCTAACATGTTCATGCCAAATGAATGCAATAAATTTGCTTCAATTTATTGAATTTAAAAAGAAATATGTATTTGAGTTGTTTTAAAATATCTAACCAAAACATATTCATTTTTCAACGTTTATTTTTACGACAATGTTGTATTATTTAATTATTTTCTGCCATTATAGATCAGCTATTATTATTTATGTATATTTATTGAATGCTGAGTTACTACATAATAAGAATTTGAAATTATGAATTTAAATTGTACTAATTTTATATAAAGCTTTTTAGACAGAAATTCAAGATCTAAATTTGTATTATTTGCGCTATTTTATAAAAAACCACAAAAAGAAAAAAAAAATACCTAATTAATCAACTGGAAAATATATTAAATACCGACAAAAAAAAAACTACTTTTTGTTTTTCTTAACTCTACTTTTGTTTTTCTTTTGAAAAATTTAAGGTGATATTTAATTTTCCTTATTAGTACTCTCACAGAAACTTTTATACTCTTAACTGACACACAAAATTAACTGTAAATCGTCGTTTTTGCGTTTTAAATGTGTAAAAGTAGCGATTCATACAAAAAAAAAAAAAATACCAAAAAAAACTTCATTTATTTTGAGAAAGGTAAATTATTTCTAGTACAGTCTGTTGTGGACCAAACGGATCATTGACTTAATATCTATCCCCCCCCCCAAATGTTGGCGTGATCCCTTTGTATAAAGGAAGAAACAATTCGTTAGTTTTATATACATATTCCTAAATTTTATACAATATAAATCAGTGAATGTTAACAATAAGCAATGCATTTTCTTTAAAAGAACCTGATCCTCTGATTTCCGGATTTCTTCATAAATGTTTGCGTTTTTTTTCTGCGTAAGTTAGTGAATGTTGAAAAATTTAATTTTTTCTATTCTTTTCCCATCATTTTTCACAATATGTTAGTTTTTTGGTTCATACGTTTGATAACATAATCAACTTCAATTCATATGAATTACTTTTGAAAATTTTAGTCAAGTTTCATACGATTAGGAAGATTCATATGACTTCGGTTCATATGACTTCGACCCAAAGTATCTGACTCAACATCAGAACAAATTTCCATTTATTTCTCCATATTATAGCTGTCATACCAATCCGTTAAATAACACCAATATGAGAAAGTCTTCGTTGAATACAAAAAAACTATACATTATAGCGAAGAATCGAAAACAAATGACAAAAGGTTACGCTGGGAGGTAGTAGCTATGGCAGCTTGGTTTCACCATGAAAATTTGTAGCATAGCACCTGGTCATGCAACTTTTACGCACAATAGTCGAATCCTTGAAATAACTCTCTGATTCTTTACTAATCCCTTTTCTATTTTTTCAAATGTATATTTTCTAAGTAAATATTAAAATTATAATAAAAAGTACTGGTGTCTACATAGAGAAAAAAAGTATGGTAAAACAAAACTGCCAAAATATTGAAATATTTACAGCGTTTTAGCTCTATGGGAACAACAAAAAATCTCGGTGCATTTTACCGAAGTGCATTTGTAATAAATCTAGTAAAATTAAAAATAAAGTATGGTTTTAAAAGCTGTGAAAAAAATTGGTAAAATAAGGTCATTTTCTCATGATGTATACGAGCAAGGCATAAAAACCATATATTCGGTTAAATTTTCTATTCAGTTTTGTATTTCTTACAAAATGTATCGTAATAAAAACTATAATTTTGAAAACCAGAATTTCTGGTAAACCGTTACGAAAACCAGAATTTTTGGTAAACCGTTACCATATATGAAGGAAAGAAATTACCAAATACATGGTTTAAAATCAGTATATTTTGGTTTTATTAACTAAAATTATACTTTTTTTTTGCCAAAAATGTTATTATCATTCGATGCTTTAATTTGACCAAATTTTTACTGTTTTTTACTGTCAACTTTCCGAAATATTTTATCAGCATGCAGTAAAATATATCCTAAGTTGCCCCCTAAACGGAAAACGGTAAATATAATTCTAGGTACGCTGGAGAAAAAAAAATTTTGCTCGATCTTCGTTTACAGTACTCTTGTTTTAGTAGGTTCATTTGACAACGTAATCAAGTTTTATTCATATTTAAATGCTCTTCAACTTTCAGAACCCTTAGGTGGATATGGCTATAAGACATAAACCGTTTACTTCGACAAAAAAACATTTGATTCAACATTAAAATAAATTCTCATTTATATCTGTAACTGTCATACCAGTCTATAAACTAACATCAATCTTATAAAGTCATTCTTAAAGACATAATAAAGATTAAAAGAACCATTACTTTTCAAAAAAAAAAAAAAAAAACTAGAAATTCCAGTTAAAAAAAAAAGGTAGAATAAAAGAACAAAACGATCCGCTGAATACAAACTGAAATCTTGCTCTGAAAATAAAGGAAAGTTCAATTAAAGACCCATTCTGCGGAAGGCAGGGAAGGAAAGGGGTATCAGGGGTGGTTATACTGGGAAGGTTTCTGATGGAGGTAAAGGATTTCAAACTCCGGAAAAGTCCTGAAGAGAAAGTGTTAATGGAACTAGTTTCTCAAACCAGAACTCTAGGACTGACAAAAAAAAAAAAAAAAAAAAAAAAAGAAATCAAACTTTTTCTTTCCCGTTTTGTTTTTCCTGATTTTTTTCTTACTGTATCAGAAACTCGTGGTCCAGGATCATTTTCTTCCCTTCTTCTATTTGTCATGTCCTCGGCCAAGTTCATTGATAATGAAGTCACTAGGGCTGTTGTACTAGAAATCCGGCAATTGCTATAGATAAAGACAGACCTAGAAGAAAAAAGGAACTTTTTTCACTCAGATCGGTTGATAAGAATGCATAAGACTGGGAAGAAGAAATGAGGCGGTAAAAAGAATTCTTTTCAACGACTCAGAAGAATAAGTTTAGAAGGAAAAGGTTTTCTTTGTAAATTTTATTACGACTTGTGTCTGAGAAAGTTTGGGCATTATATAAACACGATAACACGCATCTGAAATATCTATTGGATTGTGAGTTTTTAATTTCATCAAATAGGATATAGTTTATGAATATAATATAAGCAATTGAGACACAAATTTTAAAAAAATACTCAGTGTTTGTGTCCTATTATTTATTTTAATCATGTAGCAATAAAATTTTATACAAAAAATATTGCTACCATTGCTTCTCCTTAGAACATGAGACAAATATTGTTTCCGACAATTAGAACGAAATCAGTAATTATAATTTATATTTTCTAAATGTATTTTAGACTTGCTGTTTTTTGATTCAATAACTATTCTTCTAATTTCATTTAAAATTACGTAAATTATTATTTGAAAATGTCGATGTAGAAATTATGTAAATATTTGTATAACTCTCAGTTTAATTGTTTTAAACATTAATAAACGAAATAATATCCAAATAATAGAAAAGTATAAAATCATTTTTGGATAAATAAAATCTGAAATTGTGTGCAAAATATTTTTTCTTTTGCTAAAACTAATTTAACGATTAGAAATTGACAAACTAGCATTATTGAAATTAAATGTATAAAATTCAAATTATCAACTTAATGGACTTCTCTTATCTATCTGTTAAAACCATATTTTTCGGATCATGATTGATCCCCAGGAATTTAAATTCATAATAAAAAAAAGTTATGTACCAGAAAGGAAATAGAGATTTTTTTAAAGTATCATCTGTACTTATTTATCCACACATTTAATTTAAGCCTTTAAAATAATTAAGGTTATATCTTAACGTAAAAGTATTTTCACAACAACTCGCTGTGAGCCTTGGGGGATCGTGGTAGTTAAGACTCTACAATTTCGAGACCAACAGCTTGGCTGTGGTAATGTTGTCAGCATTACATACAGACTGACTCTACTTCCCAGGCAAGAGGATCGGTTTTAAGTAAGAGCTGAGGATTGAACCCCAGTCCTTTCCAATGCTAGCTCAGTGCCTTTAAGCACTGAGCCACCTCGGCTGAAAGTTCCATCTTAATACTTATAAATCCGATCAGTGAATCAAAGATTATTACGATTTTTTGTGCACTAAAAAAGTCACGCAATAAAATAAAAATTTATTTGTCGTCGGCTTTCTGAGCCCAAGTCTGCGGGTTCGATCCCCGACCCAGACACCGGATTTTCGGGATGCAGAAAATCCTCAGCGGCCATGTCGTATGATTATGCGGCATGTAAAAGATCCCTGGAGTGCCTTATTGGCTCTTGGCATTTCCGGTAAAATTAAATTAGTGCACTTTAGCATCCAAATAGAGTCTCGGTGCTGCCATCTAGTGTGGCAGAAATTAGACGTCCAAATTAACATGACCAACGGTATCTCACCCATTGTGGTTGTCCTGAAAGAGTGGATACCACTTCTGGAGAACGTACTTGGTCTGCTCATCGGGAAGACTGATTGTGCAGCTCATAGGAAATAATGAAATAAAAAAATAATAATAATTAAATTTGCCACTCTTCTGGATCTTATTACGGTAGAAAATTCTGCCACTCAGGATGCAGGTACTTTTTACCGTTAACTTTTACGTAACAAAAATTCTGATTTACCGTAATTTTCAGGGTATTATTTGGGTATTACAAAATCACTGGATCACTTTAATTAAATGTTACTGTAAAAATTGCTGCTTAAACGGTGACAATGGATTTTACGAATGCTGCACTCGGGCTTCTAGTACTTTTTCGTGTAATTAGAGCAGAAATGTTTTACAGTGCATGCTTACACCTTTTAAAAAGTTTTATTTCTCATTGAGTAGAAATTTCATACAAATGACGTAAAATAATATTTTTGATGATACATTTACATGTACTTTTAATCACTGAATGTTAAAATCGTCAGATAATTATTTTTCATTTGTAAATTAGATAAAAAACAAGTCTATCTTCTTTATTTTTTTTTCAAGAAGAAAGATCTAACGTAAGAGAAACGGCAGAGTCTGGTTAATTTGAGTTATAGACGTACCTCTTGATGTCTGTCATAATACTGAGAATAATACATTTAATATTGCAATTATGGTTATGAAAACCCATCAATCCAACTAATGAATACATTAAAGTTTATATTCATAATCATAATTGATTAATTACTAAATGTACGGATTTCCTCATCGGTGTGCCAACATGATTGAAAGTGGAATCACTCATCATGATTTCAATAATAGATCTCCTTGCATGTAACATTGCACTCAAGTTTATTAAAGTACCAAAATAATTATGAATTTGCTAAACCGATATTTAACACAATTCTATATTATGTATATTTCTATATTATGTATTGTAACTTTATATTTTTCAACAATATTTAACTGAGCAGAAATAAAAAAAACGTATTATAAAATAATAACTTATTACCACAACAATTTTTAAAGAAGTAAGCATTTAATAATAAATAAAATTATATGTATATTTGTTTTAGTAATTTTATCAGAATTTAAAACTCCTATGTGAAATACTTATAGTTTAAAAGTATTTCTAGATTATGCGTTCCTAAAATGTGGGCGCTGAAATGCTTTAAGTTAGCTGCTTTTTTGCGTCATAATGAAACATATACTCCGCTTTCATCTTAATATTTCTATGATATTTCAAATGCACTTAAACATAATAGGGCCATTTTTGACATATTTCAATAATGATTGCAAAAATGCGAGTATTCTATCAATATTTCAGAAACTAAAATAAAAAGACTTTGGACTTTCTTTAAACGCCTTCGTACATAAAATTTCGTTTACCAGTCGGATACGTAGATTCGCCGTTTTGTGTAACGTATTTTAGAATTAAAATCAAGCAAATTTACTTTTTTGGTAAGAAAGTATTTTTAAATAAAATATTTTTTAAATATTTTGGATCATGCTCTCTTCTCACAAATCAAAAAACGATTAAATTACATTTCATATAAGTGAGATTTAAATGTTTTTAAAAACATACATGATATTAAAATGGTTATTTTTATTGTATTTTTGTGGTCTGAAATGCTTCTGAAACATATAAAAAGAGTATTAGTTTTTGGGGATATATAACATAAATGATGTTTTTTGTCTCAACTGCATAACTATTAGTTCAATTAATTTTAATTAATTCATTAATAAAACCTCAAGTTTGTATATTAATAATATATTAGCTTTAGAAGTATCCCTATATATTTGCTTTATTTTAAATGATGGTATCAACAACATCACATTAACAATATTTTATAGGATTTTTAAAAAAAATAACATTTTGTGGAATGTTGGAACAACTTGTTTTGTGGAACAACTGCAGTCAATCCAAGTTACTATGGTGCTTTGAACAACTCACATAGTTTCTATAATCAAATAAACTAGAATAGATTTAATTTAGAATATCCTGCTTAATATTCCATATTTAAATTAAACTTGCATGAATGTTCCTAAAGACATTGATGTTTACCTCACTAACTATAATTCAGCCATTTGTTATATATTGATGATAGCATTGGCAGTTACAGTTAAATCTAAATTTAATTAATAATAGTTAAATATGATTTTTAATGAGTTTTATATGCAAAATTTGCTTAACACGTCTATTTGCAAAGCAACAGTAAATACAATGAAATCATGAACTAGATTAGAATTACTTAATAATTATCTAACAGAATATTGTTTAAATATGAAGAAAGAATTTTTGATTTTGAAATTTTGACATGAAATTTTGAAAAAACATCAAACAGATAACCAAAATACTTATGTTTTAAACTAAATATGTTTTAACTATTCATTTATTAAATTTGACTTTTCTTTTTTATTGATTATATGAGGCTCTGCTCTCTACTCTCTCAGCTCACCCACCCTCGTAATTGCCGAATACTGTAAGAAGTTCAGGATCAAATTACGGTATAAAGCACCGGCATTTTGGGATCATCATCCATAAAATTTATTTTACCGTTATCTCAATTTTTACCGTAAAATAGTATAACGTAATTTTTACAGTGATATTTATTTAATTATAATGTTTTAGTTATTTTACAGTAATTATTACAATAAAAATTAAGGTATATCAGATTTCTTTGTTGTTTCACGTGTTTCGGTTAACATTTTACGGTAAAAAGTACTAGCACACTGAATGCCGGTGCTTTTTACCATATTTTTTTACTGTGAATATTTCTTAATTTTTTTTTAAAAAAGATAAAAGATATTTTTTTATTATTATAGAATATTTTACTGTTGAATGTAAATTTATAAAATGTACCGGCACCCTGAATGACGGTGCTTTTTACAGTATTCTTCTATTGTGCAGATTTCTTTTTTTTTTTTTTTTAAAGAAAGATAAATATTTTACAAAATATACATTTATTATAGTTTTATCTGAGACCATTTTATTAATATTTTGATCAAAACAAAATGAAGGATATCTTGTATTTGATATAGTGTACCACAGTAATCAACTATAATTGAAAGCAAAAAATTTCAAATTTAGGAATAGATCTTAAAAAGATAGCGAGATACAATATACAAAGAAGTAACAAAAAATTTACAAAAATGCACTTAAAATTACAGTTAAGTTTTATTTGTTACAAATTAAAATTTTGAAACGAAATAGTGTTCATAAATAAGTTCAGAAACAAAAATTATGGTTTTAATTGTTATAGTTATAGAAATGCAATACTCATTTAATGACCTACTCAAATTATATATCTACAAAAAAATCATTTCACTTCTGCTAAAGAAATAGGGTAGTAAATATTTATTTAATATATAAATAGGTAAAATAAAAAAATACTAGCATCAAAACTTGAACGTTTTTTCACATTACAAGCTTCTTGTTGATTGAACATATTCTTGCATAACTCTTGCTGTTGTGACTGCCAGAATAAAATTGTCATATTTAACTTACCAAAATAAAATTGTTATATTTAACTCTGCCACAAAATTTTTTTTATATTTATCTTGCCAAAATGAAATTGTTTTATTTAGCTTGCCAGGATAAAGACGTATATTTAACTTGTGAGAATAAAATTGTTATATTTGACTTGACAGAATAATATATTTCGCAGAAATCAATTACATTTGTTTTTGAGTGAAGCAATAAAGCATTTTTAATAGGTAATAAGTCTGTGCAGAATTTTTTCTAGCTTCAAAAGTGTGGCATCTTATAATCTTGATTTTTACTGGAGAAATTCTTTTTTGGTGACCAGTGTATCTTTATAAAAATTCAATTGCAAATGTTTTGGATTCATAAACTTAGATATATAAAAGTTTTTATATCATTTTAATCGGCAATAAATAAGAAAACTATAAACATATTTACAAAACAAACTTCATCTTTTTAAGATTAAAGTTAAATTTTAAAAATAATGATTATATTCTACCCATTTTAAAAAAACACGTAATTTTTTCACATAATAATTGACGAGCATATAATATTATTATACCTTTCAAAAATAATCCATTATTGTTTTGTTTTCTAAAGTCATTTGTCAAAAAGATTGGATTTCAAACTAATTACTAAACTTTTCCTTTAAGCAAAAGCTGCCAATTCAAAAGAAGTTATTATGTAAGAGCAATTATCGGCTATGTTCCAACACTAAAGAAGAAAACTTTGAAAATGTTCTACCTTTCATCGGTGTAAAAAAGTGATAATAAACTTCAGGATGATTTAGAAGAAGATGTATAACCAGAAGCTGTCTAATTAGACAGTTTTAAATGAATTTCCTGTTAGATAGATATTGAATCTTAGTGAAAGAAATGAATATCTTTTGTTTATTAGAACATAACGTAAGATTTATTGCCTAATATTTTTTAGCATTTTCATGTAAGTCCCCAGTTAAAAATAAAATTCTGTATTCAACACCAGATTGATATAACATAATTATTTTTATATTTTAGTGCTTTTATAAATGAAAACATGTAATATTTTTCACTGTCCTAAACGAATAAATGATGCCTGAAACAATTGTTTTCAAATTTTAATTGCAAGTAGACAGGACAGTATGAAATAAACTAACTAAGACCCTGGCATTACAGTCTATGTTGGGCCATGGCCTCACTAACAATTTTTCTCCAAAGTCGCTTGTCTCTAGCTCTTTGTTTCCAGTTTCGAACCTTTAGTATCTTAAGGTCTTTTTTCACCTCGTCTAACAATCTCTTGGCCGACCTTCCGCTTTTCCTTTGGCCCTGACACTGCCCCTTGAATATCTTCTTAGTATCTCTGTTTTCCTCCATTCTCTCAAGGTGTCCTAGCCATTGAATTCTCTTTGTTTTTACATAATTGATTATATCTTTTTTCTTTAAATAGTCTAGAAATTTCGAAATTGTATCGCCTTCTCCACAGATCACCCTCTTTGACAGGTCCAAAAATAGTTCTAAGAATTTTTCTTTCCCAGGAAATCAGCATTTTTTCTTGTTTCTGGGTTGTCCATGTCTCTGAACCATAGATAACGGTTGGTCTGATTATAGTTTTATAAACCTGAACAGTATGAAATTACCAAAGACAATTTTTATTTTAGTAAAAATATCTTACTATATGGTAACGGCATTTCCAGTAAAATAAAAGAAAAAACATTTCTCCTGGTGATGAAAACCAAAACATATGGTATTTAAATCATTCATTTGTAATTTTTCCGTTCATGTGGTAAAGGTCAACCGAAAATTCAAATTTATCAAATTCTAGTTTTTATTGCCTTACAGTTAACAAAAAATGCAACACCAAAAATCAAATTTAATCGGAAAAAAAAACAAGAATTTTATGCCATTCTTTAGGGTATCGTGATAAAATTATCAGAATTTTCTACATTTATAAAATTTAATCACATATTATAATACCACACACTTTATTTATAATTTTACAAAAGTCATTACCAAAACGCTTTGATAAAAATTACTCGGTTCCTTGGTGTTCCCATAAAACCAGAAACACGATAAATTTTACCATTCTGGTAGTTTTGACCATATCTTTTTTTGTTTTTAGAGATTACGTGAGGTTTTAAAAGAATATTTCTTTGAATTCTAATATTTGTTTGCTAAATAAAATATTTCATGAGTCTTGTAATTTATTATTTTACTTATTGGTCCCATTATTTTCATTAATTAAAATATAATAAAAAATTAAATTGAAAGCAATTTTTGTTCTCATTGTCAAACATTTTATTTTTCAAATATATTATATAATGTATTCAAATGTGCAACGAAGTTTAGAAATCATTGAAAAAGAAGTAGCAAAATCGTAACAGTATTATTTAAAATAAAGTAGTGGAGCTAGTAGAATGTAACAAAAATCCTAGTTTGTCGCGATTCCTTGAAATGAACTTAAACAGTTTAAATATAACTAATTTTTTTAATGTGGTTGGTACAAATTTTAGGCAATAAAAATGCCTCTTGGTCCAAATGGTTTCGAGTGAGAATTACGTCTAGTGCACCAAAACAGCAAGTTTTGTCTCTAAGGTTAAAAGTACTTGTTTGTTTTATGGTTTTCCGGAAATCTTGTATTTTAAAATTTTGCTCTATTACTCTTAATGTACTTTGCATCTTAGAAGAAATAAAGGACCAGGACCATTAAACATTCAGCAAAATCATAAATTTTAAAATATTTAAATCAAACTTCCGTTGTCAAGAGAGGTATAAAAAATTGAATTTGAAAGAGATAATTTGAAAAATAAATCATTTGAAATATTAAAAAGCTTGTCCAAATATGAATTTAAATCTTTTGGTGTTGTTCCGGAAAATAAAATCTGGAGAATCTTTACAAAGCAGGTTTGAGAGCTAAAATTAGTAATTCCGTGTTCGGCTGCCAAATGAATAGGAACATCAGCTCCTGGGGCACAGCGCAAGGTCGAAAAAATTGGAAAATGCACAGTAGGCTTTGGCCCTCCATGGGCTGTCATGCCACGGAACTTTGTTCGATTTAGAATTCTTTACAGCTATGAAAATAAAAATTAAATCAAAAGGTGTCTGGTCACTTATTAAGATCAGAAAATTTCAATCCCACGAAGCTGTTAACCCTTAATACAACGGTTGTCATCAAAAGAAGGGTATACTCTCACCTACATAGCTTGATGACGTTGAGGAAAATTTGACAACATTAAAAGTGACTAAATCAGGTAGCCTCCTATGGAAAAAAAACTCTTTTCACGACTCTGTTTCTGCTCTGGGCTGTAGTGCCAAGAATAAGAAGAAACATAAATTGGGCGATTCTTTTGTTACGTGTGTTATTTTTACACTACATTTTTCATTTTTTACATCCTTTGTATTAAATTTGTTATATATTTTTTACAGTTTTCTTAATTAGTTGTTAAATCTACATATATTCTAAGTTAGCAAAAAGAATGTTGAAGGTTCAAATTTATTTAATGTTTAATAAATACAAAAAAAAATATGAAATTTTGTCAAGTGCGTTACTCTTTATAACGAATGTTTGAAAGTTTGAATATATTTATTTAGTTTTGTGAAGTATAAATGAGTGAAATTAAGATTTTTTTTTTATGGTGAGATACAGTATGATAGGTAAGTTTAGTGATTTTATAAAATGTTTTCTTATTGTAAAAACTTTTTAATTTGGTGAAATTGGTGCGTTACGTGTGTTAACCGTACCTTACGGGTTTTACCCTTTTTGAATATTTCAATTGAAAAGTCACAAAAACTGCTAAATCATTTTTTTCATTTCAAATTAATAAGAGAAAACCAATTTTTTTTAAAGAATGAAGTAACTGTATTTAATGATTTGTGAAGAAAACCTCTTCTTTTTACTAGTATATTGAGTAAATCAGAGCGAATTGATGGCACATCTATTTTCTTTTAAAGCCCTTTTTATCAGAAAACATAAAATATAGGTTTCTTTTCAAATTATTTTCAGCAAATATTGTGTCTTCAGTTTAAAACCAAGTGCATTTGCATTAATAATGTGCCAGAAATAGAACGCATCTTGCTTGAATTTCAATTATAGGCGCTCTACTGACTACAATACCAGGAGGGGACCCTGTCAAAAACTGGCTATTTGTGTGGCATTATCTTGCAATCTGTGCATCTATGCATGTTATTTAAGTATCTAGAAATACTTAAACAACATGCATAGATTTTATGCTTTGGATTAGCGTAGTATCTTGCCATTGATTGATCTTTTCAATTAATTTCTCTATTTTATTTAGGCTTATATGTAATACTGTTTAGGCATGAGATGATTGGTTAGCTTCGTGAACAACTCTGTATAACAACGCAACTTTTTTGTACTTTGTTTATTGACTTTGCACTAAAGATTTTTCCCTACATGCCTACTCTGTTCGTAACAGTTCTGCCATGTGAAGTGGTAAAATATTTCCAAAAGAATTTTTTTTATATATTTGATTGACAAAAGATGAAATAATTCAACCATATATTTATCTTCCTTTGAATTCTAAACTTGGTTCATCACTAGAAAAGATTTCAGTTAGTTATCTTCTGAAGTAGAATAATTTTGAAAAAATGCTTTCACAAACAGTCTTAAAATAAAAGTGAGGGCACTATTTTCCTTTGTCTTCTGTGTCAGAGCATATTATAAGTAAGGAACAAGTACCGCCTAAGGAAACAGCTGCTGTGAATAATTGAACAGAGGCTCTATAAGAAAGCTGATTGGAAGGAATTTGTTTTGCTAATCACAAGAATATGCCATTGAAAAGTCAACTTGAAGTATGCTAATTTTAATACTAAATATTTCCTTTTGGAACTCATCAGCTGGGATTCTTTTAACCTTTATGTATTCTTGGAATTTAGCCCAATTTTCAAAAGTAATTTTAAAAACTTTTCCGGAACATTTGCCATCATATTTTTTTTATTAAGTGACAATTAGAATGATTACACTATTTAACTTATATCCATACCCATATCCAACTACAAAAGAATATGACAAGAAATCTATAACAAACTAAGAGCCATTTTTGTAAACATCACAAGCTTCCTTCCAACAATAAGAATCAAGATTTTTTTCACCTAAATTACACAAATACTTTTACTATCACCAAGTATTGTCATGAAATTGATTTAGGCCTTTCAATAAAAGAATAATATTTTCATGATATTTGCATTTCCATTGCTTCTAAGGGGTATCCTAGAGCAGAGACACATTGTTTAGTGGCAAAACAACAAATTTTGAAAACGATTTTCAGGATGTAAACGAAAAAAAACATAAGCTTCTTTTAGAAACGAGGTCAGATAGTTCTTACGTTTTTTTTCCATCTATCCAGACAACAGACTCATCTTTCACTCCAAACATGGTATAAACAGTGTCACTACTGAAAAAAAAATCTTTTATTAGTGATTTAAGTTTCTTTGAAATCCTTAGCGATCAACGTATTTTATCATTACCAATCTGTTTTGAAAGTTCAAAAGTCTAACTCGCGTTGCTAACACAGATATTACAGAAATTTTCCTTCTTAGTGCAATAAAAAGATTTTTTTAAGGAATATGAGAACTACTTTTCCTAACGACTGAGGATATGGATGTTTTAAAATTCAATATGCTGTTATCATTATTCAACTTATGCCCATCTTCTGTTCTTTCATCTTTTATCTTACGTTTGAATTTCGTACCCGTTTTGCTACTTTGCCCTATACTGCTTCTTCTCAAGAATACTCATTTTATTTACGTTTTCTTTCTGTGTGAATTCAATTCTTTTTCTTCTTCTTGAGTTTGAAATGCAGGAAACGATGTTTTTTCTTTCTACTTTCTCCAACTTTTTCTTCTTTCATTTCCAGATAACTATTAAAAAAATAACATATAAAAGTTTGGGGAAACAATTAAATCCCAGAAGTTCCAAAATGATCGTCTTAATAAGCTGCCTTTTAAAGAATGCTTTTACTGGCCTGAGTTTACAAAAAGCAATTTTAAAACTCTTTATTTTCGATTTTGGCGTCAAAGTTACGAAGTGGTTATGAAACATGTCTCGACATGATTTAAATTTTTCATTTGGAAAAAAAAAATAAAGTGTGAAAGTCCTTCTAACACACGTAACAGTAACACACATAACTTTGTTACGTGTGTTACCTTGAAAATAAAATAAGTAAAATAAGTAAATAAAATAAGTAAATTTTTAAATAATAATTATAGACACTTTTAATTCGAGAAATTTTTCTTTGAATTTCTTGCCTTCTTAATTTATAAAGCTTAAGATTTTAAAATTTTCAACTTTACTATATTTTTTAAAGAAAAAAAATGCAAAATTATGTTACGTGTGTTACTGGGAAATTAGAATATCTTCAATATATCAATTAGAATATCTTCAATATATAATCAATTTTAAATCAGTAGAAAAAAGTATGTCAAATTCAAAAAATTATATAAAACAAAGATAATAAGATGAAATAGTTATATATAATGCAATAAACTATTTTATTGCTCTTCACTATTTTCAAAACTGAATGGGAATATAACATAACAATATAGGGAACCTGTGTTTAAGTTCAGGGTGCTCTACCTTATGTTAAAGTTTAACTAAACATATTTTTATAATTTTAAGAAACATCTTAACTATTAAAAATGTACATTTTCTAGATTCCAAAATTTTTTCGTTTTTAATTTTAGTCACTCAGGATCACTTTTCGTGGAATCACCTAATAGATAATTTTAAATAGTTTTTCATATTTAAATAAGCCATCTAATTACTTTAAATCATTTCCTTCTTTCACGTTTCAACTAAGTTTTTAAATATCGAACAAGAATATAAATCAAATATCTCAGTCTGTCTCTCTTGTCTCTCAGAAGTAGTTTTAGTGATGACTACATGTCGAGGCAGTTTGTAAGTAATACCTTCAAATAAAAAATAATTGTAGCTAACTAATAAGAAATGTGGTTCTTCCACCGAATTTTATTTGCAATTTCGCAACTAAACAATATCAGTTAAAATAAACAAAGATTTGACATTTTTAAAGTAAACACATTTCAAAGTAAACATTTATGAAGCCAATGCATATAAGGCCATAATTTATTCATTTTATTCCATTTAACTACGCGAGGAATGTTCTTGCTTGAAAACTTGTTGATATAACAAAAATAAGTATAATTTCTAAAATACATTAACATTGTAACTATTTCCCTAAAATACAGTTAAATGAAATATCGCCAAAATATTTTTTTATTTTACTTTTTACAGACATTAACGATAGGAGTTTTGACAAAACGAGCGTTTTCTTTATAATAAAACAAACCATCACGCCATTAAATTCAAAATTCTCTAACAATAATGATCCGTTTTTATTGATTTGATGGAGATGAAATTTTTCTCTTCAAATAAAATATTTCATTTAGTATTTAACAAACTTAAAACATCCCTTCCAGAAGAAATAAACATCTTTTCTTCAGAAAAGTTCACTATTTATTCTTAATGGCGTTAAAGTGAGAGAAAATCTATTTGCCATCTTGGATATTTGCATAATGAACTATTAAATGAAGCATTTTTTTTCGTTATAATTATGATGAACATTTGGCCTAATGATCTTCTAAAGAAGAATAAAATATCCGTATTGCTATTATGAAACACCTTGTTCTGCTAATGAACTGGAAATTAATTACATTTAAGGTAACCAATTTTCTCACCATTAAGAAAACATACACTTGTTGCACGTTTCCAAATTTTTGGTTCAAAAAATAACTTACAAAAATGTAATTTAAGCCGCAAACAGCTTTCAGATCATAGTTATGATTAGATATTATTATATATGAACATTAGATTGTATGATTAAAATGCTGGCTTGGGTAAAATTAATTAATTAAATGAAACATTATTTCACCTTAATGTAGTAACTACAAACAATATTCATTTAAAAGATAATGATCAAATTAGTTTGATAATATTATTTTTTTAAGAAAAAGACGTTCATTTATTACAGTTATCAAAATATATTTTTCACGAACAACAAATGTATAAATATCTCTTAAATACAAAGATTTCCTTGATAAACATATACAAATATCTATCAATATGTATAGTTCACACCCTAATGCAAATTGATACCCACTATGTTCAAACACGTGTTCAAATTATGTTCATCACTAAGCTGTATGATACCCCACTATGTACACCACTAAGTTCACACACGATGAAATATTCTTTTTAGTATGGAAAATAACATTTGTTAAATTGTAATTTTTGATAGAAATTCCTCTAGTTATAAACTCTTTTACTTTAAAATGAAGTTAATGCAACTTTCGTGACCATAAAAATGTACCCATTAATATTAAACTTATAGCATGTATGGTATGCTCTGACTAACACCTTTTAAAATAGACAGAAATTTCTGATAAATATTATTATCGTTATTTTTCGTTATCGAAGTTTACTTTAAGAGCAAGAATCTGAGAAACTGTCACACCTAACATTATGGGGTGATTCATGCCATCTCAGATTTTCTTCAAAAAATTACCAGTTGTTATATATCTTGTCAAAAGACAAAATCTAAAATTTTTTACCCCAAAGTTGAGTTGTTCATTTTTTATGGCCCCCCAAAGTTCGGAGCTCTGCAGGAAAATTTCAGCGTTTTTGCACGACATGGAAATTACAATGACCCACTGCTCTTAGCGCACACAAAGTGCCTCCAAATAATTTAAATATCTGAAAAGTAGGGATGTTGATCTTTGTAAAATGAGTGAAAAGTTTGTGGCAATTTGTTGCCGCAAGGTCACTGAAGGTCGTAAAAAGAAGCATTTTTGCTGTTTTTTGCAATTTTCAACGATCAACTACAGCTTGCGCCTTCTAGTTGCCACGGTAAATAACATGTCATTTGAAAGATATACAAAAGCACTTTAAAAAATTACATATATATTTGAGGCACATTTAATGCGCTCTTAATTATATGAAGTTGAAACTTGAAAATTTTCAAATTTTACCAATATTTTGACTGACATAACTTTCTGCGGCATAAATATATTAAAAAAAATTTTTTACCTTTATTTTACTTCACTATTAGTCTATCCAAAAAAGTAAAATTTATTGAGGCATGTATCTTCAAAAAAATTAAAACATTTTTTTAACATACCACGTTTTAGCATTTTCTTTCTTGAAGCACCTTACTCGAACAACTATATTTTTATATACATTTCAACATAAAAACCAATATTTTTAAAATTTTATTGTATATAATCTTATTGGTTATCCATTTAAAATAATAGTTTAATATCATTGACATTTGCAATTTGTATAAAACAGAAATATGTAAAGATAATGCTGTAAAACATTTGTTTTGTTGCTACAAAATGTGTGTGAATTATTTATTTAATAGTTCCTTGTGCAACAGTTGGATGTCTTTTAAGCTTGGGACAGTAAAAGGATCCACACCGGATAATTGTATAGGACCAAAGAAGATGGTGCTACGATGTACAGTGCCAATGTCATCATGTATCGGCCATTTAAAATCTTGAGCTCCTATCTGGTGTAGAAATTTCATCTCGAATGAACCATTTCCACAGTACTATGATTTCAAAATTGCAAGCAAAAATATTATAGAATACATGTGGCATATAATGAGGGGAGTTCAACGAGAAAAAGCAAAGGCAGCAGCACTGCAAGAAACAGACGAGGAAACAGCGTTTTGGCTTCAAGACTGGTCGCAAAAAATTTTGCCACAAAACTATAGTTAAAAACAGCAGGACTATTTTGGTAAAAGAGGCATGTTGATGTGTTTGTTACACAAATTAATGGAATAGTTGAGAAACCAACTTATTTTACTATTCTCAAATATTGAGATCAAGAAGCAGTGTCGACTTTGTGTGTGTCAAAGCATACATTAAAGCAGTTTACAGTAGAGCTTCCAAGCATGAAGAAACTGCATGTGAAGGCTGACAATGCAGGCAGTTATGATGGCAATATATGCAGCAAAAGCCGGTATCTGATGGTGAAGAACCTGGGGTTAAAAAAGACTTAGACATGACAATAATGAACCTGAGAGAGGTAAAGATCAAGCTGATCGAGAGAGTGCAATTGCTAAAATGTTTATTACAACATATTTATGTGTAGGTCATGATGTAACATCAGCTAAAGATGTGTATGATGCCCTCATTTTTAAAGGAAGAGTGAAAAATACTAAAGTATCAGTTATAGAAATCAATAAAGAAAAATGCTCAGTTGAAAGTGTTAAAATACATGAAATACAGTCATACCATTCTGTGAAATTTGAAACTAATGAAAAGATATTTTGGAAATATTTTGAAATTGGTCCAGGAAAAAAAGTTCCTTATAACAACATTAAATTTAATTGTAGCAATCAAACATCAATCCCATTCAGAACAAAACAAAAGTTAGACAAAAATCAAAATTATAAATCGATTTTTCTTAGCCATAAGTGTGTTAACTTCATATTCCGGGAAGAATATCTTACGAATGAAGAAGTGATTTTTTATTTCAACAGAATAAAAGGGAAAGATAGATTGTGATACTGTGAAAGAAGATGAAAATGAATATGATGACCATCTTTTAGTAACTTCAACTGAAGAAAATGAGGTTTGTTATGTTTTTAATTTTATGTAATTAGCTTTATTTAATGTTTTCAACAGTTAACAATTTTTTTAAAAAATGTAATATTACTTTCCAATAAATTTTGGGATTTTCAGATAGCAGAAAGTGAGAATATTAGGCAAGAAATGAAAATTTTTGAAGAAAAGAACAGTGAACTTCATCCTGATTCATTTTATGCAGTAATGTATGACAGAAAATTTTACATAGGAAAAATTCTAGAAGTCTGGAAATGATTCATTCAAGATTAAATTTCTACACCAGAGAGGAGCTCAAGAGTTTAAATGGCCAATACGTGATGACATATATGTTCTAATAAACATTTTAGCAATTGCACTCTCTCGATCAGCTTGATCTACCTCTCTGAATTTCATTATAGTCACATCTAAGTATTTTTAACCCCAGGTTCTTCGCCACCAGATTCTAGCTTTTGCTGCACATATTGCCAGCATAATAGCCTGCATTGTCAGTCTTTACACAAAGTTGACACTGCGTCTTGATCACAAAATTCGAGAATAGTAAAATAAGTTTGTTTTTCAACTATTCCATTAATTTGTGTAACAAACACATCAACATGCCCCTTTTACCAAAATATTCCCGTTGTTTTTAACGATAGTTTTGTGGCAAAATTTTTTGCAACCAGTCTTGAAGCCAAAACGCTGTTTTCTTGCAGTGCTGCTGCCTTTGCTTTTTCTCGTTGAACTCCCCTCATTATGTGCCACATGTATTCTATAATATTTTTGCTTGCAATTTTGAAATCATAGTACTGTGGAAATGGTTCACTCGAGATGAAATTTCTACACCAGATAGGAGCTCAAGATTTTAAATGACCGATACATGATGACATTGGCACTGTACATCGTAGCACCATCTTCTTTGGTCCTATACAATTATCCGGTGTGGATCCTTTTACTGTCCCAAGCTTAAAAGACATCCAACTACAAGGAACTACAATTGCACAAGGAACTATTAAATAAATAATTCACACACATTTTGTAGCAACAAAACAAATGTTTTACAGCATTATCTTTATATATTTCTGTTTTATACAAATTGCAAATGTCAATGATATTAAACTATTATTTTAAATTGATAACCAATAAGATTATATACAATAAAATGTTAAAAATATTGGTTTTTATGCTGAAATGTATATAAAAATATAGTTGTTCGAGTAAGGTGCTTCAAGAAAGAAAATGCTAAAACGTGGTATGTTAAAAAAATGTTTTAATTTTTTTGAAGATACATGCCTCAATAAATTTTACTTTTTTGGATAGACTAATAATTAAATAAAATAAAGGTAAAAAAATTTTTTCAATATATTTATGCCGCAGAAAGTTATGTCAGTCAAAATATTGGTAAAATTTGAAAAATTTGAAGTTTCAACTTCATATAATTAAGAGCGCATTAAATGTGCCTCAAATATATATGTAATTTTTTAAAGTGCTTTTGTATATCTTTCAAATGACATGTTATTTACCGTGGCAACTAGAAGGCGCAAGATGTAGTTGATCGTTGAAAATTGCAAAAAACAGCAAAAATGCTTCTTTTTACGACCTTCAGTGACCTTGCGGCAACAAATTGCCACAAACTTTTCACTCATTTTACAAAGATCAACATCCCTACTTTTCAGATATTTAAATTACTTGGAGGCACTTTGTGTGCGCTAAGAGCAGTGGGTCATTGTAATTTCCATGTCGTGCAAAAACGCTGAAATTTTCCTGCAGAGCTCCGAACTTTGGGGGGCCATAAAAAATGAACAACTCAACTTTGGGGTAAAAAATTTTAGATTTTGTCTTTTGACAAGATATATAACAACTGGTAATTTTTTGAAGTAAATCTGAGACGGCATGTATTTCAGGTGTGTCACTCTCTCAGATTCTTGCTCTTAATAATAAAACTGAAATAACAAATTTTTTATTTTTCTTTCCAAAACCTATATCTTTCACTGAGAAAAATTTAAAACAAAACTCTTTCCAAAAGTTGCGGTAATTTTTATTTTTCTGGGAAATTGTTTGATTAAATTTTAATATGTCAAAAGTAGAAAGTAGTAAACATAGATATCTCCATTTTAATGCTTTATTTATTAAATCAATTTACTATCTTGTTCTATCAATGTACTCAAATTGGTAACATTAACGTTTAGCGGCCTTCTTTTTGTTTTGAGTATTAAATTTGAAATTATGTTCGAACATATATGAAATTTATCATAGAAATATTTATTTAATTTATATCCTATTTTGAACAATTATGTGGTCATACTTATGAATAAGCAATATTATTTATTTCAAGGATAAAAGATTTTCAAAGGCACTCTATTCACATACAATCTACACTGAAGAAGAAAGTATGGTCAAAATTACCAGAATATGGTAAAATTTGCCTCGTTTCTGGCTGCATAGGAGCACTAAAAACTCGATAATGCCAAAGCGCTTTAGTAATAATATTGGCTACAATAACAATTAATTAGGGTTTTATAATGTGTGATGAAATTTGGAAAATATATTAAAATTTAGTAATTTTATCATGATAACATAGATATAAAAACACGATACGATATAAAAACAATTAATTCGTTAAAAATTGCTTTACAGTTTTTTTTTTCACTAAATATGTGGTAATAGGAACTATAATTTTGAAAAAAAGAATTTCCATTAATGATAACTATAATTATGTCAACCAGAATTTCCGGAAATTGGAACTACAATTTTGAAAATCAGAAATTCGAAAGCCATTTACATATGAAAATAAAAATTACCAAATGTATGATTTAAATACCTCTAATTATAGTTTTATTATTCAGAAATATGGTGTTTTTGCCAGAAATGTCATTACCATACAGTGCGATAATTTTACCAAAATTGTTTTTCCCCGTATGCATGACTATTTATACGAATACAATATAAATAAACACGAATTTAATACGAAACAATATAAATAATCGCATGCCAAAGAGTGCTTTTTGTTTTTACTCCCTCTGAAAAACATCTGAAAAGAACGTTATGTAAGCATATTTAGTAGGAATATGGAAAGTTTGGTGAACCATATACCTTTGTTATATTTAAAAAATAATTCAGCTGATGAACATCAATGTAGAATGTAGCATTTTAAGAGTTTGTTTTCAAATAGTGTAATTTCCTTAAAAATTAGTTTAAAAGTAAATTTGTTATAATATTTTCTCCAGTTGTAAAATTATATGAAAATTTAGTTTGATTTCAAAAATTGAATTTGATTTATTTTTGTACAAAAAATAGATACATTATTTTAAGTCAGCATTTAACAAGAAACAAAAATCTAAGACTTTCAATAAACTATATTTTATTGCAAATTTTATTAGATTTTTATCTGGACTATCCAACTACTGAATAGAAAAGACCAATAGGTTTTAACGAAGGATTTGTTCAATTTAAATTGTAACCCCCCACTGACTAAAAGTACAATTTGTAGTACATTGATGAGGATAAAAATATTAATTATGTAATGAATAATATTATTTTATATCACTGCATATAATATAAAATAATAATATAAATCTATAGCTATTAAACATAGACATAATTTTTTGAAGCAAATTTTTCTTAACAAATTTAATACTTGGTCTTGATAGTAATTATTGGTCCTTATGTACTTAATATGAAAAATAAAATAGCTGTTGATGAAAAGTGCAAAATAACGATAATAATAAATCTTGTTTCCAAATCAACTATTATTACA
This sequence comes from Parasteatoda lunata, assembly GCA_949128135.1. Lineage (NCBI taxonomy): Eukaryota > Metazoa > Arthropoda > Arachnida > Araneae > Theridiidae > Parasteatoda > Parasteatoda lunata. The sequence continues at coordinate 78,657,201 of OX421975.1, forward strand.
GTGCAGTAATTTAAATTATTATTACTATTAAATCATTGTGGAAAAATAAGAATAAATAATCAAAATATAAATAAAGTTATAAAATGTAATAGAAGTGAAATCTTTGTCACTAATTATTTCATAAAAATACGTTTTACAGTCAATAGCAAAATACAAACTGAAATTCAAAAATTGACTTTTCATAACTAAGCAAGCAAATTACAGATCACACTATAGAACCATAAAACAGAAAAAGATAAAAAAGCAACACATTTCAATACATTCACTTTGTGTTTAGCGAACGTAAACTAAATGTTAGCCAAAGTGATGGTCATTTATGATTAGTTACTGTGATATGCAGAAGACATAAATAAATAATCAGTCATAAAGGAAATAAATAATTAAATCATAAAATAAAATACTCAAAATGAATGCAAAATATCCTCGTATTTGATAAAAGTATGTTTCACAACCAATTTTAAAACAGAAACAGAAATTCAAAAATTGAATTTTCATATCTAAACAAGCATGTCTCAGATCACATAAGATCCATAAAGTAAAAAATAGAAAAAAAAGGAACAAATTTAATTATATTCATTTTGAGTTTCACTTGCGAATGTGAAGAAAATATTAGCTAAAGTAATTACGATATATGATAAATTATTGTTATATGCAAAAAATATAAACAAATAATTAGTCATAAAAGAAATCCATAATTAAATTTTAAAATAAAATACACAAAAGGAATACAAAATATCCTGTTATTTGATAAAAATACGTTTCATAGCTAATTATAAAACAGAAACTTGAATTCAAAAATTGACTTTTCATATCTAAACAAGCATGTTTCAGATTACAAAACGGTGGAGAAAACAGAAAAAGAGACGAAAAAAACATTTTAATACATTCACCGTGTGTTTAACTAGAACATAAACAGAATGTTAGCTAAAGTTACTGTGATCAATGATAAATGATTGTGATATACAAAAATATGAATAAATAATTAATCAGAAAAGAAATAAACAATTAAATCATAAAAGGGAAAACACAAAATGAATACTACGTATCTTCTTATTAGATAAAAATAAGTTTCACAACCTACTACGAAACTGAAATTCCAAAATTGACTTTTCATATCCAAACAAGCATGTTTCAAATAACAATAGATCCGTAAAACGAAAAAAAAATATTAAAACATTCAATTTGTGTTTAACTAGCGAACGTAAACAAAATGTTAGCTAAAATGAAAAAAACGAAATCGGAGGAAATAAAATTTTGCAGAATCGATAAGAGGTTCTTTCATCCAAAAGACGAAAGAATTTACGAACGCGTCAGAAGAAAAGAAGGGAACTCGATTGTCTATCAGAGCTTTGGACTTTCAAATCACAACGAGTAATTACTTTCAAGCGGGGGAAGAGAGGAATATAAAAAGAATGCATGACAGATTGAGAGCTTGAAAAAGAATGCAAATTTCATTCTTGTCTTGAAGCTTGGCGATCTTGAATGCTTAGACCTATCATCAATTGGAAGTCACTTTCCGTTTGATATATCGCCAAAAGTTTTTGCTCCGACTTGGCATGTTAGAAAACAAATCGACCGCCAAATCGCAAGAGAACCAAAAATCCATCAAGAAAATGTTGACTTAAAGTTACCTTTTAATCAATTTTCGGAGAAACTAATCTTTCGTGCAATCATCTGGTCTACTTCAACAGCAATCATTTTCGATGAAATAAAGTTTTTTCTTCAGCTTCGATTTAATAATAATTTCGTCGAAAGCCGGAGGTTTTTTTTTTAATCCTACAAATTTCTTCTAGTTGATGAAATTAGTTCATCCAAAACACGCAATATAAATTTGATAATAAACTTTTCGGGAAAATTTACTTCCGGGAATTCCAGATAAAATCTGAAGCTAATATCTAAAATATAAATGCATGCATTAAATCTTGACTGGCTTGTCACTATATTATATTGGCAAAATCTGTTTTTTCTTGCCTTGGGTGAGCTGTTCATAGCAGATAAGGTTTTTATTTTTAATTAGCTCTATTATTGGAGCTCTATTATTTAATCTTAGAAATATTTCGCAAATTTTTTGAATTAATTTTAATTATTAATTTCTTAATATTATGTTTAAAAACTTCTAAGAAGTCTTGATTAATTAAAAGGAAGAAAATTATCAAATATCGATAGGATTTAACAGGAAATTTAGAATTATTATATTTATCAGATCAGCACTATTTCATTTATAATTTTTCAGAAAACTCTCATCTGACATTTTTTTAAGATTTATTCAATAATTCTATTATGCTAAATTCAAAAAGAATTCTATTATTTAAACTCATATGAATTATAACACCAAATATACAAAGATTATTCGAACAATTTTCGCATTTAACATTTTTCAATCACGAAATGTGAAATAAAAAAGAAATCATAATGCCCAAATCTCGCCTAAAACATGTAAGCCATTTTGGCAGTGATAAACAATGTTAATGATGGGAAACATCAAAATGTATTAATTCATGAAATATTAAGAGAAACAAATATATCTATCTTTAAATTGCGTATGCATTATAACACTAAAGATACATAGATTATTTGAACATTTTCCCGTTTAACAACATTTTTCAATCACGAAATGTGAAGTAATAATAATAAAAATAAAAATATTATGTCAAAATATTTTCAAAGTATCTATGAAATTTTTCCAATTTGGCAGTGATAAGAATGTTAATGATAGACCAGCGATTCTCAACCTGTGGGGCGCGCCCCCTAGGGAGGCGCGAGCACACTAGAGGGGGGGGGGCTCGAAAATATCCAAGAGAAAATATTATTTACAAAAAAAAAACTGATTAACTGACTAAAAGGAAAGCACACATATGCATAGAAAACAAAATACATTTTGACATATAATAACTTATTAAAGTAAAATAACTTATTAAATTAAAACTTAGTGTGGGTGAGCCAAGGTGGCCATGGCTAAGATATGAGGAGTTTTCCTAATTTTCTGGTTAAGTCTGTGTGGCTGAAGTTTTTTTTGCAAAAACTTACACCTATCTCTAACAGATATCGCGAATACTTTTAATTGTAAAATAAAATTTCATTTATTTTATAGTACAATTTCACAATTGTAGCTTTTGTCCCTAAGGTGGCCCATATATTGAAATCACTTTTTCACTTACACAAATCATCTTTAGAAAAGACACTTGGACTGTCAAATGTCTTTTAAAAAGGTACTTTAAGAGTGCTGCTGATGGAGACAAGTTTCCCGACTTTAAAAAAAGATATTTGTTTTTAGAGTGTATAATTTTTTTATATATAATTTACATTGATAGTTCTTGTGTGACGTCACTAACGGTTCTTTTGAGTTAACTCATTAGAATAAATTAAGAATTACTGAGAAAGAGTTAACTAAGAGTTAACTTAAATTAAGAATTCTTTCAAAAGAGTTAACTAACCATAAGTAGTAAGTAAGAGTTAACTAACCATATTGGAATTAACTAATCAAACCCATAACTAGTATAAAAATACCCAATGTAAGAAACTGCCAGAATCTATCACAAAACATTTGTGTCTTTTGGTTTCGCCACTTGTCATGGGTTTGGTTTCGCCACTTGTTTTGATTTCGCCACTTGCCACTTGTCAAGTCTATGAATTTTTCTTCCTCATCAATTGAGAGTCCTTCGGGAGTCTTATAAAATAGATCCCTAACCCACTCTTAACTTGCTATCAGCTTGTCGTCAGCAAGAAAATACTTTTCTTAATTATTTGTCAGCATGGCTAAATGATTTCAAATGGTTTCAAAAACAAATTATAGATGTTCTTTTTTAGCCTTGTAAGTTTTAGTACAATCATCCACATTTGAAAGCATTGTTAGGTTTTTTTGCTTTAAATTTCTGCTCCATAATTCCAATTTTCTACAAAAAACATTAACTTTATGATTCGTATCCAACATATCGTCGCTTTGAAACTAAACCGCAGTAACTCAAAAAAAATCGAAAAATTAGATATTTGGGTCATCTTGTGTAAAAAAAGTCACCCTTTTAGAGAAACAACCTATTCTTCATAGTTCCATAAAGTTAATTTAGAGAGCAGATAAATCGTTATCGCATTGGCGCGATTAGCATTAGCGCGGAAAGTTAGAAATCGCTCTCCTGAAAAACTTGCTTTTTTGAGTTACCACGGTTTAGTTTCAAAGCGACGATATGTGTATTTACTCCTTGAAGTAGAAGATTCAAGTTATTTAATTTATCGAATATGTCTGCTAAGTAGCTCAACTTCATCACAAATAAACCATCGCAAAAATTCTCGGCTTCCTATCTGTTTTCTTCTTCTAAGAAAATGGCGATTTCTTCGCTTAATTCATAACAGAGAGTAATATAGGGAATCTGCCTTTATGCCTATGTCTTTATCACAAAATCGAACATAGGCAATTAAATGAGCATCTTTATTACTATCTGTTGCTTCATCGAGCTGTATTGGAAGTAATTTGTCGCGCAACTTAGAGAAATGCTGACACTGTACATCTTCAGCTATATCACCAATTTGACGAGCAACAGTATAATTTGAAAAAAGTATGGACTGCAATTGTTTTGAAAAAGTATCTCTAAACATAGTTTCTACTACCTCAATTGCTGCTGGTAAAATAAGCTCTTCGCCAATAGTGTGAGATTTTTTACAATTGGCTATTTTATATGAAACTTTGTAAGATTTGTAAGATTAACTTTGTAAGCTTTTTTATACACAGACAAAGTTTCTGTAAAAAAGATTTTTGTTTTTTACATGATTTTAATTTAAATTCAAAGAATTATCTCGGTTTGTTGACGTACTCACTATGAAGCTTTTCCAAATGTTGTTTAAGTTTATTAGGTACTGGTAAACCCAAAATTTAAGTATTCTTGAGAATATTTTCTTATGATTTTATTTTCGGAACCACGCTCTCGTCTTTGTACTTGTTGATGCTATCGTCTAATGCTCGCTTACTTCCGTTTAAAAACTTATCCATGAGTCTGCATAAATCTGCTGTCGTGAATATTTAACACGGTGAATTGGAATTAACACGAAAATATACATAACATACACATTCACGATAGATTCGATAGCGATAGAAGAATCGACTCGAATGAGACTGGCTGGAATTTAAACTTTCGTTATCGAAAATTTTTCTTCTTCCTATGAGAAAACATTTGCTCTGCGTATGATCGAGACGCCATCGGTAGCGTGAATTCCTTACCACAAATATAACTTTTTTTTCTCTATTGTTTAGTCATACTATTGTTTTATTTACTTTATTAGTATTCAAAAAAATTTATTCCCTCTTTCTAAATTTAGCTCACCCCGTCTAGGTTAACTTTCATCAACGAATTTTTCGTTACGTTAACGTTATCGCCCTGTTTGGCTTTCATTTCAAATATAATATTTAAATTTTCCTAGATTTCATTGGCTTCATCTGTTCACCACCCACTTGGCAAAATGCAAGATGTGATTTCTTTCCAACGTTGGCTCACTTTTACTTTTGTTTTGGCAGATAGTTAAATATAATTTAAAAACAGAATTCATAATACTCAATATGCATTATTGTTGTATACATTTTTTTTTAAGCGGGGGGGGCGCGTTGAAAAGTGTGATTGAAAACTGGGCCGCGAATATTGAAAGGTTGAGAAACGCTGTGATAGACAATAGCAGGACGGCGAAATTCTGGAAATGTTAGAAAATGTGGCACCTAAAAGAATATTTGTTACCTGAATTCATTCTGGCAGTATCTATTTTCCTTACATTTTTTTCACTTTCAGAGATTTAATTCTTTTATTAATACAAAAGTATTAATTTTTTGTATTACATATATATATATATATATCAATGGATAATGATATTTATTATTCACCAAAGTATTCTGAAGTGCAATTTCTCTTTTCCATAATCAGCTAAGGTATTTACGAAAATCCAATAGGCAATTCACTTAATATTCCACAATGGTTAACTTGAAATTGGTAATCCACTTGAGATATTTAAGAGTTTACTGCATTTAATTACGAATCTTACAAAATATTTATTTTATGGAATGAGCAATTCTTGCAACAAGCAACGTATCTTATTTGAAGTGGATAGTCAAATATTAATTTGTATTTTGTCAGAAAAGAGATATACATTAATTAAACACTCCTCTTAAAACAGTCATCAACTTAAATTAACATGCTTCAAACTTAAGTATTTTCAAAATTAAAACATCAACAAAATGAGTATATTTTTGATGCTAATGATTTTTAAGGATCTTACTAACTCAAGCGCGACTAACGAAGACAACTCATTCTACAAAGACCATTAACGTTCGAAAAATGTAACTTTCCATACGTTCATTGCTATTTCAAATCATCACTCTCCATTATCCATTTTGGATCTTCAACAAAATCATAAATATTTCAAAATTCCAACTCTCATAAGATTGAAAATAGGTCTTTTACTTAACCTCTTCTCCTGATAATGTGCAATTAAGATTCGAGATAATAGCCCTTTCCCCGAGAAAATTACTGCTTAAATCATTGCAGAAGACTTACTTTTCATGGAAAGTTCATTAATTTTAAGAGTTTATTGAGAAGTTATGGATGCTTTCTGAATCCTTTATTTTAGAAACAGGTGGTGACGAGACTAGCTGATTTGATGATTAATCATTCTAAAAGCCATTTCTGGAAATTCATTCAAAGAGGTTGGTTTGAATGGCAAAACGCGTTGGTAAAATTCTATATTACAGTCGAGTCATGTAAAGAATGATAATCGGCATTTCATTCTAGCAATTGTGACATGCATGTAAATGTCTTTTTCAAATTTTATCTTGTTCATTATAACATAATATATAAAAACAGATTATTTATTTTTTGCATTAATTATTAATTTTTTTTTAAATTGGAACTTGTCATTAGTGCTTTACATTAAAAATATGCTTGTATTTAACCTTCCATCTGCTTGCATATGTTACAGTGAAAATCCGAAACTTGAGAATATTAACTTACCCCGACAATCAAATAGTAGCTTTAGTAAATGTCCGAAATATTTCTTGCATAATTTATTCATTTTATTTTAATATTTATTCTGTATTCGAATAAAATAGATGAGGAAAAACAAAACTATTGGAAATAACGGGCAAATATATACAAGGCAATGGCTCCAAACGTTAAAGATACATCAGTGTAATGAATACCTCAAAACAACCTCATACAAACTTCAAAAATACCTTAAATTATTGTAAGGGCACACTCTGTAAAAAAAACTCCGAATCATAATACGGTAAAAAGTACCGGCATTCAAGGTGACGGAACTTTTTACCGTAAAACCCACTTCTTCCCACAGTTTTACCGGGACATGTTATTTCTGGGAAGAAATCAGAAGGTTTTACGGCATTTTCGAAGTCTTCCCATTTTGTGTCCAATTTTTAAATAGACATTCCCATAGCTTCCATTTCATCAACAAACAGTGTTGTGTTTGGCACGAAAGTTAAATAAATTGCCAAAATCTCGGAATAATTCTCGAAATTCCGGAACCTGTATTTTTTCATGATCTTATCAAGACCCATCAGTATAGATATGTAACCATTCAGTTTGACTATATCTGTCATTTATAGTTTACAGAGATATAGCTCTTAAAACATCTTTCAAAGCAGACCTCTGTTACACTACTTCAGTTAAACCAATCCTTTCCTTTTTAAAATTTTAATGTAAACATAAATTAAAATAGCATTCATTTGGTAATTTTTCGGTTCATATGGTAACAGTTTACGAAAAATTCTGATTTCCGAAATTATAGTTCTTATTATCACACATTTAGTAAAAAAGTATAAATCTGAAAATTAAATTTAACCGCATTTTCGTGTCATGCTCTAAGTTGTCGTGATAAAGATACCAAATTTTACTACACATTATAAAAGCATATTTTTATGTTAATTTTACGTAAAATATTACCATAGCTCTTCGGTAAAAAATTATCGAGCTTTCTGCTATTTCTTTAGAGCTAGAAATACGTCTAATTTTACTATATTCTGTTAGTTGTGTTAGTTTGTTTACCATGTTCTGTTAGTTTTTTTTCTCAGTATTACATTTGCACACTTGCAATTGAAATTTACCAATTTCGTTTTCATTACTTTGAAAAAATTTGTGCTATCAATAATAAATAAATAGACTGATTTTTTTTTCTTTTTTTAGTTTAAGATTTTAAGATAATTTAGCTGGGTTTTTTTCCTTCTCCTTAAAAAAATATCTAAAAAAAAAAAATAAAAAAAAACAGTAGGTTTGACATAAAATATCTTCTGCCGAGACTGTGCACAATGTATTACTTAGTATTTCAAAGCCCAACTGGCTAATATGCTCAAATTGACACATATTTTAAGAAAAGAAAAAGTAAACAAAAGTTGTACTATTTATTCTCAGAACATTTTTTTCACTGAAAATCTGAAAAGAAACTTGTAAATTCCATCAATTAAGCTCCCAAACTATACACTTCCTACCTACTGTTTTATTTCAGGGAGAAACTTGCTTGCTGTATGTTGTACTATTTATCCTTTAAATAGGATATTACAAATGCAAATGCAACTCTTGGAAGACATAATTATGTAAAATTAAGATAATCTTTAAAATTGGTAAAATACAAACACAAACAGAAATAATAAATCGTATTCTTACAGTTAAATTCATGTATATTACATATCTACTACATAAGCGTAATTTAGCATTAAACTTTGCAAAACTGCTTGAACTCTCAATCAGGTTATATACAAAAATAAATTCAATTTTCCAAATTGAGCCTATTAAATTCCTAATTTACATTTGAAAAAAGTAATAAATTAAATTTTAATAATTTAAATCTCATTAATTCAAAATAAAATCGAACTAAAGAAGATAAAAACTAAGTCTGCTAATATCATTTAAAACCGTCAAAAATTTTATTGTTTATTTATAATCATACTGAAACAGCGTTAATATCATTAAAATAAATCTAAATGAGAAATTTATTCTAATATTTAAAGAACTGCTATATGCTATATTTTCTTTAAAAAAAAGTTAACTAAAATAGTTTTTAAGTAATCACTTCAAAACATTAATATTAATTTTATTAAGATCAAAACTAAAAAGCACGCACAAATAGCAACCAAAATATTTTATACCTCTTTTAAACTCTAAATCACTTGGGAATTAAATCAGATACGTCTAGTGTAGATGGAATGAAAAATAGAAAAGACGCTTCTAATTATATTTGAGATTTAAACATTTTCTTTTTGAAAACAAAAGCAATCCTATCGGGAAAATCTAAAACATCACAGACAAGAAGAATGATTTAAAACAACGAATAATTCTTGTTCACTTGTGTGTAATAAATAAATGCATTTGACGCTTTAAAAGCGAATGGCAAAGCACGTCTTATCAAATTCGACATCGACTCTGCGTTTTATTTATTTTTATTAAAAAAAAAACAATTTGCATACTCATTGATGTGCATATAAGTTAAAAGTCTTACTTAAGTAAATAGGTGATGAAATTCGTTTAGAAAGATGTTATAAAATGTGTTTATTCATTTGTGCACATTTATATGTTTGACAGATTTAAATAGTTTTGGTCGTATTAAATTTGCGTTGCATATAAACACTTTACACATCACTAGTTAAAATAAATGTGGTAAATTTTGTTTATATTAGTTTGAAGTTGAATAAAAGAACTTCAATTCTTTTAAATTTTAAAAAAAGTATTTAAACAGAAATTTTTTCGTGTTAATTTTCAACAGCAGTTTTTAAAAATGCAAGCAAAGTACATTATTCTATTTATATTAAATTACATTTTGAGTTGTTTAAAATCAATAATATGTTAAAGAATGTATAAATGTATTTTTAGAACTTCAGGTATTTGAATTGATTTTTTTTAGATTAGAAATGATAATAAACTATGGTTCTATTTACGTATCTCGTTTAATAAGTCTATAAAAATTTTGAAAGTAAATAAGAATATTATGTGTCAGGTGAGAGAGGGCACTTGTTGTTATGTAACTGGAAGAGATACAGGGCTCAATACTATTTAGTCAATATGAAATTGCCTCGAACTATAAAATAGAGTAAATGTGCAAGATTATAATAAGATAAACCAATTTTTATTAATCCATTCAAATCGTAATTTTAAAAAAATTCGATACATGGTCAAAGCTAAGTTTTTTTAATAAAAATAATTTTAAGAAACTTACTTAATGAGATCTAGTTTGGTTTTGTCTAAATCTAATGATTTAGATTGTAGAGATGGATTGTTCTATAAGAATGAAAAGTAATGTGGCAAATATTATGCCAATTGCAATGGAAGATATGAACTCTAACATAACAGAAATAATATTAAAATCGATAATTGCATTGTATTCCAATAATACTATATACGATACTGTTGAAATTATATATAATATGTAATACTGTACTCAGAAATCGCATTTTAAAATACAAAAAACCTAAAGCTTATGCTTAAAATAATTTATAAATTACTTTTAATTTATAAATTTTTATTTTAATAGTTGAGGGAATGAGTTTATACATAGTAATCACTGCTACTTTATTACATTGTGAATTAGTCACTTCTGGTTGTATTACACAAGATAAACAAAAATGAAAGAAATTAAAGATGAAAATTAAATTATTCTAGTATAAAATATCAATAGTATTGCTATAAATCCCAATCACAGTATTTGAAGAAATTTTAAACTGTTAAATTGAAGTAAATATCACAAAATTACTACAATTATCTCTTCATTATTCAAAGTATAAAAAAAAGTGAATTTTGAAACTATCATTCATAACTAATAGATAGTTTAATGTTATAAACAAAATCGCCTTAAATTAACAATTCTCTCAACGGGACTTCAGACTAGTTTAAAAGTATTGAATGCTATGGAACTTTTCTTTCTATTCGTTCACAAAAAAAACCGTCGTAGACAGTATAAAAACCGTCGACACGGGTTTAATTTTCTTTTTCAAGTTCAAAAAGAAAACTCTCTTATTTGTTTTATAGAGCTGATAAATGAACGCGTATAATTCTCAAATTTATAAACTACGGTTTCAACTTTTCTGCTCATTTGTGCAAACTTACAGAAAAGTAAACAATAAAGAAAAACTATATGCAACTTCTAAAAAGATATTGTTTTTCCTATAAATGAACTACTTCCTGTCTGTTCGAATGTTCAAGCAGTGTCGAGTCTATTTTTACATAACTGTTTACTTTTGAATTTGCGTTTTACTGAGTCAGTTTCTATGTAACTATTTATTTTAATTCGCATCTTTTTGAGTGTTTGTACTGAGTGATGAGTTAATATTTATAAAACTGTTCTATTTCGATTCGCGTATTTTTGAAGGTTTGTACTGAGTGTCCAGGCAGTTATTATTAAAATATTTTGTTTTGCAATACAAAAACTTATAAAGTACATATAATACTCTAAGCATGATTTGATTGGAAATGCATCGTTTCTATCTTTAGTACATATATACATTCATTAAGAAACAAAAACGAGCTCATAAAAAAATCTTCCCATAACTCGTCCGTCTGTGCAGTAACAAACGTTCCTTTTTGAAACAATACATTAGTATGCACAGCCTTATCCGAGAATTTCATTCAAATTCTTGCATTGTTAATGGTAAAAGTAAATTACAATGGTACATCGCCAATATACATACTTGTTAGATCCTACAATGCAAATACAAATGATTTATTTGGTTATTTTATTACAAATTAAACAAAAATTCTAAAATAAACCGACTTATTTATTATTTTTCTCAAACTTTTCCAAATAGATTCAATTTATTTTTTTTTTATTTCCAGCGAAATGGAGCTCTAAATAAATCAATGCAACTCCATCTCCTATAATGTTTTCTTTTCTGCTGCTTTTCTCTGAATATTTTGATACTCTGCGAAACGTGCTTCGATACTTGGGAAGACACAAAAATGACGATATATCACTCTCGCACGTATAACCGGCAACCATTTACTTCCCAACTACTATTCCCTTCGCCAAGATGCCTAAATTCTCTCCAAATCTTTGATTCATCGAGGTCATATATTTCGCCAACAGCCTCAATACCACCGCCGTCAATCAGTGTTGTTTGCAGGGTAGTATAACTGTACCCTTTTGATGTATAAGTCTCCCTTATATGTCTATCTAAATAAATAAAGTGGATGGAAACATATATGGAGATAAATATAACCCTTCAAGAAGGTTTTGGCATTCTAGTTTGAAAAGCTACTCGCATTCCATTAAAGCGTCAAGCAAATTGGTCTAAACTGTGGCCTTTGCCAAATATTAAATGAAGGCAACTGTGACGTCATTGGTGAATAAAGCTTTTAAGCGAAGTGCCTTCATTGTTATGGGTTTGTTGAGTCATTATTGAATGGAAAGTGTGGAATTAATTATGTGAATTGAATAGTAGAGGCATGACCATTGAAGCGTGGCATACTAGTTGAAGTAATTAATTTCCATACACCCTACCAGTTTGATTGTGTTAAATAGTTTAAAACTATTATTTTTAAGTTTTTCAAATCTTGTCTAAGCGTTAGATGCGTTTAAATTGAAATTTAAATGACTTACTGATTTGGTAATTACAACTCCATAAAATGGATGTCCGGACTGTAAAGAAGTCATTTCGCTATAACTTATTGCATCACTTTCAAGATAAACAGAAAAGGAAGTCAAGTTTTTCGCATTATTAAGTTAAGGGAAGAAAGTCCCCCTTACAATAGAATTTCGACTTCTTTTGTTCATTTAATAACAAATGACAATCGTGCGGTGTAAAACAATTCGAAAAAAATAATTTTGCATATTTTCTTATCTTTGAGGATTTATTAGGTTAAGGGAAGAAACTCATAAGTGCAGTTAAATTTCCACTTCTTTTGTTCATTTAATAGAAAATACCAATCCTGCAGTGTACAAAAAAAATGAAAAAATTTTCTTTGCATCCTCTCTTAACTTAGTGGATGTAATGAAAAAAGTAATACATACAATAAAATTTCCACTTATTTTGTTCATATAATAACAAAGGACAATCGTGCGGTGTAAAACAATTCGAAAAAAATAATTTTGCATATTTTCTTATCTTTGAGGATTTATTAGGTTATGGGAAGAAACTCATAAGTGCAGTTAAATTTCCACTTCTTTTGTTCATTTAATAGCAAATACCAATCCTGCAGTGTAAAAAAAATGAAAAAATTTACTTTGCATCCTCTCTTAACTTAGTGGATGTAATGAAAAAAGTAATACATACAATAAAATTTCCACTTATTTTGTTCATTTAATAACAAAGGACAATCGTGCGGTGTAAAACAATTCGAAAAAAATAATTTTGCATATTTTCTTATCTTTGAGGATTTATTAGGTTAAGGGAAGAAACTCATAAGTGCAGTTAAATTTCCACTTCTTTTGTTCATTTAATAGCAAATACCAATCCTGCAGTGTAAAAAAAAAATGAAAAAATTTATTTTGCATCCTCTCTTAACTTAGTGGATGCAATGAAAAAAGTCATACATACAATAAAATTTCCACTTATTTTGTTCATTTAATAACAAAGGACAATCGTGCGGTGTAAAACAATTTGAAAAAATAATTTTGCATATTTTCTTATCTTTGAAGATTTATTAGGTTAAGGGAAGAAACTCATAAGTGCAGTTAAATTTCCACTTCTTTTGTTCATTTAATAGCAAATACCAATCCTGCAGTGTAAAAAAAAATGAAAAAATTTATTTTGCATCCTCTCTTAACTTAGTGGATGCAATGAAAAAAGTCATACATACAATAAAATTTCCACTTATTTTGTTCATTTAATAACAAAGGACAATCGTGCGGTGTAAAACAATTCGAAAAAAAAAATTTTGCATTTTTTTTTCTTTGAGGATATATTAGGTTAAGGGAAGAAACCCATAAGTGCTGTTAAATTTCCACTTCTTTTGTTCATTTAATAAAAAATACCAATCATGCAGTGTAAAAAAAATAATTTAAAAAATTTACTTTGCATCCTCTCTTAACATAGTGGATGTACATTAAGTTAAGTAAAAAAGTCATACGTACAATAAAATTTCCACTTATTTTGTTCATTTAATAACAAAGGACAATCGTGCGGTGTAAAACAATTCAAAAAAAATAATTTTGCATATTTTCTTATCTTGGAAGATTTATTAGGTTAAGGGAAGAAACTCATAAGTGCAGTTAAATTTCCACTTCTTTTGTTCATTTAATAGCAAATACCAATCCTGCAGTGTAAAAAAAAAAAAATGAAAAAATTTATTTTGCATCCTCTCTTAACTTAGTGGATGTAATGAAAAAAGTCATCCATACAATAAAATTTTCACTTATTTTGTTCATTTAATAACAAATGACAATCGTGCGGTGTAAAACAATTCGAAAAAAATAATTTTGCATATTTTCTTATCTTTGAAGATTTATTAGGTTAAGGGAAGAATCCCATAAGTGCTGTTAAATTTCCACTTCTTTTATTCATTTAATAGCAAATACCAATCCTGCAGTGTACAAAAAAAATGAAAAAATTTTCTTTGCATCCTCTCTTAACTTAGTGGATGTAATGAAAAAAGTAATACATACAATAAAATTTCCACTTATTTTGTTCATATAATAACAAAGGACAATCGTGCGGTGTAAAACAATTCGAAAAAAATAATTTTGCATATTTTCTTATCTTTGAGGATTTATTAGGTTATGGGAAGAAACTCATAAGTGCAGTTAAATTTCCACTTCTTTTGTTCATTTAATAGCAAATACCAATCCTGCAGTGTAAAAAAAATGAAAAAATTTACTTTGCATCCTCTCTTAACTTAGTGGATGTAATGAAAAAAGTAATACATACAATAAAATTTCCACTTATTTTGTTCATTTAATAACAAAGGACAATCGTGCGGTGTAAAACAATTCGAAAAAAATAATTTTGCATATTTTCTTATCTTTGAGGATTTATTAGGTTAAGGGAAGAAACTCATAAGTGCAGTTAAATTTCCACTTCTTTTGTTCATTTAATAGCAAATACCAATCCTGCAGTGTAAAAAAAAAATGAAAAAATTTATTTTGCATCCTCTCTTAACTTAGTGGATGCAATGAAAAAAGTCATACATACAATAAAATTTCCACTTATTTTGTTCATTTAATAACAAAGGACAATCGTGCGGTGTAAAACAATTTGAAAAAATAATTTTGCATATTTTCTTATCTTTGAAGATTTATTAGGTTAAGGGAAGAAACTCATAAGTGCAGTTAAATTTCCACTTCTTTTGTTCATTTAATAGCAAATACCAATCCTGCAGTGTAAAAAAAAATGAAAAAATTTATTTTGCATCCTCTCTTAACTTAGTGGATGCAATGAAAAAAGTCATACATACAATAAAATTTCCACTTATTTTGTTCATTTAATAACAAAGGACAATCGTGCGGTGTAAAACAATTCGAAAAAAAAAATTTTGCATTTTTTTTTCTTTGAGGATATATTAGGTTAAGGGAAGAAACCCATAAGTGCTGTTAAATTTCCACTTCTTTTGTTCATTTAATAAAAAATACCAATCATGCAGTGTAAAAAAAATAATTTAAAAAATTTACTTTGCATCCTCTCTTAACATAGTGGATGTACATTAAGTTAAGTAAAAAAGTCATACGTACAATAAAATTTCCACTTATTTTGTTCATTTAATAACAAAGGACAATCGTGCGGTGTAAAACAATTCGAAAAAAATAATTTTGCATATTTTCTTATCTTTGAAGATTTATTAGGTTAAGGGAAGAAACTCATAAGTGCAGTTAAATTTCCACTTCTTTTGTTCATTTAATAGCAAATACCAATCCTGCAGTGTAAAAAAAAAAAAAATGAAAAAATTTATTTTGCATCCTCTCTTAACTTAGTGGATGTAATGAAAAAAGTCATCCATACAATAAAATTTTCACTTATTTTGTTCATTTAATAACAAATGACAATCGTGCGGTGTAAAACAATTCGAAAAAAATAATTTTGCATATTTTCTTATCTTTGAAGATTTATTAGGTTAAGGGAAGAATCCCATAAGTGCTGTTAAATTTCCACTTCTTTTGTTAATTTATTAGCAAATACCAATCCTGCAGTGTAAAAAAAAAATGAAAAAATTTATTTTGCATCCTCTCTTAACTTAGTGGATGCAATGAAAAAAGTCATACATACAATAAAATTTCCACTTATTTTGTTCATTTAATAACAAAGGACAATCGTGCGGTGTAAAACAATTCGAAAAAAATAATTTTGCATATTTTCTTATCTTTGAAGATTTATTAGGTTAAGGGAAGAAACTCATAAGTGCAGTTAAATTTCCACTTCTTTTGTTCATTTAATAGCAAATACCAATCCTGCAGTGTAAAAAAAAAAATGAAAAAATTTATTTTGCATCCTCTCTTAACTTAGTGGATGCAATGAAAAAAGTCATACATACAATAAAATTTCCACTTATTTTGTTCATTTAATAACAAAGGACAATCGTGCGGTGTAAAACAATTCGAAAAAAATAATTTTGCATATTTTCTTATCTTTGAAGATTTATTAGGTTAAGGGAAGAAACTCATAAGTGCAGTTAAATTTCCACTTCTTTTGTTCATTTAATAGCAAATACCAATCCTGCAGTGTAAAAAAAAAAAAATGAAAAAATTTATTTTGCATCCTCTCTTAACTTAGTGGATGTAATGAAAAAAGTCATCCATACAATAAAATTTTCACTTATTTTGTTCATTTAATAACAAATGACAATCGTGCGGTGTAAAACAATTCGAAAAAAATAATTTTGCATATTTTCTTATCTTTGAAGATTTATTAGGTTAAGGGAAGAATCCCATAAGTGCTGTTAAATTTCCACTTCTTTTGTTCATTTATTAGCAAATACCAATCCTGCAGTGTAAAAAAAAAATGAAAAAATTTATTTTGCATCCTCTCTTAACTTAGTGGATGCAATGAAAAAAGTCATACATACAATAAAATTTCCACTTATTTTGTTCATTTAATAACAAAGGACAATCGTGCGGTGTAAAACAATTCGAAAAAAATAATTTTGCATATTTTCTTATCTTTGAAGATTTATTAGGTTAAGGGAAGAAACTCATAAGTGCAGTTAAATTTCCACTTCTTTTGTTCATTTAATAGCAAATACCAATCCTGCAGTGTAAAAAAAAATGAAAAAATTTATTTTGCATCCTCTCTTAACTTAGTGGATGCAATGAAAAAAGTCATACATGCAATAAAATTTCCACATATTTTGTTCATTTAATAACAAAGGACAATCGTGCGGTGTAAAACAATTCGAAAAAAAAATTTTGCATTTTTTTTTTCTTTGAGGATATATTAGGTTAAGGGAAGAAACCCATAAGTGCTGTTAAATTTCCACTTCTTTTGTTCATTTAATAACAAATACCAATCATGCAGTGTAAAAAAAATAATTTAAAAAAATTTACTTTGCATCCTCTCTTAACTTAGTGGATGTACATTAAGTTAAGTAAAAAAGTCATACGTACAATAAAATTTCCACTTATTTTGTTCATTTAATAACAAATACTAATCGCAAATTGCAAAGCAATTTGAACAAAATATATAACAGTGCATTAAAATCCTCTAATACAGTGTTTATACTTTGTAAAATGAGGAAATTTCCTAACTTTAAATTATTCCACATTAGTTAAGGCAAATTAAGTTGGAAGAAAATTAAATGTCAAATGATTTTTTAACTCATAAATTCAAAATAAAAATTGAATGTTATTCTACTTATTCATTATAAACTAAGGAAAAATAAAAGCATATGTTTAGAGCTTTACAACAGCGCAACACTTTAAAAACATAATTACTAATTTGCATGGATGCCATAATTTATTATATGAATTTATGGACCAAGACAAAGATGAAAAATATTTTTCATGATCTTCTAATCCCTTTAATGAATTTTTACGAGGTAATTTATATCGATTAAGACTAAATACCAAACTCGACGAAAAATTCCTCTCTTGAGTGCTCTAAAACGCATGCAATAGGCTTAATTGCTTTTCTGCTTCAGGAAGGCTAATTACGTCTACTTTTAAAGTCGATATATTGTATATTTGTCTTTTTCTTACGGGTATTGGCTAATAGATACAAGTAAAGAGACAATTTTTTATTTTAATAATTTTAACTTTTACAATTTTCTTTTTATTGTGAAAAAAGTTAATGTTATTTACTTGATAACTACGTGTGTTAACTTAAAATGTGTCTGTTTTTTTACTCAAAGATGTACAAAACTTATTCATAGCATATTTTTGGAAGAAAAATATAAATCGAAGTAGTGCCTAGTCATGAAATTCATTCCGCATTGCTGAGGCTTTCGTATCGGCGTGGCCAATTTATCTGACTGTCCTCTTTGTGACTTTGTTCTTCCTATAACTACTGACGTGTGCCCTGCACTACTGAATTTTAATTCTACAATTGAAAAATACGGGAAAGCCCGTGTACTAATAGCATAGGTGCTATTGCTTATAAAAGTGTGTAGCATATGCAAATTAAATTTTGAAAAGCATGATAATGCAATATTTTAAAAATACTTTTTATTTTAATAATTTGTTCAATGTATTGTTGTTAGAAATGTTCCATTTTCAGCTCAAAAATGCTATTTCCATCTAAAGAATGAATAAATTATGAATCATAAGTTGTGTTCAAATATAATCATAGGCTTCAAAACTCATCACTGAAAATACTAACTTTTGGAACCCCTTTCACTCTTCCATGGAACATCACGGCTCCGTGTAAAAATATTTGGAAACCACTGCTCTAAGCACTCCCTTTTTTTTCAATTTTGTCTTTGTTAACCATAGTGACTCAGGCGATAAAGCACCTTCTATTGAGGTAAACCGAGTTTGAATCCCAGTGATGGCCGATACGAATTCCGCACCCGGCTTGCACCAACCACAGTGCTGACCTCAGGGGTTGACGAGTCATGTGTTAAAGTCTCCTTGCCATCACGTGAACCATGGGTGGTTTTCGTAGTTTTCTTTATATAACGCAAATGTTCTATCCAAAAGTCCAAATGTTAGTTCCCTTAAAAAGTTCTCCAAGAAGGATAATTTCTCCCATTACATGATCCAAGACTTCCCTTGTCTTATGGATTGGATTCAAAATTACGAGACTATGGAGTTAACATTAGTATTCGTAAACTCACAATTGGGTCGGCTGTTCGACCACAGTTATAAAATAAAATAAAATAAAATTTGGACTTAATCATTCACTAAACAATTTTATCAAAACTGGAAAAGAATTCACAATGATGCCCTGATCATAAAATTTAGCTCTTGGTTCTATAAATTTTGAACTAGTGAAGAATTTAGTGCATTTCATAACGTATAGATTGCTATTAAAGAGCGTGATTTAATTATTTCTGATTCAGTGTACTTTGTATGGAGCCACCAATTCCTTAAATAATTTTTATTGTTATAATGATCATGCTTTTGTAACTATTTGTTTAAAGCAAATTAATATTGATTTTCCAGAGCAAAGGATTTGTACAAAAAAAAACTTCATTTGATTTCAGAAAGTATAAAATTTGAAACGTTTTTGCTCACGTAAATTTAATAAATCGAAAAGATGTTCCCACAAGAATACAAAGTTGTAAGTAAACATTTTAGGCCAACCGTATATAAAACATATTAAAGTTATCTCTCTTTCATGATTTCAAACATGACAATGTTAAAATTTTTCGACAACTTGCAAATATTTTCATGAAAAAAGAACACTACTGAAGTTAAAAAAGAACATAAATTAAGAAACTTTTCAAAAAATGTTACTGTATGAAAATCACGAGCTTCATCCCCACTGAAAGCAATCTACAATATTAGAAATTTCACGGACAAAATGTTTAAATAACAGCATATTGTTTTGTTATTTTATAATATTCAACTAATGCAGTCAAATGACCATAAAAAAGATGGTATTCTAACTGTTAACTGTGAGAAAAAAATGCTTATTAATTGTTTACGCCAAATATCATTAAACAACCAGAATTTCGCCAGCGCCAACTATGCCTTATGAAGTCATTATTTTGATGCAGCTTGTTATATATTATCGTCGAGTGGGATTATCTGTTAATCTCATGATTGTCTGAAAAGGGTTCGAATCCCAGTTTTGACGCCCCAATGCCACGTAGCATGGTCCATTTGACAAAGCACAACCACAACCTAACTCCAATATTATCTTATTAATATAACAATTCCAATGTCCAACTGAATTTCATCTTTAAGGTTTTGAAACCAAGCTAGTTGTAAATGATTACAAAACAGTATAATTTTGAATTCACGGTTTTTTGAACATACCATCTGTGAATGGTTTCAATACAGTAAAGGTAAAGAATTGTTCCAAATCACAAACTTTACGGTTAATCTAATTAACAGACAGCAGCTGTTTTTTTTTTTTTTTTTTTTTACCTTATCTTTAGAATGGACATTTTAACAGTGTAACAGAGATCGCATCTCGTAATTGTCAGACTATATCTTTTAACCATTAAAATAGAAGGAATGAGCTTTTTTACTGAAAAGACAATTCCTATTTGTCTCACTCAGTGCTTTTTATGATCTATAATTTATCATTTATTTAATTCCAATTGCTAAATTTAAGCCGTAAACATAATTCCTTTTTTTTTTTCAATGCACGTGTTTTAAAGAGATTTCTAAACGTTTCCCCTTAAATCTTTAAATTAAAAACATCTGCTTCGTGTTTGAGAAAACAATAGGGTATTAAAGATTATATTAGCTCCATTTTATGACAGTAACTCCGTTCAATCTCAGCCAGCCAAAACTAAGTGAGGATGTTTATATTTGAGATAAGATTAAATCTTTAAAGCTGAAAATTCAAAATTGCTTTCGTGCGCAAAAGAATAATGCCAAAACATTCGGCAGTTCAGAAAAAAGTATTATCCTTTTTCCATGTTGTTCTGAATGTGAGGATAATCCTTCAAACTTCTATTCAGTTTTAAAGAAAATTCAAGTAAACAACTTGGAGGACTACAAATTGGGGGTTAAATACAAATTTTGAAGGCACATTTCTTTGTAGTTCATACACAGCACATTCTTTCATAGAGGACAGAGATATAAGAAACTCACTATAAATCCTTTATACTTATATTCACATTTTAAAAAAAAATATAAGTAAATAACTTAATAATTTTTATAATGTAAGTTAGACTCTATACTGCTATTTCCATTTAGAGAATATGTAAGTAAATATCTTAACAACTTTTAGAATGAAAGTTAGACTCTATACTTCGATTCACAATTAAAGTAAATGTTAGTAAATAACTTAATAACTATTAGAATGTAAGGTAAGGGTCTTATACAAAATTTAAAAGCATATTCTTTCTAGCTCAAGAAAAGCAAATTTTCTATTATGAGTGGTTTCAGATTTAAGAGTGGGTAATTTAAGGATAAGACAGATTTAAAGATAAGTATTAAATCAAATTTTTGCACATTCAAATTTTGATATGTCTTCCAAATGCATTTGTAATTTTAAAATATTTTTTTTTTAATACAAATGTCAAAATTGTTGTATTTCGTATTCTTAAAGCACTTATTATAATAACATAAAATGCTAGAGTTTCACGGCTAGAAAAATTCTGGTATATATACCGTAACGAATAGTAATGCATTTCTGTTAAAAAAAAAATTTAAAAAAAACATAATTCCGGTTAAGGTAACCAAAATGTATCGCATTTGAACAACTTATTTGAACTTTTTACGTTTTTAAGCTGATACTTTATCGGGGGCTCTGCTTTTCAAAATTATAGTACTTATTACCATATATCTAGAGAAAAATGCAAAACAGAAATTTAAATTTTAGCGAATAAATAGTTTTTATAATGATCTAAGGCAATGCCTTCCAACTTCCGGGATGCCCAAGGCATATTAAATTCTTTACTTTTATTTACTGTAGTGTATTTCTGTTATCTTATTGCCAATCATTTAGAAAAAAAATTTACAAATTAATTTAACTGAATAAATGGTGTTAATGACATTCTCTTAGTAATATATATATATATATATATTAGAAGAGAGTGGAATGATAACACATAGCCAAAAGACTTCAGGTTAGTCAAACAACAGCCAGTCAAAATTGAGAACGTATGTGTGAAGGTAATAATTTTTAATAATGCTGCCTGCAGAAATGTTACAACTAAACTTATCAGCTAAAGCTTGTTGCGATTTTTATTTGTATCGAATGTGTGAAATATATAGATCAGAGTTTACTTTTATATACTCATATCTTTTTTACATAAAATGGATCGCCATGAATATCTTTTACTTACATTTAATTGTTTTTCATTTACTTTCAAAAAATTGTTCAGCCAGAAATATTAATTAACAGTTCATATTTGTTTGAGATATTTCTTAAATAAAGCATAAAAGTGCAAATCATTCGTACACAAAATGATGCAAAAAGAAAAATCAATGAAAAATGTACATAGCTGGGTTTTGGGAATATTCATAGATCTATTGTAAATAGTTTTTAATTTTATTGTTTTCACCTTATTTTTTTATAACAAATTTGACAAAAATATTTTTTGATCATTGATAACATAATTATTTTACTTTATATTTGTGTCTTTATTAGTATTCAGTATGACAAAAAAAATTTTTATAAATATACTTGAGGATGCCCCTTGGCGAAATTGGCAACTTATGTTTGGCGCCATTCCTGTTTGCGCGGAACACCGTGGTAACAGGAATATCTGCCAAAACATAATATAATTTCAACAAAACATCGGCCAAAACTTTATAAAACTGCAATGAATATAAGCAAAATTAATAAACCCAATAAAATGCATTTCGAATCGAAACAAAATTTAATGGAGTAAGCACAGAAAGAAATGGAAAAAAACAATTCATTAAGCTTGAATAGCCTCAGATTTAGGCGCACAGAATTCTCTTATGGCAGTTAGATACTGTCTAAATTTATCATGAATAGAATAGACATTTATCATGTGTACCTCCATCGCCACATAAATTCGGTGAAATACGAATCGAAAAAGGCGTATGTCGTACCGGACTGGTGGTGACAATTTTTTCTAAAGTTCCTCTTTATGACTGCCCACATACCTTCGTTCTTATTGACCAAAAGCAAAAGTAAACATGCCAGCCGGTATCCAACGTAGAACTAACAGACGTCTGAAATTACATGTTCCATTGAACATTTAAAACTAACACTAAAATTCAAACCAATCAGAATCACGATTGGGTTTCAACATCACCCATCTTGGCGATCAACCGCGATCACAACTTGGCGAGAATCAAGCGGCACCCTCAAATATAGTCTACCCAAAAAATTAAATTGCTCAATTTAATTTGTCCAATTTCAGTTACATATGTTTTTATTATGTAATTTGCTTTTTGTCTGATAGAAACTAAAATATTTTTTCAGTCAACAGTATTGAAGTTAATTGGGCAATTACTTGCAATGGTATTTGTTTTTGAAATATAACTTAGCATCAACTTATTAATATTACATGTTTTAATTTGTTTGACATATTTTAAGATTTTTCATTAGGTTTTAATTGTTTTTAGTTTAAAATTTAAATTACTGGGGGGGGGGATGAAGCCCCGTATAGGGAGCGTCCGGCATCCTATAAGATCAACAATGATTTGAGTTAAACTCTGCCATGCGTGCTTCGTATACTGAGATTAATCTCCGGATAATGCCCTATAGTAATGTGCTAAATAACATTGCTTCCTTGCTTTATATAAGTTTATAATATTGTTTGTATTAAAATTGCTATATATAAGTTTATAATGCTCATAATGAGCACCTCTGAGATTTTACAACCCTATCATATTCTATCTATGTGATGTTGGTGCTGAAAAATTACCAGCTAATCTCCAGAAAAACGACTTAAGTTTGCTTGTAAAATGTAGTTGCGTAGCAATTATCGGGGGTTGGCGAGCGAGAGCGAGCAAGGGGCGGAGCCATCTAGTATGTATATATATATATATATATATATATATATATATATATATATATATATATATATATATATATATATATATATATATATATATATATATACATATATATACATATATATATATATGTATATATATATATATATATATATATATATATATATATACATATATATACATATATATATATATGTATATATATATATATATATATATATATATATATATATATATATATATATATATATATATATATATATATACATATATATACATATATATATGTATATATATATATATATATATATATATATATATATATATATACATATATATATATATGTATATATATATATATATATATATATATATATATATATATTTATATATATATATATTTATATATATATCAAACTCTAAATTCAGTGGTGCGACAGCCTATAGAGGGCCTAGGCCTACTGTATCCATCTCAGTTTTCTTGACCTTGAGCTTTGGGGTACAGGATTGCAGATTTTCCAAACGTGAAACCCCAAGGCCGGGATAGCCTGGTCGGTAGGGCGCTGGGCCCATATCCAAGAGGTCGTGGATTCGATCCTCGCCGGCCGAAGACTCCCCGTGTAGTAAATGGTGACTGATGCACGTTAAATCTGTCGAGTCTCAAAGTCCTCCATGTTCCCATAACAAATCAATACCTCTGGGGATACTGATCCAGGAGTTTCCTTGTAGTCTGGATTGGTTCAAAATGACAAGGCTACGGAGTTGAACATTAGTAGTTGTAAACCCATGAAATTGGGTCGGCTGTTCAACGACGGTTATAAAATAAAATAAAACGTGAAACCCCCAGTGTTTAGTTCCCAAGCATGCGTGGCACTCATTTATCGACCCACAAAATACACTCGTCGAGTGTATCGTCGAGTTTGATATTTAGTCTTAATCGATAAAAACAATAAAGTATAATCGAAAAGCTTCCAAGATGAGATGCTAATTTTATTTTAAAATAAAATAAACATATATCAATAATTTTAAATGAAATTTCAAAATTATATAGTTCACTCTCGATTAAAATCAATCCCCCGTCTTTAAAGTCTTTCGAATATTAAATATAGTTTTGGAAAAAAAAAATTATTTTTTAAAAAAAATTACAGAATAAATCTGACACATCTGGTTTATAAAAATAATTTTAACCACGGTTACTATCCAAATTTCACTAAAACGTGAGAAGACTTCTAAATCAGATTTTCTTTGCCTGGAGAAAATCTTTTAATGGATTTCCATGCGTTGGAGAAAATATTAATGTTCAGAAATGTCTGTTATATATTTTAAAATTGATATATTAAAATTGATTAGGAATTATATTTAACTATTTATTCAATGACTAAATATAGTTATGTAGGCATTTTTACAAATATATCTTTAAAAAAATATTGTTTTTTAAAACTGCTTTATATATATTTTTTTTCCCACCTCATTATTCATAACTTCCATGTTATTAAAAAAGAACTGAAGAGGGTCTTTACAATCTGTTTAGATAAAACTTCCTGCTGTTTTAAATTTATTTAAAGTTTTATAGTTCATACACATTAGAGAAAATAGTGATAATTTGAAATATCTGTCTGAGATATTGAAAATTATTTGAAATTGTATTGATCTAGTTATTTAATAATTAAATATACAGTGCTCAAAAAAAAAAAGATATCACCCTGAATAACTTTCGTTCTAATGATCGGATTTTCATGTACTAAGTGTTATTCTTATTGGTTTCCGGGGGTGACCTCCAATAGGCTAATTATTTGTTGCTAATTATTGATTGAGTGCAAAATCAAATTGCACAAAACGTATTTTCTCTGAATAAACACATATTTTGATTTTTTGGATGAAAGCTTTTACCCCTTATTTTTAACTTACCTTTTTGCATTTTTATCCATATCTTCAAAAATAAATGAGAAATTTCAAAACAATTACACCCACTCATGAAACCTATTTAACCGAAACAGTTTCATGCAAACAGTAATTTTTAATAATTATTTATTTTTTTATTATTTAATTTAATTGTGGATAAAAAAAATTTTTTATTTATTATGAGACATATATTTTTTATACCATATAACTCGAAGTATTTTTCTATTGCAAAATCTAAAGTTTCAACTGTTTAGCCAGTAAAAGCCGAGAAAAATTAATATTAATTATTTAAAAAAATTGACTCCCGGCTTGACCATTTAAATGGGGACAAATAATATTTAAATGTGGTTAACGAGGAACTGACACGAGTAACGTAAAATTTCATTTATATTTTTTCGGCTGATAGCCAAATGTTAATCTTTTTTTTTTAGTTATGAAATACAGTTTTTCTTTCTAAGCTGCCTGAAAATTTATTCGTTATTTAGTTAAGAGATTTGAAAAAAACATTATATTCAACAAAAGCTAAGTTTTATGAAAGCATGTTTCGGATTGAATGTGATTATACATCTGCTTTTCTTATTAGTTTTGTTTATTAGGTTTCTTTACATAATTGATAGTTTTTCAATAATATACTTAAATATTCATTGATTTGGAATAATATATTTATCAATTTTTTCGATATATATTTTATAATTATCAGGCAATTACAGCTTAAATGAATATAAAAGCCTTATAAAAGGTTTCTTTATATCTTTTTGAACAAAACTGTCAACGATGATTATTTCAGATCTTGTTTTGTTATTTCGCGTCACTGCAAAGAGAATAGAGTCACCGAATCAACATTTAAAAACATTTTAAAATTTCTCAACGTGTTACATATCATCTTAAACTTCTTAATCTTAAAATAAAATTTTTGATTACCTGGCCGTAAGTGTTTTACTGGACAATTACATTGTTTCATTTAGATTTCAATAGCTAATAAATTTAGCGTAGAATATTTTTTTCAGTTACGTAGTCAGACATAAAAACGTACTTTACTCTAAATAAACATACCTCTTTTAGTTTTATTCGGATTTCTAATCCCCAAAATTCAGTGGTTAGCCGCAATTAGTGAAAGATAGTCACAATAGTTATAAAATGAGCTTATCTAAAATGATTTCATGTAAAATAAAATTATTGATAAATATATATTAATTTTATTATTTTTTCAATAATCGGGAAAAAAATTTAAATTGTAAGGTATAAAATTTTTTACAGCATTTTAAAAAATGCAATTTTAAATGGCGAAATAAGAAATTTGAGCAAAATCGGATGAATTGTTCCTGAGAAATCGAATTTTGAAAAAGTCGCATTTTTAAAATTCAAATTCTTTAGAAATTAAATCATCAAAATTGAATTTGAATTTAGAAACTATTTGAAATTAGAAGAATATAAAATTTGACTCATTTCAATCAAACTTTGTTTTCTGCCATTAAAATCGCATTTTTTGAAATGATGTAAAAATCTGTGTGTCTTACTATTAAAAATATATAACAAATAAAATAATTAAAATATTAAACATGTCCTAAAAGTTATTTTTGCATGAAACTATCCTTAGATCAATGAATTTTTATTATTATTATTAAATTTTCTTAAAAACTTCTCAAAATATTGCTATATAAACATAAAGTAACATTAAAAGGTCTAAACTTTTGACCACTCTCCTCATCAAACTATTGGACCATAACTCCCAGATTGCTGCTATCCCTTATATTTTGGAGGTTAGAAATTGAAATCCGAAAGCACGTTTTTGTGCCTGATTTCGTAACTTAAAATCTTGTCTGCGCTAATTACTTAGCATATTTGAGATCACCCTTTCCAACCATTAAGACTAAGCCCTAGAACGTGAAGATTCGATCATTAGATCAAAAGTTATTTTAAGTGGGATCCGTTTATTTTTTGAGCAGTTTACATGCTTGATATTTTCTTGCAAAGTATTATTTAAAATTTGAAAATTTTTTCTTATTTCATAAACACGAAGTACTAAATATCTTTCACCCAAAACCAATTTGGGATTCAAAATGTATTGCTGGCGAAGTTTCTGAAAAATTCATGAAATTGCATGAAACACTAAGATAGTTAAGAAAAAAAAAGACAATCATCAAAATAGGAAAGAATATCATTTGCATTTTTTATTCTTGCAATATTTAGATGAATACAATAATTTGAATAACTGAAAGTCGCAAAATAATTACCTAGTTCACAGCGAGGAAAAACTGAAATCGTACAAGGAATATTAAAAAACCTCATTGAAATATGAAAACCAAATGTCACAAAATAAATAAGACCATGCAATATTTTGGACTTAAAAAACGGTAAGAAAATTCTATTTATCATCATAAAAATACTTCATTGACAAAGCAAATTTGAAAAGAAAAAATCTCTCATTCTCTATGCACTTAAACATAAAAAAGAATAAAAATGAAAAATTGGAAAGAAAAACTTTGCAGAATAACTGGGTCTTTCAATAATTACAATAAATGTACAATACATTAAAATTCATAAAATGTCAGCGGATTTAAACGAAAAGTGTACATGTCATAAGTATCAAATAAATAATCTCTGCAAAATTCCACCGTCCCCTACTTAAAAACTATTGTTTTTTAACACTTATTTTTCTATACTTTATAATACATACTTATATTTATCGTCGTGATTATTTTGAAATTACGCTTTAAGCACACATTAATAATTAACGATTAATTGATTTATTAGTAAACTAGTTCTGCCCCACTGTTTGAAGTGATATGAGATTTACTTTAAATCATTAATGTATATAATTATTTGTTTTTATTATAAATATGCATTAATACTTAAATATTAATGAAAATTTTAAAGTCTTATGAGGCTCAACATTCCAAATAAATTATTTAATTCCTTATTTTCAATCCCTTCTGTCTCATATTTTGCTTTTCTATACAAATAAATTAGATTTATTGTTATATTAATTG
This sequence comes from Parasteatoda lunata, assembly GCA_949128135.1. NCBI lineage: Eukaryota > Metazoa > Arthropoda > Arachnida > Araneae > Theridiidae > Parasteatoda > Parasteatoda lunata. The sequence goes on from OX421975.1 coordinate 78,686,039, forward strand.
CTTAGATAACTTTATATACCATTGCTATAAATCTTAATGTACAAAATGGTAGGTAATAAATTACTCTAATAAAACTTTAGTTTTATTTGGATAAAGCTACCACATTATACCAAGCATGCTCAAAGGACACAAGCAGAAAAATTTATGAAGTGTGACGTCACATTATACTATGAAATTTATGTGTTCTTCGACAAACAGGGTTGAATTAAGGTCTCATCACAAATAATTTAATTCTAATATTTCCTTCAAATAACTGTCATTATTCTTAAATAAGAAATATTTAATAACTTACTTATCGTATATATAAAGCAAACAAAAAAAAGAAACCAAATTGCTTTTGAACTTAATATGCTAAACTGCTGCTAAAAATTCATTTTTTTTTTTTAAAGTGTATTAAAATATCTCAGTCTTGTTTGTACGGTCATTTGTTTTTATATAGACACGAAAAGGTATTTAATATTCTATGTATCTGATCACAAAAACCTAGCTAACTAATTTGAGACTTCGCTGAGACTTTTTATTCTATTTAATCATTAAAATAACAGTTGTTTAAAAAGAATTTTTTTTTCGTTACAGTATTATATCCATATTTAAAAATTGGTCTTATAATGTCTTTTCAACCTTCTTTTAAAAAATTCTGACAATCGCTAATATTTTAACTTCTTTAAATGAATTTTCATACAAACAATTATATTTTATTCATGCATTTTACCAAATCAAATTACTGCAAAATATTGATTAAAAATTTACTAAGATTCAAAAACGACGGTTAAGATTTTTTTAAGCTTATTAGAGTAATTTATTAGTGATTATAAATCTTAATTTTATGATAAAAACGAAATAAAGTTTACTGCAAAGGGTCAGAGAATACATCGGAATATGCTTTGAAAATATAATTTGAAAATTTATTCAAGAATAAATAAAAAGTTTTAAAGAAAGTATTAAAACTAATTGTACATTATCTGGAAAACTGGATGTAATGTAATTTGATGCGAAGGCTAAAGATATAAAAGAGTTAGAAGTGATTTTTCAGGTAATCTGTTCGTGATAATTTGGAAATTCTATAAAAGCTAAAATCCACTGCTGGCGAGGTAATTGGGAGTTGAAAATATTGAGGCAATAAAACTGTAAATAATCAAAGCAGCACGCAAAAAAAAAATAAAATAAATAAATAAATAAATAATTGTGAAAGCAGTTGCATAATTCTGAAAAGGGTAATTAAGCAAAATCGCTAGAGTCTAGTTTATATAAATAATCCAGGAGTTTGTGCTAGCTGCAGAACCATTCGTGGACTCCATAGTTGTGTAGGTCACAGGACGAACACCGCTTCCCTGATAGCTTAGTGTCGATTGCAATGATGCGAAGTTTACCCCCACTGGACTGTGGATATCTGGAAAAATGTTCATAAAAGTTATGAATCTCGCTTTACACTTTAGTAGCCTTATGGAACTGTGTTTTGTGGATGCCGGGGAGGGAGTTTTAAGTGACTGCAGTGTGCTTCCTGTGAAATTTGGTGGTGGCAGCATCATGGTGTGGGGTTACTTTTTATAGTTTCCCCTGCATACTTTGATTCCTGCATTAGAAAGCAAAAACTCTATTGCAAAAACAAAAACTAGGCAATGGACGATAAATGACGTAAACTACTAACGATTCAATGCCATCATTTAATAGAAGTTGTTCTAAAACACATTCCGCATATTTTTTACAATGTATATTATTTTTTCTTGAATAACTTAAACTATTTGAATTTTTAGCTATACTATGCCGAAAATATAGCATTTCTTAACATATTATTCCTCAATTCAAACAAGAACAGTTCAGTTGAAAATCTGAGCGATCCAAAAAAAAAAAACTTTTAGCAGTTCGTAAATAATTTAGATTAGTATATGATCTATCCACATGGGTCAATTGCATTAATTGTTAACAAAAGAATCTGAAATTTAGTTATTTTGTTTCGCGACAGTTACATCATGAATAATTTTGATTAATACACATTTACCCCCATGGATATGGAACCATGGTAAAAGAAATAACCACTTAGTAATACTGCTTAGTTAAAAAATCATTGGCTTAAGAAATATATGGATGGAAATAAATGTTGATATATTTCAAGCACTGAAAAATAGGCGCCCATTCTCAAGACTTACCAGACATGAATTAAAGGGAAACAAAAGTGATTTGAAAGATAAAATATTAAGTTGTCAACGCAAAATGGAAAAGTAAGAGGAGAAAAAATAGAAATATCACAATAGCCGAGATAGAAACAAAAGTAAAGAGGAAAAAACAGAAGAAAAAAAAACACTGTGGCTGAAAGGGACGAGTCAAAGTAAAATGCATTTCCATGCGCCATGGAAAGTTGATGAGGATTTAATGTCATTAACAAGGGAATCAGTATTTATATGAATGAAACAAGATTCCAGGGTATCAAGATGAGCTGATATGACTGGAATGGAAAAAAAATTTGGCGTTGTCCAAATTGAAGTTATCCCCAAGATTCCTTGAAAGTAGTTTTGGAAAATATTCATAATTCTAAATATATCTAAAATAAAATATTGTAGGAATTTAAGAGAAATTAATGCGAATGAAATATTCTTAAACCATGATCTTTTTTAAAATACGAGAGAAGAATTTTGGTGCAAAGTGATCCAATATTTTTTTAAACAACGAACAAAAAAAAAAGATTAGTGTACGATATATCTGCATATCTCTATAGCATAAATAGACAAAGAAACTTGCAAATCATACATAGAAGCATGAATAAGGCATTTCTTTTTAAACAGCAAATATAACGATTATTTTTCATTAACTCACATTTGATAAAATAAAATTTGAAAGAAATCGCTATTATGATAAAATAATAAAAATTTAGTAATATTCTTCAACAAGAATGAAATGTAAATGCCTCGTATTTACATTTCATTCAAACTCCTTGTTTTTTGAATCAACAATTTTAATCATTCAACTAAGTGCTTAAGATATATATTCCTTGGGGATATTTTTGAAAAATATTCTTAAACCAACATCTTTCTAACATAAGAGAACCTGCGAATGAAGAATGTGTTTTCAGATACTTTGCTGAAGTCGGGCCTTAAAATGCTTCCACGTTATTTAACCTGACTGTAAAGAGGGGTAGGGGTTGACCCAAGGATAATCATTCACGTAAGACAACTTTTGCATCTGAGCTTTGCTCTCTTTATTAAATATTCAAGAGGGAAATCTGTTTTTTCGCTCATCAAAACTTTTCTGGGCTAAGCATCAAAATATTTATAAGCTCCGAAGACAGTATAAATCTTCCAAAATGATGAAAAAGCGCTAGTAATGGTGATAAAAGACATCGTGCGTTTTTACGAAAAACTGTGATTTTTTAGCTGCAGGTAGCAATGGAGGATTTTCATTATTAGATGGTAGAAAAATTACAACTTTTAATTATTAGATATTAAATTTGTTGCAAGAAAAAAATTTTGTTTTAGAAGTTTACCAGTGAAAAGTGGGAAAAGTTAAATGCTTGATTTACGTTTGTTATTTGTAGAGGGTGCAATAAAAAAATATACCATCTAAAATAACTTTTTATCTAATAACTAGATCTTTACGTTCTAAGACCCACTCATAATGATTCGAGGAGGTGACCTCAAATATGATATTTAATTAGTTCAGATGATATCTTAAGTTACAAAATCATACACTTTTTTTCGACCTGTTAGGTTTACTGATCCCCAAAATATAAAAGAAAGTCGTTCAAAGCTGGAATCCCTTAATGTTAATTTTATTTTTGAGTATTTCGCCTTATCTTGATAACTTTTTCGAAACAAAATCACGAAATTAGTTTGTCTGAATCTAGCCAAAAATAACTTTCAGTAAATATTATTACTTTTTATTAATATATTTAATAATAATCGAAAAGAGTTTGGATTGAAAGACATACAATTATTTACAGCAATTCAAAGAATGTAATTTTAAATGACGAAATACAAAATAATTTCTGAGAAATTTAATCTTAAAAAAGTCGTGCTCACCCCTCGAACTATTAAGATTGAGTCCAAACAGAACATGAAGATCCGTTCATTAGATCAAAATTTATTCAGGGTAGTCCATTTATTTGCTCACTGTACACTCAATTAATCTGTACTATATATTCAAATTCATGGAAATTAAAACAGTTCTTCGAGTGATTTTTTTTCAAATTTCGAAAAATGATAATGAATGTTTATAAATTTAAGTGTTTATTTAAAAAGATAGAGAATAGGATACATCAATAATAAGGATAGAATATAGAAATAATATTCACTGCTTTTATCCTTTTTAATATTTTCCGCGTGTAATAACGATTCCTTATTAAATCATCCTTTCCTTAATTGGATAAAAATAAATATTAATATTGTGTTTTCCTCTCCATGCAGCGCATATGCGGGTTAGTTCCATCAAAAAGTCCTCCACAAAGGTTAAATATCTAACAATACTTAATCCTAGATTTTCTTGTCTTTTTGATTGGGTTCAAAATTCCAAGCTACGGAGTTGAACATTAGTAGTCATAAACTCAAAATTAGGTCGTCTGTTCAATAATGGTTATAAAATAAAATATTTAAAAAAAATCTTCAAAGTTAAAAGATATAAATAATAGAGAAATATTTTTGCGTGATAGGATCTGGTAAATTAATTTTACAATGCAGATAGTAACAATTTATAAATTAAAACGTGTGATAAAAGCTTCCGAATAAATCAACAAACCGTATACAATAACTTAACGTCAATAGCAATTTAAAGCAACTTATTGAAAATCAACTCTATCTTCAAATGGAATTATTTCTGAAATTTAAATTATGGATACAAAAAAATACAAGCTTACTACATAATTACTTCGATTAAAAGCTATCAAAGATATTTTCTTTTTTTTTATTACTGATCTTTCTTTTTTCATTACTACTATTTTAATATCATAAATGCTTCAAACTTAGTCATTGTTTATGGTAATATTTTGAATTACCTTTATTAAAATTAATAATGTATAATAAACATTATAACAGATCATGATTTGTCATGAACGCCATGATTTGCCAAAGTTTAACAATGAAATTTAAGTCTACAGATACACAAAACAAAAGACAATTATCGGACAATTTATAAAAGATACATAAATAATTATACTGTGCAAATAGTGATAAATATAGTATTTAACTCTGGCAATGAAATCGTACAAAAAATAAACAAAGCGGAAGCATTAATGGTAATTTAAAACTAATATAAGGTTAAAAAGGTTTATTATAGTGCTATTTAATGTTCATTCAATGATAACAGGTATTTTCTAATGTTTTATTTCTTTAGATTAACAATTCTTGCATTGATACATTTTAATTTTCTTTTATCTAATTTGATATGGCCTTTCTTATAAACAAAATAAAAATAAATCGTTTTAAAATCTTTCAAAATATACGTACATGAGCTTTATAAATATCTTCATCAAAATTAGATTTCATGAGTTATCAAATAAAAGCATTTTTCGAAGAGAGTTTCAAATAGGAGAGAAAATTAAATCTTTCTATTAAGAAACTTCGCCACTTGTTATTCTATATTTTAAGCTCGAAAAACTGATTAACACCGCCAAGCTTTGCCAAAGTCTACCGATCAAACAAAAGCGTCAGAGTAGCGGCAATTATCGGAGAACTCATTTACCAGGCGAAAGCTGAAATGAAAGATTTAGATTTTCGAAAGGAAAAGAGGAATTATTGACTTTTCTTCCACATCTATTAATTAAGGGCAGCATTTAATATTGACAAAGTTTTCATGATTAAGTAGGGGTTATCAGTCAAGGGAGACTCGAATTTCCACGAAGATAAGGAAAATGAGTAAATTGTAAAAGAACTAATCAAATATTATTTTATGACTTTGCAAACTACACTGTGAAACATTAACTTTGAAATTTAAACTAACTGACGAAAATGATTAGAAGAACAAATTTTGGTGCTGGGCCAATAAGTTAAAGTTATGAATGTTAAATTTATTTTTAACTCTAGAACTTCTCAGGAGATAAAATTTTAACTATAATACAGTTAAAATTAATATTTTAATTTCGTTTAATTAATTTGAAAATTCAAAATTTTCCTAAAATAAGGAATATGACCACATTTTGAAATAATTCAATATACATTACGCAACATGTTAATAAATTACATTGTTTCATACAAGTTTTGAAAATTTGTGCTTTATGACAAAAATTACAATGTATTACTCAATGGCAAAATTTATTATCTACTAAGTTTTCGTGATTAAGTAAGGATTATCAGTCAAGGTAGACTCGAATTTCCATGAGGATAAGGAAAATGTGTAAATGGTTTAAATAAAAAACAATCAATCACTTTATCACTTTGCAAATTACACTGTGAAACATTAACTTTGAAATTTAAACTAACTGACGAAAATGATTTGAAGAATAAATTTTGAAGCTATGCCAATAAGTTAAAAATAAGAATGCTGCATTTGTTTTTAACTCTAAAGCTTTATTATTTTCAGGAATCAAAAATGAAATTATAGTAGTTAAAAAGAGGCTTTTAATTTCGTTGAAATAATTTAAAAACTCAAAATTTCACGAAAATAAGAAATATGACCACATTTTAAAATAACTTATCATAAATTACAAAACAGTTGAATACAATACAAAATAAATTACTAAAATAAAAAATAAATAAATTAATTAAAAGAATGAATTACAAAATTACATTATTTAATGGAAGTTTTTAAATTTGAGCTTTGCGACAAAATTAACAGTGCATTCCTGAATGGTAAAACTTAATATTGGCCAAGTTTTCATGATGAAGCAAGAGTTATTAGTTAAGGGAGACCCGAGTTTCCTTGGAGATAAGGAAAATGAGTAAATTACAAAAGAACTAATCAAATATTAATTTTTTACTTTGCAAACTACATTGTGAAACATTAATTCGAAATTTAAACTAACTGACGAAAATAATTTGAAGAATAAATTTTGGTGCTACGCTAATGAGTTTAAAACATGAATGTTAAATTTATTTTTAATTCTTAGGCTTTTTCGGAGCAAAACAACTATATTTGTTTAAATCTTGCTTTTAATTTCATTGAATTAATTTAGAAACTTAACGGCTCAGAAGAATAAGAAATATCAACAAATACTACTCAATCGCTTTATAAATTCTTGTAGTTCTTAAATTTCAATTTTATGGCAAAAATTACATGATTTTTGAAAATAGTGCCTAGTAAAATGCTCCATTTTTCCATTAATCACAAAATGTTTAGTGTTGATATTGATTTAAATCCTTAATAGTTTTAGAAGTTTAGCTTTTAAACTCGATTTATGAATAAATTATATAATGTGAAGGATTCAGTAAAAAAAATTTTTTTAACATGAATCGGAAATGTTTAAAAAATTTACAAAGAAAAGGAAAGGATTAGGTTGTATAATATCTACTAATATAATAATTTATAGTTTTTTAAAGTACAGATTGAAAAGTGACCTTTGAAATTTAAACTAGCTGACGAAAGTGAATAGAAGAATAAAATTTATTGCTACGCCAGTAAATTTAAAAATTTGAAGTGAAACGATTTATTTTTTTTTTTTTTTTGTTCATAGTATTTTCGAAATTTAAAATTTCATATTGTTGTAATTAAAATATAGCTCATTAATTTGTTGAATTAAAATATAGCTCATTAATTTGTTGAACTATTTGGCACTAAAAAACAAAAGAGTAGTCATCCAGTGGATTCCCAGCCATTGTAACATCTATGGTAACGAGCAAGCTAACTTTCTTTCTCGCAAGGGAACACAAATCCTTCAGCCAAGTTGCTCTGGATTGTCATACCATTCCATAAAACTACATATAAAAATACATAATGAAAATGAATGCCTTTGCTTATCTACGAGAAAGCATATGGAATAAGAACTGGAGTGAGACAAATATTAAGGCAGTGCCAGATAAACCTCGTCGGGGTGCAGTAACCACCTGTTTAGACTCCTAACGGGTCATGATTGTCAAGGAGAACACCTGCATCGTATAGGTATATATGACCACCCTCAGTGTCAACTGTGTGGCTCTGGGGCACCAATGAATAGAGAGCACCTCCATTGCTGTAGGAGGCTCCACGGACTTGTCTCGGAGACCGCAAGATATTGGCCTCAGCAAGAGCTTTTGGGAAGATGACTTCGGTCTTTTGTTATTTTCTACTTTTATTGTTCCTCTGTGTTATTGATTGTATTCCCTGCCATTGGAAATAAAAATATAAAAAAATTAAATTATGTTCAGATTTTAAATTTGACGAAAATTTGGTCTGACTGTGGACTTCGGATTCCTATTCCACTGTGAATTAATTTACTATTTATTTTTTAATGACTTTGTGAATATTTGTGACCACTCTTAATAATTATGCTTTTTAAATTAAAATGACATTAATGAGCTTGAACAATTTGGCAAAGATTAATTGTTAGGATATAATTTTAAAATATGGTAAATAAAACTGAATATTTACGCTTGAAATTAAACTAATTTAATTTTTAAACAAACTTTTTACAGAAGATTATAAAAAATTGTATTGACTTTCATAAAGTACATTCATATTTTTTTTTAAAAACTGAAAGTTAGAAGATTTAAAAATAAGTATTCAAATAATACCTTAAGGTATCCAACTTGCTTTCACAACTTTTATTTTCAAATATTAACATAATTACATAATTTTTTTAAAAAAAAACTAGTTTATTTATTATATTATGAGTTAGATCTTATGAAACTAGCAAAATGATATTATTGATATTATTATTTTATCAAGTGGCCATTTTTAGGTAAAAATAAGGCACTTTTTTTTGCACATACGCTAAATTCTGCAGAAAATTTTCTATCGCCTAAAACAAACAAAATTCCTTTAAGGATTTTATTTAGAAGGCTATCAACATGTTTTGAACCATTACCTTGAAAGCAACTGCATTTACAACTGAGTTAGGGATCATTGTAATTAAAAAAGCAAATGTTTAAAAAATTATGTCCTTGTTCTTCCGAAAAAAATATGCATAAAAAAGAAATTTAACTTTTTTCTTTTAGTCCTTACTTCATAACATGTGTTCTATAATCATAAACACTCATTAAAAATGTAGACAATTATTTTTGTTGTTGTTGTTGTTGTTCATGAATCATGATTTTGCACTAGAAAACAAAATAATTTAAGCTTTGAAATGTCACCTTTAAACCCTTTGCTTACGGCGTTCCATGTTGTACCATCATCTATGGTCCACATGTTGTACCTGCCGTAAACAAAAGGTTAAAAACTAAACTAGCTGACAGAAATAATAGGTAAATAAATGTTTATTTTATAGTTAGAGGAATTAATTTTAAAAGTGTGTTTAATTTGAACTCTTGAGATATTTTGAAATTAATATATAAAATAATTGTTTTTGTACTTGAGGATTAAATAATAAAGAAAAGTTTCAGTAAGTAAAAAAAAATATTATCAGGCATAATTATTTTTCTTTGTTTCCTAAATTGCTATTTTGACAAAAGATACAAGAAATTTAAAACCTTTTTCTTTCGATGTAAAAGTCCTGTTAAGTTTTAATCTTTCAAACTTGAAACTAAAGAAGAATGAAAAAAGTTATTAATATAAGCAAATTAAAAATAAAATAAAAGCAATTAAAGAGTCAAAAAATAAATAAAATAAAATAAATAGACCTTGCTAAGGTTTATGGCACTTAAATTTCTTTTAAACTTAAGCTACACTAAATAATAATTATTTTTATTTTTATACCCATAACGTCAAATTTTTTGTTTAAGCCCAAGTTACTTGTCTATAATCTTCTTACAAAAATGCTAACATCTTAATTTAAAGTTTTTATTAAAACAATATTTTTTTTCAAATTATCGCAAGTTCAAGATATTTACTATTTTACCTAATGAATTTCTTTTTCATCTGATTTTTTTCACTAATTATTATTTCTTTGCAGTTTTATTGGTGTTAAAAACAAGATATAATAATTTCTATTCCTCTTTACTCTCTCAACTTATAAAAAAACTTATTACATGTACGTGCTTTTATTATTTGACGATAATATTTTTAGTCCTTTGCAAATAATAAAAGAAAGTTCATGCAAATAATAAAAGAATAACGAAAAGAATAATACTTGTATTTTATTATGATAGAACACTTGTTTTTATCTATTCTAATTTTACTATGTTCTAGTGTATATTTTTCAAAAATTAATTTAAAAAACCATGCGCTTTTCTTATAAGATAAAAGAAATTATAATTACCTCTTAATGTAATTATTTTTGAAGAAATTGCTGCTATAGATATCAAAGTTACTTTGTTAATTTTATATCTATAAATTGATATCAATCTTGTAAATACTTTTTTATACAAGTAGATCTCGAAAAAAGGGGACCTCTTGAAGAAAGGGAAAAAAAGAAAATTATTTTAAAAAAAAAGATATAATCTTTTCATCGGCACACACGATTATATCTGCAAAACAGAGTGCTTTCTAATATTGTATTAATACAGCCAAAGCTTTGGCTATATTAATACAATATTAGAAAGGCACTCTTTTTTGCAGATATAATCGTGTGGGCTGATGAAAAGATTATATCTTTTTCGTTTCTTTTTTTTCTGGATTTTTTTAAAAGAATTCTATCCTCTTTTTTTTTCCTTTAAATAATTTTCTTTTTTTCCCCTTTTTTCATTTGTCTGTAATTTTCCTTTGTTTTATCTTCTTATATATATATATATATATATATATATATATATTGTTCTTGTTATGACAAAAAATCTATTTTAAAAGCTCCTGAAATTGAAAAACTGCTTTCGCGAACGCAACGACCTATAGGACCTATAGGGGGCGTTGTTGTTTGAGACGAATGACTGCTAGCAAAATAACACAATCAGTTGCACTGGAAATTTCTTCAGTGTAGCATGGTAACGTTCCTTCCTTAATTGGTCTTATTAAATTTAAAGACGAAAAATGTTTGATATATTTTTTCTTATGCAAGCGAACACAAAATGGAAGTAGTTTTTTTTAGAAAGAACATCCAAAACACATCGGAAAAATATTTGTAAAAAAACAGAAAAAAAATATGTATCTTCTTACTAGAGTTAAATCCTAATGCCAGCGAAATCACTCTATTAATTTTTATCATCTAATATAAACGGTCTATTTAAACTTGATATCAAATACTTTTCTGAATCATATTACTTCAAACATTACAATATGAATAAATTTAAAATTTCCATAAAAAATCTTTATTTATAAACTAAATCACATAAATAAAGAATTCTTACGATAAAAAAATTCCATAATTCTTCATATTGAAATAAAAAAATTTCATATTGTTTTTTTTGTTTTTTTTAGTATTAAAGTTCTTAATCAGACGTAGAAAATCATTCTGTAGAGAATTATTATAAATTTAGACAAAATTTATTTACAAGTGAATTTATTACTATTATATAAATCATAACACATAGCTGTTTTATAAATCCGGAGAATTACAAAGTGAAATGCTCCTCATTTGAAAATTTTATTCTCAAATAATATATACATAGAATATATTTTCATTAATTTTAAATGGGATACCACACAATAAAATTTTATGATTGTATAATCTCGATATGAATTTTAGTAACTTAAAAGCAATGAGCTTATTTAACTTAAAATCAGAATAGCCGAATTCTAGTTAAAATTAAGCATTCAAAATTAAAAAATACTTGCCAAGTAAACGATAAAAACTTATTTAATCAATACAATTTTTACTTTCAATCAATACAATATTTCAAGTAATTCGGATGATTCTTTATTGTTGTTCTCCGTATTACATAGATACAGAAATATATACTATTCTATAAAGAAGAAGAATATTCTATAACTATTGCAGGTTTGCACATTCTGCACATTTATTCATTAGAATGAAGTAAGCAATGTGGAATGAAATAACCTTCTTTTAATTTATAATGAATTGAAGACAAAACAAATGTGTTTTACCTTAATACACACATTTTTAACAGTATACAATCACAAAATCGGAAGTTATCGGTTGCAAATATGTTGATAATGAAAAGGGAAAAATTATTGAAAAATTGTTCTACAAATGCTGGACGCGTTCTGTTTCTGCATGATTTTCAATGTTTTGTGTTGTCTTTTCAAGTTTTTCTGTGTTTTCCTTAGAAGAATTTTACCTCTTATTTACTGCTAAAAAAGTGTATTTCTCTATCAATGATTCGCGATCGCAACGGTCGATACGCCCTCTAGCGAGAGCCTGTAACCATTAGTTCCCTCATAACCTTTGGCAATGACGGGCGCCATTTTCTTAGAAGCAAAATTTCCCTAAGGAAAAGGTAGAAGAACTTGGAAAAAACTAACATGCCAAACATTGAAGCAGAACATGCCAAGCATTTGAAGAACAACTTCTCAATAATTTTTACCTTTCTATTACCAACAACATAAAATGATTTCATTATCACTTAATGTTACAGATGTGTGTATTGCGGTAAATTTAATTTTTCTGTCTTCAATTCATTACAAGTTAAAATGAAGTCAACATTGCTTTCGTCATTCCAATGAATAAATGTGTTCCAATGAATTCCATACAGAACTGTAATAGTTATAGAATATTCTTATTCTTCATAGAATAGTATATATTTCTGTATCTACATAATTCAGAAAACAACAATAAAGAATAATCCGAATTACTTGAAAAAGTATCTTTTGTGCTGATTATAAATAAATTTTTTATCGTTTTCTTGGTAAATGTTTTTTAGTTTTGAAAGAATTTCAACTAAAATTCAGCTATTCTGTTTTTAAGCTACATATTAAAATTCATATCGAGATCTTACAATTATAAAATTTTGATGTGTGGTATGTTACCTAAAAGTAATGAAGAGATAAACTATGTGTATAGTATTTGAGAATAAAGTTTTCAAACAAAGAACATATCATTTTGGAATTCTCCGGACTTATAAATCAGGTAAGTGTTATGATTTTTATAATAAAAAATTTGCTTGTAAATAATTTTTTTTCTTACTTGATGATAGTTCTCTACAGAATGGTTTTTTTACGTCTGATTAAATACTATAAGAATTAAAAAAAAGAAACAATACGAAAGTTTTTATTGAAAAATGAGGAATTTTTAAAATCGTTTTTATCCTAAGAATTCTTTATTTTACGTTTTTTAGTTTATAATTTTTTGATAATATTGTTGTCAAAATACCTTTTTTGAAAGATTAAATTCTATTAAATTATGTGTTTATGTATACTCCTTGCATATTCTAATATTTGAAGTAATATGATTCAGAAAAGTATGGAAGAAAAATTCGGTACTTACGTATTAACCCCAGCTACAGATTTGGCAGATTTTTAAGTGCTGCCAATCTACACTTAAACTTTTTGGAAAAAATCTTAAAATGAAACACTTTGTTTAAAATCAAAGTAGTCAATCGGATTTCGGTGGAAAATGGGCCGATATAGAGTTTAGCATAGATTCAAAACAAACTTTTCTCTCACCCGATTCTATAGCCATTATGAACTCTAATAAATAAGATTCAAAATGAAATAGCATTTCCAGAACGGACGTTTAGATAAAGTTTCATGTTATGGACATTGGTACATTTTCGTTATATTTCACTCCATAAAATATTTCGCTTCTAAAAAAATAAAATTGCATTTTGTTTTGTTTTTGGCAAGTCCCAAAGACGCATTTTCGTAACACTAAAAAATGGCGACAAAAAAAAAGAATGGTTCTTTTTTGTTTTTGTTTTTTTTTGTTTCGTAAGCATTCTTTATTTTACGTTAAAATTTAAATGGGTCTTTCATGTTATACCATTAAATTTAGTAAAACTATTTCTCAGGCATTAGGTTTGAACTCTTATAAGAATATACCTATTTTTTTCTCTTTATTTACAAATATTTTTCCGATGTGTTCTGGATGTTCCTTCTCTAAAAAAAAAGAGATACCATTTTGTTTTCGTTTGCATAAGAAAGAAAACAAACATTTTTCTTTTTTAAATTTAATCTGCCACAATAAAGATGGAACGTTACAATGCTACATGTTACATTAAAGACGTCTCCAGTGTAACTGAATGACTGTTCATATGGAAATCGCAGGGATTCGGCACATACAACAACGCCCCCTATAGTTCGTTGCGATCGCGAATTCTCATAGAACTAAAGGAAAAATTAGTAAATAATAACCTGAAAATATCGTCCCCGCTAGAGGGCGTATTCAAGAATTGCGTTAGCAAATTTCGAAACTTATATGTTTTTGTTAATGAAAAAAAATTTAAATTTACAAAACCAAAACAAATAAGCAAAATTAGAATAAATATTACTAAATAAAGAAATTATTTTCTTTAAGTCGACACGTGTTACTATTATCGTTTGCGCACGTGATTATTATTATTTATTTAACTCTAAATGAAGTAAAGAGAAAATTTAAAAAAGAACTGAACTGAAGTGAAAGAGATCGTTTGAATTTGTAAATTCTTTGGAACAACGTATTAATCATTTTCTTTATTTTGTAAATAGCATAGGTGATATTCTCCGAATATTTCCGTTCTATGAAATTTACACATATGTAACGTTTTTTTTTAATTTAAACATCAGCTGGAAAAGAATCTTTCAGCATTTTGTAAGATGTTGGGCCTAATTTCTGTACAAATGTAGTTTGCATGGGACTTCTGAAAAGAGTAGGTATTTTTTAACGAAACCAAATTTACAAGTAATGAAAAAGTTCAAATTCTATAAGCGTTTACTTGTTTTCTTTTTTTTACCAATAACAAATAAACAATGGAAAAATTTTAGGTTTGTAGACACACAAATTGAAAATCTTAGTATCGATCTCAATTTGTCATATCATTTTTATATTTAAAATGAAAGAATAAATATAGACACCTGAAGATTTAAAATTTAAGCATTTTACGGATTATAGAAATTTTAAGTAAGGATTGTTTTTGAAGTTTGGAAAATTAAGCAAATTAAAGGGCATTTTAATTTCTGCTTTTAAATAACAGTAAAACTTTATTTCTTAAACACTTAAGTAGATAGTAACTTTACCTATATATACATATACTCAAAAAATAACAAGTTAATTAATGAATAATGAATGAAAATTAAAAAAGCAGGCTGCTTTGTACATCTGATGATAGAAGAATAAAATCTAGACGAAGAAATTAACTGTTGTTTCAAATGTGAATAGGTCAATTATTTGAAAACAGTTTTTAATTAAATTCATTAGCATTACAATAGAAAACTGCAGTAGCTTTAATCGGTTTGTGTCCTCCGACTGTTGTGTTAAGAGGTTCCTTGTGTTCAAGGGTTGAGGTGTGCTGTATTTAAAATTGCTATAATATGAAATGTGAGTAAGCTACTGCCTCAAACTTACTCACAGGATAGGTTATTTATCGAAAGTAGCCACATAGAATAAATAGAATGAAAAGTTTTCTCGGTGGAATATCCATTTTGTGACAAGAAGTGGAAATTATGCTAAAGTTAGAGCTGGTAAGAAAAAATAAAATTTAAAACTAACTAGCAAAATTGAACATCGGAAATGTTTGTTTAAACGATAGAGCTTACTCCGTGGTTATTTGCGTTCAGAACCATTCTTAACTCCATGGTACAAACTACAATGCTAGAAAAATCTATATCCAGTACATAGAACATACATATAATTTAGAATAATTTTATTGTTGGGTATTATTGGAAGACTTTTCGGTGGGGTTTTTTTTCTCGATAAAATTAACTTCGAAACATTTCTCGAAAAAAAAATTCCTCGAAGACGAGTTTTTTTCTTTGTCAAAGAATGTTTTCTAAGTTTGGTTCAAAAATCTAAAAGAATATGGAGAAAAACGTTATTGCTTTATGGTTAAAAATAAATTTAAAAAACACAAACAAAAAATTACAGTACTGTATGGTAATGACATTTCTAATAAACAAATTTCATAATCATGTTTAATAAAACCAAAATATACAGTATTTAAAAAAATCCTTTGTTAATTTTCTGTTCATTGATGACAATTTGCTGTAAAATCTGGTTTTTAAAATTTTAGTTCTTATTACCACACATTCAGTAAAACAATACAATTCTGAAAAGTAAATTTAACCAAAGGAATATTTTTAATCCATGCACTTTAGTATCAATAAAATTACCAAATTGTACCACATTTCTCAATTTCTATCACATATTATAGAACCATATTTTACTGTTGATTTCACCAAAATCATTATCAAAGTGCTTCGGTAAAAATTAAATAGCAGTTTGGTGTGATAAAACTTCTTTTTTAAAATGCGAAATAAGGATGACTGCAAAGCAATCAATAGAGTTGGTTAGCGTAGCAGTATTGAGCCTTTCAGTATTGAAAAAAAAAATTTAAAATTATTTTAGCATGCGTAATTATAGCGTAATGAAAAATAATTTGACATCATGCTAGAACACTACTATTCATTACATTTATTTAGTTCAGAAAAAATATAGCATTTTCAGTGATTATTTTAAAATAATATAATAATGTAGTATCAAAAAAACCAATACTTCAATCAAGCTTTTTAAGATATCATAAAAAATAATATAAGATTTTTAATTACACACGCAGAGCAATAAAAAGATAAAACTCTTTTATAAATAATTCCTCCTTCTGAAAAAAAAAACGCAAGTTCATCGACCCTATAAAAACAATAATTCAATGTTTCAAACCGAAATAAAAAGATTTTAGAAAACTTTTAACCACGGTTCTACTCTAGAATGTAGTCTAGAAACGGTGTGCATTTCTCATAAAATATGGTTTTAAAACTTTAATGATCGCCGTAACTTGGTTAGCCGTAATATCACACCATGAAATTGCTTAAAAATACTTTTATTTTTTATGTTAGATGCTTCCACCTGAGATCAATTTTAACAAATATGTATACAGGTTTTGGATTTTTTATGTTTCTTAGTTATGATAGGTTATTTAGTAGAGTTTAGAAAAATTCTTTATCTAAGTGTATTATTTTATTCTTCTTCAAAAAGAATTTTGCGGTATTCTTTTTAAAAAAAAGTTGCTTACATCTATAAACATTTGAGCACTTCCGTCTGTTAGAAATTATTTTTTATTTGATTTAAGATAAATTTAGAAAACGTTATTGTTTCACTTTTCTGTGTGAATCATTTTTATATAAAAAATGAGTGTTTTTTAAAAAAACAGATTTTTTTTAGACTTAAACAATTTTAAAATTAGCATTACAATAGTTTTTGCAGCTCTCTGTTATTTATTCTGTGAATTTTTTTTATTTTTTCTGAGTCTTTTAAAGCATTTTAAATAGGTAACAGTCGACTAGGTATTAAGCAGTCAACTAAGTCTATAAATAGTCGACTAAGGTGGTTTCACTTTACTCATAGTTATAATTAACAATTTTTAATGTTTCCACTGAAATGATTTTAGTTTAAAAATCTTTTGAATCTTGTAAAAAAATGCGTTTTTATCAAACTTTTAATATGTAACAAAAGGAAACGACAAAATATTGATCCAAAAGTTCTACCAAATTGGTTAACTAAGCATTACAAGCGTTCATTTCTCCAAGTTGCCTCTTGCTATATCTTTTAAAACACAGTCTTTTAAAACACAGTCTTTTAAATCCACATGAAACTCCCAGAGGTTTCTTTTTGACGTCAAAGTAAACGAAAATAATGTAAAGTCAAACGATTAAGTGTAACATTACTGGAAGACCGAAATATTTTTGTGGAGGCATTTTAATGATGGGATTAATGATGGGAAAAAAATATCAAAAGAAAATATATTGCTCGCAAACACATCAGAATATGACTCTTTTTAAACCAGATCTTCGAGGTATTAGAAATCAAAATTTTAAGTAAGTCAAATCTATATATATAAAAGAAAGTCGTGTTAGTTACTTCACTTATAACTCAAGAACGGCTGAACCGATTTAGCTGAAAATTGGCAGGGAGGTAGTTTAGAGCCAGAAGAAGGACATAGGATACTTTTTATCCCGTTCGACATCATTCCCGTGTGACTTGACATGTAACGTCAGTCACTATAAAACGTGGTATTAAATATCTATTATTACCATTAATCTATTATTACTATTAAATATCTACCATTAAATATCTATTATTAATATATAACTCAGAAGTTTAAGTTTCTGACTTGAGAAAACAAAAGCTAATTATAAGTAAATATATATATAAAAGTGAATGTTTGTCTGTCTGTCTGTCTGTCTGTCCCCTATAGACTCCTAAACCATCCGACAGAAAGCTATGAAACTTGGCATACAGATAGTACGAGGAAGGTTTATGTCAACATTAGAACATTCTGCGACAAACCGTTCCAGCGATATCAGCAAAAATCGAAATGGAATTTTCTGATTGGTTAAAAGTTAGCCATTGTTTTAAATTTTGCTATAAGCGATTCAGTTTTTAAATATCTTGAAGATAACAACAGTGATATTTTCTATCTTATAGCTCTATTCATTTAGAAAAGTAAATTACATATATTTCAATATTTAATTATAATTCACGCAAGTTTCTTAATGTCAGGTGAGCACAAGCACGTAAAATCAACGAGAATAGATTTCGTAATTATTAGTCATATCACGGATTTATTAATATTGTGAAAACTGTTTAATAAAAATAAAAGCAAATTTCATTCAAATTACACGTTTTCAGTAATTATTTATATTTAGTATGCAATTTTAGGTTAGCACAATTAAATATAGTTTTTGAAGATTTCGTTGCTGACAGTTGTCATTTGAAAACTATTAGATTGTCTGTTATTACGAAGTTTACGAATTCACATTCATTTTATTTCTTTCATTTAAAAAATAGATTTTTGTTTTAAATTTTATCATTATTATATTTTTTATTTAATTTATTTCATTTTTATTGCTTTTTTTATTATTTAAAATAAATATGTGAATTTTCGATTTAGCAAATTTGTGACCACTGTCAACTTTTACATTTCTTTTTGTTTGAAAGAGAATATTTGCAGAAATATGCCGCCTAAACGAATCGCTCTTAGTCGATCAACATCTCAAGCACGCAAAAAGAGAACTACCCGTGTTTCAGAAACATCGGAGCAACGGGGAAAAAGACTTGAAACTAATCGAGAACACAAATGCTTTAGCCCGTACCTTAGAAATGTCTGATCAACAGGAAAAAAGACTATTAACAAATCAACTATGCACTACTCAAGCCCGTTCGTTGGAAATATCAGAGCAACAATAAAGAAGACTGTTAACGAATCAACTACGTACTACTCAAGCCTGTTCGTCGGAAACATCAGAGCAATGGAAAGCAAGAATAAAATCCGATCGAGAACGTACTACACAAGTCCGTTCGTCGGAAACATCAGAGCAACGGGATGCAAGAATGAAATTCAATCAAGAACGCACTTCGCTATTCAGATGCTGCCAATACTCTGATTTGAATCTCAGTGCATTTCACTCTGATCCGACAGCCAACTATAGTCTTCGCCCAAGCGTCATCATCGGAAAAATAGATCAATTATGTATGTTTTGTAGTGCTCTCAAATTTAAGAATGAGACAGCTGGAATTTGCTGTTCTGGAGGCAAAGTGAAACTACCAGCCTTTACGTCACCAGCCGAGCCATTATGAACGTTGTTTTCGGGTCAATCAAATCAATAGAAACTTTTCTTGGCGAATATATGTCGGTACATTCGTGTTTCCAAATGACTTCATTCGGTGCTATAAGTGTCGGTGAGCATATGGGTAGCCAGAGTTATTTATTACATTTACATGCAATCCTGCTTGAGCTAAAATTAAAGAGCTTTTGCAACCTAGGCAAACATCCTCGGATCTTCATGATGCATTACCGCACGCGAGTTAAAACAAATATTAAGCTCTATACTTGGTTTTGTTGCAAAAAATCATGTTTTTGGATGTGTAGATGTAGTTAATTTACGTCGCACTAGAGCTGCACAATGGGCTATTGGCGACGGTCTGGGAAACATCCCTGAGGATGATCCGAAGACATGCCATCACAATTTTGATCCTCTGCAGAGGGGATGGCACCCCTGCTTCGGTAGCCCAACGACCTGCACGCGAAGTCGAGCACTTTACGGTAGCACAGTTTAACGAGGACCAATACCGCTTACCCTCGGTCCCTACGCAGACTGATCCAAGTGGTGACCCACCCCCACACTGACCGCAGCCAGTGATGCTTGACTTCGGTGATCTGTTGGGAACCGTGTCTTAACGATCAGTCCACTGCGGAACCATGTTTTTGGAGAGACACGGTGTTTGATGTATTCCATTGAATGACAAAAAAAGAGAATTGCCACATAATTTGGCTTATTGAGAAAATCATACCATGCCAAATTGGTCAGCTCATATCAGCAGAAATACCTGATGTCGCCATTGATCCAGACTTTTTTCAGATCATCATCCGAAATATGTTTCATGGTCGGTGTGCATCACCATACATGTCTGTTTGAAAATGCACTAACGACATCATAGAGAATTAACTGTTGAGATTATCACTGGTTTTTTCACCATTAAATAAAATTCTCACTTCAAATCATAATCGCAAATCTCATTTACACACTTAAATATAAAATTAAAGTTCAAACTGAAAGCGTTGCAACGCACGCAGGGTACAGCTAGTATTTCATAAAATACAGTGAGTATTACGAATGAAATTTACCAAAGCTAACGTTGCTTTAAGAGAGTATAAATAAGGCATTACCACAATGGTAGGACAGGGATTCATGGAGCTTCACAATTTCGGAAATAATGATAAAATGGGACAAATATGATCAACAACTTAATTCTTAAAACTTAATTCAACTTGCAACTTAAATTCCAAAGCAGAAGCTCTGTGATCAAATAAAAAAATATCCCTTTAGTGTTCTCATTTTCTATTTCTATGAAGACAGAAATCATAATGAGTAAAAAATAATACTACTTGTTAGTAGAACAGAGATATCAACAAAAGAATCATTATAACTTGGTCAAAAATAATGAGCTTGCTTCAAAGAAAAATGACTATCGAAAACTCAAAGAGCAAACTTTCTGTTAGTTGGTCTCTACTATTTTATTTAATGAGTGTAAAAGAATATTAAACTCTTTTAAATAAATACCTTTAATATTAATTTATTTTCAAAGTCTTTTTCAAAGATTTTTTTAGTAATAATATTCACATGCATTTAATTTGTCTGGTGCTTTAAAAACTTGATTTTCATTTTGAAATATCCTTTAAATATATAAACATTTAAAAGTTCTAAGCTCTTTATAAAGCAAGAACCTAATATTCACCGTTTTGTATGTTACTACAGCTCTACACTATTACTTTCATTCCAAAATTATGGTGAAATAACCAGTAGCAGTCTGTTCATCCAATTAACCGTGAAGTTTACGGTAAAGAACATTTTTTTACATTTACGATTTTTGAACCCTTTGCAGCTAGTGTGGTAAAAGAAACCATGAATACAATATTATACAGGTTTTTAGCCGTTTACAACTAGCATGGTTTCAAAACTGTAAAAAAAAGAGCTTTTACAGGACATTGGAGCTAGACTTTCCGTTTGATAATGGGCATTATATTTAAGTTGTGATTGAGTTGTGTTTTACTGAATGAACAGTGGAATGTAGTTTAATTAATTCATTTGGTTGTTTCACCTGTCAAAAGAAATTAAAAAAACTAGGCGCTTTTTGTTAAGCAACTTTTTGAAGCTATCATCTATAAGTGAGTATCACATTTTAATAGTCTATTGTGACAAATTGCGGAGTGCAGGAAACTGGAAATTTTTCATGTGTTGAAGAGAATGGAGAAAATATTGTGTTTTCCACGTTGGGACTCGAAGTCCCATTCTGTCTGTCATAAGATTTGCAGATTAGCCCTCTCGGCTATATCATGTAGCCAGCTTTAAAGGAACTAAGTGTCTTCATTAGGTGGGTCTAGTTGTAACTGTATTAGTTGAAAGCAGTTAATAATTGGTTTTTCTCACAGTTAACAGTTTGAAAACAGTTTGATACAGTTAACATTTATGGTTATTTTACTGTTTTGCTTGAATATGGTGAAACAACAATTAAATAAATTGTTATTTAACCATATTTTCTGAGAATATTTGAGCAGTGTACTATGTAATTTCGTTGGTAGAATATTATGAAACTATTACAGAAATTACTAAAAAAATTAACTAGTAAAATAATGCCTAAAATCCTTAAAAAAACTAAATTAAATTTCCCCAAACTCATAAATGGAATTTTTGTGCAAACAAGTTCATACAAACTGCTCTGTTAAAAATATTTCGTTCAGAAATTAAAGTTTATTTCATAAAAAATCAAACAAGATTTTGAAAAGACTAAAAAAAATTTTAATATTTGATGATTGGATTGATTGTTAAAATTTGGTGCAGCCTTGCGGAAGCACTTTATGAGCATCTAAATTTTCAATCTTCTGCATTGTTGTACTGTTTTTGTATTCTATTTCTGTCAATGTAATACAAAGGGGGTTTAATATTAAATTGCTTATAAAATAAATGCTCATCTTCTATATTAAATCACTTTTCAAAAATAAGCGTTAGTTGACTGAATTATAGATATTCACATATTCAATAAAATATATTTCCTAAAAGTATTTTTCATAAATGTATAACTTTTTCGATAAGATAATAAAATTTGTAAGAAGCAATTATAATCGATTTTTATAAAATCTCTATTTTATGCTAAGCGGAATAAAATAAGAATATGCATAAAAATATAAATTAAATCTTACAGTCTCTAGAAAATCCTTAATCAACAATATTCAATAAACCACATTCATTAATTACGGATAATAAGCAAATTACTTTTCTCATAAGTTTAAAAATATATTGTCTTTTATTTTAAGAATATAAGTTAAATAGAATTTTTTTTGCTAATTTACATAATATAATCGTTAGAAAATGTTTTAAAATTAAGGAAATATATTTTCAGTAATTATAATTATATTTTTGGTAAATAATATTTTAGTTTCAAATTTATTTACTTTCATCTTTATTTTTATATTCAATAAAAAATGTCAAAAGAACAAATATATTTAGGTTTTAAAAATCCTTCGAATTTCCCAAACAGCGTTTTATAATTTTTATAACGTTTATTTATAGTAAAGTGAATTTTTATAATGTAACATTTTAAAAATGTTTAGATCGAGTTAAGTTTGGAAATAAACATTATTTTTAAATTGCATACATCATCTTTCGGGTTTTTTTTCAATGAACCTTACAATTTAATGCCAATCATTCTAAATTATTGCAATTTCTAAAAAGGAAAATAATGATAATTCTCATGACAATAATGAATTTATCAATGAGTCCCAGAAATTTACAAGCTTTACAATACGAGAAAGAGCACGATTAAACACAAATCATTTTAAATTACTGCAATTTTTAAACAGTAGTAAGGATAAACCTCATAATGATAATGAATAATGTATTTTTCAATGATCCCACAACTTGAAATAAAAGAAAATGCTCCATTGAAAGCAAATCGCTTTAAATTACTGAAATTTTTAAGCGGCAACAAAGATAATTCTCTCGATAATATTTAATTTTCCAATGAGTCCCAGAACATAACAAAATTTAGAATAAGAGAATGAGCACGATTTAACGCAAATCATTTTAAATTACTGCAATTTCTAAACAGTAGTAAGGATAAACCGCATGATGATAATGAATAATGGATTTTCAAATGATCCCAGAAATTTAAATAAAAGAAAATGCTCCAATGAAAGCAAATCGTTTTAAATTACTGCAATTTTTAAACGGCAGCAAAGGTAATTCTCTCGATAATATTGAATTTCCCTTTGAGTCCCAGAACTTAACAAAATTTGAGAATGAGCACGATTCAACGCAAATCAATTTCAATTACTGGAATTTCTAAAAGGCAACAAGGATAATTCTCATGATGATATTGAGTTTCCCAATCAGTCCTAGAACTTTACAAATTTTAGAATAAGAGAAAGAGCACGTTTTATAGCAAATCATTCTAAATTACTGCAATTTCTAAACGGCAACAAGGATAATTCTCAAGATGATATTGAGTTTCCCAATGAGTCCTAGAACTTTACAAATTTTAGAATAAGAGAAAGAGCACGTTTTATAGCAAATCTTTCTAAATTACTGCAATTTCTAAACGACAACAAGGATTATTCTCATGATGATATTGAGTTTCCCAATGAGTCCTAGAACTTTACAAATTTTAGAATAAGAGAAAGAGCACGTTTTATAGCAAATCATTCTAAATTACTGCAATTTCTAAACGGCAACAAGGATAATTCTCATGATGATATTGAGTTTCCTAATGAGTCCTAGAACTTTACAAATTTTAGAATAAGAGAAAGAGCACGTTTTATAGCAAATCATTCTAAATTACTGCAATTTCTAAGCGGCAACAAGGATAATTCTCATGATGATATTGAGTTTCCCAATGAGTCCTAGAACTTTACAAATTTTAGAATAAGAGAAACGTTTTATAGCAAATCACTCTAAATTACTGCAATTTCTAAACGGCAACAAAGATAATTCTCATGATGATATTGAGTTTCCCAATGAGTCCTAGAACTTTACAAATTTTAGAATAAGAGAAAGAGCACGTTTTATATCAAATCATTCTAAATTACTGCAATTTCTAAACGGCTACAAAGATAATTCTCATGATGATATTGAGTTTCCCAATGAGTCCTAGAACTTTACAAATTTTAGAATAAGAGAAAGAGCACGTTTTATAGCAAATCATTCTAAATTACTGCAATTTCTAAACGGCAACAAAGATAATTCTCAAGATGATATTGAGTTTCCCAATGAGTCCTAGAACTTTACAAATTTTAGAATAAGAGAAAGAGCACGTTTTATAGCAAATCATTCTAAATTACTGCAATTTCTAAACGGCTACAAAGATAATTCTCATGATGATATTGAGTTTCCCAATGAGTCCTAGAACTTTACAAATATTAGAATAAGAGAAAGAGCACGTTTGATAGCTAATCATTCTAAATTACTGCAATTTCTAAATGGCAACAAAGATAATTCTCATGATGATATTGAGTTTCCCAATGAGTCCTAGAACTTTACAAATTTTAGAATAAGAGAAAGAGCACGTTTTATAGCTAATTATTCTAAATTACTGCAATTTCTAAACGGCAACAAAGATAATTCTCCTAGTAATATTGAATTTTCCAATCAATCCCCGGACTTAACAAACTTTACTACAAGAGAAAGAGCACGATTCAACGCAAATATACTGCAATTTCTAAACAGTAATAGTAGATTATAATAATGATAATATGATATATGATAATAATGAGTAATAGATTTCCAATGATTCCAGCCCCTTGAAATAAAAGAGAAAGTTCTATTTAAAACAATTCTTTTTTAAACTACTACAATTTCTATACCGAAACGAAGACAAATAAATATACCATGCGTAAAATAATTTCAAAAAATTAAAACTTAACCAAAAGTACGTTATTAAAATTTTAAAATTTTGTAAACAGAATTCTCAATGACTTATTGACTTGATCTTTTTACAAAGCTTTACCAGCTTATAAATCAATAATTTCTTTATTGATTAAGGCATTTAAAAATTCAAGTTTAAAACATTTTAAAATAAAAACATTAATATAATTAATGCATGATATAAATTAAAACAAACGTATTTAAGTTATAAAAAAACTATGCGTCATGAAATATTTAAAAGTTCGCTGTGATTAAATTTAAAAACAAAATCAACCAATTATCGTGCATTAGACATTGTGTATACTTTTTGATTTATAAATTTATGTATATTTTTTATATTAATATATTTTTTAATATTATATATATTTTTTTAAAAAAAATCTGAAAAATTTATGAGGATATCGAAGTATTTTATCACAATCTATACTTAAGATTGTAAAACAGGGAGTGTTATTCATGATTTTATTCAGAAATCATGAAATGCAATACTAAAGTTATGAGATACCTTAATATATTAGTTTAGTTTCAAATATAACTGTAATCTTTCTCTCTTTTACTCGCTTACGCAAGTTTAATAACTTGTTCAAGTACAGTGATAACAGATTCATGAAACACCCTGAATATTTGAATTCCGTTTCGAATGCTATCTATAAATGAGACATATCTTTCACGTAATCGTGATTACCCTTTCTCGCATGAATGTAATAACTCTATTACGTACCGTAATAACAGATTCCTTAAAAAATAAATTTATTAGTTTGGTTTCAATAATATTTTATAAATGCATCTCGCAAGACTTCACCTCAATGTAAAAAAAAAAAAATAATAACAATGGTAAATAAAAAAATTACACCGTGTTTAATGATTAACTACACAGATCTGTCATTATTGTGCTTTTTTATTTATAATTTTTTTTAAATTTTAGAAAACAAATAAAAAAAATATACTGTTAGAGCAGAATTAGGGAAATAGTTATTGAAAATTATAAAAAAAACTTGGGTGACATTGATTTATTTATGTTTTTAAATATTTAATTGAAAAATAAAATCGAATAAAATATTTCTTCCTCCAAATCAAAATTAGTCGTTTTTAAACTATTCTGCACAGACACTGGGAGCGAAAACAAAAGAAAAATTGATGAAAAAATAATGACATTTTTGAGAAAAAGGATTATACGTTTTTTTTTTTTTTTTCTGACAGTTGACTAAGCATTTTGTTTTGTAATGCTCACCCCAGCGATTTAATCTGGAGCTTAAGAAATAAACGGAGCATGAAGAAAACAAAAACAAGACTCAATCCTCTTGCTTTATTCGTAAGCTTTAAAGATATCAAGGGATTATGCACTAAGAATCCCAACTGGTACAAGATTACGAACCAAAAGCTTAACAAATTTAGGTTTATTTCTATGAGACATAAATAAGTTATTTTTATTCAGACTTGAACTTTTAATCCTAAAAGGAAAAAAAGAAACCGAATTATGCTTTAAAAAAGGATTTATTTTCTTCTTTGAGACCAATCATATAAAAAGACGGCTGACACAAATAAGCTTATAAATGTCTGCAACACGCAACTGACAAAACCGTAAACATCCTAAAGCATTTACATAATTGGATACAATCTAAAAAAATTAGTTTACCATTAAAACATAATATCGATACCTTAAAACATATTGGGAAAATTTACTGAATTTAATAAAGTTCAATTGTAGAATGTTCCGCTCCATTATTCCAAGCTGACCCATAATTTCACCAAGTAAAGCTTTATTAATTAGCGTAGTTAAGATCATTCCTTCAAACTATTATTAATGAGTCCAAATACGTGAAAAGCCGACCATTAAATCTACATTTATTCATTTATTTTATACCACCCTTAAACAGCTGACCCAATTTTGAGTTTACGAAAACCAGAGTTCAACTCCGTAGCCCAGTAATTTTAAACTCAATTCGAAGGCAAAAGAACTCTTGAATCAAGAATGAAGAGTCGAATGAAGCGTTGAATCCTATTGTGATTACAAGCGGCTATACTTTGAAATAACTACCGTACTTTGACAGCAACTATAAATTAAAAATGCCAGTTACTTGCGATTAAAGCTTGTTCCACAAACCCCAAGCCTATTCTTGACTTAGGTAGATTAATTTTATCTTATTTCAGTAGTTGAAATTGCCTACTACTAACTTGATTACTCTCTAACTTACTAAAAGTTAAATTTTCATGATATAGCGTATATGAGTAGATATTTACTTGATACGTAATTTTCAAAAATATAGTCAATAATACAGTTTTTTGGTGAATCATCATAAATTCAATTTGGGGAAAAGAAACCAATGCGGTACAGACTAGAGCGATGCTTTTTTCTTGGGAAAAGAGAATAATTCCATGAAAGACAGACAGAACAGAACTCCAACAAGGTCTAGTACCCTAGAGTACTTGATCCATTCCTGTGACAGACATCTCATTGTGATACATCCTATTCCCAGTGTTATTAAAATTTCAACCATTGTTTCAAAATTGTCACGCAAACGTGGCTATCACCCGACATTTCTAAGGAACCAAATGATTAATGTTACTTCAAATCAAACAGTTTTTGGAACGCAATCATCTTATCTTTATCCCATTCAAATAAGTGGTCTCAAAATAATTTCATAGTAGGACAGTGCGCAAAGGATGAAAAAAAAAACGAACTACCCTGAATAAGTGATGATTTACTAGTCGGCTTTTCACGTACTTGAACTCAATCTTAATAGTTTAAAGGAATGACCTCAACTACTCTAATTAATTAGTGAAGACAATATTTTTAATTTCGAAATCAAACACAAAAATGTACTTTCTCTGAATAAACATACCTGTTTCTTGAGAGATTTAGATTTCTGGACATCAAAATATGAGGAGGCGATTTGGGAAATACGGTCCCAATAGTATGGTCAGGAGAGCGGTTCGAAGATTGGAGAGCTTAATGTTAATTTTACTTTTTGCGTATTTTGTCTTATCTTGATAGTATTTTAAGCAAATCAAACATCATTTTCACACAGAATTATAAAATCCTTTTATCTAAATATTAAGTCTATGCTAAAAATAATTTACTTTATAATCATTATTTATTATCTTACTTAATAATGGTAGATGAATTTTTGAGTTTTAAGGTATATAAATTTTACGGTATATGCATTTCAAATAAGGTATATAAATTACAAATTTTAATCGTTTTAAAGAGTATATTTTTGTTAATCAAAATTTGAACGAAATAGGTTGAACAGTTCCTGAAAAATCGAACTTTAAAAGCATTGTTAATATGCGTCTTCTTGTTTGAATAAAAAAAACAATAATAACGAGCAAATAGCATAGAAGAGTAGAGCAATATATTAATTCCTATTACTTTGAAAATACACTTGAATAACGTTTTGCTTTTACATAAATAAAATGTAAAATAGTTTTGTGCATTCGTTCATTTGTGCATTTGTCAGCTTTGCGCATATGTCAACAACAAAACTACATTTTTCAACAAAAAATTTATATAAAAAATATTGCTAAGAGTTTTGGCCTTTATGATTCTCAAAAATAAGTTTTGTTTAGCTTATTTTATTATTATTTCTTTTTACCAAGAGCAAAATTAAAGTAATTGTTTCGAACATTATGTTTTGAAAATTAAACGCAAGTAAGAAAAATAAATTTTTTCAAATTTCTTGTTTTTTTTTTAAGAAAATTAGTTTTATTTCCTTTACAATTTAATACTATAAACTCAAATACAATTGCAAAGAGAAAAAATTTCATTTTATGCACTACCTACATAAATTTATCTAAATAAATCTATCTAAATTGATTAAAAATACATAAATCTCTAATCACAAATACCAGCAATAAAAGAAAGTATTTAGCATGGCTTAATTTTCCGAATTTGTGTTTTCAGAATTACTATAACAATTAGTTTTGTTAATGCATACAACTTATAGTAATTATTTTCTATCTTAGTCTCCAAAGCAAATATTTCAAAAATGAATTAGTTATGGGTAAACTAATATCGGTCGAAAATTATAATTAAAAAAAGGGAACATACAGCTCTCGAAAACTTATACATTACTCAATTTTCATTTTAATAGACTAGCATATTTCTCTTAATAGAAACATATTCGTGGACAAAAATAAGACTTAATAAAAATGCTAATTTTAGTTTATCATTTCAGTTGAATAAATGTAGAAATTGAAGATTATCATTTATCTGATGTTTATCTATCATTGTTAGAATTTTCTCTGAAAAAAGGTCAAATATAAATTTATTTAATTGTTATTTCACCAGATAGAAACAAAACAGTCAAATAATCATAAATAATATGGTATACAAACTGTTAATTGTGAGAAAAGTCGTCTATTTACTGCTTTAATCGAATACGGTTAAACAACCTGAGTTTTATAGCACCAACTATAGCCTTATAAAGACACTTCGTGCCTTGTAGCTGGGTACATATTATAATCTGGTGAGCTAATCTGTCAATCTCATGACAGACAGCGTTCATACCACAATATTTCCTCCATTTCCTTCAGCACTTGAAAAGTTTTCAGCGTCCTGCACTCGCAATTTTTGACACTGGACAATTGGAATAGGATACTCCCATTTATGCACAGATGGCAGTACCATAAACCTGCTTAACACAAAAAAAATCTAGTATTCCCAATCTCTTACGATAGGTGAAACAACCAGATAAACTAATTAAGCAGCATTCTATGGTTTATTTGATGAAACGTAACTTAACCACAACATAACTTCAATGCCCATTACCTAACAAAAAGCAAAGTTAAATTTCTTTTTTACGGTTTTTAAACCATGTTAGTGGTAAACGGTTAATAAACCGTATATTTTAGTATTCATGGTTTTTTAACAAAACACGTTGTAAACTGCTTCAAAACCGTAAAAGTTAAAAAAAAAAAATTTAAAAAATAGAAAAAAAAATATTAAAAAAAAAACTAGTTCTTTACCATAAACTTCACGGACGTAAACTTCAAATTAGATGGACAGACTGCTGCCGGTTATTTTACTGTAATTGTAGAATCGAAATTCTAACATTGCTCACTGACTCTATACCGATATCACAGAAAAAAACATAAATACGATGATCCAGTGATAACACAGAGATAAAAGGCCACTGTTATAGTCTAGAATGGAATTTTTTTTAAATAGAAAGGAATCCTATATTTTAAAATACTTATCAATCTAATAGTTATTTTAAAATATACCTATGTAGAAATTTTCAAGGAAGTCAAAAAATATTTTATCTTGTAGTAAAATTGAATTCCAACACAATTTCGTAAGTGCTCTTTCAAGAATAAGATTTCGCCACATCCGATAAATTTAAATGGATTGCTAGAAAATGAAGTCAAAATCTGTTTATGTCACGACAGTGTTTTTACCTTTTTTTCCTGCCTGCAATCGAATAGATGTTTCTGAAATGTGTTTTATCAGATGTTTTGAAAAATCAATGCCTTGTGGAAAAAAATAACATATTGACATAATGTAAAACAAAATTGGAAGTATATTGAATGCATATAAATGAAATAAAAAAGTTAGCTGCTGGAATAGTTAATTTGTTTGTTTTTTTTTAATTTGAGAAAACTAAACGTAGACAGTATGTAGTAAACATAAAAATGCATTTAACAACTACAAGCATTTTTGCATCAAAAATTGCTTACTATTTATTAAATTTATTATTTTTATTTTTTTAATTATTTACTACTCTTTAAAAATAAATTTAACATTTTAGTAACAAGAAAACGTTTCGTGCAAAATAATGATGTAAGTAATAATAAGTATAATCCATAAATCATAATTCTTTAAAGTCATTCCAGTAGATTTTATTATTAAACAAAAACATATTACTTTTAAACCACACAGGAAAATGTTTTTAAAATTATACATGATACAATATAATGAAAAAATAAAGCAATGTCTAATTTAAATTAGTAGATTCTTTAATTATAGTTTGTTTTAATTTTATTTCTAGCAAAAGTAAAAGTAGTATTGTTAACAATTTGCGTTATTTTATAGGTGATATTAAGGTACCCAACTAGTTGCGGTTTATAAATTTGAAGCAAAAAGATGTGAAATAAAAATTGCATTTAGCCTTATAAATATACATTCAAATTTACATCACTACACCATTCATGTCAAAAAATAAAAAATACGTTGTTGACATTGCACAAAACTAAAAAAAAAAAATTACACACCCCAATAACTTTCGATCTAATAATGGGATTTTCACATACTACGACTCATTCTTACTGGTTTGAGAACTTGACCTCAAAAATAATCATGAGTGAGTGTAGACAAAATTTGCAAATACAAAGATAGGCAAAGAAAACGTCCTTTCTCTAGATAAACAAACTTTGTTTTCCATGGATTAAAATTTTTGATCCTCAAAACGAGTGTGGTAGCCGCAATCTTTAGAATATAGTCCCAATAGTTTGGTCAGAAAATTGGTTGAAAGTTTTGATCCCTTATGTTAAATTCACTTTTCGCTTATTTCGCTCTGTCTCGAGAACTTTTTAAGTCAATAGAAACTTCTTTTGCACACAATTACAAAATTCGTTTATCGAAAAATGATGCCACGTAAAATGTAATTTCTAATAATTATTTCATAAATTTTAATATATTTATTTAGCAATGGTCAGAAATTTTAGAATTGTAGCATACACTAAATTTTACATCATTTTAATGATTGTAATTTTAAATGGCAAAACGTAATTTTTTTTCCAAAAAACCTTACTACCAGAAACAAAAAGCGACTAGCAATTTTATTGCATACACAACTGTTTGTTTAAAGTTTTTCAGTATTTAACTACAAAATACTTTAATTTATTGCTTTAATTTAATTCTTCAAAATGCTGTTGTAAATCAAAATAATTTTGAACCTAAGTAATTTTAAAAGAGTCCTAAAATATTTCACCAATGTTGAAAATGACTTCGTTAATTTAATGCCCCAAAATGCTGTTGTAAATCAAAATAATTTTTAACCTAAGTAATTTTAAAAAAGTCCTAAAATATTTCACCATTGTTGAAAAAGACTTCGTTAATTTAATGCCCCAAAATGCTGTTGTAAATAAAAATAATTTTAAACCTAAGTAATTTTAAAAGAAGTCCTAAAATATTTCACCATTGTTGAAAATGACTTCGTTAATTTAATGCCCCAAAATGCTGTTGTGAATCAAAATAATTTTAAACCTAAGTAATATTAAAAAAAGTCCTAAAACATTTCACTATTATTGAAAATGACATCTTAATGTAGAAGAAATTTGTCATAATAATTCTAAACAGCCATTATATTTATCTTTTTTGTGTCTCGTAGATACATTTAAATTTTATGACTGATTAAAACTTACTTCACTTGCTTTAAACCAGACACTCCTGTTCGTCATCCTTCAAACCTTGAATTACATTTATATTTTCTTAATTTCTTTTGTGTTTTTCTTCATGTGTATGCGTTTTTTAATTATTTTTTATTATTATTTATATTATTATTTCATTTTTTTTAAAGTTATTTCTTTAGTCCCTGACAAATATATGACCCTGACTCGTGTCGTCCACGAGTGACTCGTTCAATTTATTTCCTCTGTGCTTGTTTGTTTCTTGTTTTGTTTTTTGTTTTTTTGCATTGCTTTGATTTGTATTATATTGAATTAAATAAAAGAGCTAAAAAAATTGAGCGCAATCCGTCGAATAATTGGTCGAGTTACCAAATTTTTTTTTAAAAAATTATACATTTATAATTTGACTCTTCAACATTCATTTCCTTTATTTTGCACCCTGTACATGCATTGTAAAAAAAAAACAGATTACAGTGATCAAAATTTAAACTTAATCACGCAACTCTAGGCTATCAAGGGGATTAGGGAATAATTTTGAAGCTTTAAAAAATATACATAAATTGTTCTTTTTAAGTTATTTATTTAATACATAAAGAAAATAAATTCTGTCTTATAAAATATTTTTCAGATTTTATTAAATTACACGTTGGTATATGCTTAGTTAAATTTGAAAATCAAAAAAAAAATTATGTTAATATGGATAGAAAACAAACGATAATTGATTAAATATGCAGGTAACAACAATACTCTATCTGTCCTAAAATAAATATCAATCCATATATTTTCTCTCAGATAGTTCTAAATCAATACGTAAAACGAACGAACTTAAATTCTATGAACGAATCAAAGAAATTAAGAACTATATTATTTCTAATATAAAAAAAATTCCGTAGGGTATGATAATTTCATTTCAAATACCAAAACAAACACTTTTAATAATATGAAAGGAAATATGAAGAAATATTATTTCAGTTTAAAAATGGAGCAATAAGCTGTATTTTTTAACACAGCAGAATAAAAATAAATAAGTAAACATATATTTCATGTTATTCTGTTTTTGATTTATAAATTCTTCTTATTATTATTCTATTGACATGACAGCCCTTTGTGGGGCAGAGCTTTCCTCCATTCTGCTCCTTTATTTAAAAATTACATAACTTGAATTACATTTTGATATTCAAATGAAAGCATTATAGCACTTAAAAGAAAATAAACAAAGATTTGTGTAACTTTCCTTAAATGTCCGTGAGTTTTATTTTCTTTCTCAATTTTATATCCTCATCAAAGTAGTATACTAAGGAAAACAACGCAACAAGAAACTATACTCTTTATAAAAAAAAATTATAAAATTCCCTCAGGAGTGCAAGAGATTGTCCACGAATTTCGTGTTTAGAAATTATATACATAATTTGCATATATATATATATATATATATATATATATATATATATATATATTAAATAACTAAATATAAATTATATTTAGTTATTTAAATGAAAGCATTACCTAAAAGAATATCAACAAAGATTTGTACAATTTTATTTAAATAAATGTGGGTTTTATTTAACTTTTTGATTTAAAATCAAATAACGATTTGAAAATATTAAATTTTTTTTCAATGTTTTCAAATCAAAGTGTTATATTAAAGAAACTTGTGGAGAATAAAACTATACTATCCTTAATAAAAACCATTCCCTTAGGAAAGCAAAAGTTTGACCACGAATTTTGTATTTAAAAATTATATGCTACAAGTTACATTGTGTAATATGAATGAAAGCATTATTGCATGTAAAAGAGTAAACAAAGATTTGTATAATTTTCTTTAAATATCTATCGGTTTTACTACCTTCTCAATTTAAAATCCTCATTAGAGTGCTACATTGAAGAAGCCTACTGAGTATAAAACTATACTATTTCTAATGAAAATAATTCCTTCAAGAGTACTGAAGATTGTCAAAAAATTTCTTATTTATAAACAACCTACATATTTTTATATTTATAAATTGCATACTATGAGTTATATTTTGTTATATGAATGAAAGCATTATCGCACCTTAAAGAAAATAAACAGAGATTTATTTAATTTTCTTTCAATATCTGTGGGTTTTACTTGTCTTCTCAATTTAAAATCCTCATCAAAGTGTTACATTAAAGAAACCTGCGGAGCTTAAAACTATATCTTTAATAAAAATAATAATTCCCTCTGGAATGCAAAAGATTGCCCACGAGTACCGAAAGAATTATATGAAACCGTCTCGAAAGTATCACTTCAAAGTTTAAGAGAAAATGGTTTTATAATTTGTCATCTTAACGATTGTAAGATTGTCGACGAAGAGATCCTTAAAATGTCGTAATTAAGTCCTCCTGGATGCTTCAAGGCCAAAAAGCAAAAGACCCATATCCTGCGTAAATATTTGGGACGACGTCGCAATTTAATTTCTGATGTCACAAAACACACATATCTTCTGCCATACGGAGATCAGAAAAGGTTATGAATTTTAATGGTTGAGATAAACTTCATTGAAAATTGCACCGTGAAATGCATTTTGGGCACAATTTAAATCAGAAGAATGTGTCAAAGTCTTAAGTCAAATATTAAATTTAAAGTATTTCAGTGCTTTTAATGATGTTACATTTGAAGCTCATTTATCCTGAAACTTATAACGGAGAGTTGCATACTTTTGTTCAAAAACTTCGAGTTGTTTCGCTCGTCATTAAATATTTACATAATTGTAACTTTGAGATAATTCGTTCTAAAATAAATATTTTTAGCGGAAATAAAGTTGAAAATCTCAATTTCCATTTCAATTGGGAACAACATAAATGAATGAGCAGAAAATTACTTGCTAAATTATTTGATGGTTTTTCTAAGAAATTTACTCGGTTGGTTGATTCCAATTCAAGTTAATTCTGCAATCCTACCATAAACATAAACAGTATGTTCATACAAAAAATAATAAAAGGAGATTACATTTTTAGAAAATTTAGAGAGTATAGAAAGATAACATTTTAAATTTGCAGCTACCTTAAAATAATGTAAAACTGAACCATATTACTTAACATATTAAATTGGATTAATCGGTATTGTGTAATGAGAAAATAGGTATAATATAATTTAAAAGGATATGGTTAAATTTAATGTGTAAGGGAATATTAAAACCACCGTGCTCTATGGAAATACTAAAAAGCTCGGTAATTTTTACCGATGTACTTTGATAAAGATTTTGGTTAAATTAATCATAAAATGTAGTGTTATAATCTGTGATTAAATTTAGCAAATGTGCTAAAATTTTATTATCATTTGTTAGAAAATAGCATAAAAACCATTTATTTGGTTTAATTTTTTTACAAAAATTGTTTACTAATGAGAATCATAATTTTAAAAACCAGAATTTCCACTAAATCACTATTATATGAACGGAAAAATCATCTAGTGTATAACGTATATTTATATTAATATTATA
The DNA here is from genome assembly GCA_949128135.1 of Parasteatoda lunata. Taxonomy (NCBI): domain Eukaryota; kingdom Metazoa; phylum Arthropoda; class Arachnida; order Araneae; family Theridiidae; genus Parasteatoda; species Parasteatoda lunata. The sequence goes on from OX421975.1 coordinate 78,722,284, forward strand.
TATTTTTTATCAAAACCTTATATTTTGGTTCTATTACCAAAATTATGGGGGGTTACCAGAAGTATCAGTACCAAATCGTACGGTAATTTCAATTTAATAATTCACCAGAATTTTTTTCTCTCTGTGTGGTTTAACTTCAATAATTCGATACTTTGTTAAGATTGCAGTCATTTTATACTGTATTATGTGTTGTGTCTAATGCCACTTGCCACACTGGCAAGCCTGCTTGGTGAAACCAAGCAGATTTAAGGCAGAGTGTGCGTTTTCTTGTTATTTCAGTGGCGCCATCCTATGACCAAGAATTCGACTTCAGCCACACATACGTCGCACCCGTTTATAGGGCGGACCCATTCATTCATCCACAGATCGTAATTTTGACCTGAATCATAAAACGATCGATCTCCAATCTAGTTCACCCAGAGGTATTGATTTGTTATGGGAACATGGAGGACTTTTGCGACTCGACGTGCATCAGCATTAAACGTGCATCAGTCACTTTACTACACGGGGAGTCTTCGGCCGACGGGGTTCGAACCCACGAACTCTTGTATCAAGTTACTTATATTTTTGCTTCAGAATTTTTCCGAGCTTGTGAAAGGCTCATTTAATACCTTAATTAGATTAAATCGAAAATTTGTAGTGTATTATTATTGATGGTACCGGTTCAAACCTTTTTCTGAGTAGTTGATCATTAATGTTTTCATACCATATGAATACCGTTTTATTTAAATGAAGATTAAATAATGTCATTTTTTTCTTTTGAAGATAGAAATTGTAAATTTTAAAGCAAAATAATGATTTATGCATCTTTTAAAAATGTGCGTGAACACTTTGTGTCCTGTAGGTACAGTGTCAGTATGTCCTGTGAAGAATATTTACTCCATAAGACTATGGTTGATACGTTATTTTTTTTTTCCTAGAAAAATTATGTCCATTTCAACAAATATTTTGCCCATAAGGTATCTTGAACATGCTACATATGTAGCTAGGGAAAAAAGTAAGGTTTAAAAAAATCGCAGGGAAAAATATCGGATTGAATAGATAAAATTTCGCTAGGGAAAAAAATTTAAATAATTAACACGTATCAACTGTGTTTTATTATGCAAAGTATCATGTGAAATGAATCTTGCATTGGGGTTATTGAAATCAATATTAACTGCAAGATAATTTTACCGAAGGCAGTTCTTTTTTTCTTAATTTTTCAGTAAAAGGCGATTGATATTTAGTGGCATAACATCAATACTTGACTACATGTTAAAATCATGATTTTTGTGTAAGTTTAATAACATTTTAGCCGAATTCATCAAATATTTGTAATTAAATGAAGGCAAAAATAAATTGCTGAAGTTTCATAACAAAAAATTTAATTATTATTATTTGTTTTGTTGATTTCATCTAGTAAAATTACCATATATTTAATAGAATTATCGTATATTAACAAATTGGTACCTTACTTAAAGAGATCACGTTTTAAAGAATTCATTAAATATTTGTAATAAATTAATTAAATGAAAACAAAAATCTTATAACAACAAACCTAACTATTATTATTCTTTTTGGTAATCTCATCTAGTAAAATTACCATATATCTAGTAGAATTACCGTCTATCAACACATTTAACAGAATGGCGCCTTACTCTGATAGTGTCATCACGTAACAAAAATTGACGATGTTATCTGTCGATAGGGCGCAAATAAAAAAGAATCAAATTTGCCGAAGTAACACTAGCATACACACGTCTCAGGTGGTATCAAATACCAAAGCGCCCTCTGGGGACACAAAACAAGGCGTCTTGACACCGTACGTGAGGTTAATGACAGCAGAAATCACTTCTGCCGCCCCTTTCCGTGTATTTCCTGAAGCTGTATCTTTGCTTCCGATTTCGATTGTCAATCTTTTGGAGATAGATTGAAAGTTCTCGCCTTACCGCCAAGGATCAGAACGTTTTATTTCTTTTTACTTTTCTTTGTGTTTTACTTTGTTGGTGTTGTTTTCTTCGATCTCGTAGATCGTTGTGTTATGTCCTCCAGTTTGAAAAGTTGTTTAGCTGAAAGAGAGATAAGACATTTACTTGGCGACAAGTTGTAACAGAATAGAACTAAGATGGATTTGTTACTATTCTCAAATAACAGTTGTTAAGTCCATTGTACATAAAACAAAACGAATGATTGCGTGCAGTGTTCATCATTAAAAAAATAATCATTGTGATTTGAAGTTAATTGTTTATAGCGCAGATTTTTTCAATGAAAAGAGTTTTTATTTTATTTTAAAAGCAATAGAGGATAATTTATTGACCAATATGATCGATACTTTTTATACTCTCGTCTAACTTCGATTGCAATTTTTCAATTCTGATGTTACAAAGAGTTGCAATTTAGAAATTTTAATCCAAATAGCTTAGTCTGGCGATCGGTAATTTTAATTTCACGTTTTGCTTATTTTGCTATATCTTAAAAATGTCATGATAAATGTCATGATGTATCATTGTGGTGGCCCATACATGAAGCTTCCTAAATCTCCCTGGACTGGGGTGTGAAAATATGGTAGTTAAAGCATCCTACAATGAAACCGTTGGTCCTCAGTTCAAATCCTGCTGGCAACCTTATATTTCTTTAAAAATTTGGTCATTAAATGCTGCTGGATTGGAAAATCACATCTGGGATTGCTGAAAATAATATATGAATTTAAAAAAAAAATAATTTATATATATATATATATATATATAATATATGTGTATAATATATAATTTTAATATATATATATATAGTTTTTGTCTGTAATAAAGCAAGGGTTTATTGAAATAAATGAAAGATTATTGGAATATAAACTCTAATGGATCTTATATTCAGAATAAAAACAATTAGTTCTTCATCTACATGTGAACGAAATGCAGATTTTTCTGATTTTGCTAAAATTTCATTAAGAAATGGGAAGTATGGCTCAAGTAAAACATGAACCCAACAAATTTTGCTCTGCTCTCAGATGAAACTAAGAAAAAAATAATACTGGGTGATAAAAAATAAAAAGTTTTAAAAATTATTATGCTGCTTTTTTATGAGCTAATATTTAATGATTTAAAATTGTTTTTTTTTTAATTATATGATATGGGTAAAATATGAAACATAACTTTTGTTCTACTCTGAGTTAATACTAGAAAAAAGAAACAGTTTTATTTGTAAAAACATCGATCAACTTATATGTTTTTCTACTGAGAAAAATTATATAGTGATACTATTTAAAAAGATATATTAGGAATCACATTGTAAAATCATTTTGGTGCATTTTATATTCTAAAATCTTTTGTTTAGTCTCATCAATTTATTCTCAAGACACTGCATTATAACAATACTATATCAATAAAACTTTATTATACTTTTAGTTTTCTATTTAAAATTCCTTCTTCAAACATTCAGATGATAGTATAAAAATTAATTTTTTTTTGTTCTCATCTTTAATACTTCAGTTAGAAAAAGATGATATATTAAAGGTAAAATGGAAAGATCAATAAAGAATAAAAATAAATAATTAAATTCAAAAGAAATCAAATAAAAAAAGTCAAAAGAATTAAAAATAAATAAGAATAAAAATAAATGTCCCATCTTGTATAACCAAAGCTCATCTTTTGTAACCATTTAATTTTTTTTGTTTTTGTTTTTGTTTCTTGATAAGTAAATGGAAAACATTTCTTCCTAGAGACTACCTGAGGTTGTATCCGATGATTTTGCACATACATTTATCTAAAATTTGTAAATCAAAAGTTTATCTAAAGTTAAGTATTCTAATTATTATTAACTAACAAAGGCAATCTGAAGTTCAAACACGGTCCTCTTCATGAAACAACTAAAAAAAATTCAGATTAAGCATTCTAAACGCGAATGAAAGTGGAAAAAAATTAAACACAATATCATATACAAACAGATAATAAATGGTTAAATACCAATTGCAGCGTGCATGGAGAACTTGGGACTACCTAGCGAGCTATTAACGGAAAGCTACCATATAGAAACGAAAAGGTAGCGAACGAGTATTTCACAGAAAAACTATTAGCGAAGCAGATTCTACCGGGAAATTTAGTAGCAAGTCTTTTGTCCTTTTTTTAATGAGTTTTTTTCCTACAGTAGATTTACAGTTTCTTACAGGAGCGACAAATCTTTAATAGCCAGTTGTAATTAAGATTTTAGACTTTTCTTTGGAATAAGTTCATGAAAGTTTGCAACAAATTGTGTAATTTTACAAAATATTGTGTTTTCACTAAACATAAATATCTAATTAATTTATGTTCCATAAAAACACGATATTAAGAAAATGTATTAAGAAGTACACAAATTATAAATAGATATGAGCAAAAAACCATGAAATAACATTTTAATGAAAAAATACTTTACACTCAAAACACTGAGAAAGTTTGTTACTCTGTCTATTGAATATATTTGTTCAAGATCATTCATTATTTTAAGGATATCTTTTGGCCGGGATAGCCTAGTTAATAGGGCGCCGGGCCCACGTCCAAGAGGTCGTGAGTTCGATACCCACCGTTCGAAAACTCCCCATGCAGTAAATGGTGATTGATGCACGATAAATTTTTCGGCTCACGAAGTCCTACATGTCCCAGTAACAAATCGTACATCTGGGTTACTGAATTGGAGATTGATTGTTCTCTGTTTCAGGTCAAAATAACTATCTGTGGCTGAATGAATGGGTCGGCATAATAAGCCGGCAGTGGTGTGTGTGTGACTGAATTGTTATTCTTAGTCATAGATGGCGCCACTGAAAATTTAAAAAAAATGCATTCTGCCTTAAAATTCGCTTGGCTTCACCAAGCGAATTTTGCAACTTGCGAATAGCCGCTGGAGAATAGCAAATTGCATTTGAAACAACATTAGAATATCTTAAAGTTTTGATTTACTGCGTGGTAATAACATTTCTGGAGTTAAAAAAAAAACATTATTTCGGTAATAAAAACCGAAATATATATGGTATTTAAACCCTGAACTGGTAATTTTTCCGTTCTTTTGGGGATGGTTTACCGGATATTCTGGTTTTCCAAATTACAGTTTTTATTACCTCACTTTTTGTAAAAATTACATAACTGAAAAATAAATTTTATTGAATAAATGGCTTTGTGCCATGCTGTAATGTATCGCGATAAAATTACCAAATTTTACCACAATTACCAAATTTTATCACATATTACAAAGTTATTTTTTATCACATATTACATTATATTTTTACTTATTTAACCAAAAATCATTATCAAATCGCTTCTTTAAAAATTAACGAGTTTTTTCGTGTTCCTATAGAGCCAGAAAAACGATTAATATTACTATATCCTGGTTGTTTTAACCATATATTTCTCTTCAGTGTATCTGTAATAATTTTGCATATTTGCAATAAATATAGCTTAACTTGATACATGTAATTTTATTTGATTATTGATATTTTCTAAGTATCAGACTTTCATAAACAAAGCTCTCTAAAACAAATATCAGAATAATAAAATTCAATAAGCAAATTAAATTATATTTAGCTCTTGAAATTTAATAAATTTGTTAACAAACTTAACTGAAAACGTCTCATTCAAAATTTGCCGATTTGTGATATACATGTTTTTTTTATATGTAAAATAAGTAAAAAACATAAATTACATTATATAGAATTTCTTTTCTTAAAACATTTCGCCGCAATAGTTACTTGTCTTTCTGTTTTCAAAATGAATAAACATTTCATCCCAAAGGAAATTGCATTCGTTCGGTTAATCGTATTATTTAAAACACTCTATTCATATTTTTCAAAAAGTAAACATTTTCCAGAATGTAAATTATTAAAAGCAAAAACATATTGTGTACCAATTTCAACAACAGAGAAAAGAACCCCAAGCAATACTTTTTAAGTTCATTCAGTTGAAGGATATTATGTTAGAAAATTGCTTTCTCCAGAGATTGGCAAAGCTCAAGACAACTTTTCGAACCTAAACAATATTTTTCTTTTTTTTCCATTTTCATTCTTTTAATTTGAGTAGAAGCAAACATGAGATATTAAAAAAAATGTTTTTGCTTAAAGAAACATGGGGTAGGGAGAAGAAAATCACTAACTTCTTCAGCATTATGGGAGATAGCTAATATACCCGAAGACGATGCACAATTGCAAACAAAAGCATAAAAAGAAAATGTGTATTTTGTTGCTTCGTTTAAATGAAGTTCCCGGGAGTTTATTTCCCGACTCCATTGGCGACGACGATTCTAAAATGATAAAAGTAATTTATGCAATTTGCTTCAGAACCAGCTGATGTTTTTATTCTATTTTTATATCTAGGACAATGAAAAATTCTTCGAAATATGATTTGAAATGTACAGCTAAAAATGTGCGCTTTGGAAGCGCATGAATGCATGCATGGATTACAAAAGAGAGAGGAGGAAAATGTTCCATATCGGTTTGCAGACGATCATTTCTTATTGCTGATGTTTATGAAATCGATTAGAGTTTTAATGTTTTTGGCGGTCTTAAAAATTAATGGTAAATCAATGCAAGAATATGATTTTTGTAACTGATAGTTAACATTATTTACGCAAATTTCTTTCAATCTTTTTGTTACGTACGGTTTAGTGAGTAACACCATGTATTGATATATAAATTATATGCAGTTGTTTGAAAATGTATTTCCGATTGATTGCCGGCTAAAATTCTAATTCTGTTATTATGTTTGTTTGTTTTTTTGTTTTGTTTTTTTACAAAACAAATTAAATAAAAATGCTATTGATTAAGATTTATATCTCTTGCAATACTTATTTATCATAGAAGTCTCTTCTACTCTCATCTTTCTCATTTTTTTTTTTTTTTTTTTTTTTTTTTTTTTGCTGCAATAAGCAATTTTCTATTTGCTAGACAAATGATGCAATATTGCAAAAAAAAAAAAAAAGAAAATAAAAAACAGAATCCTAAACGGAATAACCTTTGATCAAATGATCGTATTTTCACATACATTGAGTTCGTGGTTCACGGACGTGACCTCAAATATGCTAAATAATCAGTGTAGACGATATTTTAGTTTGTGAAACGAACATCACAATGTACTTTCTCTAAATAAACGAACTTTTTTTTCAATGGATTTGGATTCCTTACTCTCAAAATGTGTGTAGTAGCTGCAATATGGTACATATACGTGGTTTAATCAAGAGAATGATTGAAAGGTAGGGCTTCCTAGTGTTAATTACACTTTTAGCGTACTTCGTCATGTCACGAGGACTTTATAAAACAAATGGAAATTTTTTTTCACAAAATTATAAAATTCGTTTATCTCAAGTTATTCGTTTATCCAAGCCAACTGTTCCATATTTGGAACTCTGACGTCTTAAATGTTTTATTTTTAAATTTTGTGTGATTTATTGAGTTATGTCGTGTGCGTTTCGTTTAATTGGTGTTACGGCACTTAATCAGTAAAAGTTATGATGTTGAAATAAAAAAAGGGGTTTTAAACGTATCCAAATTGACCTTTTTTCTAATTTGCAGGTGGCTAATAACAGAGTGATAGTGGAAAAGATTATCGCAATACTTAGAAAGTAAAGCAAGGTAAACATTCATTCATAATCAGTATTTTTCTCTTATTGTTGAAATTCTGCTAGTTGAAAAAAGAAATTCTTTCTGAAAAGGCGATGACTTTCAGGGGGCTGTTTCACTCTTTCTTTTGTTAATTGACAATGATGGAGTTTAAATTTACATCAAAGGGTTTGTTTTTTTCAATGTGCTCCCAACAATCATACAGAAAAGATTCTCGCGATTCATAGTTTTCTCATCCCGATTTTTGTGATTTATGTTATTTCGTATATAAATTTGTTGTTACTGAATTTGTTAAAGAATAATGGGTTCTTTTTTATTTATTTAGCTTATTTAAATATTTTGCTTGCTCTTATAGTTCCATGTTTAAGAGACATGATATGGTTAACGATACAAGAAGCCTTCTTAGACCCTGATTCGTATTTAAACGATGTAGATATTTGTCAATCCTAACTTGACGAGCAAAGTGTCGATAGTGACGACAAAGTGACGAACAAATTGATAAGGAAACCAGGGATTAAAGTATTTTAGATTCTGTTTTTCCGGTGAAGTATTCCTGTGCAATAGTGGAAATCGTTTTGAAAAATAATATTAGAGCTAATGAAGAAAAAAATCAAATCCCGGAATAAAGGGCAAATAAAAAAATGTTAGAGTGATTGGTCAATTATAATCGAATACAAAAGGAAAATTTGACGAAAACAATTTTGAGAAAATCTTCTAACCCATCAATTGTGCTCTTCTTTATTTATTTTATAAACTAGTCCTATGGAATATGTAGAATATCTCTCATCATATTATCATTTTAAGCTTAATCAAAAGAGTAATTATTTAATACATATCCCAAAATTATGTTTTTCAATTTTTTCTCTTCTAAGAGGATACCAAATACCAATCTGTTCCGGATATTTACTGGAATGCAGCTGAAGCAATCGTAACTATTGTCAGTAAAAAAATTTCCTGTCAAACAAGACAAAAAAAGAACATCGGAGATAAAACGAACTTTTTTTCTTCACTTTCACTCGGCTTTTTTTTTTTTTTTTTTTTTTTCGTTTTCTTTAGATACTTTTTAGTAGTGAACTTATTAAGTTGCATATCTCCATCAACAAGTTGAACTTGTCGACCTTTCAATTACTGATGTCAAAGAATGAGTATAACTTTTAGATATTTAAGAAACCAGAAAAGTGAAGCGAAGTTTCAGACAGAATGCACCTCTCTGTATTTTAACATGGCATAAATGAGCATTTGTTCAATCAGATAACAGAAACTATACTACTAACATGAAAATTTAAAAAGTTTCAAAGTTAATACAGTCAATCAGAATTGAATTGAACCTTTAACCAATATTTTTACAATAGATTTGCTTCCTATCTTACCTAAAAAAAAAAAAATAAAAAAAAAAAAGATGTAAAGGAAGCAAACTAAAGTATACGTATTGTTCTGAGTATTGTATTTATTGTTGTAATATTAATAAGTAAGTATTGTTGAAATTTATTATTTTATTTAATCTCCTTATATTTAATATTAATTTTTAAAAAATTCATTACACTTTGAGTTTCAATTTTTTATTTGATGCAAAAATAAACTCTTTATCATATTTTACAAAAAACTGCAAAATTCTTTAATCAATAATTTTATCAACAAATTTTAATTAAACCTCTCAACTTTAAATTTGTGCAACATTAAACCAATCTTAGATAGAATAATACAATATTACGATTATGAACCAATTCCCCCTGCTCACTGCGCTTGTCTATCCCCCGACCTGCTATTGCAGTTTCTTTCGGATAGGTACGATAGGTTTGGATAGGAGATCACTTCGCCTGTTCATTGGAGCTCATTGTAATTGATATTTTTGTCTAGATTTGAGTATTTGCTAAGACTTTTGTGTATTTGCTTTCTTTTAAATAAAGTTCAAAAATATGCAACATATACATCCTGTGAAGCCTTTGATTTTAGCATATACATTACGCTTCAATTTATATAGATTTCAAAATTACTTGAAAATTACATTTTCACTCTCAATCACACATAGATGGCAGCACCACAGAGCTACTTATATAGAATTTTACCCCCATCACAATCGACGGAAACTGTAGATAAACGTGCACATTCCTCTTGACAAAACAGAAACCAACCACAACCTAGCGAAAATTCTAATATGACCTATCTCTAATGTCCAATTGAAATTCATTTTTACGGTTTTGCAACCACGCTAGTTTTAAAAGAACTCTAAGAAAATGTTCTTAAACGTAAACTTTACGGTAAATTGAATGATTAGACTGCTGTCCATTATTTTACCGTTATTTTAAATTGAAAATTCTATCAGTGTGAACAAATTGATTTTTGAACCTCTCTACGTTTACAAATATAAATGTCGGAGTCTGAAAACATAAAATTTTTTTGTCATTTGTTCTAAAATAAATTCGAAAAATGTATAAAAACTAACGAGAAAGTTAATTAAATGAAGAAAAAAAATATTGTAACAAAACAAGATAGGAAAGCAGATGACATATAAGAGTTAAAAAATAATCGGTTGTCTCAATGACCGAATTATCTATGGTGATATGTCTTTATAAGTTACTGGATAAACAAGACAACTCGAAGACAACCTACAGTGCACGTATAGTGTACAGTGTATAGAGAGTATTAAATGGAATGGTTTTGAAATAAACTAACTTTTATGTAGAGTTTTTGATTAATCAATTGGATTAAATAAATTTTATTACCACAAGTATTATCATAAATATAATGTGCATTTGATCCCAAAAAGTAAACTTTGTTTCTAAAATAAAGTAAAAGTTTCATGTTAAAGTTGTACGCTTACCAAAAACATAAAAGTTTTAATTAAAATATTTTTTATATTTCGGTTAATATTTAAAAATATTCCAGCAAATTAAATTTTGCATTTTTTACGAGAAGTTTCATACTTATTAAATTATAAACTTATTAAAATACTTATTAAAAATAATGCTTATTTAAATTATTATTTTTTTTTAATCTCAATCAGTCTATTGTATTTAAATATAGACAATATAATTGAAATGTATTTCAATTTTTCAGTACAAAAAATGTATAAACCTATTACAGAAATGTATAAAACTATTCAATATAAAACTATTTTAATGATTTTCAATTTTTATTTGTTGTCTACCAGATAAATCAGTAATTTAACAAAAAGTTAGAAACAAACAGATTCATAAATTTTCTTGAATAGTTAATATAAAATTATTAACAATTTAGCTTTTACAAGCGAGTCTGTTTATAACAGAAGTAATTCTATTAAGAAAATCAAACTGGGAACTTTTATTATCTGTTTTTGTTATCGATTAAAAATAAAGGAAAATATGCCCTACAATTTCGATATTTCTTATTTATTAAGCTTCATCCGAATTCTATCTAAAAAGGAAAAAAAAGCAATCTTGAAATGAAGAAAACAAATTCTATAAACTAAATTCAACACTTAATACATAAAACCAATAAAAAAAATCTTTTATTTGGGGCGAAAAAGTTTGATAGTTTAAAGACTCGGCGATGTGAAAAATCCTAAATTAGTTTACCACTTCAGCTACTAAATGTGATGAAAATAGGAGTCATTCTCCTAATTGAATAAATCTAGAGATGCAATTAACGGTTTAAATAACTTTGCTGTCGCCAATTTAATTTGTTTAATTTCTGTAAGAAAAAAAACTTTTTTAGTTTAATAAATAAAAGATGCATGTGATTTGAGAAATATGCTAATACAACTAAAATTTTTTTAAAATTTTACTTTGCATATCTGCATTTTGTTACGAATAACTTTTGAAAAATATATTTGTTGCATTGAAAGAAATCCAAACATTGCACAAATAGTCAGTTAGAGATTCAAGAAAATTATTATTATTATTTTAATGAAATTAAAATTTAGGTGGATGTAATTTAAATTCATTTAATATGTTGTGGCCAAAAATTTCTTATTTCCATCAACAATAAATTTAAATAGGGAGCTCTGCCTTTAAGCCCCATATCTTGAGAATCATTAATCTTTATCCGTAAGAAATAGATATACGTTTCTTCAGAGTATTCAAAGAACGAACATTTTTTGTCTAATTTCCTAGTTTAGAGCAACGTTTACATGAGCTTTTTAATTTATTCCAATTGATTGCATCATAGTTCGTAAAAATTTTATCACGTTATAAAAACTCATTCAGTTGTTCAATTTTTTTTTTATCCGGCAAACAATATTGGCGGTTACATAAATAATTCTAAGAAACTAAAGCGATAAAATATTACTTGATTAAAAACTTCAATCACTTAAAATATATAGAAATTGTAGATAACAGTCGAAAATGTCAAGCGCTCAAAAATAGGCGACCATTCTCAAGAATTGCCAAACGTCAATGAGAAGAAACAAAAGAGATTTGAAATATAAAACGTAAAATTGCCAACGAAAATGGAAAAATAAAGAAGGTGCAAAACAAGAAAGACCAAGTAGCCGAGAGAAAGAAAAAAGATAAAAATACAACAAGAAAAACCACAGTGGCCAAGAGAGGCAGATCAAAGTTAAATGTACTCGACATCACGCGCTATGGAATGGTGGTGAGGAACTAATGTTGTTTACAAGAGAATCAGCATTCATATGAATAAAACAAGATTCTAGGGCATCAAGATGTGCTGATGTAAATAGGGTGGAAACAGGTTGATGGTGGCTTGGTTTTCTACCTCAATCCAGAATAACATTTTTTTTAGTTTTTAACAGTATTTTGAAACTTTATTTTAAATTGGATTAATTTTTCAATGGGATAAAACCTGTACAAATTAGTCCCGAAATCGGAGCATTTTGATTTATATAAAATAAATATATTTTTAAAATTCAAATTTTTTGATATTTTTTTTTTTATTTGGCACCTTCACTATAATCAAGTAGAATTATAAATTGGGAAAACATTTTGGCATTGACAGAGTAAATAAAAAACCTTAGAAGAATAAATATTATAAAAGTGAAAAATTAAAACTTTCATCTTCTAATGAAAATGAGGGCTTCGTTTCCTTTCAGCTATTTTGAAGCAACATGCATATTACGTTTAGAAAGTCACCGAGAAAATATTCTACGTTTTACTAAAAATAGCATTTTAAGTAAATAATCTTATAAGCCTACACATTACAATTGTGAAATATAAAAGCCTTACTGATTAATCTTATAAAAGAATAATTTTATAAATTTGAAATTAAAAACAGGTAATTGCACAGTCTTCATGTTATTTTTTTCTTTCACTTATAATTTCCAGTAGTAACTGAATAGATCCTTTTTTATTTCAGTTATTATCCTTTTCATAATGAATGTTATTGTTTTCAAGGAATTTTAATCTCTATTCGAATTTCAATAGACTGTTTACCCCTTTCGTTATAAGAAATCATTATTTTCTCTTAGAATAAATATCAGTTTAAAATTCTTTGAAGAAGGAATTATGAAATGTCATTTGGTGGTAAAAATAAAATCCATTGATGTTAAAATTCCAGGTACATTTAAGTTTTGGAAAGATGAAACGAAATTTTGAGAGTAAGCTTTTTCAAGTGGTTGAAAAGTGAAATATTCAATTCGTCTGAAATTTTCAATTTTAGTGCGGCGTAAGCTAACAATACATATTTTGCGTTGTATAACTCTGTATTTTTTTTTCTGTTAGACAGAAATTTCAATATGTACTAGAGAGAGTTTTTTTTTTTTTGACTTTTTACTTCCCAATTGAAATATTATTTCTGTTTTCATCTTTCTTCCTTATTTTAAAAATCTAAGATAATAAGTATAAGCATTATTTTTGTTTGGATTTTTAACTTTACCAGTTCTTTATATTCCAAAATAAAGATAGATGTTTAATACATTTTTTTTTATAAAATAATATCCTACAAAATACTGCTTTTCAAAACTTAAATTGGTTCAAATTTATGATATTCACTGCTGTGTTACATAATTTACAACTATGTATAGATATTATTCAGTAAGAAAATCGGTTATGAATGTTGTTCAGTTGTTTAGCAAGCTAATTAAAGTGACCACCCACCCGCTCACTGACTGCTACCTGTGATGCTTGACTTCGATGATCTACTAGGAACCATGTCTTACAATGTTTAAAGTGATAAAAGCTAGTAAAACAATGTTTCTAAGTTTTATAATCAATGCGAAAATATCCAAGTATCCCATAAATTTGCCCAGTCATTTTATTTTTTTATACATATTTTTCTTCGTTTCTACGAATTTTTTTCAGTGAAACTTTTTGTGTGAATGTCCAACTGTGAGTATGGAAAGACTTCGTTGCACAGATGGGAAATAAAATCAATCACTTCTGGCAGCTGATCTCTGGTGAATTATAATCATGTTATAGTTATTTCTTCAAATAAATGACACAAAACACTTTTTAACAAAGAAACACTATATTAAATTAAAACAAAATTTAAGAACTTGTTGTAAATTACTGCTATTATAAATGAATACTAGGAGGCTTCGCCCCCTGCTCGCTGGCGCTCGCGAACCCCCGGAACTGCATTCGCAGTTCATTTCGGATTGCTTCGCAATCCAATGCTCGTTTTGCTCGCTCATTGGATACGTTCTTAACGTCTAGCGTTTGTATACTTTTTTCAATACTGAAGTTCCGAAAACTTTTCACTGTAGAAAATTCTAAACCTGTACAGTTCAATATTAATTTGAAATTGCAAACAGTTCACATATTTTTCTTAATCACACTATTCTAAATTTCTGTTGTTGAGAAAAGTAACTGTTGTAAGTTTTGTTTTAAAGTCTTTCCCACCAGAGTGTTAAAGCCACGTGTTGTAAAACAATATGAAATAGTAGTCTGCCACTGAACGCCGGATGTAAAGCATCGGCTTCGATGAAGAAAATTTTGTATTTTTAATTCTCTGAAGGGCGCCACCCTAATAATATGGAATTTGTAAAATGAATGTATATATTTTTGATTGTTGATGAAGCTCATCATTTTGTGTTTTCATCAGTGTTCAGAAGCAGAACAACTATAAGTTTTTTATTTTATCACAAAAATATAAAAAACAAAGAAAAGAGTAAGTCATAAGAAAATGAGTATAGTATAGAAAAAGTAAAATTATAATAAAGCATTTTTCAGTTAAAATAAAACTTTTTGTTTAAGTCATTGCTAACAATTCAAATTTCTCCGAGGCAATTCTAAACCTTAATTTTGTTATAAATGTCAGTATTCAGACACACAACAGAAGTTTAATATGAAGTTGTAAAATGCAAATATATATATATATATATATATATATATATATATATATATATATATATATATATATATATATATATATATATATATATATATATATATATATATATACACGCACACACACAGAGAGAGATTTTCTCTAAAAACACAATTGTTAATTTGGGCATTTGGTGATACAATACTTATAGAATTAAAGGATTTGTTACGTCAAGCGCTCAGGTATCTTAATTTTGATCTAGTTGCGCTTCTATGTCATTTTAAATTATGTTGCTAAGTTATCTTTCAAAAAATTCTATGGCTGGCAACAGCATTTTTATTTTTTAAGTTGTTTATTTTAATTTCTTTTAGAATTCGTTCTTTTTTTAGCAAAATATTTTTTAACCTAACAGAATTCTCTGCCGACTGTTCTCTCTATAAATGAAGAAAATTAAGTAAATATTTAAGTGTTGTGAAAAGAATCTTATTTAGTTGTATTAAGTACTTCGTTAAAAATGAAAACTGTTGCCAACGCGAGAAAAGAAATATCATCGGTTTTATTGATACATGCGTATTAGCGTTTTATATAATATAGATAGATTTTTATATGTTTTCCATTGTTTAAGTTGCTACATAAATTCTTTGCTAATTAAATACTTGTTTTCTGTTTTTCGCAATCAGTAGTGAACTAAATTCACCTTTTTTAAAAAGAAAAACAGTTTTTCGTTTGACTTATTAATTTAAACAAGCGCTGTTATTTAATTATTGAAATATATGAGTTTTTTTCAAGTCCAATATCATAGAAATACAATGTATAAAATATATTAACTCCTCATACACTGTTATTAATTTCTCGGAAAATTGAATAAATAGCAATTTATTTAATTGTTATTTTACCATACTCAAGCAAAACAGTGAAATAACCATAAATAAAATGGTATTCAAATTATTAACAGTGAGGAAAATAGTTTATTAACTGCTTTCACTGCTTTTAAACAACCAGAATTTTTTTTTTTTTTCTTGTCTGAAAAAAAAATCTTTCCATGCATTATTAAATAATGTAAAATTTATTTACACAACCTTGTAGAAACTGCAGTAATGTTCTTGAAAAACTATTATTAATTTACTATATCACAGGTCTTACTTGACTAAAAAAATTTATTTGCTTCAACACTTTACAAATTGGAAATAGCAGCTGACATGTTTCAAGTACTCAAAAAGAGGCACCTGTTTTCAAGACTTGCCAGACATGAATGAGAAGAAACAAAAGGGATTTTAAATATGAAATATGAAACGTAAAATTGCCAACGAAAAATGTGAAAAATAAGATGAGAAGCTATTTCAGTTTCTTGGGATTATTTATTTAATACAACACATATCGTTTAGCAAACATGCATTTTTGGAACAATTTGAATGCTTCGAATTGGAATTCCTTAATTTTTGGACAAATCACATCAAACCCTGTGGGAAAAACTAAATCTGTAAAGGAATTGAAGTTCTCTTATGATTGCTGCCCCATCTCCACTGCCAATGCTTGGTGTTGATTGTGTTTGGCACTATCAACTTCATCTTTTGAAAATATTTCGCTGGTGTATATTTTCATATGTTATATCTGATGTGTATTTTTCGTGATATTAAAGTGTTTATAAACATTTTGAACATCTAGTATGCAATTTAAAGAAAGCAATTTCTGATTCTCGCAATAAAAAAGTAAATAAATTATTTTTTAAAGATAATAAAATAAAATATCTCCGAAGTTAAATTTTTGCTCAAGATGGACACCGTTAAAAATAAAGTGGACTCAACATTTCAGAAAATTGTGTACAGAAATATTATAGGAAAGAAAATAAATAAATACAAAAGAAAATGCGTAGCTTGGCGATTATTTCCAAAAGAACTGTTCGATTTAACAATGAAGGGAATTGAGTTGTTCTGTAAAAACGAAACGCATTGATGTGGCAGAAATCAGGCAATCTAATAATAAAAAATGTATTGAAAAAACGGCAGTAAAATAAAATAAGAGAGCGATAAAATCTGGTGCCAAGTTATAGCAAAAGGGGGAGGAGTTTTGAAAAAAAATACAAAAAAGGCACACTCAAAAACAAAAATGATATTTCCTTTCCACGTTTTTCACGCCTTTTTTCAGACAAAGCGTTATTTTTATTATACTTTTTCGTAAGAAACTAGGAATCGTAATTTATACGAATTCTCTGTTAAAGGGGAAAAAAATATCTGCTAACGGAAAACAGAGGGATTTTTTTCCCTCCTAACGCCTCCTTTCGTCTGTGAAATTCGGAAGTTCCTGTTAAATGCGGCCAGACTTCTACTTTTATGTAGTTTGCACGGAGTTATGCGAAATAATGATTTTAAAGTAGAAGATAAACACTATTGGAATTTTTCTCTGCTCCGGTGAAATAAAAAGGAGCTTTTATTTTTCCTTTCTTGGATCTTAAGTGATGGTTTTATTATTTTTTTAGCTATGTCTTTCGAATAAAAAGAGTTAAATTTTTAGGGCACTTATTGTTGAGAAATAAAACAAATTAAAAGTTCTTCTGGAACTTCTTTTTTTCAAATAAAACTTCGGATCATATTATGAGTTTTAAACAACGTTTTTTTATGTTAAATTATATCTTGACATAAAATGCAAAGGAAATAAAAATTACATTAAAATATTTCGCTTTTTTTTAATATTCAAACTGCTTTAAATTATTTACGTACGTAATGCCTCTCACAAATTTTCAGTTTAAAATCTTATTTACAAATGGCTTATAAATATCAGCATGTAGAATATTATTAAAATATTTCGCAAAAGATTTAATTTTTTAATTGTTTTTAATGTTTTCTATGCGAGTAGATATAGGCATTTTCGATTTAAACTTGTATTTATAAATGATTCATAAATAAATCTAAAGGTTATAAAACTTTTTTAAACCTTTTCTTCATTTGAAAATTCTACTGAAAAATATTATTCTTTGAAAAATTATTATTTAAAAAAATATTCTTTTAAAAATTATTTTTTTTAAATATTATTCTTTAAAAATTACTTCTTTAAATTTCCACAATGTCTGCCAGAAATGTGTTAAATGTTTTATATAATTTATAATTTTGTTTTAATTATTTTTTTATTTTGCATTTACTTGAAATTTAGATCATCGCTTATTGACAGAAATTGAATAATCATGAATATCAATTTGACTTTTAAGTTTTATGAAAGTTTCCCTTTTCAAATGAAACAAATATTTACAATGAATAAAATAAATAATGCTTTTAACGTTTTCAAAATTTTGAGGATCTCTTTTGAAATAATAAATCATCATTTAAAATATTTTTAATGACTTTTTTCTTATTAGATTTTCTTTTTTTATTTTGAGAGGACAAAAAATAATATAGATTGTCATTGAAATATAGATGGTTGCTGCTGCTATTTGAAATTTTGATTAGCTAGATTTTTTTAGTTTCATAGGCTTTTTCTTGACAATTCATAAAAATATGCAAAATATTTTTAAAATATTAATAATTTGGTTTAAATGGGTAACATCGAAAATCAATTTCAGTATTACTTTTAAACTATTCAAATGACTGATGGTTTTAAAGTTTTTTTTAAACTACATATTGTTGGAGAATCAGCCCCCTTTGAAATAATTAATAATACGTGTTTTCATGAAAAATTCTAATTTTTTTTTTTTCTTAGAAATTTTTCTTTTTTTTTTAGAAATTTTTCTTTTTCTTAGAAATTTTTCTTTTTTTTTTCTTTCTTAGAAACTAGCCAATTTCTTTCTTTTTCCGAAGGAAAAACTGAATTTCTTTAATTTCAAAATATGAGGATAGGTGTTTAACGATTCACAAAAAATGAACTCCTAACAACAAAAGACTAATCAAGATTTTTTAAAGTTTTGGCCCTTGTAAAGTTATTTCATTCATTATTAAGGTTTTTAATAAAAACATTTTTGTACTTAAATATATTTATTTACTTAAAATTATTAAAAGTAACTTGAAGAAAATCCGTTTTTAAAAAAATATAAAACCTTTCTTATACTTTACTTTAATAATAATTCCATATTACTTACAGTATGAACCATTATTACACAGACTCTAAAGATCAATTGATTGATAGGATAATATCAGATAAGAGGTTAAGAATAAATAAAAATAGATTATAAATCAATAAAAATTATTGCTAACAAAACATTAATGTGAAAATAAACTTTCAAAGTCAAGCAAAATATATTTCAAACATTTTTTTCTAACTAATTTACGGTATTAAGTACAGGCACTTTAGGTGTATCATCTGTAAAAGCTTTTCTTACCACAAAATATTATACTGTGATTTTTAAAGTAATATTCATTTAGTTAGAGTAATTCAGTAATTTTGCGGTAATTATTACTGCAAAAATTACGATTTTCCATATATTTTTTCTGCAATATGTTCCAGTAAATGTGGATTTTTCAGTAAAAAGTACCGGCTCTCAGGCCGCAGGTACTTTTTACCGTAGTTTAATCTAGATTTTTTTTTATAATGTAACCAACAACACTGTTCTTTTTTTTTTTTTTTTTTAAATACATTATTAATTGGGTGGATCCTAGAATAGCCCACCTCTTGGCGACTTTCTGAAATCTCGCAAAATAAGTTTTTGAAATCTCTGCAAACTAGGTTTCCCGAAGATATTTTGGGGAGATTATTTTGAATGTCCGATCACACCACCAGAATTCTTAATCCTGATTGGTTACTCAATATGTATACCTACGCCGAAGTTGGATTTCGTTAGAAAAGAGGTAAAAGGGTTTATTTTTTCGCCATTTATGCTTCTGATCTCCTGCTGTTAGAATCCTCCTTATTATTTCATTTTCTAACCGTTATTTCCATTATTACCGTTATTATTTCATTTTTTAAATTTTTTTGTGTGGTACTGGTTCAAATGGTCGAGTGATTTTTTAATAACTTGCAATAATTTTAATTGTTTTTTTTTTCCTTTCTTTATAATCAGAAAGCAAAGTTGATCCCACTAATAATCGGCAACTTGGCGAGATCCCTAAAAGTCGCCAAGAGGTGGGCTATTCAAGAATGTTACCATGAAAAATGTTAAATTTTTCATGGTAACATTCTAGAATATAATGGTAGTTAAATTTTTGGATTTTTCCTTCGAGATAACGTAGGAAAATTCTACGTCCAAGGAACAGTGAGAAATTATAACTTATGCATATTTTTATGAATATAAATAAAACGATTTTCATGAATTTATATTGTGTAATACGATATTTAAAACATAGATACATATTAATTTTAAGTATCGGGTGTGATACAATACAGTGAAATTACTTCATAACATTAGGCATACACATTATACTTTATAATTTTAAAATATGTCAGACATTAAGTTAGTAATAAGAAATATAACATTTTCAACTTATTCATTTTAATTGAATCACGTAAGCTATTATTGTAGCCAATAATTCATTGTTAAATTGTTACAAAGTCTAAGATTTTGATACTTTTACTATACAAAAGTCAGAAAACAATGAATACCTATCTTAAAAAGAATATTTTAATGAATATTTTAAATCGAATTTTATTTTAAAATGAATTTTTTAAAAAAATTAGTATTTTCGACAATGCAAAACTTTCAAAGTGCCAGAAAAATAAATTATTTCTTGAACCGTCTTTGACAATATAATGACGTTTTATTGCTTTCAATGGTAATGTCGTTTTTATTATAATTTTTTTAAAACAGTTTTACTTATTTTTGTAAAGTTCTCTATATTACTATCATACAAAAAATTATTCCGATTCTTCCAAAATAACTGTAATATTTTCAAAATAAATATAATATTATTACAAATTATCTTCAGCCAATTAAAAAAAAAATTAGTTGTTGCTTTTGTGTAAAAAAGGAAACGAAGAAAGCAAATTATTTCTCCATTAGAAAACTACTTGCAATAAATATTCAATATCCATAAATATATTTGAAAGTAATTGCTATTGCTCACATTCTTTTTCCACTTTTGTAAATCTTTCGGAAAGGAAAAAAAATTATGAAATTATTTACATTTTCTTTTCTAAAGATGAACTACAATGCAAAAAAAAAATTTTTCTCAGGTTTATTAGCTTCGCTTTTATTGTCTTTTTTTAAAGAAAATGGTTTCCCATCTTTTTTTATTTATTTACTTTTTCATTAAAGAGCAATTAGAACTTTCTAGATATTTTGATTTTGTAAGATTTTTGTAGTGATTAATTGTTGAAATCTAATTTATTTTTAGTTATTAAGTTACTTATTTAGCCCGTAATGTGCTATAAAATAATAATTAATGAAAAATCTGGAATTAGCCTTACAAAAAATATTTATTTAATAAATTTTTTTGCAATTAAAAGGATCTAAATCTGTACTTATGAAAAACATAAAACATTTAAACTGTAACATATGTTTTCATAAAATAAGTAGGAATTATAATGTAATGTTTTCAAACTCAAAAAAAAAAAAAGCCATTGAAATATGAAACTCAACTGGGAGCTTGCAACTCAAAAAGAAGATCACACAGAAATACACAGACCCCTGACTCATATCCTCAGCGCCAGCTGATTGTTTACAAACAAGAATGCGTGTGAATATTCGGATGTTTGAGATGGCTAAGATCGGAATAAGATTCGCCACATAATCTAGATATAAACTAATAGAATAGAAATAACAGATGTTAACATAAGCTGATTGTTTACAAACAAGAATGCGTGTGAATATTCGGATGTTTGAGATGGCTAAGATCGGAATAAGATTCGCCACATAATCTAGATATAAACTAATAAAATAGAAATAACAGATGTTAACATAAACAAATGTCACGTTTCAACAGCCAATCAAAATTGATGCACACACTAACGTCACTTCCAGGTATCTAATTATGGACTTACATTTTCATCCTTCCCAGGAAATGTATCTACTTTAAAAATGCTATTTTAATGTTTTTAGTTCTTACGTAATGAAAACGAAAATAATTAATTAATCGTTATTGAACAACAATACGAAATCATAAACAGCACTAAAATACATGTAACGATACAATTAATAAAGCTTAAATAATACCAGTTTTTTTATTTATTATTAATTATTGCCCTTTTTGGCAGCTTTATGTAATAACAGCTTTCAAGAGTTCATCCCTGATTAATCTGATGATGAAGATTATCTGTATTTATTTATCTCTTGATAAGCATGATTATCTGTATTTAGAATCATTTTTTATGATGTTTTTGCTCGAGGCCAACTCTTGATATTTAAAATTTACTACTATCAAGGAATTTTCTTCTGTACCCCTTTCGAGGGGGCATTAAAACTTGTTGCCACAATGCCTATAATAGGTATCTTGGAATTTATATTAGTTTGTTTGGCACCTACTGAAATAGCAGTAATTACCATAATACCAGTTGAACCTATTACCAAAAAAAAAAAAAATAAATAAATAAATAAATAAAAAAAAAATAATTAAGCACCTTTGGTGCTAATAATAGCAAGGAGAATTTTTAAGGTTCTCCAAAAAGATTAATTATCTTTTTTCTTTATTAATTTCGCTTTTCAGTACATAAATTATCTGATCCTATGTTAGTTTTTTGGTATCCATTAAAACATTTCGAATTATCCTTAACATTTCTTAACGTCCACTACCAGAATAAATTAATCATCATTGAGACAAAAGTAGCATATCATTTTTTGTAAGCTGATCTCTAAATGATTAAGTATATTTTCTCTATTAATTATGCTTCCTAGTACACAAATTACCTATTTATTTATTAGTTTATTTAGTTCCAATGAAATAGCTTTAATTACCATGATGTCAGTAATACTTCTAACCAAAATAAATAAACATCATTGACTTCTACAATAATATCGCGAAGTTTTACGATTCTACTCTCAAAGAATAAATAAATTTTCTCCATTCGTTTTGTTCTTTCGTACATGAAGTATTTATTTTATTTACAGTTGATTTTAACGTTGAAAATATGTTTTAAAAACGTTACTATAAAAAAATAAACGCGAGAATTCTGATGACTTTCGGAATGTCATGGTGTTGAGTGGAACGGTGCTATAATCCTCATATGCTGTCAACGTTGATCATTGAGATATCGGATATAATAACTAAAAAAATTAAATATTAATGGGTATCTTGATCTTTAACTGGTTATTGAAGCATGGCATTTATTTACATTAGAAACTGTTCTTTCCATTTCATTTCGAGTAAGCCAAGCCCTTTGAGTATCAATTTTCTTAAATAACACATTCTATATTCTTTCACAAAGATTTCATTTATTTCACTTTATATTTCTTACTTAACGCAAAGACCTGCACGAGACCATGTAGAACATAAACAAACTAATTAGGAATCAAAGTTGCCAGGTATAGAAAACAAAAATATATCACGGTTGCAATAAAATACACAGACAAATACTTAATCTAAGTTAAGTTAAAGACACAGATGACAAAGAATTATTTTTTAACAAATTCTATGTGTGATCCAGCGTTGTATTAAATTAACTTCACATTAATTAACATTCTAACTTGCGTGGAGTAACTTAGCTCAACCATAACATGCCACCTTGTTTATAAATTATCAGATGGGGTCGGGATAACCGGGTTGGTAAAGCACTCGGCCCATGTCAAAGAGTTCGTGGGTTCGATCCCCGTGGTGCGAAGACTCCCCGTGTGGTGACTGATGCAAGTTAAATCTGTCAAGTCGCAAAGTCCTCCATGTTCCCATAACAAATCAATACCTCTGGGGGTACTGATCCAGGAGTTTCCTTGTCTTCTGGATTGATTCAAAATTACAAGGCTACGGAGTTGAGCATTAGTAGTCGCATACCCAAAATTGGGTCGGCTGTTCAACGACGGATATAAAATATAAAATAAAATGAAACTATCAGATGGCACTGATAGGTCACGTGTTGGTGTATCGGGTCACGTGTGATTGGTCACGTGTCTGTGAATGAGTCATCATCTTCTCGAGTTGTAAGTACACATTTGGAGGTAAAATTTCTCTTTTCATAGATTGCCCAAATTTTAGGGCGACAGCACAAACGGTTCTAAAGTTATAAGCTGGACAAAGACAAGTGAGATCTTTTATTATTGTAGAAATCTTATTTTAACCAAATTTTTTGTGTAGAAAAATTAATTAAAACCTATATACATGTCTTAACTTTCATATTTATTGAAGCATCAACATAAACGTCTATTTGATATATTAACCATACATTTAACACTTCTTTAAAAAAGAAAAACTTCCCTTTTATCGCCTCATAAAAATTTATCTACCTTAAAAACTATTGGTTTGCTTTCGAAAGTTAAAACAAGAAAGCTTCCCCACAACGTTTGCTTTGCTGTAGTAAAGTTAAAGAATAAACCAAATAATAAAATCGGAAAAGACCGAGTATGCGCAAGATGGCACGTTCTCGTCAGTTCATATTTTTATTACTTTCTCAAATCTGAGAGCTATAGTAATAATAAACAATAGTAAGTGCTTAAAACAGAAAAAAGGCTTTAAAAATGCTGACTTTGCTTAAAGAGGCATGTGAGCTGGAAATATGGTGAGGTAAAAAATGGCTCACGTATACTAAAAAGAATGTGTTGAAAAAACACGCAGATTTAGTGCTATATTTTTGTTCTTTACTAATTTAATATCCCAAAACGCACAAAACTGGGTTTTTTATGCAATTTATGCGTTATTTAATCTTAAAAAACAACTAATGTGAAGTACAACTAATGAGTTTAAAGTCAATTTTAAAATTTTTAAATATGATCCAATAATTTTTTCTCAACGATTTTAATTTTTTCCTTTTCTTTTCGCTAAAAAGGCAGTCATTAATATATATATCATCTTTTTCCAGGCATATATTCACTTTTTGAAAAATACGCATTTTATTTTTTTTCTTTGTACATTAAAACAGAATGCAAAAAGGATTACTACAATCACTTAAGAGGATGCTGAATTGGAGGCGAAACTTATCAAGGCAAATTAGTTTTCATTTTCAAGTTAATTAAAAATTTAAGGAATTTTAAGGAAAAAGTGAGATCAAGTAAATTTAGAGTAAACGAGGAACTAGGAAGTTTGTATTTCTGGAAAGCATTTTTCAAGTTGTCAAAATGTAAAATAAAATTTAGCTGAATGATTTCCCCACTTTCAAATACTGAGTATTCCTACTTCGTTAGAATTTTCGTTAAAAAATTGACGTACAATAACCGGCAGAAGCTTTCCTTTCCAATTTGTCCGTAATGTTAACGCTTTGGAACAATTTTATACCCATTTTTGTATTTGAAAACGTTTATAACTGATATGGCAAAAAAAAAACTTGAAAACAAAACTGTACAGTTTAGTAACCAATTAAAACTAGCATGATTTCAAAGCTGTAAAGTAAAATTTTAGTGAACATTACTATGTTATTTTAGAGTTGGGAAATATTATATATTTTGATAGATAATGGACTTTGATGTTAGGTTTTGTCAAGTAAACCGTGGAATGTAGCTTAATTAGTTTATCCAATCTATCTATCATGAAAGACGGGAAATACTATACATTTTCATGTTAACCAGCTATATGTTAACCAGCTAATGTAAATTTCATGTTCCAATAGTCCAGGTTCACGCATCACACTTTTATGAGAAGAAATAGTGGAAGTTTTGGAACACTAGGATTTGAACCTTTGTTCAGCTGGGCATGAAATTGACACATCATCTCTCTCTGCTTAAAGTATGTACTTCGCTGAAAAGTCCCTTTATATGATGATTGGAAATCTCGATTTGAATTCTGATTTTTCAACCGTATTGAGTGAAAATAGTCAATAAACAATTTTTCTGACAATTAACAGTTTGAGTACTAACTCTTTTACGGTTATTCAACTTTTTTTTCAGAATATAGGAAAATAACAATTAAATAAATTGTTGATTAACCATTTTTTCCGAATTTTTTTACAAATTCTGACTTAAAACTGGAGGAAAGCCAAAAAGCGAGAGAAAAGTCATTGTTACCTAATAACTGTTAAATTAAACAACTTTTTTCCTGCTACACAAATCATAAGAGGACGCTTATAACGACGTAAAAACTCGTTATATCAAATCCTCTATAATAAAAAGAACATTCGACGTGAAGTTTCAAATACATTTTACCATGAACCAAAGTTAATCATGAAATTTCAAATTCTGGAATCATGACAGGATTATTTACAATTACGCAGGGTGGAAATTATCTTGAAAAAATTTTCTGGCATTTTGATATTTTGAAAAGAGTTTTTTCAGAATTTGAAACTAAATTTTCTATTCTTGGTATACCTGATCTCCCTTTTCTTTAAACTTTAATAAACCAATGGAGCTGAAACCGAATTTCCCATGAAAAGTTTCTTTCTGGATATAATGTCTTTTTTAACTTTTTGTGAGCAAGTTTTTTTAGTAAAAAAGATGAAAAATATACGTCAATGAAAACGAAAAAATAATACGTACAATCTAACAAAATGAAAATGTATTTTTTTCTCCTAGCAATAAGAGATTAGTAAAGGAAAAGTTTTGTAACAACTACGTATCTTTTAATATGCTTTTCCTTCTTTGATTCGGGTGACGGTTGAAAATCGACAAAATATTACTGTCCCGCATCATATTAATGAAAGTTCATATGACGACGAATATATACAAAATAATAACAGGGGATAGGGATCTCGCCTTTCAAAGAGGTGAACCGTGTTCAAGTACCAGCGATGGCTGATGGTTCATACGAATCTCGCACCAGTCTCGCATCGACCGCAGTGCTGACTTAAGAATATCCTCAGTGGTAGACGAATCATGTGTTAGAGTCCCCTTACCTTCATGTTAACCATGGAAGGTTTTCGTGATTTACCTCTCCATGTAACGCAAATGCTGTTTAGCTCTATCAAAAAGTCCACCACGAAGTCAAAATCTCTCCCAATACTTGATCCAGGAGTTTCCTTGTCTTCTGGATTGGTTTCAAAACTACAAGGTTACGGAGCTGAGCACTGGTAGTCGTAAACCCAAAATTGAGTCTGGTTTTCAACGTTGATGGTTAGAAAATAATACATTTCTTCATATTAGATACTATTAAAAATTTCATGCTGCCACTAAAAATTAATAATTCAAGATTGAGGTCTAGATTTAAGATTCCACTCTCCCCCTTCCTAATAGCGTAACTATTTTAGAAATTACAATTATGCTTCCATTAAAATAGTATTTTTTACTTTTTATAGGACCAGAAAAACCTATTACCATAGTAACTATAATACTTATTGTACCATTTTTATATATATTATATGATATTATGTTTGGGTGCGAATAAAGTGAGGTAATTTAATGTATTAATATTGCGACATTGAAATCATTTGTATGTAGTACTTGTATTTGAGATTGTATTTGGATATAGTCATGAAAAAGATAGTTAAATGAATGAAATGTAATTAAAAAAACAACTTAAGGCCGAAAATTACAAAAGGGTATTACATTAACGGGAATGTAATCGTTAAGGAAAGTGGTAAGTACAATGCTAATGTGGTATAACAATAACCCAATAGGTCCAAAGGGTCACAAAGTGTGAGGTTTGAACAAATTGGATAAATTGGTATCACCAAATTTAGAATAAGGGTGAAAACTAAGAATTAATCAAAATTAGAAGATAATTAAAATAACGACATGCTATATCCAGATAATTAAAGCAACTTTAAAAAAAATATCATATACATATATATTATTATAGCATGACATGACCCAGGCAGACAAAATAAAAGAAAGAGTTACTCACCCATGCGAGTATTTTCCTTGGACTACTTCTGCCAACCAGACCCTCGGAAAGACATATAAAAATGAATCCAGAAGCAATAAAAAAAGTTCTGTATGATCTTAAACATTTTAGTTTATTTTCTTCATGTCACATACATCTTACGGAAAAGACCATCGGGAGAAAGGGGGGGAAATAGCACTTCTACTTACGGCGTCAGGACGTGGCTAGACTCTCTCATGGATGATCCACAATTTAAAGGTATAACCCCACTGCGACTTTACAAAAAAATCAAAAGTTAAAAAAAAAGAACCATCCATTCATGATGGCTCCGACGATGACGCCAAAAAAAAAGGGGAAAAAAATCAAGCACAATTATATCATGCTTCACAGTTCTCGAGTGAGGATCCAAGAGAAAAAAGGTAGCAAAGCGTCCCTCGGCGCGGGAAAAGACTGAGTGGTACCAAAAAGAGAGAGGACGACTGTCATTGGATGGGGGGAACATCGCATTATTACACCAACACCAATCAGTGTAAAAAGAGTACTCCCACAACATACCAAAAATGGTACCAAAGGGAAGATGTCTCCAAGAAGGTGTGACCACACCGATTTCTGGGAAACTTGAAAATTCCGGCTAGAACCGGAAACACCACGTGCAAAAATGAAGGTTACGTGAAAGTGATGGGAAAAAAAGGGGAAGTGGTGACGTAAATTAGAATGTGAGGGACAAGAATGTCGTCCTTGAGAAGGACGAAGCGGTCAAACGACCTTGAATCACAAAAAAGGTGGAATAAAGATGACACAAAAAGGAATGTTCTTAATGCGAAAGAAAAAAAAAAGCAATTCCTTTGAGGAATAAATTCGGAAAAGGAAAAAAAATCAGAAATGAAAGAAAGACTAAATTAAAATAATTGAAAATTAAAAAATAAATTGTCACCCAACACTGTGACATCACCCAGGGAGACCCGAAAAAATGTGAAACTTGTTGCAAATTTTTTTTTTGAACAAACTCAGCAGAAAACTGAAGAAGTGAAAAAAATTTCACTCGTAAGTCTAGCCCGACATGTTAAGGGGACAAGGCAGAAGGCGCCCACCCATCTCCATTCAGGTGATACATAAAGATTAGAATACATGATACAACTTTATACAATAAGTAGGCAAAACATTTGTTTGCTACAAGCACACAAATGGAATAAGTATATGACAGAAAAAGAATGTTGCAACATGGAATTTACAATAAAAGAACACATGTACCGTGAATGTCCTGTTTTTTGTTCGAGTCCAATTTGTTTTCCAGATTAGGAGCAGGAGAGTTTCCCTGATAATGTATATAACGATGCACCAGTGGACGTCAGGTCACTCTTCATGCGGTTTTGTTTATGGCAGGTAAGGTATGATACACAAGATTTTGAACCATTGTTCGGAAGATTAGGCAGCCAAACTGCAGGCTGATTTCAGGCATGGTTTCACATCTCATGGCATCTGAAAGAGCAAACGCTGGACAGAATTATGCTCGACAACACACGGAAGTACAACATCGGTGATTCTGGGTGAGTAACTCAAAAAAAAAATTTTTTTGCCCGGGTTTGGTCAAGCACACAGAAACACCAGATGTAAAAAGGAAATGTGAAAAAGAGAAAATCCATTACACACAAATATAATAACGGAAATAAAACAAACACAATAACAATAGGTAGCACAGTGCGCCACATATTAGGAATATGTAAAGAACTTGACTAATATAAACATTGAGAAGCTGATTGTCTGATGTCTTAATATGAAATTAGTGACAAGCAGCGTACAAAGGTATATGTCATTTGGATACCTAGAGGGATACATTTGATAAAAATACCCATTTAATGACTGAGTGGTAATTGAAGTTGAATTACCAATTAATAAGACACATGAGCAAACAGTGGTATCATTATTGATTACACAAGCTTGATTGTGCAGATTGCACTAAATGTATCATCATTGGGATGAAAGGATATATGCAAAAAAAGTTTAAGAATATATACACCACATTATTTAACACCACATGTGTGTTTAAGCCAAGTGGCTCACAACTCCTTAGACACAAAAAGAAATTAGATATTAAAATTCATCCTTGTAGAAGGATCTGAACAGATATTCTATATGTATACTGTCGTCTCATCAACATTATTAAGATTATAAACCAGGGACATCTGGAGTAATGATTAAGCAAGAATTATATCTTGTACGGGAAAAAAAATTAGATTATGAGTAGTGGGCAGGAATGCACGAACCCCAAGTAACAAGGACAGAGGATTAACACTCGGAGATGACAGCAACAGGATAGAATCAGACTTAAGACAGTGTTGAAAACCTGGCCAGGAATCTATCACGACCAGCTATCACGATTGCTATCACGACCAGCATGATAACATCAACTAGTCAACAGTACGAGTTCTTTCCAAAGTGACAAGTCCAGAGGAAGAGTGGGTATCAGAAGGATAAATTAATGAATTGGGAAAAGGCAGCTTGCGAAAATTAATTGAAATCCTTGTTACGGAAAAGGGCGATTTAGCATAGTTGACACACTGGAGGAGTGCTACGTGTTACAAGATGAGTCACTAATATCTTTGGTGATATTCCACTGATTTTTAGATCAGAGCAATAGGATGAACAACAAACTTTACTGTTGGTCAAGAGTTAGTGACACTTGAAATTCAGGATGGGAGCATTGACAGGATACACCAGAATTTATATTAGATGAGGTTGATGCATCTGATAATTGATAAGGGTAGTTAAAGAACGGCTGTACTGGAAGCCAATGAGATGTATTTAGTGTAGAGCAGGCACTATTTTCTACAGCGTAAGTTGTATTGACATACATTTTTCGGAGAAGTGCTTATCGGTGGAGAGATACAGTCCAGAAGATGATGTTGTCTTGGAGGAGCACAATGTAGACGGTCGATATGGACAGTTCTGGATGGGGAAAACTTATTATCCAGCCATTGGATCTCGAAGATGTGGGTGTTGATCTTTTTGATCACAGAAAACGGTCCTTGAAATTTTGTTTTAAAGGAGGTGTCATCTTTGAGATAGACAGTGTCACCGACATTGATTTGTCGCAACTTTGACTTAATTGAGTGTCGTTTGTTTTGGATATCTTGGGCTGCTACAAGATTTTCATATGTAAGTTTGTAAGCAGACTGGAGTTGTGAAAGGACTTGTTGAATGTAGGAAGAAGAATCAAGTTGGCTCGGTGAAATTTCTTTGTTAAAAGTGTCGAAAAAGAGGGAAACTTGTCTCCCGAGATGAAGTAGGTTGGGACTGAGTCCAGTCGTAGTATGAGTCGCTGCATTGTACATCTGTTGGTGAATTTGTAGGGCAATTTCAAAAGATATATTGTTTTCCTTAAGGATTTTGATTGTAGATTTGATAGACAAGTTGATTCTTTCAGATTGTCCATTAGATTGGGCATGGTAAGGAGTAGTATGAGATAACCTTATGCCGAGAGCATTATTTAGACAGTGAAAGGCTTCTGCGATGAATTGCTTACCACGGTCGGTTAAGATGTAGGCAGGTCGTCCATGTAAGGAGATGTAATTGAGGATGTGCTTGATTATTTGATTTGAGGTGATGTTGAGAAGAGGATATAACACTAGGAATTTGGAGAAGTGATCAAGCACAGTTAACACATGATGGCCATCAATTGGACCGAGGATGTCCAGTGATATGAATTGACCTGGGTAATCGGGAATCCAGTGGTTCAGGAAAGGAGCTTGCTTTGGTTTGATTCTTTTCAATCTAATACATTTATCGCAGGAAAGGACAAAGAATCTACAGTCAGTGTACATATTTTTCCAAAAATATTTTTGTGTAAGGAAATGGTATGTTTTTTCAAAACCAAAGTGATTGAAGTGGGCAATCTGGAGAGCTTTAGTTTTTAAAGATTCTGGAAGGACAATTTTTGGATCATCTTTATGGGAAAGAAACATAAGAACGTTGTCTTCAGGATGTAGAAAAAAATTTTTGAAATGTTGAGAGTTTCTAAGAGAATTGGATTTTAAATAGTTGATGACTTCAAGTGTGGATGGATCATTCAATTGTTCTTGACGGATACTCGAGATAGAGATTTCATTTATTGGATTGTTCGACTCCAAGACGTTGACAGTGTCAAGATAAGGAAGGATAAGATCATCTTTTGTTTCAGAGAAAGAGATAGGTGTTTTCATTTCTTGTCCATTAGGGATGCGGGACAGATAGTCTGGGAGCACGTTCTTTGCGCCAGGAATGTGTTCGATAGTAAAGTCATATTCACTGATTTGCAAGAGCCATCTTGTGATTAAGTCAGCAGGTGATTGCACTTTTCTGTAATGGATTAAGGATTTTGCATCAGTTTGCAGGACAAATTTACGGTTGTAAAGATATTGCTTGAATGCAATGATAGATTTAAAGATTGCAAAGAGCTCCAGTTTAATTGCAGGATACGACCTTTCTGAAGGGGAAAGCATTTTGCTGAAGAAGCTAACAGGACGGAGGTTACCTTCTTTTTCTTGTAGTAAGACACCAGCAATGGCAACTTTGGATGCATCCGTGTTGAGGATGAAGGACTTGTTCCAGTCTGGAAGAATGACGAAAGGAGTGGTAAAAAAAATTTGTTGTAACTTTTGGAAGGCCTCATTACATTCTGCTGTCCATTTAAATTTGGAATACTTGCGTGTCGCTTGAGTTAGAGGGAAGATGAGTTCCGAATAATTTGGTATGAGATGACGATAGAAAGAACACACACCAAGAAATTTCTTAGTCTGTCTTGCAGTTAGAGGTGGTGGGAATTTTGTAATTTTGATGATGTTAGATTTTACAGGCATCACTTTCTTCTCAGAAATATGGAATCCCAAGTAGTCGATAGAAGTTTTAAAAAACATGCATTTAGATGGAGAGAAGGTAAGGTTATATTTTACAAAGATGTCTAGGACTGCATTTAATTTTCTGGAAAAATCATCAAAACTATAGGAACCAATGAGTACATCATCTTGATATGGGAAAACATCTTCAATTCCAGAGAGACGAAGTTCATCTACTATAGAATCCATCAGTGCTTGAAATGTTGAAGCGGCAGTTTTGAGTCCAAATACAAGTCGTTTATTTTTGAATGCACCAAATGGCGTGACAAACGTTAGGACATCCTGGAGGTTTTCCGGGAGTGAAATTAGTGTATAAGCGGAAGACAGGTCCATGAGAGTGTATGTAGAGTACTTGGCCAGTTTAGATATTAAGTGTTGGATGTTGGGCAGCGGGTAAGTGGCATGCTCAATGATGGTGTTTAATAATCTGAGATCAAGTGCTAGTCTAAATTTTGGTTTTGTATTTGGATTTTCTTGTTTCTTCTTAACCATCAGGAGTGGACAAGCCCATGGGCTGACAGTGCGTTCAATGATGTTAGCGTCCAACATTTCTTTAAGGTGTGTAGTCGCTATATCCTGTAGAGCCTCAGGAATAGGAAAAGGTTGAGTTTTGATAGGAGTGAACGATTTGAACTTTAGATCAGGAGATATTTTGTCCGTATGACCAAGAGTTTTGAGGCTTTTAGAAAATGCAGAGAATTTTGACATTAATATGGTCTTGAGTTTGGATTGTTGTTCTTCTGAAAGATGATTGATTTCAAAATCATGTTCGGTGAGTTCAGCTTTCCTTAGTTTGAGAACATCTTCAGATGCTTGAATGAGGTTACAGTGATCAGCATGAAGTGGGATATGTTCCTCAGGATTAGAAATAGTTGAATTTTGATGGACAGCTTCTTCAATGGATGGTAAATTGAAGTTAGGATCAATGTCAAAGTTAGGAAAGGCTTCACCCATAACGCAATCTTTGTTGATATGGATAGATGAGTCTGAAGCGTTTTCAATTACTGTTGTGAATTTTCTGTTCTTGATACTATGAAGAGCTTCATGGATTTTTATGTTCTTGTTTTTGATACGAGGGATGAAGAGGACTTGTGGAAGTGTATCTTGAACAAAGTCCAGGACTCTAAGATGTATGAATATGGCTTCTTTGGGATGGATAACCACTTTTTGATTTGTGACTACTCTATACTGTTTAGACAGAGTGTTTTGATGATTATCAGGATGATGAATTGGTTGTTCTTTGCGTTCTTGTGGTTGTTGAATGTCAGTTTTATCAGTTGGAGTGATTTCTTGTGTTGTTTGAGAAAGATGAAGGATTGGGATGTCTGAGTCATCTGTAATCTGGGTATCATCATCCAACTTGGAATTGTCAATATTGGAGTGACAGAATTGGATTTTCTCGTCTTGGATTGTGATTAAGTTTTTTTGTGGGTGGATCAAGATGTTGTGAGCTACAATGAAGTCGTAGCCAAGGATGCCATGGAAAGACTGGTTGAGTAGAGGGATGATGTAAAGAGGATGCTTGAAGAATTTCTGTTTGATTTTGAATGAAGCTTCAATACATGCTTCAAAATCGAGACTAGAATTGATAGTTGTGATTGACACTTGTCGGGATAGCCTTTTTATTTTTTGTTTTTGTTGCAAAGAAGTGAAGATATGCTTGCCTAAGAGGGATACCGATGAACCGGTATCTAAGAGAAACTTTACCACTGTTCGATTAAGTTTGACTTCAATGATGGGTAGCTGATTACTTGTAAAGACACTCATGACACAATTTTCTTGACAAATATTATTTTGTGCGACACCAAGGAAATGTTCATTAAAGAAGGCCTGAATTGAGAAATCGTTGGGTGACATAGGTAATTGTAAGAAATCGTGAATGTTTGGTTTGTATGGAATATGCTTGGGCGGCTGGAGTTGTTCCCTTGGGATTAGTGCACCCTGATTAATCCCAATTACTCGTTTAAATTACGATTGGAATTTTGAAAAGAACGAGGATACTGACGGAGATTACCAATAGGCCTGTTTGGCCTGGGATATCTTTGATTGAAAGAAGGAGCATTAGGGTTCAATTGTGGGCTATGCGATTGTCTAACTGGGTTGGAGATTTGTTGAAATGCGTAGCAGTTAGCCATAACATGATTGCGTTTGCCACAATAAAGGCAGAAAATATTTTGGGGGACGTTAGGATGGGAAGGTCGATTAAACCTAACAGGATTATTAGATGGATTGAAAGACCTTATATGGGGGGAGTGTTTAATTCCACTAGCATTATTGGATTGGGCCCTGGATTGTTGTTGCTGAATTTGGCTTTTTAACTTCTCAATTGTTTCACGTAATCGTGAGACTTCCTCATTTTCTTCCGCCTGAATACTATTAACAGTCTGAGGCTGTTTGACGGAAAGAGATTTAAGTTCTAATTTGAGGGAATTGATTGACTCTTGAAGAGTCAGAAGAGTATTGGCTGTGGGATCTATGTGTGAATTGGCTGAGGTAGCCTGGATAGCTTGTTCTGCAGCAATAAACCTCGCTGCCTTTTGGGTTAAATGGTCAAAAGATTGATCGTCTTCCATCAGGAGTTTTTGTTTAAGATGATAAGGTAAGATTCTTATAAACTGGAGGGATAACAGTGAATCGATAGCGTTAGGCGGGGTGTCTTTAAATGCCTTGCCTGCAGCAACTTTAAGTCGATGAGCTAAGGATCGTACACTCTCGCCTTCTAGGAGCGTGATGTTCTCAAAGGCTACTAATGCAGTAGTAGGGGAGGGTTCAACATTAAAAAAATCATGAAGGGATTTGCACGCTTGCTCAAAACTTTTTGTCAAGCAGTCTGGAGACTGGGAAAAATAGTGCAGGGCTGAGCCTTCAAGCTTTGATTTGAGGAAGGTAAGTGCGATCTGATCTGACCAGTTGTTGATGGTCTTTAAGTCTTTGACTTGTGCGAGGAACCAAGTGACGGGACTGTCTCCACTAAAGTTATTTATCGTAAAATTAATGGGTGTCCTGTTTTGTTTAGGAAGGGATTCCTCCTCGTTGGGAGTATGATTATTCTGAGTAATATTACTGGGGTTTTCTTTGTCCATTTTTGTACGCTTATTGTTTCTAAGGATCATATATTAAATTTTAAAAAAAAAGAGGATTGATCAACAGCAAGAATAAACTTCTAATCATAAAGACACAAATATGTTTACACCACATATATAATAACGGGGAATAATCTAACCTAATATAGGGTGTGTCAATATAATAATGATAAGACAGGGATAACGAATGGTGAAAGACTCACAAGCACTAGATGTACACACTAGAGGTAAAGCACTAAATATATAACACTAGATGTAAACAATACAAAATTGATGTATAAACAATGAAATAGGCATACCTTGTGACACTCAAATTGAGAGAAAAAAAATTGTTTACATACACACAAAAATACACCCTTAAATTTAAATTAAAAGGTATTATATTTTTTTTTAACATTATAAATTGTGCATAATATTGGACAACATACTAAGAGACATTTAGTATTTATGCTAAGAGGAGTGACATATCAAACCATAATACTGAGAGAGAAGAATGTTTACAAAATATTAGGAATATTCCTATTTTGATATTAACTCAGTACCTATATTAATTGTAACCAGTGCATACTGAATCAAAATATTCTCACTCACAATCTGAATAAACATTGTATTCATAACAAAGAAGAAAATAATCGAAACTTTTTGCTGTCAAATTGATTATTTTGTGTATCTCTCTAATGCTAATGTTAGTGTAATAAAAGAATAACCATCACATATGGACACAGGTACAGTAGTAATGATCATAATGTACACGAACGGAATTAATAAGTAACATGTAAATATGTCCCACTGGTAAACATGAAATGTTTACAAAAGAAAAGGATTGTTTACACATGTATTCAAAATTATATTAAATGAAGAGGTACTTGAAGAGCGGCACCATTTGTACCATTTTTATATATATTATATGATATTATGTTTGGGTGCGAATAAAGTGAGGTAATTTAATGTATTAATATTGCGACATTGAAATCATTTGTATGTAGTACTTGTATTTGAGATTGTATTTGGATATAGTCATGAAAAAGATAGTTAAATGAATGAAATGTAATTAAAAAAACAACTTAAGGCCGAAAATTACAAAAGGGTATTACATTAACGGGAATGTAATCGTTAAGGAAAGTGGTAAGTACAATGCTAATGTGGTATAACAATAACCCAATAGGTCCAAAGGGTCACAAAGTGTGAGGTTTGAACAAATTGGATAAATTGGTATCACCAAATTTAGAATAAGGGTGAAAACTAAGAATTAATCAAAATTAGAAGATAATTAAAATAACGACATGCTATATCCAGATAATTAAAGCAACTTTAAAAAAAATATCATATACATATATATTATTATAGCATGACATGACCCAGGCAGACAAAATAAAAGAAAGAGTTACTCACCCATGCGAGTATTTTCCTTGGACTACTTCTGCCAACCAGACCCTCGGAAAGACATATAAAAATGAATCCAGAAGCAATAAAAAAAGTTCTGTATGATCTTGAACATTTTAGTTTATTTTCTTCATGTCACATACATCTTACGGAAAAGACCATCGGGAGAAAGGGGGGGGAAATAGCACTTCTACTTACGGCGTCAGGACGTGGCTAGACTCTCTCATGGATGATCCACAATTTAAAGGTTTAACCCCACTGCGACTTTACAAAAAAATCAAAAGTTAAAAAAAAAGAACCATCCATTCATGATGGCTCCGACGATGACGCCAAAAAAAAAGGGGAAAAAAATCAAGCACAATTATATCATGCTTCACAGTTCTCGAGTGAGGATCCAAGAGAAAAAAGGTAGCAAAGCGTCCCTCGGCGCGGGAAAAGACTGAGTGGTACCAAAAAGAGAGAGGACGACTGTCATTGGATGGGGGGAACATCGCATTATTACACCAACACCAATCAGTGTAAAAAGAGTACTCCCACAACATACCAAAAATGGTACCAAAGGGAAGATGTCTCCAAGAAGGTGTGACCACACCGATTTCTGGGAAACTTGAAAATTCCGGCTAGAACCGGAAACACCACGTGCAAAAATGAAGGTTACGTGAAAGTGATGGGAAAAAAAGGGGAAGTGGTGACGTAAATTAGAATGTGAGGGACAAGAATGTCGTCCTTGAGAAGGACGAAGCGGTCAAACGACCTTGAATCACAAAAAAGGTGGAATAAAGATGACACAAAAAGGAATGTTCTTAATGCGAAAGAAAAAAAAAAGCAATTCCTTTGAGGAATAAATTCGGAAAAGGAAAAAAAATCAGAAATGAAAGAAAGACTAAATTAAAATAATTGAAAATTAAAAAATAAATTGTCACCCAACACTGTGACACTTATCTATATTAGTACAATCCGTAACTATTACCATAGTACCTAATATATATTACCACAGTACCAGTATACGAATTTCCACAAATAATAAGGCACCTCTAGTGAAAATAATAGATTGACATTTATTGCGATCTCCCGAGATGGATTAGCATCAAAATTTCATTGATCAGAACAAAAGAGAAAAAAAAACAGTTACACATTTCATGAATAATTTTTGCCAAAATCCCTTTCTTTCTCGTTGGAAAATAATTTCTCGATAACAGTAATAAACTGCAGCTTAAGAGGTCTATTAAACCCTAGGAACACTCCCTCAATGTTTTAGTGGTAGTGTTCCAAAATCATTTCTCTTCCATGACTTGTATTTATTAGTTTCAATAAAAAAACAGAAGAACTTACATCTATAAAGAATGAAACATAGTTTATTGGCTAATAAATTTTTACTAAGAGTGCAAAAAAGAATGCTAAATAATTGTAATCGTTGCCACAACACAATGAAATCAGCGATATTTTCTGAGTTATTATCCCAAATCGCTAAAGCCATAGAATTGGAGACATTTTTTATCAGACACAAAGAAAGAAAGTAGCAATACAGAAAACTATCACTCAAGAATATACAGATATATTCAAAAACGCTGCAAACATTTTTCTGATGTGTGGTCTGTCAGGAATTGTAGCAGGATAAAGGAAATTTCGAGCATTTGTTATTTTTCTCACTACAAAAAGTGAGGAAATTTTAAAATACTATTCTCGATATCAGTATCTGAGCTTTTTCCTTGACATTTGAATTTTCTCCAAAAGCAATAACCTTCTTTTTTTCTGATGTATTAAAGGAAAGAAATATTTGCCAGTCTTGTATTTGCATCTCGTTTTATAAAAGCATATTGCAACCACTTTTTTTTTATGTGAAGCTAAGTTCAACCTGAGCGTTGAATTTCCACAACGAATAGAAAAGAACGACCTGGTTTGCTAATTTCTGCGTTTAACCTTCTTCATAATTTGTTGTGTTTCTTATATTATTTGTTGTCATGATTATTTATATCTGTTAATTATTTAAATAATGTCATTTATTTCAGTATTTTTACATATTATTTACTTTGTTATTGTAAAATGTCTTATGAAAATCTAAGAAAAGTGCTTAGTTTTTAGTTTGAATATATTATTGATTTGTTAGTGTTAATTACAAATGTGTGAATGTATTTTAAATGTATTTTAAATTTTCATTCAACATTAATCTAAATTCAAATAAAGCGTTGAGTTATTTCACAACAGATTGGGCATTGTTAGAATTTCCATTCTTATATAATGGTAAAATAACTGGCAGCAGTCTGTCCATTCAATTAACTGTAAAGCTTACGGTACAGAAAATCTTTTACATTTAAAGTTTTACAACTGTTTGCAACTAGTCTGGTTGTAAAACAATGAGTACAAAACTATACGGATTTTTAACAAATAAATGCTTTCAAACGAATGCATTTACAAATAAAATACTTTCAAAACCGTAAGAAAGATATTTAATTGGACATAAGAGCTACGTTTTACGTTAGGTAATGGGCGTTAGAGAGTGCAGGACATAAATTGGGGAGTGAAGGACACTGGAAGCTCTTCATGTGTTGAAGGGTAAAGAAAAAATATGCTGGTGTCAACGCTGGGACTCTAACCCCAGTTATATCGGTCATGAAACTGGCAGACTAGCCCACTCATCTAAATACGTACATAGTTACAAGGAACTAAGTGACTTCATTAGAAGGGCTTAGTTGTTGCAATAAAATTCTGGTAGTTTAACCGTATTTGGGGAAAGCAGTTAATAAATAGTTTTTCTCTCAGATAAAAGTTTGATAACCATCTTATGAATGGTCATTTGGCAATTTTGCTTAAATATAGTAAAATAACAATTATATAAATTGTTATTTAATCTTTTTTTTCGAGAAACTTCTAAGTATAGAAATCAAAACATGTGTCAACTTAAGCTGTGTATAATCTTCATTATTTATTTTTAATATTATTATATTGTATTTTTTCTTCTTATATATTAAATATTTAGTTAGTGTCATTTTTAAGATATTGTTAGATATTAGTTACATATTATGAAAAGATTATTGTTACATATATATTGCATACCTATTGCAGTTACATATTATTGACATATTTTATGAAATGTTCAATGAAAATTTAAAAATAAATGTTCAATATTCAATTTCCCTGCTTAAGAAATTCGTTGGTGTTAGTGACTGTTTAAATTATTTTCAGATTCCATTAACGTTTCATATTTGTTTAGAAGTTAAATATTCTTAATGTGTTTGTTTAACCAAAACCTTTATATTAAATGCAACCAAATGAATGCGCAAATCTAGTATAACATAATAATATTTTTCTTTTAAAAATGTTAAATGATTGCTTTGCTGCGTTTTAGTTTTATTTAATCTAAAAAAGTAAATGAAAAGGAATAATAGATTGTAATAAATATTTGTTACTACTTTTCTTAAATATATTACATTCAGTATAAAATTTTCAGTTTTTAAATCATTTTACATCATATATATATTTTATTAGTTAGCTTTTTTCTTTAGTTTGCAGAAGACAAAAATAAAATGACTACAACAAATATAGAAGAAATATGTTTAGAATAAACAAACACTTCGTTAGCAAAATTTTTAATGACGGTGTTGTCGTATATTTTCTTAAAAAAATTAAATATTTTTTTGTAAAATGCACATTATTTGGTATATAAACTTAGAAATAAAGAGGATAAACTCAATTTTTCGAATAAAATCTTTGGAACTTGAATAGTGAAAAATGCCCCGTGTGGTGACCGGGAGGTAAGAATAGTCCCAACGTAGCCTTTGCGTGTCGTACGAGGCGACTAAAATAGGTGCTCAGTGCCTGGGAGGATAGCCCTGCCCCTGGGGATTATATCAGGGAACTGGCCCTCCAGGTTGGGGTTGGGCGTGGGGCCGACACCCCCCCCCCTGGAAAACCCTAACCCGTTAAGAAATCCAAGGAAAGAATAATCCGGACTCCTTCTACTGGCAAACGACTTGGAAAAGGTTTAAGGACTCTGCGTTTAGGAACATGGAATGTACGAACATTATTCTACAGTGCCTCGAAAGTGATTTAAATATTCTAAAAGTTTGAAATTGGATGTCTCTGGTCAAGTGTAGAAGAGCCTGGAGTTCAACTCTACGGGAGGCAAGGGCCCATCCTGGACTGTCAGGCCAATGAAGAAGAAGAAGTGAAAAAATATAGAATAGTCTGCTTTTACATGTGCATGCTTTTATTAACCAAGTTGATAACTTCAAATATGTGTGTGTATTCCAAAAAAAGAAATTAGTTACCTTATAAGCCAAGTCATATTTGAAATCATCGTATAAATTTTTGTTCAATGTTTAAAAGTTAAAAACTGTTTATTTCAACAAAAATAACAAAAAACCTAACGAAATTTCAATCACTCTTTTTAAACTTCTAAATATAATCAATTTTAATTAAGTTCTGGTAATTTTCTGAGTTATTTTATATCGCATTCTCAAATTACAAAAGTAATGAGACTTAAGCCTAATTTTCCAATAACCTTATCAATCAATATAAATCTTCTTAGTTTTTTTAGTTAAATCATTTTAATCCAATAATTACATTCTTCATTCGCTTATTCATTTCAGTTCACTAATTTAAGCAAAAGTCAGTCTAAGTATAAGATTGCTTCAACATTCTGACCAAGATTGGAACGTAAATTAAATTTTTAATTGAGGAAGTAATTAACGGTTAAACTCCCTTTCATTTGCTTTGGAACTTATGCATAAATTCATTTCTATTATCTTAGCAATCGTTAAGAAATCTTTTAAATAAAAGATAATTAAAAATATTTCATTCATGAAATGTTTAATGAATCAGACCTCTTTGCAGGATACATTAAAACTTTCAATAAAAAATGAACCATTCAGAAACTTTTGACATCAGCTATTTACTGATAATAACTTTCGTTTAAAAAGTAAGTTTAAATTACTTTATAGCGTATTTTGTTGAAACCTTAGCTATTTGTAAATAGTATGAACATATTATCAATGAAGCTGAAAAGCTGTAAACTCTGAAATTAATAGATAAGATTCAGAAGTATAACAAAATCTTGCGCGCAATACAAGGAGAGAAAAAATTCTTGTAAAGTTACTGTATTGTATAATAATAACATTTCTGATAAAAAAAATTAAAAACAACTAAATTTTGGTAATAAAAACCACAATATACGGTATTTAAACCGTTCACTTGGTACTTTTTCCGTTCATATGGAAACGGTTTGCTAGAAATTCTGTAATTGTTATCTACTAGTTATTATTGCTATCCAAAATTATACTTTCTATTACCACAAATTTATTGAAAAAATACAAATGTGAAAAGTAAATTCAACCGAATAAATGGTTATTATGCCAACGTCTAAGGTATTATGCTGAAATTACTAAATTTTTCTACATTTGTTAAATTTTGTTTCATATTATGAAACTTTATTTTATAGTCAAGTGTACCAAAATTAATATCAAAGCTCCTTAATAAGAATTTACAGAGTTTTTGGTGTTCTCATAGAGTCAGAAACACGGTAAATTTTGTCATATTCTAGTAATTTTGACCATACTTTTCTCTCAGTGTACTATATTACACCAATCAGATGTAAAATATTGTAATTGTGATACCTGAGTCAGTCGTTTGGTTTTAGTGACCATTTACAAAAAATAGCTGATA
This sequence comes from Parasteatoda lunata, assembly GCA_949128135.1. Lineage (NCBI taxonomy): Eukaryota > Metazoa > Arthropoda > Arachnida > Araneae > Theridiidae > Parasteatoda > Parasteatoda lunata. The sequence continues at coordinate 78,764,789 of OX421975.1, forward strand.
ATAGCTTAGATTTTAAAAAAAAAAACAAGATTATAGTATTCTGCAGACTATATTTTTTATATATTAGCTGAATGTAAATAATATGGTCATATAATTCAACGAGGTTTAAAAGTTATAAACTCTGTCGTAAGTTCATAGAATAGGAATATCATTGCGTGACGTGAATATGAAAATATTTTAGGTTAACTTAACAGCAAAACTGGTGGAAACTAATTTACCCCAGAAAGCGTTATAGATAAACAATACAGATTCTTCCTTGGTGTTTGACGTTGGAATTTGATGTTGGATGTTGTCCTCATTTTTTTTTGTGTGTTTAGTAACGGTAAAATGTTTAATAATAATAATAATAATAAGGTCACAGTGAACATAACAGTTAGTAAAGTTATATTTAAGATACAATTCAAAGTAAGAACAGTTAGTTTACTATGCATATACGACTCATACACGCTAAATCTTAAAATAAAATTAATTTGTAAATTTAATATACTAATACTTCAGAGAAACTATTACGACGAATTTGAATTAGGCCTTATAGAGCAGAAGTGGAAAGGAATTAAGTATTATTAATTTATTTAGATTACAATTGACAGATGTTAAAAAATTTAAAACAACTATCCTCAATGCATAAATAAACACATATATTCATTTTGTAAGCGAATTTTTACACCTGAAGTTGAACAGCAGAGTGTAGAACTGCAACAAAGTCGTAGCAATTTCTTACTCGATGGTAAACAATCTACTAAGGCTAATCAAAGTGCACCAAGATTGTTTTTTATTTTTTTCAGATACGAAAATAATTCACAAATGGTGTTAACGCTCGTGAGTTTGGTACGGGCATTCTTTATTATTGGTGTTTAGATATACCAAAAAATTTTAAAGTGTACATAAAATCTCGATATGATAGCTTAAATAAAGTGTCCTTTTTATACATTTTTCTATTCTTTTATTTGGGAGGGGGGTTTCCATAAAAAAAATAAGATGCTAAACAACAGCATTTTTTTACAAAGGAGTCTAACTTCGAAAAATTATTAGAAGAAAAATACACGGAGAATTCAAAGAAAAAAATTAATTAAAATGAAGCTATTGAATTAAACATCTCATAAAGGTTTTACATAAAAATGTTTTAGAATAAAGTGTTATAATTATATGTATATCTCATAAAAATACTTTTAGAGTTGCGGATGAATGATTAAAAACAACTTTTGGGCTTAGTTCAGTCAAATATCGCAATGAGTACTTAAAAAATAAGACTCTTTTTTTTTTTTTTTTTTGAAAAATATGCAGAAAATCATTATTTTTAAGAGCGTAAGATTAATTGGAATGAAAGATAAAAACTAAGGCTGAAAGACAAACTTTTTCTCAGAAATTTTTTTTTTATGCTAAAAGCTTTCAAATAAATAAGTAATGCTTCTGATATCAAAAAATATTTCATGTGTAAGCAATATATGGAATAGATATTGACTGCGGATGGAAAGATGGCATTCTCTAACTGCAATTCTTTAATGGTGGAAATGAGAAGAAAAAAAACATTGGTTTTATAAATTAATATTTTTTTCCACATAAGAAAAGTTTTTTTTTATGAAAAATGTTTGTTTCAGAAATAAAAATAAAAGAATATTTGATAAAAGAAGTTAATGAAATTACTCTTCATCGGGAATATCGATTTTTTTTTTATTTTGAAAGTTCTTTTTTTTTTTTAATTTTCACCACGAATTACTTTGGAATAAAGATTAAATGAATCATAATTTTTCTTACTTTTCAAATAAATTATGCTTTTTCTTAATTCTGTAGCAGTTAATAAAAAATACAATGCTTTTTTTATTTAAATAAAAGTACACTTTCTAAATAAAAAAAAATATTATAAACACGTTTATATAATTTAAAATACTTTTATTACATCGATGGCCTAAGATAAAGAATTTTTAATGTGGAAATTTCATAATATTTGCAAAGCATAAAGACTTGTCAAGATATCCAAAACTTTCAAATAAATTAATAGCTGAAACATATCACTCAGAGAAAAAAAATCTTTGAAAATTACAGTACAGTTTGATAATGACATTTCTGGCAAAAAACACTAAAATTTTCAATATTTAAACCATTTATTGGGTAATTGTTTTCTTTTCATATGGCAAAAACTTACCGGAAGTTCTAGTTTTCAAAGTATTAAAACTGGAAAATAATTAACTTGCATACTTCAATCTATTCATTTTCCTCCCTGTATTTTCTTTCAGTTTCTTGATAGAAAAGAAACAGAAATCAGCGTCAACTAATTTTAGTTCGAAATTAGTGACTTTTTAACTATTAAAACAGGTGGCACCAAAGCGACAAATTACCATACATTTAGTAATAATTACAAAACTGAAAAATAAATTTACCACATGAAACAAATTTTACCTCATTTACTTCTAAACAGATGGTGAAGGAAACAAAACAATTCATACGGTAAAAAATAAATATATTTTGTTGCTAATTTTACCAAAATCAATAACAAAGTGCTTTGGTATAAAAAAAAATTGCGAGATTTTAATGATCTCATAGAGCCAGAAACAAAAACATAAAACAATACAAATAAAAAACATGAAACAATGATTTCGACTGCATATCAGACCCACAGTGGATTGATAGTGAGACACGGTTCCCAGTAGAACACCGAAGTCAAGCATCAATGGCTGCTATTAGTTTGCGGGTGGTTGACCACTTTGATCAGGATAAGAAGAGGCAGAGGGCATGCGGTATCTGTCCTCATTAAACTGTTCTACCGTAAAGTGCTCGACTTCTTCCTCAGGTGGTTTGTCTACCAAAGCGTTTGTCTACCAAGCTTCATCACAGTCATCTCTTCAGCAGGGGACCAAAATTGCAATGGCATGTCTTCGAATCATCCACAGGGATGTTTCCCAATCCCTCACCAATAGCTCATTGTGCAGCTTCCAGTGCGTCGACTCTACTGCACATCAGACAACCGAAATGTTTTTATGAATATCTCATAATTTCTTTCTTAGGCGCTGCCATGGAAGGTGTGGTTATCTTGTAAACATCATGATCTTATTGCTTTTGTGAGTAACACAGCCGTCTGATGTCTTGGTTTAAAAATAATTTTGAGAGCTAGTGAGAAGAAATATACTTAGAGTCATAAGCACAAAATCATAAGCACTGTCAAGATAACTGTACTGTATGGGAAATAAGGTTTAGAAAAAAGTGTTTTTCTTACTGAAAATACAAGCTCATGAAAATCTTAGTTTTTAATGAAAAATATTTGAAAAAATTTCCAAGCTATTAGAATTGAGGGATAAAAATAAACATACTTAAATTACAAAACTTATTATTATTATTTTTTTTTTTGAAATATGTATTGTTTAATTTGTACAAAATGCATTCTTTTTTTTTATTAAAAAGTATCTTTATCACAGATCACTCTCAAATTCAAACTATCGTTGTATTTTGTTTAGAAGAAAAGCATTTTTCAAATTAAAACACACGTGTCAGTTAAAAATCTACTTTTCTATATATTAAAGTACATAAAATAAAGTAGTATGTCCAACTTAAAATTATATTTTGTTTTAAGCAGCCAGACAAAATATAAATCTTACAAATTTGAAACTTGATATTACGAGGGTGGGTAGAGAAATAACAGGGGGAAATTAGCAATATAAGAAAAAATATATAGTTTACATGCTGAAAAAGCATTATGACCATGCTAAAACTTCTATGTAGACCACTCTAATGGCTGAAGAAATTTAACTGCAGAGTCAAAAATTTAACTTACTGGAAGGGTCATTTTTAATAATGAGCTTAACAAGTTTTTTTTTAAGTTTTTTTTTCCCCAAATTTATATTTCAATTTTTGGTGAGTTGTTGCTGTTTTAAAAGATTCTTAAAGGATTTTGTTCTTACTATTTTCCTCGCTTTGGAAAAGGCTTTATTTTCCTTTAGGCTTGTATTTTCCTTTCTGCACAAAATCTAAAGAACTTATAAACTTGAAAATAAGAACGCGCATAGGCAAATGTTTATAGAGTATGAAGGAATGAAAAAATTACAATTCAAAAATTACTATCACTCTGTAACTTTAAAAAAAAATTAAACCGCGTTGCCCGATCTGAAATTTGTTGAATTGCAACTACGGAACTGAAATTTGACGCGCTGAAATAACCATCTTCATGAATATTCTTAACACTAATTTTTTTTAAACAATTTATTTGTGTGAAACTTTTTGCAATTTTAAATGTCTTTTTGTCTTTCTTTCGCATTTTTGTTTCAAATAATGAATATTTATTTATTATTGCAGAAAAATAAATTTTTTCCCCGAAACTTCATTTTATAAGCTTGCGCTATCTTGATCTCAAAAGTATCAAAAACTAGATCTGTCAAAAAATAAGAGAGTAGGAAATTTGATGTAGACAGATATAAGTCGTAACATTCATACCAAATTTCTTAAAATATGAAAGACTGGAGAAAGATAAAAACTGTTTCTAATTTAAATTACTTCTTATTTATTAGTTTCTGAATCCTACAGTATGCATTCTTTAGGTTCATATTTTCCAAACTTGTACAGTTGACTTATTTTCAAATCCAAGAAATCTCTCGTTTTGTTACGATTAACAAATAAACAAAATGTTCTTACTCAAAATTGCAATAAATATATATTTTATTAAAAAATTACTTTTTGCTTTTATGCAAAATATAAACTTTTTAAGAAGGGAAAGACAATAAGGAAAGAAAAGCAATTTGTGAGCGGGAGGCGGAGCTTTTTTAGTCTTATAAACAATAATGTTGAATGTCATATAATAATCTCCCTTGATATACATTCTTAGAATCCTTGTCTAAAAAGAAAGTATATAAACTATGTACTTTTGGAATCCCAGTTAAATTAATATTTAAATAAAAAGAAATACCAAAAAGCATTCAATACTTTGGGTATAATATGGGGATTCAATAATGTGGGTGAGAGAGCTATGGTGCTGATATGGGACTAAAGTGAATTTCTAGAAAACATTTTTTTGTTTTTTTTGTTTTCTATTTATTGCTCAAATCTCTTCAGTGAAAAATTGTAGCTTGGCAACACATGTGTACACTTCCATGTGCAGTTGCAAAATCACATTGTGAATATTTTAGTAGAAATTGGTAAAGGAAGGTTCTAAAGGTGCAAAATTAACATTTTAATTTTCTCTTTACTTTTTTTCAGAATTTCACACGAATGTCGTAGTAAGTTAAAAATCATATTGCCTTTACCCGTTTTGATTTTAATTTTAGCTCTCTACAGTTTCAATTAATCAGCATCAGGCTTGAATAAACATATGTCTTCGTCTAGCTAATGTAGACACAAGGAGTTGGGGCTAATAGGGGCATGCTTTAAGTGGCATGCATTTTCAAATAAATGTCAACATTTTAGTTTCTTTTTTCTTCTGAATTCTCAATTTTATCAGATTGATATAAAAAATTTAAGCTTCTTGAGAACAATGGCTCAAAGAGAGCTAACGACTTCGTGCTTGTCAAGTTTTTGTTTTTTCCTTTTAAGAAAAGAAATATAAAAAAAACAGTGCTGTGCATTATGTTGGTTGAATGGAAGCTGTTTAGAAATTTGGATATTACTACATTCAATTCTTAGGGGGAAAAAAAGATGGATATCGTTCTTTTAACCATGAATCTTTGACATTTTTCCAGAAAAAAAAAACGGTTCTCAAATCTCAAGGAAATAAATAGTTACCAACTTTTCATCTCCATTGACTACTAGAACTACCAAGACGGGCATCTCAATACAGATTATTCAAAATTTCAATTCTTTTTTTTTTTTTTTTTTTAATAAAAAAACTCAAAATATTTATCAAATAAACTAAATAGAATAAAAGTTTCCAAATGTATTAGCTTAAGTTCAAAGCTTTCTTAGCATAGGCGAAATGGTCCATTACAAATTGGCGTTTTAATTCATATTTGTCAATATCTATTCTAATAAAAGTTTTATTGAAATTCATTTCAATTTAGATTTAGATATATCTTTCTTAGTTGTAATGAATAAATTATCAAGTTTGTCCACGTTGGCAATATAGCTTGTCCACACTAAACCCTTATTGTGGGGCTAGTATGGACAAAGACAACCATTTTTTAATAAAAGTATTATGGAAAAATTAAACTTTTTAAGCTCACATATAAGCCGGAAGGCAGTAAAATGTCCAAAATATTGTTAAAAAAACTACTTATCGCATTAAAAATTATATTTAATTAAAGATTTTTGACAAACCGAGAGAATATCAAATGGATGTACAGAGGATATGGAGATCGTCAAATGGATATTAGCATAAATACCTCCAAATTTATACGTTATTATTATTATAATTAATACCTATAAATACCTTCTAAGTAATCAAACTCTTTTTGATATTTTCGTCTCTTTTTTATCATGGGTATTTCAATAGCTTTCAATAAAAATTTTAATGTAGAGTTCATTAGAAAAATATTTTCTTTATAGATGAGATAAAGTAATATGGAAAATAAATAAGTTTTAGATCACTTTCAACAAAGATTTTAATTACAATTTTATGGGCTATATATAATTACAGAACACACTGTGTAAAGCAACAAACCTTTTTACTGGATATTTTAGCAATTGAATTGTTTATTAACCTCAATATTACACCGTTTTTATTGATTCAATAAAAAAATAACAAATCCAAACTCAATCGATATCAGGAAGCTTTTTTTTTAATTAATCCCCCATAACATTTTTTTTATTTATTTCCCCACTCTCATAAGTTTAAAGGTAAAAACCAACACCAATTTCGTAAAAAAATGCCACTCAATTCTAGGAACAAAGAGAGCAAAGTTATGTCGTGAATTTAATAACGCTCTACCTGTCAGGTTTATTAACTCTTAGCAAATAACGTTAAAAAAAAACTTCCATAAAGCCCAGTTTTTTCTGAGACACTCTGAGTTTTTTTTTTTTTCAGACTTCCCCTGCGTATGCGCTTGATTTAACCTCAATCTTTATTGGATTATAACTGGTCTTTAGTCTGATAGACACACAAAGGAAAAGTTCAAAAAGAAAAAAAATCTTGCAGAAATCAATTAACTAAACCCATTTATCGCCAAGTAATAAGGGTTTTGCAACGACAAGAGACAACGTCATTTTCCATCAAAGTAAATATTTTTCCTGAATTTCTCCCTGTGACACATTCTTGTCGTTATGCTTAATCTTGACTTTTGTTAAATGTGTGAAATTTAATTTGTTTTCATTTACTACTAACAAAATTTTCCATAACTACTTTTCAAATTTTCGAACAAAACAGCCGTTTGAATCCTAATAAAAGTCTAAATAATCTTATATAGCTAAAAACATCTTTAAACATCCTTCAAGTAGCATAGGAAGCAAGTTTGAGTTGAATTCAGGATAGAATTAATTTTTTTTTTGTTCCCAGTTCTCTATTCTCTTGAAAAATTTATTTTATTGTACAAACCAATTTTTCTTATGTTATTTAATGAATAAAATGGGTTTTTTTTTCATTATGTAATGATTTGATCATTTTTATCTTATTCACTGTAAACTTTAAAAAATTCACAGCAAAATTTCACGAAACAAAAAATTAGATAAACCGTAATTTCACAGAAATATTTTTTGTAAAGACATTGAATCACTGAAATAAAAAAAATATTACTGTAAAAACTACGATATGTAATTTGACTGTAGAATAGATTTTACAGATGGTGCACTCAGTTTTCCAGTACTTTTTTTCTTATTTGAACAGGAATATTTTTACAGTTTACAGTGAATAAGATAAAAATGGTCAAACCATTACATAACATAAGAAAACCTGGATTATTCATTAAATAACATTAGTGAAACTGGTTTATACAATAAAGTAAATTTTTCAACATTCATCTTCAAGCAGTATATGAGGTATTTATTTTTGACAGTTGTTTCTTGGTCCGAAAATACTTTTTTGATGTCATGCCTTTATTTATTTGTGTTAGAAATCTATAATTCTGTAAGTTGCCATGTTACTGTGGAATCAGAGCGCGTTAAATACAATTATTTTCTATCATGTCATTGAGATGGGATTTAAGAAAAGTTTTTTGAAGTCTTCGTGCTTTTTGTATGACTGTCTACATTTTACCACATTAATTATGCTGCTTTATTAATCGGAAGTTAAATCTGCGCTGTAAAAAAACAGATTTTTGCATTTCTTTTTTTTGTTTTTTTTGTGTTTCTACATAATGATAGTACTAATATTCTGTTGTTTTCTATTGTTAACATAAAATAATAAATTATATTTGTAAGCAGATTTAAATGAAGCATATTGTTCCATCATTTTTTATCTTAATGAATACCGTTCTAAAAAAATAATGAATTATATGAAAAAATAAAAACAAAGAGAAAAAAAAGAAAAAAATATTAGCAAAAAAAATTTTTATGCTTTTAACCTAAATTCTTATAACTATAGGAGAATTTTTAGTAATTTGCCTAATTTTCCCTACCTTCAGCAACTGAATTAATTTTCTCCTGTATGTTGTCAACATATAGTTGAACATTTAGTTTCATTAAAGTTTTTATCCACATTAAATCCGCATTTAATTTCTTAAAATTTGTTTCACTCACATCTATCTTCTATATCATATACATCTTGCTTCCATATTATATGTTTATAAAAATTAAAAACATATTAAATAGGAGGAAAGAGTATATGCATTATGTTATCAATGAAATCATAATTAATTTTTGAAACAAATACAATGTTTATTCTTAACTAATCATACGTCTGAAGATAATACAAAAAACTATTTCTCATATAAATACAAAACTAAACTGAAGTTTACGTTCGAAATATCAAGATTAAATTATAATCAAAATACCCTTAATTCGCAAACAAGTATCAAATGTATCAGAAATTGAAATTATCTCTTAAAAAGAAATCGAAAAATTTAAGAAAATTAATTTAAGAAAAAAAGAAATTTAAGAAAAAAAGTAATACGCATTAGCAAGATATGACTGTTTCAGTGAACGATCAAAATTCTTCAAAAAACTTATGTAAATACTGCAAAAGTTATTCAGATTTAAATTTATTACAATTTTTTTCATTATATATTTTTTCTTTCATAAAACTCACTTATTCCGAAAACTTCAGCGATTCGTATACATTTATAGTTTCACAATCCAGAATAAATCCGAGAATAAAGCCCCCTCTTGAAATTCTTATTATATTACGTCAACGCAAACTTCTCCACAGTCATTGAATTTTCCAAAACTGTTGACCCATCCAGGCCCGGGCTAGTGTTCAATTCTAAAAAGCGAGCTGGAGTGGTCAATTTTCTTCAAAAGAATGGAACCTCATCGCATTCCATTTATTCCATGGATGAAATGAACTTGAAAAATATTTCTCCCATTTTTATTTATAGGATCGCATAAATATACTTTTTCGTACATATTCTATCGCTTAGTGTTCTGAAGCCTCATATATGACCGGAAGAAACGTCTGTAAATATCTTTCACTTATATTCGAGATAAAACGAAATGTTACCGTACTTATATCTCTGACATCATAAAACTGTCTCATATGCAGTAGATCATTGAAGTTATGACTCACAAATCATTCTTGGGGATGTTGTTTATAAGTGTCCCAGAAATTTTTGCATTAAAAAGTCATAAATTTTCTGGTGTCAAAATTAAACTTAATGAAAATTAACATCATTTTTAATATTATTCAATTTATTGACGTAAGAAATATTCCTTAATTCTTACGACGTAAGAAATATTCCTTAATTCACCAATGCTCTAAAAAATTCCGTTAGCTTTGCAAAAAAATATTATTGTGAATACCATGCAACATTTACAATAGTGTGTAGTAGTACTTACTAGAAAATGAATTTTAGTTTTGTTTTTATTCAATATAACATTCCAACAGGTTAGCTAAGTTTGTTTGTTCAAACGTAGTTTTAAAACCATTTCATGAATGTAATGAATGGGATGGTTTAGGGAGAGAATAAATTATCAGTTTCTAATCTAGGTGTACATAAGTATATTTTTCCGTATTCTATCACTTTGTTCTGAAGCTTTATCAATGACCGGAAGATACATCCGTAAATATCTTTCACTTATATTCACGATAAAATGAAATTTTTCCATTTTTTTTATCTCTGTTATCCCAAGACTGTCAGGTATGCAGTAGATCATTGAAGTTATGACTCACAAATCTTGCAGATGTTTATATGGGTCTCAGAAATTTTTAGACCAAAAATAAATAATTTTCTGACGTTGAAATATTTAATAGACATCAGCATTACTTTTAATATTATGTATAATTTTAGACTATTTTAAATTCTGCAATGTAAAAAGTATTCCTTAATTCTCCCACACTGTAAAAAACTCTAGAAACTTTATTGACAAATATTGTATTAAAATGTATTCTCTACAACATCATTTAATTTTTGCTGAAAATTATACCAGAATAATAGAACATATGCAAAAAGGCCATTGTAGCTTTCTTTTTTTTTTCCATATGGCATTTCAATCGTTTTTTATTAGCATTGTTTGTAATCTTTTTGTTTTATTTTAGAAATTATTTTATTACCAGCGTTAAACAGCCAATCCGATTCTGAGTTTAAAACTATCAAGGAGCTTCAAAACCGTAGCTTCATCATTTCCTTAAAATGAAGTAAATCGGGTTCGAATCCCAGCGATGACTGGTCGATACGAGTTTCGCACCGACGACAGTGCTGGCGTAAAATATCCTCAGGTGTAGACGGATGATCATGTGTTAGAGTCCCCTTGCCGCCAGGTTAACCTTGACAAGTTTTCTTGGTTTTCCCCTCCTATTAATTCAAATGCGAGTTAGTTCCATCAAAAAGTCCTCCGCGAAGGTAAATTTCTCTCAATACTTGATCCAGGAGTTTCCTTGCTTTCTGGATTGAATTCAAAATTACAAGGTTACAGAGTTTAACATCCCTGGGAGAGCTGGTCGATGCGAATTCTGTATCCAGCTTGTACCGATCACAGTTACTGAAATTATTTGTTCGTTTGTGAAAGTTGAAGGACAACAAACTGTTTTTTGATGCTTAACTAACTTTGTCTTGTCTATTTGAATAGTACGTTTTAAGCAGCGGTATTTTTTATTTTATTTTCTAAATTAACCAATTAACCATAAACAAACATTTTACCATTGCTGTTTAAATGAATAAAAGAACGCTGTCATCCAAATGTTTGTAGTTTGAAAAGTACAGTCAACAGTATATCTTCCTTTTTTTTATTTTCTAGATGAATCGATTGATCTGAATAAATTTAGACGAATTGTGTTCTTATTAATAGTTAAAATAAGTTGTCAAATAGCTATAGACCTGGTGAACATGCTGTCCAAAACAATGAAATATATTATTAAGACGAAACGCTAACGATGGCAAAAATTTTTTAAGATATGTTGTTTGATGCAATCAATTTAAATGTAAAAGAACAAAACGCAATTATTTTATGCTCAGTCACCATCATCTCAAAAAATTAAGTATCACACATTAAAATTTGTCCTGTTTTTCAGATTTTAATCATTTCTGGGATTCAATGTTCACATCTTATAAGTTTCACTTTTATATGATCTCCATTATTTCGGTCATATTTAACAGAAATGTAAACCCTGAATATGGTACATTTTGCCACATTTCTGGGTTCTATGGAAACACTAAAATGTTTGTCAATTTTTACCGAAGTGCTTCGGTAAAGATTTTGATAAAATTAACAATAAAATATAGTTTTAATAAAATTTGGTAAATAAAGTTTTTTCATCTTAATACTTTGGAGCTAAGCATAAAAACTATTTCTTCGGTTTATTTTACTTTTCAGTTTTGTATTTTTTACTATATTTCAGGTAATAAGAACTGTAATTTTGAAAGCCAGAATTTCCGGTAAACCGTTTCTATATGACAGGTTACCACATGAAAAATTAACAAATGTATGGTTTAAATACCGTATATTTTGGTTTTTTTTAACCAGAATTATGTTTTTTTTTTTTTTTTTTTTTTTTTTAAGCAGAAATGTCATTCCTATTCACTTATATAATGTTACTAACGTTTCTTCAAGCAGTAATAGAGAAATATAGAACAACTATTTCATTAAAATAACCGAGATTTGCAGAACTTTTCAAATTTTTCTTCAACTTAATGTCTCAAGTATGCATTGTTATGGCTTAGTTTAGCATTACAGGCAGTATTTTCTGCAGAAATTTAAGGATTAGTGTTCCTTTTAACAATACCCGTGTGAATAATTAAAAAAAAAAGTAGATTTTACTCTACCATGAAAACGGTGGAAATAACAAGCATCGACTACACAAACTAACTGGATAGAGTAAGAGATAAATTTTTCTTATTATACAATTTAGTTTTAAGGACACAAGTTAAATTCCCTCAGCTTTTCTAAGAAAGGATGGAGCAGCTTCTGTAGTCAGCAGCTTTTATTCCGTTTAACTAGTTCAAGCGTGAAATAAAAATCAGTTCGTAAAAGACACTACGCCCAAAAGGAGAATCCAGCATAGTCTTGTTATTTTAAAGGCCATGTTACGGGAAATTGCTTTTAGATCTCCTGAAAGCCCAACTAATGAAGAGTGAGTGGCTGAAAACAGAGGACAAATAAATACGGCCACTCATCAAATGGAGGAACGGTCCCAGGCGGGATGTTGCATTAAGGTCCTGGATGGAAATTTATTTCTAGTCGCATATATTCTGTTTATCAAATTTGTGGTTAATGGCAGTACTTACTGGAGAATTTCGACTGTTTCTGATTGGTGCTTTATTTAATCAGGTGACAGGACGGAAAATTTTGGAAAAATAACGAAAAGAGCAAATCCAATAACACGTATTTTAGATTACTATTCGAATTTCGAGAAAAAAGTCATTTTAGATTATTTTTCTTGACTTTTCTGTAACATTTCGTTCATTAGTTTTATGATTGTAAATATATATACATATACATATATATATATATATATATGTATATATATATATATATATATATATATATATATATATATATATATATATATATATATATATATATAGTCTTAATTATCAGGTGATACTATACAGCTTTATTGTTTTTACACGACTGAAACCGGTTTACACTTGCTTACAGTCGTGTATCAATTGTTAAAATTAGGTGATATATAATATAAATCTGACAATTGGATAAATTAGACGATACATTATATAAATGTAGAATATTTATTATATCAGGTATTATATTATAATGTAAGGAAATCTTTTATATACTTCCTATTTGTATTTATTTTTAATTTATGTTAACCAATCGTTACACGAGCGTTTAAGCCGGGTAAAAACAATAATGCTGTATAGTATCGCTTGATAATTAAGATTTTACATAGAATCTTTTATATATATATATATATATATATATATATATATATATATATATATATATATATATATATATATATATATATATATATATATATATATATATATATATATTATATACTTATTATTTTTTTCTGGTTTTTTTGTATATATTTATTTTGCTGTATATATATATATATATATATATATATGTATTTATGCAGCATTCATATGTTTCCTCAAAATGTACCGTTTGACCACATAAGCACATTTTTTAAGCAAGTTGTATAAGCAGAAAAAGATAAGCAAAAAGAAAAAGCAATGAGGTACTTTCTAAGTCTGGGGTAAGTTTAGCATACATTCTGTTAATTAAAATTTGTATTTATTAACAGTAATTATTAGAGAATTTCGACTATTTGTGATGGTACTTTACTTAATCTGGTGACAGTATAGAAAATTTTAGCAAAATAATGATAAGAGAAAATCCAAAAACACATATTCGGATTCTAACATTAGAATTTCGAATTGTCGGACTATTTGAAATTTTGGAAATTTCGAATTATTTGAATTTCGAAAAGAAAGTAATTTATGAATATTAAAAATATGGAAATAAGGAAAAGCTCGATAATTTTTATGGGATAGTTTTAGTGATGATTTTTTTTTAAAAATTGCAATAAAATTTGGTTAGATAATATGTGATAAAATTTGGTAAATATGGTAGCATTTGATAATTTTATGATGATACTTTAGAGCGTGTTATGAAAACTATATATACTATTAACCTAAACTAATTACTTTTCTGTTTTGAATGTTTTTCAAAAAGTGTAATAATAAGGTCTAAAATTTTAAAAACCAGAATTTTCGGCAAACTGTTACCATGTGAAACAAAAACTTTCAAATGCACGTTTAAAATACTGCATATTTTGTTTTATTAATCAGAATTTTGGTTTTTCTTCACCAGAATACCAGAAATGTCATTATTATTGTAATTTTACCAAAAACTTTTTTCTTCGTGTAATAATATTGAAAATGTTAGCTCTTAGAATCACGTTTGAATCTTTTTATTTAAAATTCTAAGCACTGTTTATTTTTGTAGCTTAGAACCCTTCAAGAGTATGCGCGCCAGGGTTGCTTCCATTTCCTGAAAATATGATTTAAAAGACAGAAAATGAGATCGATTTTTTGTTCAATTTGGCTTTAAATTTAAAATTATTCGAAAAAGTGTTAATATTGTAATTTGTAACCGATGCAGCATGTGAAAAACATTAGCAAGAATGAAAAAAATTGTATATTGTAGTTATTTCTTTTTCATCAGGAACTAAACATGAGGTGTTAATAATCTTTAAGCTTTTGAAAAGGAATACGTGCGTGTCTATACTTAAATTGCATGTTTGCCTGAAGGAATCAATTAGTAAAATAAAAATAAAAATATCCTAAATTATATTTATAAATTAAAAGAAAAATACTTATAAGAGTTGTATTTAAAGGAAAATTTTTAAAAATGTATTTGCTATGGCTCAATTTCACTTTTTAAATTAGCTGTAGACTTATTTTTAAAGAAAGAATCAAGGTTTTTTTATTATATATATAGTTTTTAAAACTTAATTAAACTTCTAAAGGAAAGTTTTCTTCCAGTAAGCTTCACATTTTATTCGGATGGATTAACTTTAAAAAACTTCCGAGTATGCTTATAAACCCTAATTATTTTTATGTTGCTTCCAAGTTTGGTAATTTTATATAGAAAAAGCATTAATCATTTCGTGCAAGTTATACTTTAAACCAGAAAAAAAAAACTTATGCTTCCATATTTTTAAACTTTCGATTTTGTCAATACTTTATTCTCAAATATGCAATATTAAAGTTATATTTTATTCTCAGTTCAACGTCAAAAAATCAGTGCTTTGGTTTTTTAAATATAAATTCTTTTTTAATCATGAAATTACTGTACTAAATTTTACAGTAATAACAGTAAAATCACTCTAATTAAATAAATATTACTATAAAAATTAAAATATACTATTTTACGGAAAAATGGATTTTACGGATGATGTACCACAAGTGCCAGAACTTTATACCATAATTTGATCAGAATTTTTTTACAAAGTACATAGCGTGTATTGTTTTTAATCTATTTGCATCAAAGAGCCGCGTTTAGTAAATAGCTGAATTTGCAAAATGCCTATCTATCTTACTGAAATTATGTAAAATTTGTTATGAATACACACGCCATTAATGAAAATGCTTTAAATCTTTTTCGAGAACATTAAAGCATTTAAACTTATTAATTGATATGTAAAAAAAACATTTTAAATCCGACTTGAAATGAAGTCTAGCAGAAAACATTTAAGTACTAAAAATAGTTAGACAAACAGTAATAAAATGTATTTTTAAAAGGTAACAAAAGCAAATAAAAGTAGCTTGCTGCATTTACATGATTATTGTATTTTTGCATACAATCTAGATAGCAAAAGTATTTTTACAATCGAATAAGTCGGACATCATTTCCAAGAATTGAAAAGAGAAATATCTAATAAATTCAAAAGCAAGTAAGTGAAAGTTACGCTCTAACAAGTAAATCAATATTTCCAAACTGTCGTGGGTTCATTTCCCAGTAATGAATCTAGTTCAAATTGATCATGTTGGCATTTGTAATTTACTTATAAATATACTTATTAAAATATACTTAGCAAGTACTTTTAGAAAATAAACAAATAAAACTAATAAATTACAAAATCAATCTGGCTATGAAAACATGTATAAAAAATTTAGAAAGTGTTAAACCCATGTTTATGTTAGTGTCAGGTATTCTCTGGACTGCATGCTTAAAATTTTTAAAAATTTTCTCTAAATATTTTTTGGCTTTTACGGAAATTTTGTTGTATTTTATGCCCGAATTTAAACGCAAAATCAAAAGCAGCATCAAATTAATCATTTGTTTTAAAATAAAATATAAAGTTTCGCAGTATCTGTCCCCATAAAAGCACAATAAATGCAATCGAGGCAATGAGTAATTTGCGCAAAATAAGATGATTTAATTTTCTATAAATATTTCAAGACTTATATAAATATTTTTTATGAAAGAGTTCACTTATATTCAATTAGAAGCCTGTTTCAAATGAATCCCACGTTTCTAAAAAGTTTAAAAATTTCTAAAAGTGTCTTCTCTAATGCTAACACTAAATACGCTCTGAAATTTGAGTGTTTTTGATTGAATAAAATTTAAGAAAAAAAAGAAAAAAGAAATATTTATGGGCACAGAACATATTTAAAGCGTTAACCCTCGGAGAAAATAATTTTGCTAAAATTACCGTAAAGTATAATGACATTTCACGTTATAAACATAAAGAAATAAAGAAATAAACATAATTCTGGTCAATTTTACCAAAATATACTGTATTTAAACCATTCATTGATAATTTTCCTGCCAATATAGTAACGGCTTACTGAAAATTCTGGTTTTTAAAATTATAGTTCTTATTACCACGCATTTAGTAAAAATTACACAACTGAAAAGAATTTAACTGAACCAATGGTTTTTATGCAATTCTCTAAGGTATCATGATAAAATTACTAAATGTTACAACATTTACCAAATTTTATCACATATTATATAACCGTATTGTATTGTCAATTTTATCAAAATCATTAACAAACCGCTTTGGTAAAAATTAACAAACCTTTAGTGTTCACATAATGCCAGAAACAGTGTAAATTTTATCACATTCTGAAACTTTTGACCGCATTTTTTTCTCATTGCGTTATAAATGCTCTGAAATTAATAAAATAACTTAATAAAATAACTTAATAAATAACTTAATACTTAATAAATTTTATTTTTAATATTTTCTGTAAATATTTCTAGACCCGTATGAAGACCTTTCAGAGTGATCATATTAGCATCTCTGAGCTAATATGATCGTGATGTGAATCGTCTCTGAACTTCATATGGTAAAATAAGTTTTCAATAAATTTAAAAAGGCTTAAGATCAATGAGAGGTAGATATGTTAGCATGAGACCACGTGTTGAATTTGAATTCAAATTTATATGATGAAAGTTATGATCTCATGAGTCTTAAGACCACACATATCGTTAAAAGGTCGTGGGTTCATTGCTCATACGTTATTAGTGTGTTACGAATTAGGAATCTTTATTATTCTGTTTTGAAAACGTTGTGAATGCTTTACTAGAAATTTCTATTTCGGAAATATATCCGATATTTGTGGTATGTGGGATTTATTATATCTTTACCTTAGTAGAATTAAAAGGCATTCCTCCAATAGCCCGTCCACGATTTTCTAGTAAAGCAAAGTTTAACGACCCACTTTCCTGTTATGCATTTTTGAAATGAAATAAAACTTTCTTCTTGATTTTGTTTTAATTCAGGTAACAAATTTTAAAAGAAATAAAGGCTTATAATGTAATTGCGACCAACTACAACTAAGAGAAAAATCTCCAAAAAAGAAAACGAGTCCTTAAAAAGCCACTGGATTGTAAATTAGCAACCCGTTCTGAACCAGAAAGAGGCTAAGGTTCCACAATTTCAATTCCATAATAGGCAATATGGTGAGAAATGCTAACCGACCACCTTTACTTCTCTGACAAAATGGTGACCTTTTATTTGAAGCTGGGTGGGTTTAAAGCCGCCACTTGGGATCCAATCCAACCCCAGTTCTTCACAATGGCAGTTAAGTAAATTAGTCGGAATAAGATGCTAGAAATTATATTGTAAGAAACAACCAGATTGTATCTTAGTGAGAAATTGCGCAGATTTCGATGCAAAGGTTACGAATTCATCCATTTTACTGCCATCGTTCACTAAGAGTTAGCAAGTTGTTAGAAAAGGGTCAGGGCACGTTGCTCGATCATATTCAGAAGTTTTGGTGTACTATTTTAACACATTATTAATGCTTTAAATAGACAGTTTTACTTTTAAAATGTGTACAATACTTAGGTATAAAATATTAATAAAATTTTCAGTGTTTTTAAAATTATTATAGCATGCAAGTTTTACGATATTTCAGCCCATTGTACCGGTAACAATTCTTTTTTAATAGATGCAATGCGTGTTTAATTAATTCAATACTATTTGAAAATTTGTTTAGTATGTAATAAAAAAAAGAATTGAATAAATATATTTATTTAGTATATTTTTCTGCTAAATCTATGATTATTATGTTTGCATTTTCTATAAGATTCAGAAAAAAAATTTATATAAATAAATATTTGAATAATTGAATAATTCATAACATAAAACTTTTAAACATTGCAATGAAGGAATGTGATTAAATAAATTAGGCCAAACTAAGACTTGCAAAAGTAACAAGTTTTCTAATCTGAAACAAAATTACAAAAAAATTTAAATAAATTAATTGCGATTTATGTATATACTATTTATTTTAACGATTCGTTTCCCCTTTGTTTTAAAAATTGTTTAATTAGTATTGCTATTCTAATAACAAAAATTACTGAGATTAATTTTTTTAGTAAAATTTAATGTAACAATATAAATATTTAATCCTTCCGGAATTTTCTACATATTTCTATCTTTTTTTCTAAAGATCAATAAGATTCGACAGTTGTAAAACCATTTTTTGAAAATAAGTTATATGTTTAAATTTTACCAATTACTTACGCTAGAAAATAAATAATGATAAGATAAATCCAGATTAAATGCCTTCATTAATTTTATTTCGATTGCAGTTTTCAAAATTATTTAACAAACAGCAAATCAAGAATGGGAAGATTACTAATTAGTTGGAATCATGTTCATCAAATATCAACTAATAACGGATTTATTTTTATTTATTCTTACTTTTTTGACTTAGATTGAAATCCAAATATAACACTCGGAAAACGCATTGTTAATTTACAAATTATTCAGTACATCTTAGTTTTTGATCTGACGTCTAATTAACTGTAATTGTGGTTGGTTTGTAAATCATTGAAATAAATTGAAGGAAAAGAAAACCTAAATTGGAGAATTTAAAGAACTGTTATATTTGCGAAATAAATAAGAAAATATGCTTAAAATTTAGCTAAATAAATGCTTATCGTTTCAATGATTAGAAGCAAATACATTTTCATTAAATTACATTTAGCAGTGTATTATAATTTATAAACTTTGCAACAAATGACAACGTCTAGTCAAATTATGTGGATAATCTTTCAGTAAGTCTTAGACATTTATTTGAATTAAATGCTACTTTTAATTAAATCGCCCCTTTATGTCTTTCACTCTTTTTTATACCAGAGTGCATTTTAACAAGGCATAATTTAATACTTTAAGTCTTAACAATTAATTAAATATTTCTTTAAGAGACATAGATTCTAGTTAAAACTTCATTCAAATAAATTGCTTATTATAGTTACAGTTAGATTACAGTTTTAAATTCTCACTCTTTAGAATATAATTATATTACATCTTTTTTCTTAAAGCAGTTAATAAATTAATTGTTCCAGTGAACTAAATAGGGGAATTTATATAAATATAATAAATATATAAAAAATAAAGCATACTTGTAATAAAATAGTATGGCCCGGAGGGTCATGGAGGTCAAGATTCGGCAATTTTTCGACCAACGGCATGGTGGTGGCAATTTGTTCATTATTGCACGCACACCACCTTTAATTTCGAGATAAGCAGCCATTCGTTGATTTTACGTTTCGTAGGCTTCAAACCATACGCGGGGATCGAACTCTATTGCCACAAAGCTAAAATTCAGTGTCCTTACCACTGAGCCATCACACCTCATAATAAAAATAAATAAACAAAATCTCATATTGTTTATTACATGCATTTTCCTTACTTTATAAGAATTGCATTTTTTCCTCCTAATAATTCTAAAACCGTATTTCAACCTGCACTCTTTTCAGCACGATAAACAAATTTATCCTTTTTGATAAAAACGAAAATGAAGTACTAAGAGAGAAATAACTTTATTTTATTTCTTTTAAGCAGAAAAAGCTATGCAGTGCATATAATACAAATTTTAATTAATTGAAACAAATTAATTAATATTAATAAGACAGGAGTAATAAAAAAATTATTCTTAAAATGTTAAAAATGACATACTTCTTTTAAAATTTTCCGAGTTTATTCTGTAAAACAAATAATATCAAATGTAATTTTCTACATTCAACGCATAGAAACATTTATTTCAAAATAATGGAAATTTTCAATAAAAATAATTCTATTTTTTAATCAAATACGTTTCCCCACCCGCATAAAAACTTAAATTCAATTTATTAATTTATTTCCACGTAACTTTCTTCGCTTAACAAATATTGAATTTGTTATGTGTACTTTTGCTTTCATTTTATTTTATATTCAAATTTTTTTACTGCATCTGAAAATGTACCACTTTGCTTTAGTATTTGTTAATATTTACTTTAACAATTGAAAATATATTCAAAACCTAATGAATTCACTACCATTATAGTTATTTTAAAAGAAAACATTTCTCGTAAATTTTTGTACTTTAAACGAAAAATACACAATCTTAAATTAATAAATTGAATTGATGAATAACATAAAACAAAACTGAAACATTGACAAGACATTTGAAAACGTCTTGCTCTTTTTTTGCTGTTTCGTTATTTTATTGCTGAATTTATGATACATAGGTATAAAAAATAATACAGTGGCAGTCTTATTAGAAAATTTGATGCATTTATTTGGTACTATTTAACACTTTAAATTTACTGAATTACTAAAAATTATAAAATAACATGAATACATACATATATATATATATATATATATATATATATATATATATATATATATATATATATATATATATATATATATATATATATATATATATATATATATAAGATCAGATCTCGCGATTTTACTTAAAGAAAAAACAAGCAATTGTAATTTCCTTAGACGAAGCACAACTTGGTTTCTGTTTAGTTTTATTTAGTGCAATATGATAAATAATTCTTTTAGAAAAATGTTTCCCTAATCAAGGTTCCTAATCGGGCAATCCCTATTCGGGCTGTAATTTTATAAGCAGTTAGATCATGAAAAAGCTGCGCGACATTGGTCTGTCCTGTCTCTTATCCAGAAGTTTTGAAAAGGATTGGGCGTCAAGAAAATCTTTAACGTTATGAAAAAAATATTTTAATAAACATATGAAACAAATTAAAATTTTTGTTTTCTCTCTTAAGAATAATGATTAAGAATAATGATGAATAATGATAAGATCAACTTGATCTTTTCGAAAGTAGATTAATTAGATCAACAACTTTTTTCGATCTCTATAGTTTTTATTTAAAAATATCAAATAGATTTTCGTTACTTTTACGTCTGTTAACAGAATGGAAATGGGCTGTTTATTATTACTTGAAAAACTTTTTTTCTTATAATAAGGAAAATTTAAATGACAGTAACTATTTTTTATTTTTTATTTTTATTAAACGACTTAAAACTCCTCATGCACCACAAAGTATAGCATAAGGCTTACAGTTGTAAGTAGAAAACAAAAGAAGAAAAATTTACAAATTTAAATTAAAAACAAAATTTCGCATGGCAGCAAGACTTTCAATACTTTTAACCAGTTCTGATAAGACAGGAGGCCAACAAATAGAAAGACGCCTCAAACAGAAAGACAGTAACTATTCGAACACGTATTTCTAAAATTGTTCAATTTTCGATTCCCATAGGCAAAGCTATAATAATTATGTAATCTTCTGTAACAAATTATATCTTGAACTTTCAAATACGGATTTAAGAAATAGTAAAAATGTTAAGCTTAGTAATTCAAATAATAATATTATTTTCAAAACAATTTTTGCCTTATTTAAGAGGTTAACAACTAAAATTAATAATATGTAATTTTCATACTTAATTATTACTTTGAATCCCTTTTGAATTATTACTAAGATTTTAAAAATATCCTAATATTTTTATTGAAATTTATGGAATACTGCAAGAAACTAATTTTTCATCTCCCTTAGCTATCTTATTTTTGCACTATCATGAAAAGAACTATACTCTTAATATTAAATTTGTTTTTAGATTTATTGATGATTTAATTATCGTTAATTTTCAAGATTATACAATTTTATGAAAAAATATGTACCCCGAGGAAAAAATCTTGCTTCGTAATCATGATGATAATTTTAAATTTTTAGATTTGGATATTGCAATAGAAGAAAAGCTGCTTTGCTGATTTATAAGATAAAAGAAATGATTTTAATTTTTTAATATAAATTTTACTAATTACTTGGAATTGTAATGATTCTAAAAACATCTATTTAAATACAATTTTTAATCGAATGAATTGAATTAAAAGAATTTGTAATAATGTTTATTTATCGAAAAAAAAAATAGACGAAGACAAATAGACGAACCAAAATATGAAAAAAAACAATAGATACCCAACCCATGTAATTAAATTCCATATAAATTTCTTGAGTTGTTATAATTATTACTAAATTTATTCAAATATTCTTTGTTAACTAAAATTATATTTTTACCACGTACAAATATAATTTAGGCAAATCCGTGGAAAAAAAATCTTCCAATATTTAATAAAAAAATTTTTAAAGTAAGAAAAATTTCATTAAATGTTAATAATATCTCTGAAATTGTCAATAATAAGAGTTTTTAAAGTAATTTTTATTCTTAAAATGTTAATAACATCTCTAAAATCATCAATATTAAAATTTTATGTTTGACATTCTACTTTATTAGTTACAAACTTAGAATTATCTAGTTTAATATTATAACCTTTTGTACGTCCAGTTTTTGGACCAATCCAAGTAAACTAAAATAACAAATTAAAACACGCTTCTTTACTTCAGCAAAAACGAGCCATAAAGTGATTCCATCATCCTCTATTTACGCTTCTATTTTTCACATTTTGTAATCTGGCAAACTTTTTACGAAATTATTTAAAATCATTTTTGAAAGAGGCTGGTAAGTGTAAGTACATATGAATTCGCAAATCGCTTTATCTATACATTCTGTGTTTTATTTTGTATTTTCTTTTTTTTTTTTAATTTTTATTTCTATTTTTTGCTTGATAAGTTTTATATTGCATTTTCTACTTAATTTGTTCTATTTTTTATTTAAATTTTTTTGGTGTTCTTTACACTATTGTATTGATATATTTTGCTCTATATAAGCACTCTTTATTGTGGTTATGATCGTGTGAGCTAATGGCGATCTCTTCTTTCATTTGTTCTCCAGCTTCGATTTTTTAATTTATTTTTTTTTTAATTTTTATTTCTATTTTTTGCTTGATAAGTTTTATATTGCATTTTCTACTTAATTTGTTCTATTTTTGATTTAAATTTTTTTGGTGTTCTTTACACTATTGTATTGATATATTTTGCTCTATATAAGCACTTTTTATTGTGGTTATGATCGTGTGAGCTAATGGCGATCTCTTCTTTCATTTGTTCTCCAGCTTCGATTTTTTAATTTTACTTTTTTTTAATTTTTATTTCTATTTTTTGCTTGATAAGTTTTATATTGCATTTTCTACTTAATTTGTTCTATTTTTGATTTAAATTTTTTTGGTGTTCTTTACACTATTGTATTGATATATTTTGCTCTATATAAGCACTCTTTATTGTGGTTATGATCGTGTGAGCTAATGGCGATCTCTTCTTTCATTTGTTCTCCAGCTTCGATTTTTTAATTTTTTTTTTTTTTAATTTTTATTTCTATTTTTTGCTTGATAAGTTTTATATTGCATTTTCTACTTAATTTGTTCTATTTTTGATTTAAATTTTTTTGGTGTTCTTTATACTATTGTATTGATATATTTTGCTCTATATAAGCACTCTTTATTGTGGTTATGATCGTGTGAGCTAATGGCGATCTCTTCTTTCATTTGTTCTCCAGCTTCGATTTTTTAATTTTCTTTTTTTTTAATTTTTAAATATTTTTTTTAAAATATTATATTTTTTCCTCTTTCTTTCTTAAAAAACCCTTTACATTTTCTTCCATGTTTTCTCGATAGTTTACACTCACCCCTATTTTGAGTGCTTCTGTTATATCGATTGTTATTTCTGTATATTTCTGAAGCAAGTGAAGTATTTTAATCAGTTAATGTATTGCAGGGTCTTCATGATTGTTGTGGAACATTTCAAAAAAATGTATTATAGTTTTTTTTTTTTTTATAAAATAAAACTCTTCAGAAACAAAACAAGAAAATTCTTATTTAAATATACAATTTACAAAACAAAAATCTTCTTTAAATAGTAAAAATCAATTAATCAGAATAAATTGTTCCCCTACACTTTTATTACCCTTTTATAGACTCTAAAACTCCTCCTATTTGACGTAGAATGTCTTTCCGAAAACCTTAACGACTAAAAAAGTATTAGGGATCAAACAATGAATCAGCGTTTATTGCAAAAGCTAATGTAATCTCCAATACGCAATTTATAATGAGGTTGATGTTATCTTAACAATTTTTACAGTTTTACAATGTCGATTGAGTGTTTTTGCTTCATTAATAAAAAATATCCAACATCAAATGTTTAATAGCTTAAAAAAATTATCACGAATCATATATATTTTTTAAATTGTCATTAGTAGTGTCTCAAGCTTTAAAACTCAAATGATTGCAAAATCATAACAGATTTAGAGCATTTGAAACTTATGTTACGTACTAAAATATTTTAAATGCATAAAACCAATGTTGATTTACTCTACAAAATGTTAAAATGCCACTTATCTAAAACCATAACTAAAATATTTATTTTTAATTCCTAAAATGTTTCATAAACATTACGAAAACTTTTCAATTATAATATAGTAGAGCAATTGATTTGTCTCTTATTTGTTGAAATTTAAACTAATAAATTAGACCGGAGAAAAATTTCTGATAAAATTACCGTGCTGTATGCTAACGACATTTTTGATAAAAAAAATTAGTAAGTAATAATAATTCTAGTAATATAATATAAACCAAAATATACGGCATTTAAAGCCTTCTTTTAAAAATTCTTTCCTTCATATGGCAACGGTTTATAGGAAATTCTGGTTTCCACATATTTAGTATACAATGCAAAACTAGAAAGTAAATTTAACCAGCCAAATACATGATTTTTTATGTCATGCTCTAAGAATTCAAGATAAAATTAAAAAATTTTGCTACATTTATATCATTTAACGCATATAATAAAGCCATATTTTATTTTTAATTTTACCGAAATTCATTACCAAAATGCTTCAATAAAAATTAATGAGATTTTTGTTGTTCCCATAGAGCCAGAAACAATGTAAAATTGATTTTATTCTAGTAGTTTTGGACATCTTTTTTTTTATCATTGTAGAAAAATATAAATTCGACATAAAATATTGATTAATATTTACAATATTAAACTATCAGCTACCCAATAGGAGACATAATAGTGAACTGTCGGCTTCGCAATGGGAGACGTAATAGTGAACTATCGACTACATAACAGAAGACGTAATAGTACATTATCGGCTACGCAATCGGCTACGCAAAGGTATAATAGTGAACCATCGGCTACGCAGTAATAAGCTTATTGATATTGGACTGTTTTACGTCAAGCACTTGAAAAAAGATGTTACGTTTGCATTAGGCGTGTTACGTATTAAAAAGAAGTTTTGCTCAATAATGTTATATACTTTCTAAGTATTCATTCCCTTTAATTTTAAAAAATTACACTAAAAAAAAGTTGCGGATCAAAATATCGTTATTAAACGGACAAAATTAACGGAAGCATGGTTACGCTTAGCAATAAGTTTATAACTAATCCTAAGCATTATAAAACAATATTGAACCATATTATTGTAAAAGTTAATCCGTCTTAAACTTAATCACAATATTGCGTTGTTCAGAATAAACGGAAACATGGCTTAACCTAATACTTTATTAAGTTTACAGTTAATTCCCTGGGTATTATACTTCAACGTTGAATTTATTTTATAGTTGATTTTGAAGTGGTTTTTCTTAGAGTGCAAATAAGAAATTAGTTTTAGAATATTGATAAAAATCATTGGGAAAGAAGTTCCACAAAATAATGTTCGTTTTACATGTCGATAAAATACACTGTAAAATGGCTTCATCAAAGGTTCAAAAGTATATTTAACTTTTGATTTCTATATGTAATTAATGAAAAATTTAATTATTACATCCAAAATGGATAAATAAATATTTTTGAAAACTACTGTACGTGAATAAATTGCCAATGTATAGTAGATTTAAAACTGAAAAATTTTAATGAATTTTAAACCTACACAGCAATAGTTTGACATTGCATCACCATAATTATAATCTTCATTTTTTATTACTTAACAAATTACATATTATTTAAGCAAATATAATTTTTAGCTGTTTTCTACAAACCTCTAATATCAGTTGTTAGCAAAGCAAGTAGCTTCCTTAAATCTGGGTAGAAAAAATGACCTTTTTAATGTTTGTAATTCATGAAGGCATTACTTTGCCACATGGCACATATCCAAATCATCATTGCTCCACCCCCAATGGCTACTGTTGGCATGTCTCCAGATCATGAAATATTACCATCTTTAATCTTCATGGGGAGCTCAATAGTCAATTTTTCTTTTGTTAATCGATATACGTATCAACCATCTTTTTCAAGAAGACTAAATAAAGCTAAAACCTGCTTCGTTTAAAAAAAATCTAACAGGTTGAAGAGGTTAAAGAGGTACTGGATGACTTGGAATAATAAAATAATCTATTATGATAGAAGATACTGCAGATGTTGTAATGCATTTTATATAGATTCTTTATGAACTTAACATATGTACTTATTTACATAAAACACACATAGGCTATATTTTATAAACAGATCAGCATATATTTCCGATTAGATATAAATATGAGAATCATTAAAATTAATATAATTGTTTTTAATTTGCATACAAAGTGTGCCCACAAATGGATCGGAATTTGTTAGTAATGCATTTTATATATAGGATAAACTTATCACTGCTTAATTTAAAATTTTACACTAAAATAATATGTCCTACTATATCTCACCTTTTAAAATAAATATTCTGATGCGGAATCAGAATTTAATATTTTAACTGAAATAGAAATAAATAATGTTTTGAGATATATTTGAATGTAAAGCTTTTTAATAATGCAATATTACATGAGATAATGTATATTACATGCTATATGAAATATTGATTTCAGTTTAGTTATTTTTTAATAAATTTGTGGTAATAAGAACTATAATTTCGAAACTCAGAATTTACGGTAAGCCGCTATAAATTACCTAATAAACGAAAAAATTACCTAATAAAGGGTTTAAATACCATATATTTTTGGTATCATTTACCAGAATTATAGTTTTTTTTTACCATAAATATCATTACCTTACGGCACGGTAATTGTAACAGAATTTTTTTCTTCAAGTGTTATAAACTGAGTGTTTAATTCAAATATATTCATAAAAGTTGTTTTATAGTGAAAAAAAAAATTTAAATGGGTAGTTTCAACTTTTATCTTACAAAATATTATCTTTATAAAATAATTCCATATTGACTTTCAGCATATCTTTCAGCAGTGAAAGGTTAAATTGAGTTGCATCAATATATCAGGAAAATTCAATTCAAAAGTAACAGATAAATTTAGTTTTTAATGTTCAGATATGTAACTATGAGAACTTCCAAAAAGAAAAAAAATCACTTCAATGTAACTGTACAAAACTGAAAGAACGAAAAAAAATGTTTATAGAAACTAACTAAAGTGAATTGTAAAATAAAATTGTAATAAAATAAATGAATATGACTTGGAAAACTTGATATTGTGATGATTTTCACTACCATAAACATTCACATACCCCATTTTTCATTTTAAGGTAAGGCAACGCACATTCAGCAAAGTATAACGATAATTTATTTTAAAATTAGTCGTTACAACAGAAATGCCATTTGTGCATTTTGTTATAATAAGCTTACTCTCATTCCCATAACTATTAATATGAAATAATATTATTGGTAAACACGTGATTAGGGTAAATAATAGCAAATCTAACTAATCCAATGTCTCATTCTAAACTATGTTCATGGGTACATTTTTTATTCTTAACAATGAGCAAAAGATAACGTTAACTATAACAACTGCCTTGAGACCTATATCCAGTTTCTCCTCAATTGTAATTTTCCTCATTGAGTAAAATATTTTGAGTTTTCCGGAACAAAACGATTATGCAAAGCAGATGAAGGCTCTGCTGCAAATGGCAAAACTCCTCCGAAGGTCTACAGTTGGTATTTGGAAGAATAGCTGTTGCATGCATTTTGTTCATATGTCTCAGGGGCATATTATTCTGTCGTGAAACGTGAAGTATTTCCGTGTTTTGCATTTTACTGAATATTAAAACTGACTTAATAAGATGGTTTAATCTGTTCTTACGTAATGTAATGAGATATCGTGATCCTGCTGAAATTTGAAAATTTTATTCTATGTCAGAGACCATAGAAAGGAAAACTTAAGAATGTGTTAATATTTAACTGAATTCAGAAATATTTGAATTGATTCAACATCTCAGTACAATTTTATTTTTAGTGATAGATAAGTTGGTATTATAATATTGAAACTATGCCTTGCATATTGGCATTGTACTGGATTTACTGCTGAGGAATTTCATTTTTGCTGGCCTGTTGTTGAGGCTCTATTCCATTTTATTTTTTATCATTATCTATTAACAGATTTACTAGATTCTTATTGCATTCTTACTAGAACGCTTTCATTTATATTAAACTGTGGTTTACTTCAATCAAAAATTCTTACAAATAAAAACAATAGGTATTGTTGATCTCTGATGAATTTATATATATTTTTTTAAATAAGTTTAAATTACTTTTCTGACAAAACATAGCCCATGTTTAAATTTCATTTAAAAAATAAAAAATAATGAATTAAGATCTTTTGCATTTTTGTGTTTGTTTTTTTTCACGAAAACTATTATTTTACTTTTATTGCTTTTTTTGCCAAATAAAATGTGTAATTCTATTAAAAAACCAATTCTGGTAAAGTTACCGTACTGTATAGTAATGATATTTTTGGCAATAATTCTGCTTAATGTAAACCAAAATATACGGTATTCAAACCATTTATTTTATTGTTAGTTTTGACAAAATCATTATCAAAGCACTTCAGTAAAACTTACCAAGCTTTCTGATTTTTCATAGAGACAGAAACAATGTAAACTATACCATACATTTGGAAATGTGATCATACATTTTTTCTCAAAGTGCAAAGCACAGAGATAATATGAAAATAAATTCAAACTAGGCTTAACAAAATAGAAATTAAATATAAAGTGATTAAAAATTTAATATTATGAAATTGATAATAAAATTGAGAGATTTATGTAAATATTCTTCTTAGTAAAACAAAGACTTTTTTATAACTTAAAAACTTACATACTTTTAATAACAGTTAAATTCTGATGTTTTTTTTTTTTTTTTTTTTTTAATGTTCTATAGAATTAACGTCTAAAAACATGCAGCAGCATACGAGACAATAAACTTCACTTTTTCACACTCCAGTGAAAAATTCAACCCTTATCTTCTAAATTTTTTTTTAAATGAACGTCAAAATTTGAGAAAATAATACACGAAAGTGAGCCGTCTCAATTATTGGTGTAAAACTTTAATTACACCCTTTAATATGTATATAAACACTCGGTTTAGTATGTAACTTTAAATTAAGTAATTCACACTATTTTAGGATTAGTATTACACCAGGGGTATTACGATACATAAAACACTAAATAATAAGAGTTCATTAAAAAAATCTTTTTATTCCTCAATGATTTAAAATTTACAGCTGTCTTCCATCACTGTTTCATCACTGTTTTTAATATACATTCAATATTATTAAAATATGCATAATAATATTATTATGAAACAGAATGAATAAAAGGAAGTTGTTAAATACTTTTTTTAAAACACTGATTTACAGAAAAGTAAAAAGAAATATTTGTTGATCTCCATAATAATTTAAAGAACAAAAGATTAAAGTATTTTATATTACTTTAAAAAATTTATGAAACACGTATGGAAAAAAAACTGTCACAATTTTTTTGTTCTGCAGGAATCAATAAAAGAAAATTAATAATAATAATGTCTAACTTTTGTGTTATAAAATTTATACATATAAAAATATGTATGATTTTTGTATTCCAACTCATAAATATTACACAATTATGCATAAAAAGCGTAGAACAAGTTCTATAAACTTGCGCCAATTTTTGATTTTAAATAGCTGCAATTTTTTGAAGACAGCATAGGCTTTTAAAAATCTTGTTACCATTTAGATATAAAGTATAAAAATATCGAAAGCCAAACAAAGCATAGTTTTAATTTAAAACTTATATCTGAAGTACGCTAAACTTGTTAAATTAAAAAAGAAAAATATTTAATTTAAATGCTTATTATATAAAAAATAATAATTTATGAATGATGCTCTCAACTTTTTATACCATATTTTGCTTCATTTTATTTTTAATCAACAAAAAAGAAATTTAATTTATTTTGTATGAATTTTCAATTAGGTATTAGTTCTTAGTATTACTTTCTATATTTAAAACTTTTCTGTTCTTATCAATATCTAAAAAATATTTGTTAATTTAAAATGCATCAGAGATTTTTAATTAAGATAGATAATGGCTATTTTTCGCATTATGTGTTCTGATTTAGTCTTATTAAGGTTTTAAGTTTTGTTTAACATTATTAATGCTAAGTGTAATAAATTCTTATGTTAAAATTTTGGTTTAAATATAAACTTCTGAATTTGGAAATTCCGGAAGAAACAAAATAAAAAGATATGCTATTTAATATGCTATTAAATTAAATTATAATTAAGATCCAACTTCATTAAAAAGACAGGTAGAAAATTAAGATCAATAGTTAGTGTCTACTTCTTTTAACAACCTTCATTACTATATTAATATTTAAATAACTTCTATTAAACTATAAACTACAATATAATAAAATAGATTCGAAACATTGTTACCTTTTATTTAAATTTTACTATATCTAATTTCTGAGAATGTTTCCTCAAAATTTAAAGAAACAAATTTTAAAATAATGATAATAATTTTTCCCCCAGCGTAATAATGACACCTCTTCGCCCTAATTCAGTGATTTATTATATTATTTAACAATAAGCAAATTTCATTTGTATAATTATAAAATAAAGTTTAAAAAATAAACAAATATCACTTGATAACAGTTTCATCGAAAGATATTCGCGGTAAAATAATTAACATTTAGTAATAGCCAATTATTTAAAATTCATAACTTTTAAAATATCATGAAATATTTATTAAAAAAATATCTATGTTCTTGATATTTTAATTCTAAGACTATACAAACTTAAAATTATAATTTTGTAGCAAATTCTGCAATTGTTAGTATAAATACGTTTATTGTAACCTAAATCAACCTATAATATCCTTACTAAAACTTACACTGGGAAACAGTTTTTTTTTTTTTTTTTCAGTTGCGTGAAATTTTTTTTAACAGATCTTAGATATTTACGTATCATTGATTCGCAATTGGTTTCTCCCTCCTTGCTACAATTTTTTTAAATGGCATTTTCAATTTCTTTCCTTTTTTTTTTCTTCTCGAAATGCACAAGTTTGAAAACGTTGTATACAACAGGGGTTGCATAAATGCAGCGATGAACTTAGGGCATATCATAAGGCATAAGGAAGTAATGGCATACCTTAAGGATTAAAAATGCATAAGTACCCATTCAATCAAGAATCCTAACGAGTATTTATTTCATTTATTTTCTTTGAAATATATTAAAATTTAATAATTGGTTATTATAATATACTACACCAAAAAGCTAAAGATTAAGCAATACTTACATAAAACTAAGTTATACATAACTGATAACTAAGTTAACTGCAAATGAAATTAAAGTTTAAATTCACGATGTTATGACTACTTTGGTAATATCAAAGCTTTAATTACAATAACAAAGTGAAGAAACCTCCAGACAATCTTATTTATTTTAAAAGTTGAATTCAAACATATATTTTTTCTTTTTTTCTAATTATTCCACTCATTCAAATGAGTTTGAAATGATCATAATTTATTAAAATTTTTCAGAAATCCACTGATCAGTTTTCAGAAACCAGATAATTTTCGGTCTATTTATTTATCAAAAAGTAGCTCATTTACTCCAAACGTACAACATATTATATGTATTAAGTATTTATTTAGATTTCTGTATTCTATATAATGAGTACATATCTTACGATTATCTATCTAAAATATTTATCTTCTAAGTTTACTATTCTATACTTCTTAATAGATTTATTTAATACTACTATAATAGATTGAATTCTACTCTATACTTCTATCTCTAAACTAGGTTATTAAAAAAGGCTGATGTTGTTTCTAATGACACTTGGACAAGCCAAGCTCACCAGTCATTGGCATTTTTGCGAATCAAGTCAGGAAGGCGGGCTATTCGTTTGACAAGAGAGCATAGTAACGGAGAACGTACGTCTTACCTCAAATCTCCAAGTATAGATGGCAGCACCACTCATTTGTGAAGCCACTTTCTCGATTAAGACATAGATCTAAAGGGAAATTTACGCATGGTAATACTCAACAACTGACAACTGGCTTTTGAATTCCACAGATTTTACGAACACATAAATCGCATGTTCATCGTGAGTCTTAGAAAGTTGAGATTTGGATAGAACCCGGCTCCTCTGGACCAAAGTCCGATTCTCTAACCACTGGACAAAACGAGTATTGATTTAACTATTACTATCCTATATTTACCTATTAAAAATTTATAAATCATAATCGAATTTTTTTCCCTTTGTCATTAAACATATTCGTATTTCAAAGTACATTCCATATAATAGAGGTTTTTCGTCATTTATAAAATATTTTTAAAAATATCAATGCGAAATAATAAAAATAGCCTAGATCTTTTCCATTTCATAATAATTCATGAGAAAATTGCTTTTCATCTAAAATAAATTTCCTTATACTTAGATTTTATATGATTAATTAGCTAATTTTTATCCCAGGCAAAATATTAATTCAAACTAATGTATAAAACAATGTACAGTATATTTTAGAAATTAATTACATTTTGTTTTAATCAACATCCCTACGCATACAAAAAGGTGTTTTGTAAACACTTTGTTTCCTAAAGGATAAATTAAATAATTATAAAATTGTAGATTATAATTTTTTCTAACGTAAATAAATATTTTTTTTTTCTTTTCCTTCAAAGACAAAAAATTTTAATTTTTTGTTCATTACATCCACGAAAAGAATTATTAATGATCTTTTCTTAATTCACATCTCCTAATCACTGCTTTCATTATTACTAAAAAATTCAAGAAGAAAAAATAATTAATTAAAAAACATTCACAAAAACAAGCATCTTATTTAAGTAAAAGGTATGTACAAGAACAAAAAATTTATCTATGATTTATGTTTTAAACCTCCAATTAAGTCTAAATTAAAGAAAAGTCTGCAGATAAATGAAATATGAATCATCATTTTGCTATCATTTTTCAGATATTAAAAAAATATATTTCCTGATGCAAGAATATTTTCATGATTAAAAGAAATGTAATCGATGAAATATAGCATCTTTCCTTAGAAAGACAATTACAATTAATTTAATTTAAAAACTATTCGATTTATTTGCATATCATTAATCATGAAACTCTGAAGTCTTATTTGTAAAAAATTCCATTAAGGATAAGTCAGTTAATTGCTGAACTTTTATTTTAAAAACACACTTCCAGTTTTTTTATGAAAACAAATAAGCACAATTCATAAAAATTTAAATAAACCCAAAACTGCCTATTTACATCAAAAAAATATTACATTGAGATTTTATGTTATTTGTAATAACCAAAAGTTGCCCTTATTACTTGAATAAAAAATAGACATAGCTATGGACACATGGATAATATGACTGTAAGAAAGCAGTCAAATTTTTCTGTAAAGAAAATAATACTTGAGAGACTAAGCATCCCTCTCAGAAAGAATAGATTTATACGCCCACAATTTACAGGAAAACGTATGTTCCCTAATACATTTTTGTATTCTTTTTATTTATAGAAGGGTAGGTCTAAAAAATCTTATTATAATTAAATAGCATGCAGAAGATTGTACGTTTCCTTGCACACTTTTATTTCTTTCATTTGAAGGAAGGTAGGATTATAAATTGGTAGGATGGTTGAAAGATGACTATTGAATATCACACAAAAAAAAACTTAAAAGAAATATGATTATACACTGTAAAGAATTTTAGATCAAATTACATTTAAAAGTACCAATACTCAGTATGTATATATTATTTTCCATAAAATCAATTATTTCCGTAACATGTTCCGAAAAAAAAAATCTGATATTATGTCATCTTTACAGTAATAATTACCGTAAAATCACTAAATAACTCTAATTAAATTAATATTACAGTAAAAATTACTGTATAATATTTTGCGTAAAATAGGATTTTAAAATGGATATGACGGATGATGCACCCAAAGTAAAGGCGCTTAATACCGGAATTTGATCCGGGATTCTTTGCGGTGTATTTTTATTTGTTTTTATTAACATTATTTTATAGACCCTAGTTGAGTTGCTAAATTTATTAATTTTCAGATAAATAATATCTAAATTTTATCTTCCAATTCAAATTCATTCATTCCAATCTTCAATAGCTGTTTTTCGACAGTAGCAAATTTCATACTCATGAAAAATAGTCATTTTCTGAAACAAACATTTGAGAAATTGTTACGCTAAAAACCTTGCGGCTAGTTGCGGTTTTCTCATCATTGAGTAATTTTACTCCCTGAAGCATAAACTCACTGTGAAAACTAAAATTCATATAAACGGTAATATGTTTTATCAAATCCGCAGGAAAATAAGGCATATATATATATATATATATATATATATATATATATATATATATATATATATATATATATATATATATATATATATATATATATATATATATATATATATATATATTTATTTATTTATTTATTTATTTATTTATTTATTTATTTATCTATTTATTTTTTTTTTCAATGAGCTGCACAATCAGTCTTCCCAATGAGCAGACCTAGTGCGTTCTCCAGAAATGGTATCCACTCTTTCAGGACCACCACAATGGGTGAGATACCGTTGGCCATGTAAATTTGGACGTCTAGTTTCTGCCAGACTAGATGACAGCACCGAGACTCTATTTGGATGCTAAAGTGCACTAGGAATTTTATTTTGCCGGAAATGCCAGGAGCCAATTAGGCACTCCAGGGATCTTTTACATGCCGCATAATCATACGACATGGCCGCTGAGGATTTTCTGCATCCGGAAAATCCGGTGTCTGGGCCCCCCCCAGACTTGGGCTCAGAAGGCCCAATATATACAATATATATATATATATATATATATATATATATTAGCCTAGGTGACCACGAGGTTGCATCAAATAAAAGAAATTAAAAATTTTGCTAAATAAGCAAATAGGATCACTTGCAAATTTGCATTGCTGCATTTGATAACTAAAAATAAACTATAGTTTAAAATGCAAATTAGCAAAAATGTATGCAATGTTTTTTTTTTTTTTTTTTTTTTTTTTTTTTTTTTTTTACAGCAAAATTAAGTAAAATATATTATTTAAATCACTTGACTCTTTAAAAGTTTTCAATGAAAGTTGAAATGAAATTATACTTTAAAATATGATTTATGTAAAAAAAAAATATTCCCATAATTTGAAGTATTCCTCAATTATAAAATATTATAAAAATATTTCACAATTAAATGCTTTGCTTTAAACATGAATATCAAATTATTTAATTCAAGTTCTTTATAAAGCATATGGTAACTTAAATACACAGTATCCAGAAAGAAAAAAAAAACGTTGCAAATTATTATCACTTATATAATTAAGAATATCAATCAAATTGTATTTCTGTACTCAAGATTACATGAACGTATTTTAAGAATTTCATCTGAATATTAGGTGCATGAAAACACCACTGCAACTAAAACCATATTTCAAATTTTTAATCACGAATAAAATTTTATGAAAATGAGTTGAAACTTAAATTTTTTATTTTATGAATACATTTAAATTCCAGCAACTAATTCATAAACGAAAAAAAAGAATTGCACCGTTTTTGCACATTTTTAGTTTTTAAAAAACATTTTCTTTCAGCACTTTATATTAAAATAAGGGAACTGTTAACTGTTTTCCGGCTTTGTGAACAGGCTAGTGTAGCATCTGTATGCAAATTAGAACGAAAACAAATCTGATACTTTCT
This sequence comes from Parasteatoda lunata, assembly GCA_949128135.1. NCBI lineage: Eukaryota > Metazoa > Arthropoda > Arachnida > Araneae > Theridiidae > Parasteatoda > Parasteatoda lunata. The sequence continues at coordinate 78,801,408 of OX421975.1, forward strand.
ACTTTCTGGGAAGCCACTTTAATGTGAGTCCAGGGAATTGTTCTAAGAAAGTTAAATGAGAGTGGAAAGTGAGGGAAATCTAAGAACTCAGAGGAAAGAAGCGCGAAAAGAAAAGTTCATACTGCTTACGAGCTTTATGGCTTCATCTCAGTATGGAAATATCCTATTGATCAACTCTATAACTCCTTACTGATGCTAAGTTGTAGTGTCGCCATCTATTGTGTTTTAATGACAACATCCAACACCCACCTGCTCCCTCAAAAGAAAGAAAAAGATTTATCTTGCAAGGGAATCGGTTGCATCTTTGGTAGCTTACTGCGTCTTAATAGTTGAAGTCCGTATATATTTGTTTTCCCAGTAATTTTTTATTCCTGCAATCGTTAGATCAATTTATTTAATCTTAAAAATACTGCTATGTATAGTAACTTAAATGTAAAATTGTCACGAACTGCTTAATCCAAGTTTACAGCAATAAACAAATTTCTATTTTTCAAATATTATTTGAATATTTTTAATTTGAAATTTGAATGATATGATATATACAATGAGTAGGAAACTATAAGCGATGGTATTCCTCAATAGCTATCCCTTATGGGTAGTTTTAGAAACTTTGTAAAAAAAGGAGTAAAGAAAGCATGCATTTCAAACTTAACGAAATACAGCTCAAGGGTTGCAGAATCAGCAATTTATTTCTGAGAGAAGTCAGCTAATAAAATTTAAACAAAGAGGAAACCCGAGGAAATATAATTTGTTGTTGCTTTCTCCTTGATTCTCATTTTTAATATTTTGCTATTTTATACAGTGTCTAGTTTCGGTATACAGTAGTTACTCATATTTCATTTTTTTCTAAATAACTTCTCGTATTATTGACGATTATTTTTTAAGGGTTAAGAATTATTTTTTTACTTGAGACATAATTAGTTCAAGCAAATTTTTGTACTTAGCAATAAACAACATTCAACAACAATTGAAAACATTCTGACGTTTTAGGGACCGACAATAAATTACGAAAGAAAACAAGTATTTTTGAACACCCTTTACCAGAAAATCAAAAAATAAGCTTTGTAACTTATACAAACTTCTTTTGCAGTTATTTGCAATAACTGCACGCTTGAAGAAGTACTGGCAAATATTATCACCTAGCATCAGAACCTGCCTGCTCCAGACACTTAATCACTTATCTTATCCACTTTGGTTTTAGCAATTTCTCATTTTATTCGGGTATCTCACTGATTTTATCACGTTTTATCACCTTTTAGCCTGCTGAATTTTAAATGTCTACTCAGATTTCGTTTTAATGTTGTGATTGTTTAAACTCGAGTTTTGTACTTTTTAGGCTGTTTTAACTTCGAATTTTAACCAATTTTCTTGTTCTTTGCATCCTTTATTTGATTTTAATTGGTTTTTTTTTTTTTTTGCCTTTTGGCTTTTCATATTCTTAACTAATCATCTAATTGACTTTAACTATTTTAGATTTTACAAGCCCTTTTGATTTTAACTTCTTCTGAATTTACAAGCCCTTTTGGCTTTTGTTTTTACAATTTACTTGTTTTTATTGTTCTCATAGATTTATCTATCTCAACACCTTTTAACATTTTTTTTTTCTCATTTTTAAAATCATCTATTATACTTGGTTGCCTTATCCTGGTGTTTTGTCCCCTGCATGATTTTACTTTTCTATGGTTTATTTATTATGGTTTAAATTTTGAAGTTGTGCCGCCAACCCACTTTTAGTGGTTGTTTATTGTGATTTATTAGTGAATCATTGTATAACTTATTTTCTTGTATCATTGCCTATTTGTTGTAGTTTGTTTGTATCGTTGCCTATTATGTTGTGAAACTTAATCTTTCTTACATTACGAATTTAGAAAATTACGCCGTATGCCCTATTAAGGGCAGGTCGGTTATATATTTATTTATTTTGCAATAACTGCATAAAATTTCATAAACCTAGCCTGAATGTTTATGGAGATATGGACATTTTTATATAAAAAAAAATTTAAAATACTAAATAAAAAAATTTATAAAAAAGAAACTTTTTTTGTCTTTGCGTTTTTTCACTATAACTTTAAAAATATTCAATAAAATTAAACAAATTTAACAATCAGAAATTAATTACAAAATTTTTGTTTCGAAATTTGAAAAAAATTCGCTAGAAAAAAGACATGAGTATTTAAGAAATCTTTATTATAATTTTATAGGGAATCGTATTTGGCAACTAATAAAGAAAGTCTGATTTGAATATCTTAAAAACTTTAAAAGTTTCAAGCAATTTTCTGAGCAGTTTTTGTACTTTTTAAAAAAGAGTTCATAATAATAAAGAGTTTTTCACAAATTTTAGTTCGTGCCATAAGACAAAATTTAATCACAAGTGGTGAAACCTTGCAATAATCTTACTGCCACTAAACTGTCTTAGTTCAAGGAATGAAAACAGACGAAAGAAAACATTCTTTTATAGGAGTTGATCCCCTCAATACCGATGTCATATTTAATAAATTTTGTATAATAGTGCAAAATAAATTTTGTGGAAAATTCCTTATCATTTTGAGATTTCTTTTGAAAAATACAAACGCTACTTAAAATTTTTTGAAGCTCTTTAAACTTGGAAGATACTCAAATCAGATTTTTTTTTCATTAGTTGCCAAATGCGATTCACTAGAAAATTAAAAAAAAAAAATAAGATTTCTTAAATTTTTTTCATGCATGCGAAGTACAAAAGAACTATTTTAAATACTCATATCTTGCTTTGTTTTTAACGAATTTTTTTCAAGTTCCAAGACACTGATTGTAGTAATATTTTAATTCCGCAAGAAATTTTGTTTAATTTTATGAAATATTTTTCAAGTTATAGGAAGGAAGAAAAAACGTAAGACAAAAAAATTCGCTTTTTATAAAAATGTCCATATTTCCATAAATATTTAAGCTAGTTTTACAAAATATTATGCAGTTATTGAAACTAACAATTGGTATAAGTTACAAGCTTATTGCTCTGATTTTTTGGCATAAGGTGCTCAAAAATACTTGTTTTCTTTGGTAATTTATTATCGGTCCCTTTAACCTCTGAGAGTTTTAAACCTTATTTCTAAGTAGGAAAGATCACATGATCTAATCACATCTAAAGTAACAAACTAATCGAATAAGCATTTCTTGAGAAATTCAAAAAAAATTCAGAAACTGAAAATGTCTCTTACTGTAGGGTAGTGTTTAAACTTTCAACTGATAATTCTTAAATGATAAGCGCAAACGGGATATGTGCTGAATAACAAAAGCATTATTTTTTTGCTTCCTATTTAATAAACACTATTACTATTACTACACAATCTCATTGTCATGAAATAATAAAACGCTAGGTTTTTTTAACCTAAACTTGGAAGCCACATGCTTAAAAATGATGCGATTTTAAGTTTCTGAAGATAACAGATACCAAACGATTTAAGGCACTCAAAATTTTTAAGAGATTTCTCTGATAAGGAACGCATTAAAAGCACTTAACAGATTTTCAAAGTAATAAATTTCGGCGATCAAGCATTTTATAGCCAAAGATATAGCAGTACATTCTTAACACGTTACAAGAATGTTCGAATTTTCGATCCGTAGTAAAGGAAACTTAGATGAATGTTTTATTTAAAGGATTATCTTTAAACATACCATATATGGTACGTGGAATTTAACTAAAAATATATCATATAGCGATGTACTCACAGTGACTTACTTTGATTTAATTTTAGTATTAATTACTAAATTTAATACGCTTAAATTTATTAGAGAAGTATCTTTTAAAGTATCCTAACTCTAAGAACACTTTGTTAAACTTTTGTTTTAATATTAGTTGATTTTATTTGGTATATTTTGTATTATAGGCACAAATGTCTTAATTAAGTTTTATTAAATTCATTATTCATTCACAATACGTAATTTTGTATCATATGTATCTATGGCTATTTTTTGGCTACTATGGCAACTTGTATCTATGGCTACTTTATAAAATAAATGATTGTTTACTATCATATTTTCATTTCAAATTTGGTTTATTAGGCTATTAGTATATAGTATTCAAAATTCTTCAGTAGAGGATTTTTAAACGAGTACTTAAAAATAAACTTAAGTTGTAAATTTAAGTTAAAAATATTCTATGGAGTCTAAGATTTTTCATTGCCAAAGATTGCCTCTTTAAAACATTTAAAGCTATTTATGAGTGCATTTATTATTTTTAATATATTAAAGCGAATAAATAAAAAATTTGGAAGTAAATAAATAAATAGAATAAACATGAATATTTATAGGTAAATGCCTGCTTGCGTTAATTTAGATAAATAAATTTGAATTGATTCTTCGCAAGTAAATATATTTAAATCAAATTCTAATATATGCTGTTAATCACGAAGATATTAAATATTAGGTATTTAACAATACCTATACTTTTGAATATACGATCTATGAAAAAGAATTAAAAATTTTACACACATTTTTTTGATGCATGTATACATTTTGTTACATTTATTTATATAATACTCCATCAAGGATGACACCAAGTGCACTCTTTCTTAGTGCGTAGCTTGTTTTAAGATAGTATTTGTAGAATAATTAAACTATTATTACTAAACTGTTATTACCAAACCTATTATTGGATGAGTTAGTTAAATATTAACTTTCTTTACGCTTAATAAGTGTATGCTTATAATGTACATAATTACATTAACTTTCAACATCGTACTTTTATTAAGCCCTTTAAACTTAAAATTTGCTTGGACAATATTAATAAAAAAGAAGCTTTAATTAATTCACAACCAAATGATATATTCAAAGCCGTATGATGTATTTAATATCTACTAAAACCCTTTATAAAAAAAACTAACTTTATAAAAATATGCTATCTTTTAAAAAATAAATTGCAGTTCAAAATAAACGAAAATATCGTTTAAAGTTTGCTTAAATTTTCCTACCTTAAATTAAATTTTCTGATTTTATAATAGTTAATCTAATGTTTAATATTTATTGTTGATAAAAATAAAACTATAAACTCTCATCTTATTTCGCTTTTTTATCAAGTATCTTCATTTTTCAAGTATTAAGGAACATACAATAAAAATCTTCTTCTCATTGAAGTAAGAATGCAACATAAAAAAATAATAAAGAAAATTTTAGCTTTTGATTCTAAGCTTTCAGGCAATAAAATAGTCTTCTTCAAGATTAAGGTTTTTAAAGTTTTCTTTTTTTTACGAAATAAACGTAAGTATTTTTCCAGACAAAAAATGGGTGTATGGAATTTTTCTTCTGTAAAATTATGTAAACAGTTTTATAGTAGTTTAAAATAAATAGCGAGGGAATAAAATCATAGAAAGTTTAATCATGATGCGATAAACATTTCTTTCGATTTGCGAATTTACATTTTAAAGTGCCTTCAAGCGTTTCTTTGTGAATAAAAATTTTTTACGTCGTTAAGTTTATTTTTTTCCTTTTAATTGTAAAAGAAAAATAAAAAGCAAAAGAAATCATGCATATATTTTTATTTTTCAAGTTTTGATTTTATATCATTCTTCGAATCACAAAAATTATTTTCATTTGCAATTCTGCTGTAAGATTTGCTTAGTTATAAATAAAACCGCATAACTTGAAAATTCTTGCTTATTTGGAATTTCTAAATAACTTTATAAATGTATTATAAATTATAAACTTAACATACAAGAACTTTCTTACATACTGTAGTTAAGCACTTTATGTCATTAAAAATATAAAATTGCTTGTATAAAGCAACTATTTACTCTACAGAATAACATTAATAATAATTATTATTATTGTAAATAATAATATTATATAAATATACTAATAATTATAAGTAATAATTTTAAATAACAATAATTATTCTTATAAATAATACTAATACTAATAATAATAATGATGTATGATGATGAGTAAAATTTAAAAACAAATAATATCTCATGTATATATTTTTCGTTTCTGAAAGTTTAATACTATTTAATACTATTTTAAACAACCGAGTGATGTACACAATTAATATTTCAGTTAAATCTGCCATTTTTATAATCAATATTTATGGATTTATAATCAATATTATACACTGTATGGCTGTGCAATAATACTTTTTCGAATGTAATATTGAACCACCCAAAAAATTATGTAAAAGAACACTTTATTTCAGGTTAACGAAAAATAATGCTTTAATATACAATTTAAAGGGTGTAAAAAAATTAAAACTCTTTAAATGGAAAAGTTTACACCTATATCACGAGCTTTCACACCATACAATAAATATTTTCGCTACCGAAACTCCACATTTGATTTTGATATCATCTGTAGTTTGTTTACAATTAATAGCTAGTTCGTGTAAAATTTTGAAAGTTTTTTCTGCAGCTACAGATCTACGGAAATTAAAAGTTTCATCGTACAGATATCATTAACTTGGTAATAAGTATTATTATAATTTCATTTTTATTTCTCTGAATATGGTAACGTCATTTCTATGTATCTAAAATGCATAATTTTTATCCGCTTCTGCTATGTTATGCCTTGTTAGACTTCGTCCAATTATTCTCTCCGTCATACGATTATGTTTGATTTACAAACTAATTTCAATTAAAGAATTAGTTCATGATTGTATCCCAAATTAATGATTCTTACTTCATAACGTAAAAATAACCTTACTGACTCTTATGTGAATCTTAATTATATAACTGAACTATAATTATATAACTGGTTGCAAAAAATAGGAGCAGATACTTTACACCAAGAAGTGTAAAGAATGATTACGGTTGTTGCAAAACAGCACTTTAGAATGAAGTAGTTGCCATCAGTTTTAGTGTTAAGATACACGGAATTTTTTAACGATGAATTAAATATGTTATTTGTATGCATTAAATATCATATGTGTCTGTTATTGACAAGTACTCAAAAATTTCCTTCATCAGGAATTGAATAAGGATAATATTACTTTCTCTCCAAATTCATTCTTACAAATTTCCAAATTTGTTCTTCAGAATTTACTTCGTCTTATTTTCTTGCAAGTAGTTGTGTTTAAATTATTTTATTACAATTTATTTACTACGAAACGTAAATACTACATACTATCAATAAGGGTATATTTTTTTAATCCAATCTTAAGCCTTTGCTTACGGTGTACCATGTTGTACCATCACGTGGAATCTAAAAGGTTAATAATTTAATATTGATTTGAAATATGTTTCATTTTTCACAAAACTTTAAAATATTAAGCTGGTAAATACCATCTTCAAATAAAAACGTTTTTAAATCGTTTTTAAAAAATCATTCATAATTATATATCACATTCTTGCTTCTACAATCACATATAAAGTTAAAATAGCTTAGAGAAAAGTACGCTCTCTGCCCAATGAGTCAATCCAGGTTCGAATCAAAGGCTTGTCGATGGATATACTGTTCTATTAATGTTTATTCAGCTTTCTTGTCCGTGTAACACATCTGAGAAACAGTTTCAACAAAAAAGTTTGTCATGTAAGCAAATTTATCTTAAAACTTAATTCAGGTGCTTTATGTTTGTGTTCTGTACAGATCTAAAAGTTCAAAAGCATCGGAGTAGAACGTTAATAGTCGTAAGTCTGTAAAATAAATAGTAGTTACTGAAAAAGTAGTAATTATTAGTAATTTGTGATATAAAACACGAAATAAAATTAAGTTATATCACACATAGACCATCTAAGTAAAAGAAAGAGTTTATAATTATTTATATTTCATTCTGATGAAAAAACTTTAATTGAAAATCATTAGCTTCCTTCGATTATATCTTAAAGCATAAAATAACTGCTTATTATTCATCTTCAGCTACTCAATAAAAACTTTTAATGAAACTGAATTTAATATTAATTAAATGTGAATGAACATTATTTTAATAAGACTTTATTGAGGAAAGTTTTATCAAAAATTAAAAAAAAAGCATTGAATGGATAAATGCAAAATAATAAGCGAGCGTTCTAAACGAATAAAGGAAAAAGTATTTTATTTCTTCGTTATCCCTGTTTTTCTTTTAAGTTTATCACAAAATTTCAACATTGTTGTTGTAACTGTGTAAGCATAATTAATCCTTTTTATCTCAAAATACGGCTGCCTAAATCCGCACTTTTTTTACAATATTCTTTGAATTCTCCAAAACTATTAATTACATTTCTGTTTATTCGTTGCAAAAAAAACTAAATTTTGAATTTTGAATTCCAAACTTAGTGAAAAATAATTTTAAGTAACATATTATGTGCTCTTAGAAATAAAAATCGTTTTAAAGTTTATGCATAGTTTCCAACACTTAAAAAATCAATTAAATAATCAACATTTTACTTTTATCATTCGAATTTTTTTTTTGTTAAGTGGCTAAGTATTCATTATTTGTACTAAAATTATTAATAAGAAGAAAGCATCGATAGCAAAAGTTATACTATCTAACTGGGTGGCAATTAAAAAAGTTTCCAAACATACTATATCTATATATTATCTATTTATCTATAATATTAATATATTACGCTAAAATTTTAACTGGATCTCTTTATTGAATGATAGCTGAAGTTTCAAACGATTTAATTATTTCTAGTTATTCTATTTTCAAGTAGAGTTTATCGTCATTCAAAGTTTTGACAAGCTAGAGCACTCAAATTTTTACTTAGACCTTTGATAGTAGAGTTTATTGCTTTTTTATCAAAAAAAGGAATCTATCATCAGTTGGAATCTTATAACTTTCCAACAAGCTAGCGTGCACATATTTTAACAGGAGCTTTGTACATGAAGTAAGTTTAAATTGCTTCCTGATCACTACAGTCAGCATTTATTGCTATTTTATCACCAAAAAAGAATTTATCATCAAACAAAATTCAGACTATTAGAATTTTTTAAATATAATTAGAACTTTGTTTCTAATAATAGTTACCACTGCTTATTAAGCAATTCTTCAAAATGTATTTAACTGTTTCCAACATTAAAGATGATGCAATGTTTATTTTTATTGCGGCCCTAATAAAAGTTTTGTAAACTTAAAAATAACAGCCTTTTTAAACAGGAAATTCTCTTCTCAAAATATACCCTCAAATAAAAATGTATTAAAAAATTGATTTGCTGAGCGATAAATTATTAAAAATTTCATTTGTTCTCAAAACCTGATCCTTCAAATATTTAAATTCAAATTTTTTAATTTCGATGTTCAATTAATTTGAAGTATCTTAGTGAAAAAATATTTGATTCTTATTACTGAATATACATTACCATTTTTAATGCCAGATATAATTTTATTTGTTTTAACAACTATTCAAATAACATTTATTTATTTATACTTTTAAGTGGCTTTGCTGCAACATTGCATTTTCGTCAATAAACATTTTTAAAAAATTCAAAATGTATTAAAAAAAAAATAAAATAAATAAAATTTTATGTTTATATACAAAAAGGTAAATGGCTTTTTTTTTAAAGTGGACTAGCAAATGAAATTTAGTAAAAGAGAATTTTAAAGTTAATGCTCGAAATAGGAAACAAGATAATTGCTTTTATGTTTCACTATGGAAGATAGCATGTTCGTTAAAAACATTATTATATTAATTATAATTAATCATCTTTTCAGAATTCTTAGAAAGTTGTAGTAAATTAAAATTAAATAAGTAAATAAGTATGGTATTTATTAAAAGGATCGACATAGAAAATGAAAAAGTGGAAATAAATTAAGACATAATAAAATCAAGTGAAATACATATGACTCATTTAAATTAAATTAAATAATTAATTAGACCTTTCCTTTTCTGAATATGAAACTATTTATTTCATCTTAATTTTGTTTATATCAAATCATATTTAAAAATATAGTATAGCATTCTTTAGTTTTTAATATTTTTAACTCATATTTTTTTATTTAATAGAATCTCCATTTTATAAAAGAAAATAATTATTTAGTTTTATTAAATGCTATTAAAGTACTACCAGTAATGCAAAGCTGCTTAAGATCTTTAATTATTTGCAAGGTATAGGGGCTTAAAAAACTTTGGAAATTTCTTTTATATATATATATTAATTAAATTCTCTTTTCTTGCAAACATATTTCTCCAAAATAGAATACATGAACTAAATTCTTTTAACTTATAAATTCAAAATAAGCTCTCTTAACTGTTTTAACTAAATACATTTAGTTAAGTATTAAGGAATTATTTATAAGATAAAAATTTATTGTCATTTAATTATGTATCACGTCAATAATATACTATACTGCAAAAATAAACTGTAAATTCTGCAAGGAGAAATTACCGAAAAACTGTTTAAACAGATTTTTCTGTTTTTCTGTCATTACCTGTGAGCTGCGGAAAATGCCTGTTTTTTTCAGACTATCTCCTTATCTTTAACGGTTTGAAGTTGTTTTTCATCAAACAGTTTTCTCTGTTTTTCACCCTTATCTAAAATGGATTAAAACTGCCAATTTAAATTATAGTTTTTGTCATTAAGTTTTGCTTACTGTAAAATTACTTTATCTTTTTTTCAAATCATTTTACGATTATTTTAGATTGCGACTACTTTTCAGTAATAATTTTATAGTTTTGAACATAGTTCAAATAAAATTGCAATCCAATTTGACTGTCCAGTCGACACACCATCTCATTCTTATTTGTGATTAGATATTATTTTTCGGTTTTAACAATCGTTTTTATGAAGGTGGGTCACTTTGGTTTCAATGTTTTTACACTTAAACATAACTTTAATAAGTAAGACTTTCAAGTTAAGGACAGTTTAAGACATTTTTTCATAACCATTCATAAGAATTGGACATGGGACAGAGCGCTTGTCTCCTAATCAGGGGACCTGGTTTCGAATACCGGCTTGTGCTGGTCATGCAAATACTGCTCTCGGATCACTCCACCCACAATACTGACGAAGTTAATTTTTTTCATTTTGCAAAAATAACGGAGTTTTTTTGTTAAAACAATTACTGATCCTCTTAAAAAACAGACTTCAGTTTTCTAAAAACAGTTTTTTTGTTAAATAAGAGGTTTCACACCAGCTGAATTTTTTCTGTAAATTTAGCCGATTTTTTTTTTTTTACATTGTATATAGTATATAGCATTGTATATAGTATACTGTATATATTATATACCACAAAGAACATTGTTAAAAGTTATAAAAACCTTATTAAAAAAAGCTGTAAAAAGTTCTTTTTTTGTATAAAAAATCTTTTTTTTTTTTTTGTCAAAGATTATTCTCTTATTTTCTTAAAAAAGCATTTTTTGACAAAGATATTGTGAATAATGTGTTCATAATGTTTTAAAGATATTTTTAAAGCTTGGAAGCCCCGACCGGGGAAATATTAAACAGTGAGAAAGAAATATTGAAAAAAATAATTGCTCTTAATAATTTCATTCTACCAAAGCATATTTGTAAATAAAAGGTAATGTTTCTAAATAGTGAAATTGGCCAACTTAAATCCTAAATTCGAAGTAAAAGGAAACTAAATGAAACATTTGTCACCATTTTGATAAATTTTCTTGATTATTGCGGCTATTCTAAAAGATAGAGCTATATTTTCGATATGGCAAAGTCCTAAAATTACAAAATTATATGTAGATGAATATTTAAAATGAAATCTCGCATTAGTTTTTTGAACAAAACAATATCTCACGTAAGACTGAAAATGATAAATAATAAGCATGCGTGAAAAACGCTTTACCGCAAGAAAAAATTTTATTTAAAAAAAACATGATATTTTTCTCAATGTCTCGTAACATATCCTCATATCTTGAGCTATAGCATAAGTCATATATGCATAAGTTAAAACTGTTCTTACAAGAAGTTTATATAGCAGAGAAAAAATGTATATAAATAACATAAATTCTACGAAACCATAAGAAAAATATAAAAAGAAAAAATACTATAATATTGGAAAAGTACAAGAAATTGATTCTCATATTTCTATTACTTTTCCAATTTGTCACCATGTAGCCATCTCTGCTTTATTTTCCTATTGAGATTTTATAATAATAGTTCTTCCGCAAACACGGGTTAGTTTTCCTTAAAATATACTCCAATAAAACAAGATTTTTCAAATTCATAAAATTAGTAAACCGGAAGAACATGTAGATCATGTGCCCAAAACAGGTGCAATGCAAAGTTTTAAATTTGAAAGACAACGATGAATTAATCCACTCAAAATGTATAACAATATAACTTATTTTTAGCACAGGTTAATTGCAAAAGGTTCAAATTTGTAAGATTACGAAGTTGAATAATGATAAACTATAAATGCTACGTGGAACATCTTTTCAACACAGGCTAAATGCGAAAGGTTTAAACTCGCAAGATTACGGAGCTAGACACTAATAAACGAAAAATGTCAAATGGATCATCTTTTCAACACATGTTAAATGCAAAATGTTCAAATTTGTAAAATTACGAAGTTGGACAATGATAAACTCAAAATACTACGTGAATCATCTTTTCAACACAGGTTAAATGCAAAAATTTCAAATTTGTCAGACTACAAAGCCAGACTACAGACAACGCAACAAACTAAGTGGATCATCTTTTCTACCCATGCTAAATGCCAAAGGCTCAAATTTGCAAGATTAGAAAGTTAGGCAACGGAAAACTCATAATACCACGTTGTTTACTACGAGGTTGGACATTCAATAAATTCAAAATTCCATTCAGATTATCTATTCATCATTAGTAATCAATAAAAATTTGAAATTACATACCCGATGGAACTGGTTAAATTAGCTTCTAGAATTAATTTTGAGTAGTTTTTTCTCTTAATTATAGTTAATATTTCTAAATTAATAAAATACTTTTATAGTTACAAATATTTTTAACTCAAGCTTCGATAAGTAATCTCATTTATCTGGATAAATCTCACATGAGATATTTTGACCAGCTGATAAACAGATAACTGAAAATTATTGTTTCATCAATTATAGTCTATCTTTATTTACATTGAGAAAAAAAAAATATTGTCAAAACTACCAGAAAAAGACAAAATGTATCGTGTTTCTGGCTCTATGGGAACACCCAAATATTTGGTAATTTTTACCGAAGAACTTTGTTAATAATTTTTATAAAATTAATAATAAAATATGGTTTTACTGTATGTGATAAAATTTGATGAATGTGGTAAGATTTAAAATTTTATTATGATACCTTAGAGCAGTTATCGCGAACTCCCGGACCTCGGACTTGTGCTCTTCCGTGGCTCAAATAATACCGAGCCATCCAAGAAACATGAAATTATTTTCATTTTATTTACTATAGTGTATCTCTCTCGGGTCATGGTGTGGTTTCCATAGATCAGATCTAAGCTGGGAGCCGAAAGACATCATCTAATGAAGTGCGAGCCCACGCATGTATTTTATCCAGTGCTAGTCCACGTATTTTATTTTGAAAGCATGTTAAAATACTTTTAAATTTAAGTTATTAAATCTAAACAGCCTGGAATATAAACAATTTGAGCTAGATTTTCTTTTCTAATTTAGCTACTGAAACTGAAAGCAGTGTATGGGCGCAAGAGTTATTTTAATTACTAGTTCAGATAAAAACTAACAATTGTCTGAAACTTTTCTTTAACTATGAAAAATTAAAATACTAAGTATAAGAAATAGCAGTAAACTTTTAATCATGCATGAATAAATTTAAAAGACTTAAACCCAAAAGTTAAATTTTTTTCTATTTGTAAAACGAAAAATATCCGTATCACAAACAAAACTTTTTTAAAATGCTTATTTTTCTGAAACGTCCATGTAAGTAATTTTTTACACTACTTTATTATGCTCTTAAGTTAAGAAAAGTGTTAATTAAACAACTTGCATAGCTGTAAAAGTGCCAAATAATTTACATATTATTTAAATGTAATTATGTCATTTTTTCAGAAATTTAAAAAAAAAATTAGAGTAACAATGAGTAATGACAATCTTTTAAGATTTTGTTTTTTTACACTACCTTTCAAACTTGTTTATAAAACTATTTAAAGCACCTTTTTATTTGATTGTTTATTTTTGTTACTTGTTTTAAAGAAGTACTGAGTCTTACTTTTTTTTTACATTTTCTATGTTTCTTTTTTTTTATCTTTTTGATGTGTTGAATAATTTAAAATAATGCAAAAAAAAAAATGTTTTCTTATTTTAATTTGGAAATTAAATAACATGTTGCTGTTTAATTAAAAACTGTAAGTAAAAATGAATTTTTTTAACGCTAAATACTTATGACATGTTAAAATAATGTTTTCTTCTTAGAATTATTTTGTTATACCAGTTAAAATAAACCGTAGATAGAGCAATAGAAAGAATATATTAAATCAATTTAAAACTGCGAAACTACAAATGATAAAAAAGGGAGGTTAAAATTAGCTAAGAAAGTTACCAAAAAATTATTTAAGCCATACTTTCTGAATCAGAAGATGAGATGACCACCGAGCTTAGAATTCTTTCTCCATACTCTGTTAGAAATTTCTTTGAAAAAATGGTTAAATATCAATTTATTTAATTGTTATTTTACCCTATTCAATCAAATGAATCAAATGAACGTAAATAAAATGGTATTTAAAATGTAAACTGTGAAAAAATCTTTATCAACTGCTTTAACACAAAACGGTTACACAACCAGAGTTTTATCTCGTCAACTAAATCCTCCTAAGAAAACCACTTAGTTCCATGCAGCTGGATACATATGTTAGCCGAGAAGGGTAATCTATCAATCCCATGTCCGACAGAACAAAGGTTCGAGTCCTAATATTGACACCATAATATTCCCTTCATTCCAGTATCCCGTACTCCACAATTTGTCACCCTGGACTATTAGAATACGATACTCTCATTTGTGCAGTACATAAATGGCAGCGTCATAACGATGCTTAACACAAAGTCTTAAAATTCAAACTTCAAAAAGTTGTAAATGGTTAATAAACCATATACCGTAAACCGGGGCGAGTCTACCCATTTTTTCAGTTTGTCAACTTTCAAGTGGTCAAACTTTTGTAAATATTAAAGAAAAAAATGGCTTTTAATAGGTGTTTCGGAATCGCTATTTATCCCTCTTTAAAGCTGTGAAATCGAGTTTAGAAAATATTAACAGTTACGCTGTTACTGTATATTTTTATAGAACTGCAGACAAATCTCTCGTATGGGGCGAGTCTACCCATTCTACTAAAGTGAATGTTAACATTGTAAATAATCAAATTTTACTATTAAATTGTTATTTTAGTTACTATATAGGATATTTATGAAGTAAAATTCGTAACTTTATTATATATTCCATTTTTTTATTCATAAAATAACACATAATAAATATTCATAAAATATTCATAATATTCATAAATATTCATAAAATATTCATAATATTCATAAATATTCATAATATTCATAAATATTCATAAAATAAATGGAGTTTTTCTCGTTATTTTCAATTCGGCTGCGGCATCTTGAATTGTTATTTGTTTGGCTTTTATCCTTTGGATAGCTTTTTCCATCTCAGGTGGCATTTTTTTGTAACATTTAAATCCATTTGTTTTGCGAATATAATTTCGAACCATCTGTAATAATAAATAATAATTTATTTAACTTGCATTAAATAAGAAAAGTTAATTTTGTAATATAAAAATTGAAAAAATAGGTAAAATAAACATATTTTATATTTACATTTATATTTAACCTATAAATTTTCTTATTAATGATAAATTTATCAATGCAGAATTAAAATAATATACTCAAATTCATTTAAAATGACTTAATTTTAATATAAAAAAGTTCTAAATTATATTATTATGCTTTATTAAAACTAAATACGAATGGGTAAACTCGCCCCGCGAATTCTGGTTTTTTGTTTACAACAGCAAAACTTACATTCTTTTTTTTTTTTTTTTCATATAAAATTAATGTAATCTTAGTCTTAGATAAGTTTATCACTTAACCAAAGTGAAAATAGTAATAATAATAATATACTTACGGAGCACCAACTAAAAGTTTGCTGATTTTCAATACAAATCTCTCAAAAGACGTTTGAACAGGTCGGTTAAAAAGACACCAAATAAATAAAAACGG
The DNA here is from genome assembly GCA_949128135.1 of Parasteatoda lunata. Classification (NCBI taxonomy): domain Eukaryota; kingdom Metazoa; phylum Arthropoda; class Arachnida; order Araneae; family Theridiidae; genus Parasteatoda; species Parasteatoda lunata. The sequence goes on from OX421975.1 coordinate 78,817,439, forward strand.
ATCCAACTACTACAGCGCCATCTTCCTTAGAGTCTGAACTAAGTCCTCCGTCGGTAAAAAAAATTTTATTTGCAATTTAAAATAGTGAAAATTAAATAAAACTAAAATGGGTAGACTCGCCCCTGGATGGGTAGACTCGCCCTGGTTTACGGTAGCTTTATATGTATGGTTTTTAACCATAGTAGTTGGAAGCGGTTTCACAAATGTTCTTCACCTTAAACTTGACAGTTATTTGGATGGATAGGCTGCTGCCGGTTACTTTACCGTAATTTTAGAATGAAAATTCAAACAGTTTATTTATTTATTATTATTATTTTTTTTTTTTTTTTTTTTTTTGTCAGGAACAAATATCGGACTATATATCAGCCTTAAAAAAATAATTAGGAAAGAAAGAATATAATGCACTCAATAAAAAAACAACAAAACACTTTATTCAGTGAAAAAATATTTGCCTTCAGAACAAAAACATTAAATTTTTGCATAGTTTTTTTTCGGTCACGAAAATTCTTCGTGCAAATTTATAAACAAATTAAACTGCTTCTTGTGAATCAGCATCTGTGGCAATAAACTAATAAAGATAGGGGATATTTAAACTAGTCATTTCTCATCTATGGCAATTTTTTATATTTTTAATATTTTAAGAAATTATTTATTTCTATGTTTTTGGAATTAGAAAAAAAAGTTTCCGGTATATAAAGGTTCTGGTTTTTTTTTTTTTTTTTTGAAAATATCCATCAACTATAAGAAAAATATTGATTATACACAAAGAAAAAAAATCTGGTCAAATTACCGTACTTTTAGAGCAAATAATATAGAGTAATAAAACCATTCATTTTATAATATTTTCATTCGTATGGAAACGGTTTACCAAATTCAGAATTTTAAGATTATACTTCTTATAACCGCACTTTTTGGTAAAAATGCAAAACTGAAAAGTAAGTTTAACCAAAGAAATGGTATTTATGACATACTCTAATACATCATATTGAAATTACCAAATTTTACTACAATTATTATCACAGCATGGCATATTACACTCAAGAGCCAAAACATTATGACCACCCCTCCATTTTGCAATGAACTTTCCTGAATGACGTGGAAGGCACGTGATCAGGTGGAAGTGGTATTTAACTGTTTGCTGGAGACTTTGAAGAATCATTCTTTCACTTACTTCTATGTGTGATGGGAAAGGCTGCGGATCTAAGCGACATTGATAGAGGGCAGATTGTAATGGCTCGAAGGCTCGGAACAAGTATTTCCGAAACTGCACGACTCGTGGGTTGTTCGCGATCTACAGTTGTTAGTACTTATTCAAAGTGGATGAATGACGGTGAAACCAGCAGTAGATGACATGGTGTTGGACGTCCACACGCTATCAAAGAAAAAGGTCGTCGGAGATTGTCTCGCTTGGTGAAGCAAAACCGGAGCCAGACAGTGGCTCAGCTGACAGCCTAATACAATGCAGGGTCAAGTATAATAGTATCAGAGCACACTGTTCAGCGGACACTGTTGGATATGGGTCTACGCAGCAAACGTCCCACTCGTGTGCTTTTGTTGACCAAGCGTCATCGCGAACTACGCCTGCGCTGGGCCCGGGAACATCGCGACTGGTCCATGGGTCAGTGGGAGAGAGTTGCCTGATGGTCAGATGAATCACGGTTTGTCATTCATCACGCCGATGGCCGTGTCAGGAGTCTTCCAGGCGAACAGTTGCTCTCTCAATGTACAGTAGGCCATACACAGGCCGGTGGTGGCGGTATTATGCTTTGGGAGACGTTCTCTTGGACGTCTCTGGGACCCGTGGTTGTGGTAAAGCAGACCATGAATGCTACAGGGTATCTGAACATCATTGCGGACCAGTTGCACCCTTACATGTCCTCTGTTTTTCCAGCTGGAAATGGAATTTTTCAACAGGACAACGCCCCGTGTCACAATGTTAGAATTGTGTTGGAGTGGTTCCAGGAACATGATGCTGAATTCCAGTTAATGTCCTGGCTGCCTAACTCACCGGATCTCAATTCGATAGAACACATTTGGAATGTCATGAAGCGGCAGCTCAGAGTTCAAAGACCACTAAGTCGCAGCATCTCGAATTTGCGTGACCGTTGCTTAAACATCTCGTGTAATCTGTCTCCGGCCATCTACCAAGGACTTCTGCCATCCATGACAAGACGGGTTGCAGCTGTGTTGCGGGCTAAAGGTGGGCCAACTCATTATTAAGAGGTGGTCATAATGTTTTGGCTCTTGAGTGTATACAGTTAATTGTACCAAAAGTCATTACCAGAGAGCTTCGGAAAAAAATACCGTGCTCTTTGGGTTCCCGTGGAACCAAACAAAATGGTAATTTTGTTTGGAAATTGTAGTTTGGCCACATTTTTCTCACTGGGATATATTTAACTGATAAATAATTTTTCTTTTTTTTAAACTAAACTGGCATCGAAGTTATTATTTCGTTTTTTTTCTTATTTATTTCTTTTTCTTATAGTTTAAAATTAGATACTCACTTAATATTCAACATACTATCATAATATAGAATTTTTTTATCATCTTTATCAACTTTCAAGCTATCTGAACTAATATATTTATATTAAATAGAATATTTTGAAAATTTTAATGCAATTATGAATAATGAAGCACTTTTTATTCACCTGTAATCTTCGGTTTAAAAAACAACTCGAATTATAATAGAGTTCTCCTCTATTATAATTAGAATTTTCTTATAAAAATGAAAGAAAATCTCTCAATGAAGCATTAGATGAAAAACTATTGTTAATAAAATTATTAATGTGTTAAATAAATATTTTTGTAGGAGTATAAAATCTAAAGCATACGAAAATACCATAATTTATGCATTGAATTTAATAATATATACACAATATACACTGAGTGGCCAAATTATTATGACCACCTCAGAGTTTTATGCAAATGAGTTATTGCGTCACAGCACTGCCGCTAGAGGGCATGAAAACGATAACACGGGAATGCTGGACAAGTGAGTCATCAGTTACACTGTGTTGCTTGCTCAGATATGAGAAAGAAAAGTGATTTAACTGAATTTCAACGTGGAATGATTGTGGGTGCGAGATGCGTTGGAACGATCATCAGCAAAACTGCTACACTTGTGAAGTGTTCTAGATTCTAGAGCAGCAGTTGTTAATGTGTACAAAGAATGGACAATCAAGCAAAAAACCGGGTCTCAACGTCAGACTTGTGGTCGTCACAGGGTACTGAATGCTCCATCAGAGAGAAGGCTGGCCACGGTTGTGCAGCTCAACAGGAGAGCAACAGTGCGACAAATTGCAAGTGATCTTAATCAAAGAACAACTGTGAACGTCTCTGAACGGACTGTTCGACGCACATTGCGCCGTATAGGGTATGATGAAAGCAGACGACTGAAGGGGTGGTCATAATAATTTGGCGACTCAGTGTATAACATACAGTGTATATACATAAATTTAACTAAAAAAACTAAAAATAAAATTTTGATTTTGTTGGCATTTCAGTAATAAATAATACTTACAGAATAAGTAAACACTTTTGACTTTTTCTCATAATTTTTACTGATATCGAAGATACTTTGTATGAAAAAAATAAGATGGCTAAAATTATTTCTAATGTTGTTCATAGAATAGCAAAACAGCTTATACTTTCTGTTAAATGTATTTTAGCTTGAACCAATATAAAATATTACGCATCGTTCACAATTACAAAATAAATAAAAACGTTACAAAAAATTTAAGTAAAACATAGCACCATATACTAAAATGGTCTACACATATATATATTGAAACTCATCAAAGCAAGAATAGACTTTAAATGTTCCAAAAAAAAAAGTAAACGCTTTTAGAATGGCGCAAAAGATTTAAGTTGAGAGCAGTCTTTATGAGAAGGCGTCGCCAAACTATTGTAAAAACCATATAGTAGAATTCCAGAATAGAAAATATATTTTCGAGGAGCATGTTCGGAATTCAGTAGTAGTTTTCCCTTACGCTTATATGATTTTCGTCCTATGTACTATTCCGAGAAACGTTAGATATTTCTTTTATAGATGATGCAGTACAGTACGAAACTATTAAAGTGACATATATTTTGCATATTGGGCAGAATAAACCGAAATTTTACAGTCGATGTGCTATATGATATGTAATATATATTCAAGTAGAGATTTTTGATGCATGATACTTTTTTTAGCATCTTTACAGTATAGTTGCCATCATATAATGATGGTATGAAAGGATTTAATTATTTCAATTTATTAAAAATGTTTTTTGCGAAAAACCAAAAGGGCAAAAAAGCAGAAAACAAAAGATTTGTCACTTTTTTGCTCAAGATTTATTACAAAAATGAGTAAAATTGTCTTCTTTAATAGAGAGAGAGAGATCCATTATTTGGCTATTTCGCTAAATGACTGACCCAAATTTATGAAATTCGGTTAAGAGGATTTTAAAGTGTAGAAAATGCAAAACTAAATAGACAGTACATATTTATATTTTTATTTTTCAACCGTCGCACAACATCTGACCCAATTTCGAGTTTACGACTGACAATGTTTAACTCCTTAGCCATGTAATTTTGAACCCAATCCAGAAGAAACGGGAACTCCTCGATCAAGTACTGGTAGAAATTTGCCTATATTGAGGATTGTTTGAGGGAACTAACCCGCATTTTGCTTTACACGGAGAGGAAAACCACGAAAACCTCCCGCGGGAGTCAAGGTAACTCTAGCACATGTTCCGTTTACCACTGTAGATATTTTACGTCAGCAATGGGGTCCGTGTGAGTCAGTTGCAGAATTCGTATCAACCAGCCATTGCTGGGATTCGAACCCGAGTCCCCTCAGTGGGATGCGAGTGCTCTATCCTCTGGCATACTTATAGTAAACTTTGACCACTAACGGTAGAATATTTTTACAAATGATTACTAATCTGAAGAATGTTTATTTATTTTGAATTTAATTTCGGCTCAATTTCGGCTTTTTGTTTCTATGAGGACACCAAAAAACTCAGCACTTTTTAACAAAGCGCTTTGGAAAATTTAACATTAAAATATAATTTTCTAATCATGGGGAAAATTTGGTAATTTTGTTGTTAATAGAGGCATTGATATCAAAAGGTTAAAATTTAAAATAGCGAAATGAGTAAAATGGTAGTAATGAGTAATATTTTAATAATTATAAAGCGGTATTTTAGTGTCTGGTATAAAAACCATTTATTTGACAAAATTTACTTTTTAGTTTTTTTTTTTTTTTTACCAAATATGTGGTAACATAATGTATATTTTTGAAAATTAGACTTTTTGGCAAACCTCTACCATATGAACTGTATATATTTAAACCATTCATTTGGAATATGAAAAATTACCAAATGAATGGTCTAAATACGATATATCAACCAGAAATATGTTTTTTAAACAGAAATGTATTACCTTATAGTACGGTAATGTTACAACAATTTTTACAAAGTAAACGGTTATTTTTACTGAGAAATAAATAGAGATGAAGAAATGTAAATTTAAGAATTAAATCTTAATAAATTGCGAAATAAAAAAAGGCCTATAACGTCACTCAGTCACCGATATTCCTGACACTAAAATATTTATTTAAATACAACTTAAACAGGAACCGCATAAAATTAATACTACATGTTTCTTTCTTCCTGTTTGCTAAATAAATCCAATAATATGTTTATCTACACAAATCTGGAATTCGTTAATTGTATTACGGAAGTGTCTTATTGCTCATTTAAAAGACACGGTGCATTTCTCGTTAGACATTGTCTATGGACTTATAAATCAATAAATTGATTTAAAATTTCCCTGTGTCTTTTATTATCGCTCTTTGTAGCAAAATGGATTTTATTTATCTAGTTTTCACATTGTTTATCTATTAATTATTTCTCTGAATAATTCTATTATGAAAAATTTATTCAAATATTAATATTTAATATTTAATTTTTTAGTTTTAGAGAGATAAATGTTTTTTGCGCAGGGAGAAAAAAATTCTGATAAAATTACCATACGGTACAATAAAGATATTTCTGATTTAAAAATAAAATTCTGGTTATAGAAACTAATATATACATAGTATTTATACCATATCTTTGTTAATATTTCCGTTCATATAATAAAATTTTACTGGAAATTGCCTGTTGCCTTTTTTTAAATTTTAGTTTTTATTGCCATACATTTTGTAAAAAATACAAAACTGAAAAGTAAATTTAACCGAATAAAAACGAACCGAATACGGTGTCGATAATTTTTATCGGGGAAATAATAATTATTCTGTAATTTAAATAATTTGATAGAAATTACCCCTTGTCTTTTATTATCACTCTTTATAGCAAAATATATTTTATTTATTTATCAAGTTTTCACATTGTTTTATTATTAATTATTACTCTAAATAATTCTCTCATAAAAAATTTTATTTAACTTATAACATTTTGCAATTATTTCTTATTTTTAAAGAAATAAATGGTTTTTGAACAGGGGAAAAAAATATCTACAATTACAGTACTGTAATGACATATCCCATAAAAAAACGCAATTCTGGTAATAAACACTGTGCTATACAGTAATTTTTCCGATTGGTAAAGATTTCAAAAAATTCTGGTTTTCAAAACTTAGTTCTTATTACCACACATTTAAGAAAAAATATTAAAAAAACTTAAACGCAAATTTAAACGAATAAAAAATAACCCAGTGTCGATAATTTTTATTGTGATAATTTTATTGATTCGTTAGAAATTATCCAGTGTATTTTATAATCGTTCTTCATGGCAAAATATATTTGATTTATCTAGTTTTCCCGTTGTTTTATTGTTAATTATCTCTCTAAATAATTCTCTCGTGCGAAATATATATTTAACTAATAATATATTTTGCACGAGAGAATTGTAGTTATTAGTTATTCATAAAGAAATAAATGGTTATTACGTAGGGAGAAAAAATTCTTCCACAATTACCATACTATATGGTAATGACACTTCCCGTGAAGAAAAGCACAATTCTGGTAACAAATGCTAAACTATTCGGTAATTAAACTGTTTATTTAGTAATTTTATCGTTCATATGGCAACGGTTTACATAAAATTCTGGTTTCCAAAATTATAGTTCTTATTACACATTTAGTAAAAAATAAAAAAAAATGAAAAATAAATTTAAACAAATAAATTTCTCATACGCGGTGCTCCTATCATGGTACAACTACAGAATTTCGTCGCGTCTACCAAATTTTATCGCATGTTACAAAACCAGATTTTCTTGTTATTTTTTTTCAGAATTATTACCAAAGTAATTCGAAAAAAATTACCTAATTTTTTGGTGTTCTCATAGAACCAAACATGGCTTTTTTTAACTATCTTTTTTTTGTAGAATATTTCCTTTCCATCCAATTTATTTTAATTATCTTAATAGAAGTTCCTCTTTTATTTTATTTGTGATTATATGAATAATTTATTCAAATATAATAGAATACCATTTAAATAGTACAAATCAGGTTTTTCTATTTTAGTCGTACTTAGTGATAATAAGCCATTTACTTAATTAGAAAAGGAGTAGGGGCAATGAAGTTTAAGAAGACCATTAAGACTGCAATAAGGTTGTTAAATTTTTTAATTACGTAACAGAGGTGCTTAGATTTATCTTTAATTTTTTCATGATGCTCACTATTTAAATGTTAAAATACATAAACTTACACATTTATATTCTCTTCTGAGTTCCATTGAACTTTCTATGAAACAATTATGTTCTCTATGGTATCTTTTAGAAATTTGTTGTATCATTTATAACTAGTAAGACACACGACAGTCATTTAGCTGTACAGTTTTATTTATACAAAATCGTTTATGTATTTGGTTTAACAGATTTAAAAAGGGGTCATAATTTGATTTAATTATGTACATAAAGTAGTAATTTTCCTTGATAGTTGGACTTAGTGTTAAAATTTATGTATATATAATCTAATAAATATTTAAAAAAATCTTTCGTTATATGATAAGTAATGGAAAATGGAAAGCGATTATTGCCTAAAAATATCAGTTTTATACAACAATTAACTGGATTAAAAATTCCATAATTGCATTAATATCACAGGGAAAAAAAGTCTGGAAAAAATACTATACTAGCAATGGACATTTCTCGCAATGGAAAAAAACAACAACTCTTGTAATAAAACCAGAATATACTATTTTTTAACCATTCATCTAGTTTTTCAGCTCATATAGTAACACTTTATTAGAAATTTTGGTTCTTAGTACTGCACATTTAGTAAAGAAATACAAAATTCAAAAGTAAATTTTACCAAATAAATTGTTTTTATGACATATTCTAAGATATCATGAAATCAAATATCAAAATCAGAGATGTCAAAATTAGATAAAGATATCAAAATTATAATCTTACCTCATTCACCAAATTTTAACACAGATTATAAAAGATTGTTTTCTTATATATATATATATATATATATATATATATATATATATATATATATATATATATATATATATATATATATATAAATTTACCAAAGCGATTTTGTAAAAATTACCGTGTTTTTTGGTGTTTCCATAGATCCTGAAACCCGGTAAATTTGATCATATTCTGGTAGTTTTGACCATACTTTCTTTTCTCTGCGTAATTATTTCATCATGATTAGACAGATTTAAAAAGGGTTCACTTTTTGTCGCCTTTACTTAAATATCAAGAAATACTACTGGGTTAAAATATGCAATTTTGATGAAAATTTAAATTTTTTTATAGCCTATATTTGAACTTTTGCTTATGCTTCAAATAAACATACATACTTTAACGGAGAATGACTGATTTTGAGAAAATCTGTTCACACTAACACTCATTACAAAAAAAGGTTGTTATAAAATTCTTCGAAATTTCGTACGTGAATTTTGTAGCTATGTTTTGAAGTAAAATGGAAGGTCTAAGTGTGAATTTATTCTTTTTATCATACTTTAAATAAGTTAATATCTAGTCCCAAATAGAGTAAGATGGAGAACTATGATATAAGCCTTTGCTACAATTCGATGTGAAGAGGTATACGGGTGGTATGGTTAGGTAAGAGAAGAAGAATTAACATTTTTTTTAAAATCAATATTAAGCAATAGGATTAGTTCTATTTCATTGTACTGTTGAATTTTTTTAAAGATAGTTCGAAACACAGGTAATCATATTATTTACAGAGGAAAAAATATTTTTTATGTCATGCATTAGAATTTGTTGTAGAGCTATTTACTTGACAAAAAATATTTGTAGTTTTGTACTCAAATCTACCCTTATTCTATACATTTTTAAAGATTATTTCGGATTTTAAATTTTAAAGAGCCTTCTTCATCATCATCATCATCATCAATGGCTTGATAGCCCAGTGTAGGTCTTCTCAAGAAGTTTTTTCCAGGACAACCTTTGTCCTGCTAGCGTTTTCCAGCTTTTAGTTTTCAAGACCAAAAGGTCTTTTTCTAAGCCATCTATCCATCTCAAATTCGGCCTACCACTTTTTCGTGAGCCAACTAGTCTGGCATTGAAAACTGTTTTGGGGATACTGTCTTTATCCATTCTGATAACGTGGCCTTCCCATTTAATTCTTTGTCTTTTAATGATGATAATAATGTCAGGTTTATTATATTAGTGATAAAGCTCTAAATTTGTTCTTCTAAGCCACACTAAGCCATCTTCTAAGCCATTTCTTTTTCATTCCTCCAAAAATACTTCTTGAGACCTTTCTCTCAAAGGTACCAAACATAACCTCATCAGATATGGTCCAGATTTCATAAGCATATATTAAAATTGATCTCAAAAGAGACTAAAATAGATTAAAGATACCTTCTTCTGAATACCGACCTATTAAAAGATATCTTCTTACCAAAAATAAAATTACAATTTCATTTAAGGAAGTTCATAAAAAAATCGGAGCGAAACCAGTTAAACACCTTAAAGCATAGCAAGTAAAGATATACATATTTATTTATTTTTCATTTTACCAGGTATACTATAAATCTATCCCAGGTATAGAGCAACCGCTGCTCTTCGAATGAAAACCTTGCAGGATTGTCATTATGCTCACCTTTATTGGCTGTCAACATCCCAGCTCATGCCCTGAGCTATGGTAACCAGGTGAGTACTTCTCTCTCCACTCTCCTCTACGAAAATTATCGATCTAATCCCGATATTGGGAGGCTAGAAACCTTTAAATTATTTCAAATACTTGACTTTTCTTTTCTGTTTTTTATTAATTGTTCACTTTCATTTTCTTGCACTTGTTAATTAATTTCTATTTGTGTATCTTCTCGCCTGCTGTATTAAAAAGTCATGAAAACTCAACATTGAGGGTGGTAATCACAGGAAAAAGTAAAAATTTTTTTCCCTGTGCAAATCAATAATAACTTCCAATAAAAATTATATTTAAAGTTAATTTAACCTGAAAAAAAGATAAAAAGTTCCAATAAGATTTTTCACATTTAATAAAATAATTTTTTACGTTGCTATATTTATCTAGATTTAAAAGCAGTTATTGATTTTGTCAACTCTATTAAAGATATACGACTTAATTTGATCTTTTTTTAAAAAAAAACATTTTTTATAGCAAATTAAATTCAATCCTTTCCGCGAAATTCACTTAAAGCAATCCATCGCTTTCATTATATTTTTTTTTTTTCTCTACAAATACTTTAATTTGATTTTTCTATTTTTCAAACTTTCAATTTTTTTCAGATTTAATGGTTGAGTGCATTTAAAGGGATTGAAAGAAACTGAAATAAGAATAAAAGATTAAAAATATTATTAACAGGTTGCAACTTCTCCAAAGTATATCAAATTATTGATAAAATACATAATTCTGAGATGTTCTTATAAATCTTTATAGATCGATTGGATTTGTTGAAACCATGCCTGATAAATGCTTCAATATGCTTACTTTGGATTGAATGTTAAAAAATCAGTATTTCATTTTTTTCCCTTCAAAACACATAGATGGTTAAATTCTTCAGTATCATACTATAAACATATTGAAGAAGATTTGTAGCAACGCATTGCCACAATGATATTCTTTTTTTTTTATGTTACGATCTTTATAAACTACGTTTTACAAAAATTTATCCAAAGTATTAATATTTGAAAAGCCGACCGGACTGTGTAGTGGTCAGGGTGCTAACCTCACATCATAAAGATCCTGGGTTGGAATCCAGACGCGACATGGATGTTCTTAATTCTCTGCACTATTCTCTTTATGGGAGCAACGTTGGCCCACCTAATATGGTACCCATGAAAAAGTGGCTAACAAATCTGCCATACTGATATTTTAATGACGAGTGTCAATTGGGTGCGCACTTGAAAATAATATTCAGAAAAGAACACTTGAATACGTGCTTCTGCTCGCAAGTGATTTGAGTAAAAGAAATCAAAGAAAGATTTTCAATTTTATGAACGCATAGTAGAGGTTTATATACGTTAATATAAAGCAGAGAAAAAAAAACACTCATAAAAAACTTAGGCTTAACTATCGGATTTTCAAGTACTGGGAATCAGTCTTAATTGTCTGAAAAGGGTGGCCTTAAAATATGCTAATTAGTGTAAATAACAATTTTAGTTACGAAAAGAGATACAAAAACGTACTTCTAAATAAACATACCTTTTTTATCTTTCTTTTTTTTTTTTTTTTTGACATATTGGGATTTCGGATCTTTAAAATTTAGGGGGGTAGCCGCAATCTGGGAAATATGGTCCCAATAGTATGGTCAAAAGAGCGTCTCAAAGTATGAATCCATTCATGCTAATATGTTAAGAATAGTTTGTGCAATTTACTCGTACTTTCTTTTTTTTTCTTTTTCGTACTTCCTTTTCAATTAAATATAATTTTTTAAATAAAATAAAGCACATTAAAACTCTTAATTAATTACTAATTGCAGCGTATTAAATAATTTAAAAATTTTCGTTCAATCGAAGTTGGCATGCTTTAAAATACAATAAAAAAATTAATAAAGTAGTCAAAGGAAAAAAATACGTAGAACCTCTAAAAAAGTAAAAATTCTTAATCATAAAATAAAACTTCTGAGCAAGGAGAATAATTTACTAGATTGTAAATTACTAGCAGTTTAATTTGGCACTTCTCTAAACAATAATTTAATTTCATTTACGTCAATATTTAAATAATAATGTATAAAATACAAAAAGATTTAATACACTTATTTCCTATTAAAAAATTGTACATTCAAAAGAAATTAATTAAATACGTCAAAACTCAAAATGTTACTTAGTCATCAAATATAGCAAACTAAATTAACGTAAAAAAGCATTTAAGTTTTCCATTTTCCTTTAAATTTAATTACAGGTAACGATTTTTAAAAACGTTTTGGTGCAAAACTTTATTTAGTATAATGATTATCTTAAAATCATTGTTTCCATTCTTCTTCTTGAACCCGCCTAATTAAATGGAATTAAATCTTCCTTTTAAAAAAAGTACATTTATTGGGAAAGATAATTATCTTCTTAAATCGTATTTTGTAGCAAATTTTTAACTTAAATAATTATTTTGAATTCAATTATCGCATAATTAAAAATTTATGATGGGTTTTTGAGCATTCCGCGTTTTAATGACTCGGCCTACTTTAAAAGGAAAATAACTGCTTTTAAATTAGCCTTATTATGTGTATTAAAAAAGATACATGCAGTGTAATGCAATGTAGTATTTAACAGTTTTAATATAAGTTGTGCAAACTTACTACACGATGAAGTTAACAAAATGTTGCAATGTACACACTGAAAGTCTTTTACTGATGGTTAGGAATTCTACTTCCTTCAAGTTAGCCTATGGATAAATACACCTGAAGAGCCATGGCATTATGACCACCCTGCTAATAACATGTAGGACCACCTTTAGCCCTCAAAACTGCTAGCACCCGCCGTGGCATTGATTCCACAAGGTGCTGATAGGTAGTCTGAGGTATCTGGTACCAAGCGCTCACCAACTGGTCCTGAAATTCCCTCACATTGCGATGGGGTAGCGTTGCAGCACGAATTTGGTTTTCCAAGTAGGACCACAAATGCTCTATTGGATTAAGGTCAGGTGAATTTGGGGGCCAAGACATGACTTGAAAGTCACTGGAATGTTCCTCGAATCAATCCATGACGATTCGACCCTTATGACATGGTGCATTATCCTGTTTGTAAACCCCATCTTCCGCAGGAAAAACTGCTGCCATGCATGGGTGAACCTGTTCAAGTAGCTTACAGACCTCAGGGATTGTTCTATGAGGATTGTGGGTCCTAATGTGCCCCATGAAAACATTGTTCCTGGGCGAGAAACCATGATAACCTAGACGAGCCCATTGTTGTAGATGGAGGGTGGTCATAATGTAATGGCTCTTCGGTGTATATGAAAACAATTTCCTTATTTATTAAGTAATTATTTAATAATACGACACCTTCTGCTTGCTAACTCTCGTTAACTCGGGGAACTGCTTTCGCAAACAAAAATACATGAATCGGAAGGGTATTGTATTATGAGCCGTATCTGAGAACAGAAAGCTGCAATTATCAGTACTGTAGTCGAAAGAAAACATAAAAGCAGCATGGTTTAATATAGGTCTGGAAAACATTCTAAATCTTGCTCTGTATGATCCAGTTGCTTAAAAAATTGTTAATCAGAACAATAATTAAAATTTTAAATTTTAGTTTTTTGGAATAAATATTGCTATTTATCCCTAATTTTTCGTGTCAGTTGAAATTGGTAAAAAAATTAATATTTTTTATTTTCTGCTTAATTTCTATCAATTTATTACACATTCAGTAAAATTATTTCAAAAAATATACATTATTTTAGATTCTGTATAAAAATTTTATGTGTGCCAAAATTATTTTAATCTTCATCCCTATATTTTTTGATAATAAACAGAGTATAATAGAAGCGTTCATTATTCTGTCGGTGTCGTCCAATAATGACAAACATGCGTACGCAAGTTAAAAATTGTATCGTCACTGATTTAGCATGTGCCCTTTACTGAAACCCCCTTACTGATTTTGAAACTTTTGCTGCATGAAAAGTGTGAATATTCTTAATGTATATTATGTTAAATAATTTATGTCAAATAATTATATTTTAAATGATTATTGACTTACGTTAAACAGCTTTGTTTAGATTTACGTTCAATGAGTAAAATGAAGTAAAAAGTGCACCTTAATTTTAAATTTGATGATCAGGCTTTCATATATTAGAGCTTAATCGTAATGAATCGGAGAAACTTATCTTAAATTTGCTAATTAATTGGAGCATAGGATCTTTCTAATTTCAAACTCGGACACAAAAACACACTTTTTCCAGTTAGATAACTTTTTATTGAGAAATTTTATACTCTCCAAATACTTGGGAGGCAGCTGTATTCTGAAAAATATGATCACAATAATTTAGAACAGACAAAAGGTTTGGTCCTTTGTTATCAATATAACTTTCTTGCCTATTTATTTTACCATTTCAAATAAAGTCGTATTTTTATATTTTTGTTTTACAAGAACTAGCGGGCTCATTCTCTAAATTGTGTGTCTGTACATCTATTGTGATTACACCTAAAAACACGATATTCAACATGAAGCTAAATTCGTGTAATTGTAAATAATTTATGAAGTCCGATTTATTATTATTATTATTATTATATGTTTAATTCAGAGGCATTTAAAGAATATAATTTTCTCATTGGTTCAGAGGAAGCATTATTTTTTAAATAAAATATTAATGGTTCTGTTTTACCAAATATTTTAGAGATATCATCAGTATCTAGGTTGTAGCTTTAATTGTAAGAATAGTTTATTGAGTGTTTTATAATATTTAATAATTTCATTATGTCAGAATCTCTGAATGGTCAACGTGATAACACAGGCTGACTACGTTACCAAAACTATTATTTTTAAGATCATGTGATATCACATGTTAACTTTGTTTATAGATATGCTCTTAAAACGTGTTACTATAAAACTAATGAATTTCAAATCATTGGTTTTAATTGAAATAAGAAGAAAGATTTGGACTGAATATCAAAGTAAATGGATAAGTGGTACAAATTGGTTGAGGATAAACGCAAAAGAACGCCATTATTATTGATGCCAATGAACATTAATTATGGTAAAATAATAATTAATAATAATAATGATAAAAAAATAAAATAATAAACTTTATAATTAAAGGCAAAATTAATAGCGATATGATACTAAATAGTAAAAGACAACGTTAAAATAGACAATCTAATACTGACTCCAATAATGCTTAATTGATTTCGGTAATAAGCACTAATCGAAATAAAAAGATAAGCTATGTACTAAAAAGTGAAATTAATAACGAAATTAAGAGAACCGAATTTTTAAAATTCAAGTCTCAGGAAATATTCCACTGATTTCGCTAATTACCGATCTTGCCATGTGAAATTATATTTTTTGAAATCATTTAAAAAATTATACACTTTACAATTCAGTTTTTCCAACTATAAATAAATAAAATAGTAAAAAATAATAAATAATTACTGAAAGCTACATTTTGCATTTAATCATCTTTGGGTAAACAAAATTTATAATTGAGTGGAAAAACTGCAAAATTCCTTTAAAACATTCTCGTGATGTGACGAATATGCAATAATTAAAATTAACATTAAGGGGTCGAAACTTTGGACCACTCTTCTGACCTAACTATTGGAACCATATTTCCCAGATTTCGTTTGCCCCCTATATTTTGGGAGTCAAAAAGTTTTAACCTTTGAAAAAAAGTGTGTTAATACAAAAAAAGCATGTTATGACTCATTTTTATGTTCTGTGTACGTGTTATTAATTATCCTCTCCACTAATTAATTAGCTTATTTGGAATCACTACCTTGAACCATTAAGATTGAATCATAAAACGTGAAGATAAGATCATTAGATCAAAAATTATTCCAGGTGATCCGTTTATTTTTACTCACTGTACATGAGGTACACTGTACCAATTACGTCTGTAAATGTAGTTATATTTAAATGTAGGCATATTTTACCTACAGTATTATTATTAAAGTATTACTATTAGTATTAAAGTAGCTTATATTTTTAGAAAAATTCTTAATACTCAACGTATTATGATACTAACATTTTGTAAAGTCTTTGCCAACAATCATACAAGTTAGGAGTCATTGAAATATATTAATTAATTTTATATATATATATATATATATATATATATATATATATATATATATATATATATATATATATATATATATATATATATATATATATATATATATATATATATATATATATATATATATATATATATATATATATATATATATATATATATATATATATATATATATATATATATATATATATATATATATATATATATATATATATATATATATATATATATATATATATATATATATACTAAAGTTTAATAAATTTA
This sequence comes from Parasteatoda lunata, assembly GCA_949128135.1. NCBI lineage: Eukaryota > Metazoa > Arthropoda > Arachnida > Araneae > Theridiidae > Parasteatoda > Parasteatoda lunata. The sequence goes on from OX421975.1 coordinate 78,833,868, forward strand.
TTTTATAGTTTTTTTATTACTAAAAAATGTAACGTTTAATTTTCAGAATATTATTTAAATCTTAGATTATTTACAAATTGAGATTTTATTAAAACATAACAATTGCCTTCTTACACCAAAAAAAAAGTTTAAAACTGTTCAAACAATAGAAAAATTTGCGTCTTTATTTATGCAAGCTTCTCTGCAGTACTAGAAGATTACTTATACTTATATCCTTCGAAGTAGGGCCCAAAACTCATAAACGTAATTGCTATTATATAATCATTTCAGTAATAGTTTAGGCAATCTTCGTAAAAGGCAGTTAATCTACATGAAATCAGAATAATCTTACCGAGTACGAACGCAAGATGATAACTATTTTATACATTTAAAAGCGTTAGATAGTTTTATTTCATGAACAGCTACTTAATACTGTATATCTAAGTAGAAAGTCGAATATATATTAGCAGTAATAGCTTTGCATACATTATGACATGAAACTTAGCGCTAATTCTGATGCCTAATATTCTTGTATAAGCGTATTTTTCTTTACTTTTAATATAAAAATATAGCGTATAAGAATTTTCCTTAAAAGTTTAAAAAAAACAATTTTGCAAAGTCTTTGTTTGAAACATTTTTTTATGATTATTATTTATAAGTAATTACCGGCAACCTGGGTGCATCATTCATAAAATTAATTTTAACGTAAAATTTTATACTGCATATTTTGCAGTAATAATTACTTAACTACAGAATTTCAGTGATTTTTCAATAAATATTACCGTAAAAATTACAGATTTGTTCTGTGGTAAAAAGTATTGTTACCCTGGGTTTCGGTATTTGTTATCGTAATTTGATCCGGAATATTTTATACTGTACATTGATATTAACCAAGTGCTTAATTGATGATGAAATATTTCATCTGAGTTTTTCTTATTTTGCTCACTAAGAATAAAATTTAATTTTATAGCTTTTAAAGCGTATTTTTACGTGTCTTTGATTAACAAATAAAACAAACTATTAAAAATACTATTACAATGGGTTTAAGATGCATTGTGCATGCTTTCAGGAATCTCTGCAATAATTTAGAAACAAAAATTCTTCTCCTGCATTCATGTGAAACTTTGACTTCAAAGGCTCTCAAAGACTTAGGAATATTTCTAAAATGTAGAGTATTCGTTGGAATTCCAAAGAGAACACGATTTATTTTAGAAAGCATTTAAGAATAGTTAAAATTGCTTACAACTTACCTGAGATTTCTGTTTCTTAACGATTTATTCAAAGGTGTGTATTGTTATGGAAGTAATTATGCATAATTATTTCAAAGTTACTTGATTAAGGTTTTTAAATATCTCTGCAAGATATTTAAAAATCTACTAAGTTTTACTAAATATATTTATTAAGATTCTAAACTAAAAAGTATTTAACAATATATTTCTAAATAAAAGTTTTTAAAAAAAATATTTACGAAATATTCTTAGAATGTCTGTTTTGAAAGAATTTTCTAAGAAATCGAACAAAACTTCAAAGCCTGAGAAAAATACATGGAAAATACACTGTGAAAAATTCTAGATCAAATTTCGGTAAAAAGTACCGGTATCAACAATGTTTAGGTCAGATGTCAAATATTGAATTTTAAAGTAAAACATTTTTGCTGCAGATATTAGTGATATTGGATATTATTTGCTATGATATGATGAATAAATCATTTTTCTGAATTCTGCTCTTAACTAATTACTTTTTTACACTAAACTTATCTGGGGGGGAAATGTAAACAAACATGGGCATTCATGCTTAAAACTATTGATTTTAACAAAAATTAAAAAAAGGAAATCTAATAACTTAACTATATCATAAAAAAATTGCACAATAATATGCAAGCTTGATATTAATAATTGAAATCGTAATGTTCTAAATTTTAAACCATTTGAAAATATTATAGATCTGATCGAATATTTGATATGATAGGATATTTTTATATGATGTAATATTATTGGGTAGATTGTGGAAGCAAAAATATTTTACCGTATTCAATATGTCTGAATACTCTGATACTATAATTTCTGCATTAAAAACATTATCAGATATTAACATTTTGACATTCGTTTTTATATTATTTACTTATTTAAAAAAAAGAAAAGAAATTTAATTCTATAACTTTTCTATATTTTTAAGAAATTTCAAAACATTATACCGAACTTCTGTTGTTATTTGATTTATTTATATATTCATAATGAATAAACTACAGTTTAAAATTTTATCTTTCATTTTATTGCATATTCAAAGTATATTCTAATTACAATAAAACTAGCTAATATTTTAATTCATATTTTTTTTATGAAATTCCCTACATTCCAGTTAATTATAAATCAGCTAAAGTACGTTCTTAATTAATTTGATAAGTTTCCTTTTTATTAATACGTCAAATGTTATCATCAATTTGTGTATTCAAATTTTGGAACGCAAAGATGATATCTGTTTAGAATACTCTGATTGAAAGTTCAAGAACATAGCTTCATTGGGTAATAGAAATCAACATATGTATTTAAAAATTGTCATACACACTGTTAAAATTTTCCTTCTAAAATTACGGTAATATAACTGGCAGCTGTCTGTCCATCCGATTAACTGTAAAGTTTACGGAAAAGAAAATTATTTTCCTTTATGGTATTATAACCATTTACAAAAATATCGTTATAAAACCATGATTACGAAACTATACGGATTTTAAACCATTTACAACTAGCATTTTTTAAAAACGTAATAATTTTTTAACTAGATATAGAAGCTCGGCTTTTCGTAAGTTAATGGTCATTGGAGAGTGCCGGACACTGGGAATTCCTTACGTGTTGAACGGAATAGAGAAAATATTATAGTGTCAACACTAGGACTCGAACTCCAGTTCTGAAGTTCATGAGATTGACGGATAAACCCGCTCGGCTATGATATGTACGCAGTAGCGAAGAACTAAGTAGCTTCATTAGGTGGTTCTAGTTGGTGCGATAAAATTCTGGTTATTTAACCGTATTAGGTGAAAGCAGTTAATAAACAGTTTTTCTTAAACTTAACAGTTTGATTACCATTTTATTTATGGTTATTTGACTATGTTGATTAAATATGGTAAAATAGCCATGCAATAAATTGTTATTTAACCATTTTTTGTGAGAAATTTCTAACAGTGCATACTAGGAATTCAAATGTGCTAAAAAAATAGTTTTATTGGTTTATTTATTAGATGTAAATACGTGTATTTAAAAATTATTGAATGTCTCAACATAATATGTATTTAAATATAGTAAGAAATAGCTCTATTGGTTCATTAGATATAAATATACGTTTTTAAAAATCAATTAATGTGGCCACGTAAAATGTATTTACATGTATTACAATATTTAGATTTAACATTTTTAATAAATATTTCTTTCCAAATTACCAATGATAACAAGATAACCATCAATGCAGATATTTTTTTTTTAATTATACTCGACTAAAATATAAAGAAATACACAAATCGGTTTCATACTTCGTCTTTGACCCCTTAAATTGCAAAGATTGATAGTGGAATGCAATCACATTATAAACATGTTTGAAGTGATTCTGGTTAGAGTTGTATGCGAAATCTTTAAATAAATGTCTTTTCTTATTTCCAGCAAAGTCAAAAAAGTAAATGAAAAAGAATAAAAAAGTAATTTAAATAAAAATAAGATGGATGAAAAAGCATTTCCGAAATACATAATGCATTATTTACTGCAATCAATTCAGTGGAAACTCTGCTTTTGGGACAGCTGCCTACTTATTGGTCGGCTGGACGTGATTTATATTTACTATTTTCTTTCGGAATATTTGATGATAACTTCTTCTTTCGAAAATAAAAATAAAACCTGAAATTCGTAAGTCAAGAATATTATGGATTTTGTTAAAAGTGGCTAAACTTAATATTATGACAGACAATTGGGATAAAATTATTGCTGGTACAAAGATTTATAATGACCTGCACTATTAGAAGTTTTTCTGAAAAAATGGTTAAATAAATATTTATGCAAGTGTTATTTAACCATATTGAAACAAAACAGTCAAATAACTGTACATTAGATGCTATTCAAACTATTAACTGTGAAAAAAACCATTTATCGAAATGTTTCACCTAATACGATAAAACAACCAGAATTTTATAGGCACAACTAGACTCACCTAATGAAGCCGCTGAGTTCCCTGCTGATGTGTTTATATTATAGCCGAGAAAGCTAATCTGTCAATCGCATGTTCGACAGAATGGGGTTCAAGTCCTTAGAGTTGACACCACACCATTTACTTCATTCCCTTCAACACGTGAAGAGCTTTCAGTGCTCTGCACTTTCCAATTTGTGACCCTGGGCTGTTAGAATACGATACTCTCATTCACGTATAGATGGCATCACCATAAAGCTGTTAAATTGTCTCCAATGACCAGTGAAATTTCTTTTGCACGGTTTTGAAACCATGCTAGTTATGACTAGTTGAAACCCCAAATAGCTTGTTATTCAAGATTTTTTAACCATACTAGTTGTAAATGGTTTCAAAACTACAAGGGTAAAAAATATTCTTAATCGTAAACTTTACGGTTAATTGGATGGACAGACTGCTGCCGGTGAATTTACAGTAGTTTCCAAATGAAAATTCTAACAGTGTGTGATACTGAAACTATATGATAACCTGTAATATTTACAAAACTACTAACTATTCAACAGTACCTCCAATTATTTTTTAAAATATTATTAATTTTCTGAAATAATTATGCATACAATTCGTACTAAAAAAGTTTAAATCTCGTTTAGTGCAATGCTATCAAAACAACATTTTCTACTTTTGTAATAACATACTATTAAATCTTAATTTATTTCGAATGATTTTCCTGAAGAATTTCAGTAAAAGATTTCGAAAAGCTTATTGCAATCATTACCGTCAAACGGGGTGACTAAGTTCCATACGGGGTGACTAGGTACCATCCTGGGTTTTCGAAATCAAGCGGCTGATGGCATCAGAGGAAGGAAGCGATCGAAAAAGGAAAACTGCCACTAGGTAGCAGGATAGTAGAGCGATTTTAACTGGGGTACTACAATCAAATTATAACCTAAATTGTAATCTACCATTGCTTGTGTCGATGTGAATTTGTGGTGTTGTGATCTGGAAAAAAAGTGTGGTCTGGTAATCATATTTCGGAAGCAGCCAGAAAAAAGGTAAGTTCAGTTTTTTGTCACCAAACTGTCAAAGAAGTTCTACACGCTTCGACGTTTCAAAATGATTTTTTGTTTACCAGTTATAACCCTTAATTCAATTTTCAATGAAGTGTGGGGTGACTGGGTGCCATCTTGTTTTGCAGTGTTTTGGTCATTTTTAAGATTCTAGAGTGTTTATTGTCTAAGTGGAGAGACAGCCATTGATGTCCTAGATCTTGACCACCCATCTACAACAGTCTCTGGTCAACCGTTGACAAGCTGTGAGTCAGTCAATGACGCAAAAAACTCTGGCCCTGTGCAAGGTGACTTTGTTGCATTAAAATATAAAGGAAAAATGTACACGGATCAAATGATTTCTGATTTCGACAGTAACAACGAGGCATGTGTGAAATGCCTGGAGAAAAGTGGACAATTCTGGAAGTGGCCTGACACCCCGGATGTTTTGTGGCACAAAAAGAAATGAATCCTGAAGAAGATTTGTCCTCCCGAACCTCTACCAAATGGCGACAAATTTCAGGTTACTCTAAATTCGGATTGACTGAAGAGAGAATTTCTATCTCAAATTTGTAGTTTGTGTTTCGTTTAATAAATTGAGTCATTTTGAAAAACATTTTGAAGAGTTTCTTTACTAAATAGCATTTTTCCATATGTATGGCCTTTTTTATTTTAAAATTTGAAGGTACACTCATAAAAAAAAAATTAACTTATAATAGCTAAAATGTCAAGGAGATGAATTCTGAAGAGTGAGAAGTTGCCAGCCACCGTTTCTAATAGATTTAAAAGGAGAAAACAAGCGTGGCACTTAGTCACCCCCGTGTGCGGGGTGAGTAAGTGCCACTGAGAAAAAATTATATCTCCCCTCCATGATATCTTAGAATCACTTTTAATATGTGAATTGAAAGCTAAGATGTGTAATTATGTTGCATTAAATAATCAACCCGATAGGTAAAAAATTAGAAGAATTATGACACGAAAACGTCAAAAAGTGGCACATAGTCACCCCATTTGACGGTAATGGTTAACACATTTTCTTATATGCTTTAATAATTGCTTGTGTTTGAAATAAAAGAAGTTTTTTAATAATTGCACTGGGAAACAACTTTTTTTCAACTTAGGAGCCAGAATTAAAATGCATGAACATGTCGTCATATGCTGGTAAGTGCACTTTGTACAGGTCATAATAAAAAAAAAATGTCCCTAGCCACTTTCGACATTTCTGTACATAAGTTCAAATGCTATTTTAATTTTAATGACGTGCCTTAACTATGCTCTAAGTTAGTCGCGACATTTATGTGAACCCATGTTACATATAATGTTTTAAAACTTGTACATTTCTACAAAAAAAACTTAAAATATGATATAAAAAAGTCTATAGCTCAAGGAGCAAAACTAATTTTGGATTTGAAGTCCCCACACGCGAATCAGATAAGATCAAGCATTTGTACAAATGCAACTGACCCAACCAATTGATTTCTCAACAAATGAATTTTTTTTTAAATTAAAATTATATGTTTTTTTTTTCAATATTTTTCGATATTAAAATAATTTATTATACTTTTTTCAATAAGGTTAGAAGAGTCGACTCAATTTCCTAATGTATAAAAATAAATATACGCAAATAGTGATCTGACTATTTTAGTGAAAGAAATCTATCGGTATTTTTTAATTAATTAAACATAGCAAATAAAATTTGCAAGAAACAAATTTTGTAATACCATCTAATATATTATCCCAGACAACTTTACGATGAACCTTGAATTTTCATTTGGTTGGCATAGAAAGTTGACTAAGTAATCGTTTTTATTAGCTTAGTATAAATAATAGTATACCACTCGTGTTTCCTTAGAGGTTGTATAAATGCATTCAAAAAATTTGCAGGAAAATCGCATTTTTTAACTTTTACTGAAATCTTCGTTTCTATTTTTTCTGATTCTAGTTCTTTTCCTGGCTTTTAAATGTAACATATTGTTTGTGTTGAAAACATAATGATCAGGCTAACCTTCACTTTTAAAGAGTTAAAAAAAAAAGCCTTTAAAAGCCTGCGCAAATGAACCCTGCTTTTCAATGCTGGTAATAAAATGTAAAATAAACTTTAAGAAAGTGAATTTATCCTTGGTTTGAGAACGTTTCAAATCTTTATTTGCAAATGATGATTCGTCCTCCATTTCAGAAGGTTTTTCTAGCCTTGTTTTGTAAAAATCAATCTTGATATAAAATTGTTGTTTATGCAAACTTAATAAAAACACCATAGCACGTGAACAAAAATGGTTGAGCTTAACATTGTTAAAAACTTACATGGTTTATTTGTTAATCATTTATAAACCTTGATGGGATTTATTATATAGGTTTTTGAGGACATTAAAATCAACCGTATGCTGCTATCTTGGATCTGCATCAAATTATAATATCACCCATTGAATTGAAATATAGTACGTTTTGGTAAATCAAATGCTTGTTTTTCATGGTGTATCAAACCTTATACATATATCATCCGGTCATTAAATATTTTAAACTAAAACCTTTAAAAAATATTGTTTTTTTTTCTTTTCTTTCAAAGAAATTTTTTGGGGTAATTAAAAAACCGTTCATTTAAGACTTCAACACACTTTTAAAACGTTATTTATTGGAATATCTGAATGAAACTTGTGTTTTAAAGGTAATTTAAAGGTTCTAAAGGTAATTCCACGCAAAATAAAACTTTTATTATATATTTATTATTTTTTGATTATTTTATTAAGCAATATTTAAAAAAAAATTTTAATTTTAAAGTATACTATTTTTTAATCATCTTAAAGTATGCAATTTTATATGGCAAAATACAAAATTTGAGTCAAATCGGTCATAAAGTTTCTGAGAAATCGAATTTTCAAAATATTACTTTTTCAAACTTCGATTTCTCAGGAACTATTCGACCGATTTGGCTTAATTTTTTTTATTTTGCCATTTAAATTCACATACTTTAAAGTTTCGTAAAGAAGTGTACGTTTTACAATACAAAATTTTTCGACCATTATTAAATAAAACAATAAAAAATAATTATTAAAAATTTTTTTTGCATGGACATTTCTGTGGAAAAATGAATTTTATAATTGCATTGCATTCAAAAAAATTTTTTAATTCACTTAAAAAGTTCTGGACACAAGGTGAAGTACGCAAAAAATAAAATTAATATTAAACTGCCCAAACTATGGACCAGTCTCCTGACCAAACTATTGGGACCATATTTCCCAGATTGCGACTACCCTCTATATTTTGGCGGTTGAAATGCGTATCCGTCAAAAAAAAGATATTTTTATTCAGACAAAATACGTTTTTGTGCCTTATTTCGTATCTTAAAATAATCGTTTGCACTAATTAATTAGCATATTTCAGGTTACCCCCTCGAACCTTTGAGATAGAGTCCAAAATTGCAAAGATACGATCATTGCAAAAAAAAAAAAAAAAAAAAATTCAGGTTAATCTGTTTTTTATTTAAAGTACAACCTAAAGGAACAATCTTATTTATTTTAATTTTAACTCTATTTATTTTTCAAAACATTTAATGAACTGTATATAATCAATGTATCTTTTAATACATAGCTCATATTTTAGTTATTCTTTCCATACATAAAGATCTAAATTAGGTTATAAACTTAACTTGATACTAAATAAATCAACAAATTTAGCAAACTTGAATATTCTATTTAAGTTATAGTAAACTACATAAAACAAGATACTTTGAGATAAAACATTTAAAACAATTTTTCAAATAAGTTCAAAAATTTCATTTAAATGAAATGAAAATAACAAAATATTTTGTTTCATTACATATTCTGTATCATTATACATATAACTTGTAAATTCCCTTCCAAATAATGACACTAAGTCATACATTTGTATTAATATCATACCGTCATGAAATTTAAAGCTGCTTTAGATGAACGATTAATTGTGGTGAATAAGTACTAATCTATTCTATTTAATGAGTGCAAATATAATTTGGATGAAGGGGCTATGAAATTAATGATGCTTTCAATTATTAATACTGTCCGAGGACAAAACGATTAATAATATGACCAATGTTAAACTCCTAATTTTGTAAAGTATTTAGTATGCCTAAGATTATTAGCAAAATGTAATTTGCTAATTATGAATTTAAGGGGAAAAAGACTTAATAATAGCTGTTATTTAGATATCATTGATGTAACTTACAAAAGAAAAAGTTTACAAATATTGTAATTAATTTATATGTTTAATAATAGAATAAATATTAATGCTATTCTATAAATTTTACATTCTTATTTGCATTTTGAAGAAACAAGAAATTTATTAATGATATGAAAATTGTTATACCTAAAAATTAATACAGTAGAGCACCGATTATCCGAAAGCCAATTTACCGGATTGTCCAATTACCCGGATCATTGATGGATCATCTGTTTTTTCCACCTTCTCCATTTTTTCTTCGCGAAAATGCTTCTTTATTTTAAAAAATCCGTAAGGGGTTGAAAACTGGCTTCTTTTGTCCCTTAGTGACCTCGAAAAGAGCTTCACGTCCATTCCGTATAGTTTTAATGCGGGTGGTAAGTAGTATAATATAGGGGAACAGACAACTAAAAAAAATTTTAAAAAACTTCTAAACATATCCTTTGTAATATGTTATATATGATATATGTTTTACATATACACGTGATACGTACTATATGTATTGTGGTAATATACTACTACAATTGCCATTACGAAGCCTAGAAAAGTATGAAGGGTATGGTTATAATATGAACCCATCTGCAATATTAGGTGGATCTAGGTGGTAGGATAAAATTCTGGTTGTTTAATGTTATTAGGTGAAAGCAGTTAATAAGAGGTTGTTTTTTTTAAGAATAAAAAGTCTGAATACAATCTATTATCTATCATCAGTTAAACACATAAATAAGTTGTTATTTAACCATTTTTTTCGAAGCTTCTTAAAATACTTAATAACTAGATACAATGTATCAATCATAGCTCTTGAAAGATAGGCAATTGTTTTGAAATGTACCATATTATGTTATATTATATGATATGTGGAATTTGCATAGTTATGTGGTATCTTATAATTATTAATATAGATAGTTATTGCATCTAAATTCATAGTGGAGTTAACTTCGTTTTTATACGCAGTGCTCCTACACTGTAAAAAATTTCGGATAAAATCGTGGTCAAAAGTATTGGCACCTTGAGTGCAGCATCCGTAAAATCCGTAAAAAAATAGAAATTTATAAAAAATTTAAAAACAAATTTTTATCGACTATATACATAATTAATAATAATTCATAATAATTGATTAAGTAAATATTAATGTAAAAATTAAAGTATATCAGATTTATTTTTCCGTAAAATTTTATAATACAATTTGGATTTTACGATAAAAAGTACTGGCACACTGAGTGCTGGTACTTTTCACTGGAATGAAATCCAGAATTTTTTCCAGTGTTATGCTTAAGAATAACTTAAAATACCTCTGATTTTATACTTTATTCGATGTAGCAATGTTTTGAAACTAACAAACTATTATAAATCTCATTCAAAAAAAATTTCTTTTTTTAGTGACATATTCGAAAAAGACGCATATAAAAAAACTACCTAAACTCAGTCAGAATCAATCATCAAATGTGATAGGTTTTTTAAAGAACGAAATAGCAAATTTATAACAACAAATTGATTTTCTTCATATCCAATTATAGAATTACATTTCTTTTTCAATATAAATTCCACTAAAATACGTTGCATTGTTTAAAATTTAAAAATTGTTTTGTCATTTAATTTCCTAATTTCCGCAACCATTGTATAAAAACTGTTAGATTTTTAAGGAAAGATAAAAACACTACGCAAAATAAAAAAAATTAAAACTTCTGTAAATAACAGAAATAATTGTTGAAGACATCATCGTTAAATATTTTTGTCTCAAAGTTTATTATGCAATATTTTTAAGATTTCATTCTTAATCATGTCTCAGATTTTTATTTCTTTCATTTTAATTGCATGCTTTGACTACACAGAGCTTAACATAACACTAATAAAAATTAAATCTTTGCCGTTTAATAAATTTAAAACAATAACTAAACATCTTTACAAAGAAATTTTGCATAGTAAAATAATATGCAAAAAGTGTTTCAAAAATTGATCATAAAAATATAGATCTACCCATTACATTTTCACTTACTATAATTTATAATTATGATTGTAAAAAAAAATATCTTCAGGTTCGGACCTTAAGCTTGTTTGAGACTCAAACAATGTTTTTGTCGCATTAAGGCGAACCGTGGAAAGAGGCGAAATCGCGTAATAAACCCATCGGCCTATAAAGGAGAGAGTTACGTGTTCATAATCACTAAATTAGAGAGAGTGCGACAAAAATGTTTTTTGGTTCCAGATAGGAGAGAACCTAGTATTGTGTCCTTAATTTGATGTTATAACCACAATTTTGCTGAAGTTTGATCCCAGAATTAAGTTAAGCTTTATATAATAGCCATTAAAATAAAAGGTCAACTTATTAATTTTGCTGAAGTTCATTACAGTTACGGACATGAAACATTTTCTGAAGGAAGGGAGCTGACTGAATAAATCAGCACTTAACTCTCCTATTTTTGCATAAGTTCGTTATAATTGTAGGTACAGGCCTTTTTTCTAAAAGGGTGAAACTAAAGGTATAAGCTAATAGCCAACTCTCCAAATTTGACGGGAATTTCATGGAGTGCATTTTTAATTCTAAGCTTTTAATTTTTATTATATTCAAAATCAAAAACTAAACAATAAAAGATAATATTAATACGATGGATTAATAAATGTAAATTACTCATAAATAACGTTATATAATAAAGAAAGAAATGGTTTCCAGGAAACAACCGTAATATCCTTTCAACTTTATACTGATGAAAGCTAAAAATATCAAGATATTTTTTCTTTATTAATGAATATATTATGATTTTTTTGTCAAATGAGAATTTACGTAACAGTAAGAGAACAGTAATCTTTATACGATACGTAGAGTAATGGCTTTCATAAAAATTATAATTTCATAATTGGTTCTGGTTTCAACAATAAAAACTAGAATCTCTCAAAAAATATATTCTCGTGAATAGAAAAATTTTAACAGAACTGTTGACATTGAAAAATCAAGTAATGTTTACAAAAATATTCTTATACATGAATAAGTTGATGGATAATAAGATATTTAACAAAGAAAGTTTGAAGAGAAAGTTGTGTGTTGTTATTGCCCGGAATGAATAGTTTGAATACTCTGTTCTGGAGTAACGTGGACTGAAACTTATAGGTCATCCATCAAATGATATGTCTGCCTGGCTGACGTTTCTGCCCTAGTGATTTATGCGATTCCCAATAAAAGCTTTGTATAAATTATGCTAAGAAATGTACAAATTGTAGAGTTTAAAGTTTACTTTTTTTATGTGGCATTCAAATAATTTAGGTCAATATTTTTGTCATTAATTTCCATCATTTTATATCATTAACAGATTTGAAACTGTTACATGTAAAACTAGACTAGAAAGTTTTGCTTTCAGTATTTTGCTTTAAATGAGTCATCTAAAGTAATTGGTAATTGTCTGGTAATTGTTACAAATCTTTCGAATTGAGGGCAGTTATGCTCAAAACTGAATTGAAAGCGTATAGGGAATTGGAAATAAATTGGTATTTATCTTGTCATGTGAGTCCAAACCATATCAGATATGCAGTGAATATTGGCATCAGAGTAGTTAATACCAGGCCATGATCCTTAAACTTAAAAAACGTCGTGGAGAATAAAGATCAGTTGTATACCGGAAAATACCCCTTGATGTCTATGCACCGATTTTGTTTAAATCGGGTAATAACTTACGTATCCCAGTCAGATGTTACGTTTAATATATTTTTAATTGAGAATAAGCTGTCATTAATAATAACCACTTGATTCATATTCATCCCATTGCCCGGTATTCACCATGCTATTTTTTTTCATTAAGGATCACTGCTCTGTATGTGCTAAATAATGATTTATAGCAAATGTTCCAAACAATAACCGAACTGCAATATAAAGGTTGATATTCTCCAGAGTTTGTCAACATTCACCAGGTTCAGTCTTTCACAATTACATATCCTCTGTTCATTAAATTTTTTAATTATTTTTTTTATTAATTGTTTTATTTTCCCACAGAAGTCTTAACTAACTTAATAATAATTTAACATAATAATAAACTTCTCAATAACTGAGGAAACATAATTCGACAATATAAACACACACAAAGATGACATCATAAATATTTATGATAGGTAATTTATTAAATGTTTAATTTTGATATCGAAAACAAAGAACTATTTCACAAATGCTAATTTGTAAATATTAAAGAACTATGATTTAAAAAACATTTGAAAGATGCTATTCAGTAACTGTAGCTAGTATGCTATCTTTAAGATATTTTTCTTGTACATCAGAAGCACTTCTGTGTTGTGCTTCTTATATCTTTAAAGTAATTTTTGAGCATTTAATAAAAAGTATCATAAGCATTTAAACTATAGTAGTTTTTTCTACATTATGTTTTTTAACCAGAAATTTCATTACCATACGCTACAGTAGTTTGATCAGAATTTTTACACCAGTGTACGTATGAATAAAAGTAATCGTCCCCATATGAACGGAAAAATTACAAAATGAATGGTCTAAGTACTATATAATTTGGATTTTATACCAAGATTACTTTAGTGGTAAAGTGGAAAAAATTTTACAGTGGAAAACAATTTCCATTTTTAGAAGTGTTATAATAAAAAGTTTTATGTGAGAAAGTGTTATGCAACATATGTTATTGTTTAAAAAGAGTGTATTAAACTAATGGAATCAGCTTTATTTTTATGCTCACTCCATTTACAGCATCTCACATAATTTAATTTTAATGAGTGAATTGTAAAAAAAAAAATAGTTGCTCAAATTGATTTTTAAAAACGTTAATTTAAAAACATTGAATGGGATGTTAAAAAAAAAATATGCTTTTATTTTAAATGCAATACATTTCTTTGCATTTATATAGGTATTTATATAGACGTTTATCAGAAATAACAACAACATTTGAAAAGAGATGGAATCTCTCTGTTTGTATTCATATATTCTTCTTTAAAGGTTGTTTATCTTAAAGCCCATACGATAAAGCTGCGGAATATATTTTTCAGCATGTTCCAAAAATGAAATATTGTCTTTCTTACATTAAACGAGATCCAAATGGAACTGTACAACTTTTGAAAAAAATTATACATGATGTGGAAAATCTTTTCTAAAAGATAAATATTTACAAAACAACCTTTAATAAACAAAGCCTTGCATTAATATAATTTTTGTCTGTTTTATATAACATAAAATATCTTTATTAAGAAAATGACAGAATACTTATTGGATATTGTATTGAAATTAGTAGTTTTAAGAAAATACTATTATTTCTATAACCAACTTGTTATTTTTTTTGGAAAGATATTTTTCTATTATAATAAAAATAATTAACTCTATTCGAGTTATATATATTATACTATTTAAACACCCGATAAAAGTAAATATTGTTGAAGAAAAATAAATTTATAATCCACGTAAATTTTGAATCAGAAAATATAGAGAGAACAAGTAATAAGGATTTTTCAGTTGATATCAGGACAGTTAGTCATGAAGTATATGAACTTAGATATAAGATAATCACTTATTTTCACTAATGCTACACAAATATAAAAAACTATTAAATAATAATTAATAGCTAATAAACTTATACAAATATTGCCTTTATAAAATTTTTCTTCATTAAAAGGTATTTGAGAAAATAATGTAAATGATTTTTGGGTTTTAATTGTTATTTAATAACTGGCATTGAACTGCCGACCCAATTCTGAGTTTACGACTATCTATGTTCAACTGCGTAGCCTTGTACTACAAGTAGTTTTTAAATGAACCCAGAAGACAAGGAAACTCCTGGTTCAAGCATTAAAACAAACCATTGTAGTTGACTTTTTGATGGAACTGACCTACCTTTGCATTACATGGAGTGGAAAACCACAAAAATCTCCTACGGTCTGCCCAACGGCAAGAAAAATCTAAAATCTAACCCATGATCCGCCTGTCACTGGCAATAGTTCACGTCGACACAGTAGTCGTGTGAGCCGGGAGCGAACTTCGTACCAACCATTTACCTCTTGGATCCGAAACTGAGTCACCTCATTGGAAGGCGAACACTCTTTCCCCTAAGCTACCACGATTGTTATATTTTAACTGTTATTTTGGGCAAAATATCTACAAAACAAATAACTTTATGGACGTATGCTTTCTTAAAGCTAAACTTCGTGAAATTTAAAGACAGCCTTATTCTGTTTTAAATCTCTTTGACTTTTTGGAGTATTTAAATATTATCCAAATAAAATAAGCCAGATTATTTTTAAAGTCGCATTTTGCAGTTGATGAAGAGAAATGAAAAATGCCCTCTAGAAGACAAAGTGTAGTGTAAGTTAAAGTAATAAATGCATTTCGTTATTCATTACTTTTCATTCTTCTCATTACTTCTCATTCATTATTTTTTTTCATTACTTACACTTCAGAGCTAAGCATCTTACTCGATATTTCTAACTATACAAACAAAACAAAAAAAAATAACTCAAAGCTAAATTAAGCACCAAAAAGTAGAAGAAAGTACATCAAGCATACATGTCATTTGAATTTGTAAATAGCTACGTTTTATAAGCTAATTAAAACAAATCAATAAATTCTATTCAGCATTGAAAGTAACTAAATCTACAGAGTTTTTTTCCCCTTCAACTCTCTTTTAACGTTTTTGTTCCCTTTTTTATTACCTTTCAATATCATACTCTTAATTTTAAAAACAATGGTCATAATTTTTACGAGATTCTTTTATTCGTGGTAAATTTAGTGGTTTTCTGCTCTTGTATTTTCCTCCTTTTTTTGGGAGTATGATAGCATAGAAATATTTTCCTTTTTGCGTGTGTGTTCACTACACCTTTTTATAAAGAAATAACTATTACTGTCAACAGCGATTTCAATAGCAGTTCTGTAATGAGTTAGCAGGAATTTTTTATTACATTATATTGTATTTAAAAATGCAATGTGTCATGACCACAAAGAGATCAGAATAAAACATTAAATCAAAAAATAAACAAGACATTTATAAAAAAACAGTAAAACCTTTTCTTCAAATCTGTAGTTTATTTCTTTTTAATTTCAGAAATTTTATTTCTAACTATGTCAATATACTAATACAAAGAGCAACTATTTGGTGACAGTAGCAAAAATAGTGCCAAACCTTTAAAAGAACAGAATATCAAGTTTAACGAATTAATACCATAGCATAAATTCAAAAGTACATATTTCAATATTTTTTTATTTATTTCCAATATTTTAAAATATTAGCATAGGTTTTTAAATCAGAGTTTTTAAACCATTTTTAATTTTAAAACTACGTTTTTAAATTTATTACTACATAATAGCTTTAGAATTGAAATAATAATATATAATATCGACTAAAATCTAACTATTAAAAGTCATAAAGTCATGCGACTTTGCCGGCTGGAAAGAAATTACTGGGTATTCCAGAGTCGTTAAACAATGAAATATATGTGTCCAAAAACTAAAGTCTTCATGTATGGAAGAGATATACTTTGTTCTTCAGATTAATAAAGCTAAACAGCGCTACCAATAATGTCTCAAAAATAGTCACAATATAGATTGAGCTCAATAAACAAGAGCCGTCTTCGATGT
This sequence comes from Parasteatoda lunata, assembly GCA_949128135.1. Taxonomy (NCBI): domain Eukaryota; kingdom Metazoa; phylum Arthropoda; class Arachnida; order Araneae; family Theridiidae; genus Parasteatoda; species Parasteatoda lunata. The sequence continues at coordinate 78,850,812 of OX421975.1, forward strand.
GTCTTGCATTTATTAAACTCAACGAAGCCTTAAACTTTGACATCAAAAGCATTAAAAATAAATTTAAACCAGTATATTAAACGATCTTTCAACACCTGAAGTTTTAATAATATAATTGAGTTTTCCTTTGTTTAAATCATTAAACTAGCAGCTGACCTTGATTTCTAAGAATCCTTTCATATGTTTCTATATTTAAGAGAAAAATTATAGGAACTTTCTCCACGACTTTTTACGAACGACTTTTCTTTTTATCTTTTGTAGCTATATTTTGTTTTAATTTTACTTGTTGCACACGTGATGCTCTCAGCTTACTTCTCAATACACATGTTTTTATCTTTCACTATTTGTTAGATTATCTTGTTCAATTCCTAATTGAACAAGGCAACCCCCTAATCCTCCTATGTCCACCTCCTAATTAGTTAGGAATTTTTTTCCTTGTCGCAACTCATTTATATCGAGCTTTTTCTTTCTTTTTGTGTTTTGACGCTGTAGTCTGAATAACCGAAACTATAGTATGGCTGTTTTTATGACATCATTTGTTCCTTATTCAAGTTATTTAGCTCTACTCGTTAAAATTGTAAGTTTCTTATCATTTCCCTTCATTCTTATTTATTGAAATAAATTTGCCATCTATCCGTTACGATCTTTTTAGCTTGAATGCTTGTTATCAATCCGCTAAAGAATTATTACGCTTAAGTATATTTGGCACTTATTCGTCAAAGTTTAAGGTTAATAAGGAAGTAATAATCTTATTAATCTGAATATTTGTTGTCCATCCTATAAAGTATAATTATTTTGAAATACCTTTGGCATCTATTCATTAAAACCTTATTACGTTGAAATATGTTTTCCACCCATCTGTTAAATCCTATTGCTCTGAAAAATATCTATCATTCATCCGTTAATGTTTTATGATTCTGAAATAGCTCCGACTGTAGACTCTATTGAATATGTATTATATATTTACAGAAAATCAAATAAAATGAAACTACTCCACGAAATGTGGGTTATATAGGAAAAATAAATCCTCTAGCTTATTAATCTTCCCTTCTTTTTTCTTGATCTTATACTTATATGAAATACGTAAAATGATTTTTTTCAGTAAAAAGAAAATTTCCAATTTGCACATTTCAATAGTTTTAAAACATCTAAATCATTATGCTTATTATTTCCATTCTTTATTTTTCGTGTAAGATTCACTTATAAATATCGCGTTTTTATTTAAAAATAGGAATATTCATTAATTAGGAAAAATTTCTTTTAAAATTTCTTTAAAAAAAATGACTAATATTATTTTTTAAATTACATACAAAATGGATAATAAAGCTTAAAATACTTGTCCGAACTAAAGAACTTAAATCGGATATTATATTAAGAAAGCAAAATAGCTAAAAATAAACGAATTCAAATTAAACATATAAATTAGTGCGTAAATAGTAAGGAAACATAAAATATTTAAATATATTTTTAAAAAAATATTCAAACGTTTAATTGGAAATATTTTAATTATCATAAGATTACTGATGTTTTCTATAACTTAATAAAAATTTATTCTTAGTTTTATTAAAATAATTTTAGTTGAACTATAGGCTTAAAATAAAAATAACACGGTATCAACTATTGCAAAAAATTCGAAATGATTAATTAATTAATTAAAAGCATACTCAAGTGAATCATTCATTCCTGAAGAAGTTTATCTTGTTTTAGTTTTTATAGTATCTGTGTGAACAAAGAATGAACTATATTTTTAGAAATTTAATAATATTTTGAATTAAAAATCAAAGATAAGTTTTATTATTCCTAAAGGAATTAAATAATTCTCTAATAACATTCCTTTTTGATATCCAAAAATAATTTAAATTAGTTAATTAAAATTAATTATTTAATTTTATTTAATTTATTAATTAAGTAAATTAAACGTTACGTAGTATTAGTAGATATTTACGTCTCACTAGAGCTGTACAATGGATTATTCACAACGATCTAAGAAATATGTCTGAATATGATCCAAGGACTTGGCATCACAATTTCGATTACAAATCTGAGGAACCCGCCAAGGTAGCCTGATAACCTGCGTGGGACGACGACCACTTTACGGTAGATTGATACCGCACACCATATATCCAAACCATGGTTCGCAAAGCATGTTTCAAAACGATTTGAAAGAATGCGGGATTTTTTTCTGATTGTATGTCTTAAAAAAGCTGTTGAGCATGTAAATATATAATTAGTTTTATTCTCGCTAGTCAGAATTTTTTTGCACAAATAAAAATTATGAATAAGGTAAGAAATCAGATTGAAAGAAGTACTGAAAGTTTTATAGTAATTAATTAGTGGAGTTTAGTGGATTTTGCTTTAAAAACAAAATGTAAAAAATACGCTATAAAAGTGTCCTATAATATGCAAAAAATTAAAACAAGTGAAGTTTATCGTTCGTTATGCAAAAATTTTAAATAATTTTAAAATAATTTAAAAATTATAATCAAGTCTTATTTGAAATATTTTAAAGAAATATTTGATAGCATTTATGAACTTACTATCTTTTAAACGAAAGTTATAGATTTCTAAACTTAAACCTCATTTTCTGATATTATTTAATTACGATTATTTAAAAACGATTCCTCATTTGCAAATATCATACAAAAATCTTTGTCTTACTATTTATGAAAAACGATTTCAATTACCACTAAGAGAAAAAAAAATTATGGTAAAATTATGCACTTGTATGATAATGACATATCTGGTATAAAAAATAAATCAAAAAATATAAATAAAAAATAAATTTTAAAAAAAACATATTTCTAGTAATAAGAATAAACTACACGGTATTTAAGCCATTCATTTGGTAATTTTTCCATTTCTGTGGTAACGGTTTATCAGAAATTCTGGTTTTAAAATTATAGTTCGTATTGCCATCATCTACCTAGATACAAAACTAAGAAGTTAATTTAACTGAATGAATGGGTTTTATGCCATGGTCTTAGATATCGAGATAAAATCTCTTCAGATCTGACATCCATTTCACCACTTATTTGGTAATTTTGACCTTTGATGTCTATCTCTTTTATAAAATAGAATATCAATAGACTCTATACATTTCTATGGCTTATTATAAATGACAGTTTACTTAAACAGCTTATAGTAGCTAGGTGACGGTTAATATTTATTTTTTTTATTATCTTTATCTATAAGAGGAAATAACTGCCGATATAATGCTTTTAGAGGCTTTGAAACCTAACTCGGGTAGATCAAACTACGATGCTTGCTGTATGCATCTTTTATGGGGGTAGTGGGATTTATTTATTCATTTAATTGCTTTCGTGGACTTCCTTGTAAATGCAAAAATTATTCTAAAAGCTCTTTTCAATTTGAGAAACAGATGGTACAAGTTTGAGAAAGATTGCAAGAATATGCATCCAGCGTTTCAGCAGGATTTGATTTCACTACATTCTCGCTTGAGAGCGGTAAGAACTACGATACTTCACGAAGGTCTCTGGCATTTATCCATAAGCAACAATACATTACTAAGGCTTTTGATGCAGAAAGATCTTGTCCTTCCACCAAATGTTCTGAAGCGTAAAAGTAGTGGGTTTAACATTGTGCTATCTGTTTTTAAGTTGGCAAGAGCAAGCAATTTTTTGCATTGAGCACACTCTCTTGCATTACATATTTTTCTGAAACAAAATCATTTATTTATTATTATACATCCAGGATTACAGTGGGATTCAAATCCACTACTTCAATTTTACATCACGTTTGGTGGAAAGGTAAGAATGCTTGGCGTAAGAGGAGCCTATAAAAAAATGATTAAAAACTAAACATTACAATTTTGAGCGATTATTTATTTGATGTTACACATACGTGTGCAGTCTCGTGCGCTCATTAAAAGATACAATATATTATGACCTCTTGTAAAGTTGAAAAACTGATGGCAAAAGTTAGAAAAAGACAAGATGCATCTATTGAACGAGGTAGCTGGTTTCAATCCCACCATATTCAGGGATATATATTTGTGATGTCTTTCTCTATATTAAGTTACTAGCCGCTTAAGGCGGCCAGCTGTCCGCCACGCTAAAGGTTTTCACAAATAAAGTTTTTTAAAACATAGCGCCTTCTTCGACGTTCCTGGGATGTTTCTCGGGTCCTTGCATTTCTGGTTGAGACACGATTATTTTCTAATCTTCTTCCGCGTTCTTCAGATGTTTCTTCGGCCCTAGAACTGCTAGTTGAGACACGATCCTCTTCTAATCTTCTTTGACGTTTCTCTTGGGCACTAGAATTGCTTGTCGAAATTCGGTCATGTTCCATTCTTCTTTGACGTTCCACAGACGTTTCTTGGGCCCTTCTTCTTCTTGGAGAATCTCTTAATATCTTTTTCTTTGACAAAATGCAAAGTTTTTTGGAAGTCGGTTCTTCCATGTAAGTAATCGGGTTTTTAAGAAGTCAACGAATACTTTAGAACAACAATTACTATGAAAGCAAATCATGAAACTTCAATATTAAAATCTAAGTGCTTACCTGCGAACTGAAACTTTCTGAAAATAACTAATTACATTTAATAAAAACTGTTAAAATAAAGAATAGAAAAACCAAAGAGATACAAGGCAAGTGTGATCGTTCCTTCAAAAACAATTAAATTCCTATTTTATATATTATATAGCTACAACGCTTAAGAAAAAAAGACTAAAATGCTAAATACATGAAAAGAACACGAAAACGAATTAATTTTTTATGGTATCAATTTCTATTTCTATAAAAAATTTTATGGTATCAATTTCTATTTCTATATCGCTACAAAAATTATCGTCCTCGCTTAAGAATAAAAAATAGAGCGTGGAAAGAAGAAGAAAAACTTATTATAACAATTATGAACAGCGACAAATATATCAAAGCGAAGCGTTCTATTTACGCATCGAATGTGTTGCCACATTTTTAATACAAAAGTTTAACTTTTCTCCACTTTGATAAATGTAAACTAATGCGAACCTCATAATTAAATTATTAATTCCTTCATATATTATTGGTTTAAGTTGTCGAAAATTAATATTTCAATTGTAAGGTTCGCATTAGCATACATTTATAAGAGTGGAGAAAAGTATCTGCATTTTTTAATAGTTTTTTGAATATGGCTCTTTGAGGACGAAAAAGCATAGATTTTCTTACAAAATGACTGATAACTAAAAAACTAATCCAAATTTTTGAAAAAGAAAAAAAAATACTACTTCATTATGTCAAAACACAATTATGTGCCGAGTTTCGTGCCTGGGCGAGACTTCTGGGGCGATATATTGTGATTACAGACACACACACAGCCGCGTTTATTATTATGTATAGATTCGTTTTTCATCTTGACAAGGACTCTTAAACACAAAAGTCTGCATATATCCGTGTGAATATCAAAATATATTTAATAAGACTGTAAATAAATATGAATAAATAAATCCCTCCAAGATTCAGACCCGCTACTTCTATGCTTTCATTTAAGCCTTGGTACCTAACAGTTAAGAACACGATTCCCACTAGAACATCGATGTCAAGCATAAATAGTGGCAGTCAGTAAGGGGAAGGATCAGCACTTTAAAGCTTGCGAAGGGACCGAGTCTGCACGGTATCGATCTTCGTTAAACTGTTCTTCCATAAAGTGCTTGACTTTGCACAAAAGTCAGCGGGGTACCAATTAGGGGGGAGCTATTCCCCGTGCAAAAGATCAAAATTACTTTTTCGTAACAGTTTATTTCGTTTAGCCTAATTCAGGCATTGATGCTTTTACAAATACTCATTTTGCATAGATCTAAAGGCAGGTCGATGTTAGCTTAAAGCTTTAATAAAACTTAAAACAACTGACCAACGAAAAACGTTAACAAATGTTTATTAAGAAATAGAGGTTATCAAACTGATTTTTTTACATCATTTCAAATTCTACTAGCATTATTAAAATTACCAACATTTTGGTTAAAATTACAAAATTTTACCATATTTGATTCCAAACAGCATAGTGATAAAACCATATTTTTATTCATTTTTGAAATTAACCATTTAAAAAATTAACCTCTTTTTGTTAATTTTCCAAATGTTATAAGCAAATTGTTTTGGTTTCAAGTTACTATGCTTTATATTGTTTCCATAGGAGCAGAAATACGGTAAAGTTTACCATATTCTGGTAATTTTGACAATACTTTTTGTATCAATACGCTAATTTGTATTGCTAAGACAAAATGCCGTTGATAATATCTAAACCTTTAAATAAACGTAATCCTTTCCATTTAAAATTACTATTTTATTCTATTCAAAATCTTCAAAACTTATCAGGATTTGCGTCTTTAATGCAAAATGTAATTCAAACCCTATCAGATAAATTCCATTCACAGGTAATTAGAAAACTGTTTTAGTATAGTAGTTTTAATCTGCTTAAACACTAAGATTGAAATCCTTTCTTTCTTGATAAAAGTGGGCGTTATTTTTCATTCAAAATTATAATTAAATGTGTCTAGATTTCTTATTGAATTCAATTAAAAGCAGTAATTCAGTATTGTATTAGAATGAGAGTTTGGAGTAATTATTTTTTTTTCTATTCTTCAGTTACCATTAGAGAAATTTTTAATAAAATAACAACTTAATTGAGAAAGAGTCATTAAAAATTTAATTTGATTCCTATCATCGAAGCAAATATAAATTGGTCTAATTAATATATGCAATATTTAATTTGGACGAATATTTTTCATTGTAATATTGAAATTGAAGAAAAATTTAACTTGAATAAAATATCAGTAATTATTTAAGTATTGTTTCACCCAAATTCTTACACTAATAAACCAATGTTTAAATTTTTAATCCAAAAACATATTGCACCATGTTGAAAATTTCTATTCAATTAAAACAAGAACTAAACAAAAAATGCTATTTTTAACAGCAAAATTTATTTTTTATAATTAATAATATCATCAAGTAACTTATCACTTTAATATATATATATATATGAATTTTAAAAAATTAATACAGAACTCGTAAACGTAAAGTGGCTTGCTCGCCTCTTTACAAAGATGAAGTATCGATTTCTACTTTGTTTAAATAGATTTTGTGTGTTTAGTAAAAAAAAGCTGTTAACTTTATTTGCTACATCAATTGAAATTCAAAACTAATATTGATGAAAGCTATGTGTTTCTAATTAATTAATATTTTTAACAGCTTTTCTGTTAACTTAAGTACTAATCATTAAAATACAGATTGTGGGGGATACATTTAAGTTTGTTTCAAACAAATAACAAAAAACGTATGAAGTCGAGAGGATAGTTTGTTTTTCATTTACTTAGTTGGATGACAAAATATTTGTTTTAGACTTTCCTTACATAAATGAATTTAAAACAAATGTTATTTGTAAAATTAAACAAAATTTATCAGTTTTGCACTTGTTAAATGTAATCTTTAAATTAAAAGTGTAAAATAACTTAATAAAAAATCAAATAATTATAAAATCGTATGAAAAATATAGAAAACCAAATGTTATCATAGTTTTCGGATAAGAAACAAACTCGATAAAATAAAATATATAAAATTTTTTTTGCAAACTAATACAGTAAAATACAAAACTTTTTAGCAAAATTTGAAAAAGCTAAATATTTTTATTATTACAACCCTGTGTTGAAACCATGTGTTGACCATACATACTGAATATAAGCTTAAATAGTAAATTCTGACTTAAATTAAATTTAGATCTTTGCAGCTTTAATATAATATTTTGTTACTAGGAAATTATTAATTGCTAATTAAACATATTTATAAATCTATAACGGTAAGCACTTGCGTTTTTGTCATAACTGTAGAACATTGGATTCGGAGTAGCTATTTTATGTTTTAATTATAACGTATAGTATTATTATGTTCTTTAGATTATTTTCCATAAGTTGTCATTTGGCTAAATTTTAGCTATATCCATTAAATTTTATTTAGTTTATATTACTCTGAGTCTTTTTATGTTATAATTTGATTACAAAACCATAGCACCAATAAATCTGTATTTTGGCATACATAATCTTCATGTCTTCATGTTATTTGCATTAAAGTAAGAAGAACTTTAACAAACTTTTGATATTTTTTAGAATTTTTTTCCAAATTCTCCGTGTGATACCAAACAAAAAATTTCTAAAACATTTTAATAATATTTAATATTTAAAGCAATTTTTTTTCAGTAAATTTAAAATGGTGAATATATTAAAAGCTCCTAACGTAAAAACTTTATTCCATCAACTTTTAAATTATAAAATAATTTCCCATTTTAATAAATAGTAGGACTTCAATTAATTCTCTTCGAAACAAATATGGTTCTTCATAACAATTGTTAGACGTTAGATATTCTTAAAAATAAATATGCAGAACAATGTTAATTTCAGTCTGATAAAAATTTCATTTAAACAATGAAATTTAATATCGTTTATAAAAACTATAACTAATTTATAAAAATCTGCATTAGTTTTATATTTTTACTTTATATAATTGTTATAATTTTAAATTCATCAATCATTAGAAACATTTTTAAAATAAACGTAACTAATTCAGGTTTTAAAACATTTAAAAAAACCGTTTTTCAAATATTGTAGCATTTAAAACTGAGATTATATTACAGGTTTAAACTAAGTTATTCATCCAGTTTCAAAGGATTGTTCAAACAAATGTATACGTTTTTCAAGAGCAAGTGATATACTTACTGAACGTTGCAAAAACTCACCAAGTTTCTAGAGCAGATTGCCAATGTTCAGTTTGTGCACTCTTAGTTACCTAATCCTATTTTCAAATTATTTCAGTCCTTACTTTTAATATCTACGATTCTATCTATCTATCTATCAATCTATACTTATATCTATTTATTCATCTATCTTGTCCATTAATTTTTTATCGATGGAGAAATCATAATTATTGATGCATAGAGAAAAGATTCTGATAAAAGGCGTAATTCTGGTAATAAAAACCAAAACTATTTAAACCATTCATTTAGTAATTTTTCACAGTTTACCGGAAAATTTTGATCTTCAAAATTAAGCTGGAAAGTAAATTTAACCGAATAAAAGGTTTTTATGTTATACTCTAAAATATCATCATAAAATTTCCACAATCACATATAAGATATTATTTATTATACCATATTTTATTACTAATGTTATCAAAATCAATACCATAGCTCTTCTGTAAAAATTATCGAGCATTTTGGTGTTTCCATAGAACCAGAAATATAGTACAACTTATAAATGCGGTATTAGAATAGAATTTAAATAATAATTTTTGCATAGATTGAAATTTTATTCTAAAATTACGGTAAAATAACTGGCAACAGTCCGTCAATCCAATACAATTAAGTTTAAGGTTAAGATCATTTTTACCTTTAAGATTGTGAAACCGTTTACAACTGGTGCGGTTAAAACACCGTGAATACAAGCTTCTAAGGTTTTGTAACCATTTACGACTAGCATAGTTCCTATACTATAAAAATGAAACAGCTCCGTGATGCTGCGTCATTTATGCCTGAATGACAGTTTCGTATTGTTATAGTACTGAGTCTCCGATTTAAGAGTGCCGAACACTGGAAACTGACATCTTCGTGTATTGAAGAAATAAAAGAAATACTGTAGTATCAACGATGGGTTTCGAACCCCTGTTCAGTCGGTCATGAGATAGACCCATCAGCTCTTTCAGCTAAAGTATGTACCCAGATGAGCGCACAAAATAACTCTATAAGCTAGGCCTAATTGGCATGTTCTGAGTTTTTAATCACATTAAGAAAAAACAATCAATAAGCGTTTTTTCTCACAGTTAACATTTTGAATATAATCTTTCTTATAGTTATTTAACTCTTTTAGTTGTCTATGGTAGAATAACAATAAAATAAATTGCTATTGAACCATTTTCGCCGAGAAATTTCTAACCGTGTTTTTTGGTAGTTTTGGCCGTGTTTTTTTTTTTTTTTTTTTTTTTTTTTTTTTTTTTTTTTCTCAGTGCTGTAGTGATGTGTACTTGCAATGTTGTTGGCATCGGGGATGTAAATATTATAAAATATTATATTTTTAATATGATTTTTCCTAAGAACGACAGAAAATACTATAGTAAATTATAATTACTATTGTTAGAAATGTGGAGGATTATTATTGTTATAAAAGTACCTGAAACTTCATTTAAGACAAAAACATTCCAGGTTGGTGTTTCTTAAGAAACTTATAAATTACTAATTGCTTTAGCGCCAATGATTAAAAGTATTCCTTAATAACTCAGATCGTTTCAATGCAAGTTGTGTGTATTTAATTTTATTTTCCTTATTTAACAAGACTCAAAATATAAACCTTTAAATAATCGTTCACGTATTTTTGTATAATTCAAAAGTCTTTATGAATTTTTAGTTTATAATCTAAGACAGATTTTTAAATTTAAAAAAAAAATACTATTCTGTTCACTTTAGATGATCATTATAATAAATCATGTTTAGAAATAAATACTTTTTTATTTGATGGTTCATTATAAAAAGCATTTCGAAATTGTCTTCATTTATTTCTTCAACATCATTAAAAATGAATATTTGAGTTTCTAAACTAACGAATATTTGTTTTTAAAAGTAAAAGAGGATTTCTCTTTCATACATAATTGGTAAAGTGTATTCTCTGAATAACGTTAAAAAATTCTGAATTCCCCTAATCAATGAAAATAAATTATTAATGCCTTTAAATCGAGTGTTTAATGGAGTAACTTCATTGCCTTACGATAATTCATTGATTTGAAAGTAAATTTATGTGAAGGTAATATCTAAGCTGCACATCGTTAAAACGAAAAAAACTACCTTTTTTGGTAAAAAAAAAAAGATTTCAAATATCGATACTTTGCATGAAAATGTAAAGAATTTAAATAATGAGAGTTTCTTTTTCTAATATAATTATTACAATTAATATTTGTTGTTTTGAAATAAAATGTTTATTGCTCTATATTTTTAAATTACATTTTACGGATAATTTTGTTTACAAATTTATTTCTCTATAATTTACTTTTAAAAAAGAATAATTTAATTGCATCTCTATTATGAAATATACGATGTAATGGAAATTTATTTTGAAAATTATATTTTTACATTTTATTGTAAAAAGATAAAAAAATTATTTAAAATATAGTCATTGTTTTTAACTTTTTAGTTGTACAGAGAAATATAATTTAATGCTTCCAAAAACAGCTATAAAAGTTAATTCACATACTATATCAATGCAAATAATTTATAAATTAGTTTTGTCTCTGTAAATGTTTTTGTATTTGCTGCTTAAATATTTTTTATTCTTTATTGGCCATATTTTTCTGATACAGTTTTATTTTTGGAAAAGAATTTAACTTTTATTTCTTCGATTGTTTCGTAGGAATGGTTGACAGCAATTGTCAAAGCAATGATAGATCTTGTTATTACTTAAATGTTATTAAAAGATATTATTATCTTAAATCCAGAGCCATTTACGCTAGCTTCCTGAAACCTGAAAAGTTTCAGATTCTAAAAATTATTCAAAAAATTCCAATTAGAATGTTTGAAAGATGTTGTGATTCAGGGAGTCGCCGTTACTCACGGAGGGGGTACAGCGCTTGTCTCCCAATGAGTGACCAGAGATAGAATCCCTATTATGGGTTGGTTAATACGAATTCTGCACCTGACTCGCACCGACCACTGTGCGACGTAAAATATCCTCAGCAATCCAAAAATCATGGGTTATAATCCCTTTGCTGTAAGGATAACCGGTGGAGGTTTCCGTGGTTTTTGTCTCAAGTGCGAGTTAGTTCCATCGAAAAGTCCACGAAAGCAAGTTTCTCTCAATACTTAATACGAAAGTTCTCTTATCTTTTGGATTATCTGGATCGTTCGGATTATTTAGTGTTTCAAAAGTACAAGGCTACGGATTTGATCATTGGTATTTGTTAAACGTAAAATTGAGTCGGCTCATCAACGAAGGAGAAATCAATAAATTAGAATGCTTGGAAAAGACATTAAAAAAAAGAATCATCTGATTGCTTTATAACTAGCCAATGATGAAAATTGAAATTCAAGCGATTCTGTTTTGTTTGTTTGTTTTTTTTTTTTCCATTCGTGTTAAAGATAACATCCCTCATGTTTCCTAGCTTATAACTTTCGATAAAAAAAAAAGATTTAAACAAAATTAAAAAATGGATTTTATTGCACGTCCTTTAATATTTATAGATAATTTATTCATTATGTCAGTTAAACTCAATGATCAACGTGAACATGGTACACTGTAAAAAAGATTCATCTATCTGAAAACGAAAAACAATGGTATCTACTGTACACCAAAGTAGTGTCGCAATAATTATTCCACTACACTAAAATCGAGGATAGTTTCTGGTGTAGTGAAGCATCTAGTATGTTCCTTTACACTGCTTTGTTTAAAATAGTCGATCCCATGCTTTTTATTCAGTAACACTAAAATATATAAATAAATTGAGATAAACTGTTAGAATTTTTATTCCAAAATTAAGATAAAATAACCGACAACAGTCTATCTATTCGATTAACCGCAAAGCTTACGATAAAGAACTTTTTTTTTACCTTTATGGTTTTGAAACCATTTACAACTAGTATGGGTGAAAAACCATGAATACAAAATTTTATGTTTTTTTTTTAACCATTTACAACTAGCATCGTTTTAAAACCGTAAAAATAACTTAACTGGGCCTTCTGGATAGTTAAGCAGCTTCATGGTGATGTCATCTAAGCGTGTATGAGAGTATCGTATTCTAATACCAAAAGGTCATAAATTGGGGAGTACAGGTGTGGGAGTACAGAAAAAGTGTGTTGTCGGGGATGGGACTCGAGCCCCGCATTCTCTCGGTCGTGAGAATGTCAGATTTGCTCTCTCGTCCAAATATATACTCATCTGTAAAGAACTAAGTGGCTTCATTAAGTGTGCCTAGTTGGTGCGATAAAATTCTGGTTGTTTAACCCTATTAGGTGAAAGCAGTTAATGAACGGTTTTCTCACAGTCAACAGTTTGATTACCATCTTTTTTTAAGTTTTTTTACTGTTTTGTTAGAATACGGTAAAATAATAATTAGTAAGCTGTTATTTAAAAAAAAATTTAGAAATTTTTAACAGTGTATGATGCACATGATAATCAGTAAAATTACTTTTACGATGCAATTATAAAGCAAGAATGATTAAATTAGGATGCATATACGATATTTCTTAAAATTAAATTAGTTTGTTTATCAAACATGCGCATGCACAGACAGAATTAATATGAATTTAAACAAATTGAAGTGAATAGAAGTTAAATATTATAAAATTATTTTATGCAATTGAAAGATTTACGCAAATCTTATAAGAGCATAAATATCTTTATTACACAACTAAAAAAACATCAGAATTTTATAACAGTTAATCTGATCAGTTTGTCTATTCAATCCAACAAAACGAGCATTCATAGTAACAATCGATGGCATAAGCAAACCACCAGCTTGGCTGCCATATTTTAATAGCTTGATATTGCTCAATTATTTGCTTTAAAACTTCAATTATTGGTCAAACAATATTTCCATGTAAAAGGTGTACATCTGCCACAATTTTACTTTTCCCTTTAATTTATCCAAATTTTTTGTATGCAACTTTTGCATTTTTTTAAAGTCTATTTTGCGTCCATCCTTCATGTGTGGTGAATATTGAAAATATTGATTCTGAAACGTTTTGTTTTGAGCGCTCGAAACATGTCAACTTTTTCCATCTTAAATAATTCCGCATTAAATAGTTTTTACATTAACAAATATATGATCCGTAATTGTCCTTTAATTGACAACTGTTTTTTTTACACTAATCAATTTTTTTAAAGAAGTTTCAAAATAAAATCTTTTTGATAGGTTTAAAAATATTTTTAAAAAATTATTTCGCCTTCCTCAATTTACTCTTGGAAAAAAATCATACCTCATTTTTTATTATTCTATCTATAAGAATCAAAATTCATTTAAAAATTTTTCATTAGATATATGATCAAATGTATGATCTGTCGGCGTTTAATTAACAACTGTTTTATATATATATATATATATATATATATATATATATATATATATATATATATATATATATATATATATATATATATATATATATATATATATATATATATATATATATATATATATATATATATATATATATATATATATATATATATATATATATATATATATATATATATATATATATATATATATATATATATATATATATATATATATATATATATATATATATATATATATATATATATATATATATATGTTTTTAAAATAAAATCTTTTTAATCAATTAAAATATGTTTAAAAAAATATTTAAATTTGAAAAATTTACTCTTGAAAAAATCATACGTCATTTTTTATTCTGCTGAGCAAAAGAATCGAATTTCATTAAAGAATGTTTTATTAGATATTCTTAAGTACTCATGGAAACGAATTTCAAGTTAATTATTATTTTTCATCATAAAATTCCTCCAAAGGCTCAGGTTTTCTTCTTGCTCAGTAGGTGTCATACCAATCAATAATTACCATGTGCTTATTATCTATTTTTCTCTTTGATCTTTTGTCCTGAGACAAGCCACTTCATAATTACAATGCTTGACAAATGACTTTTGAAAACAAAATAAGGAATTGATTATTTTTCAAAATGATAATAATGTCATATAATCATCAGTTATTTCGTGAATAACCTGTTTGAACTTGTTTGGTTTTTGTTGAGAAAGAATCTAATTTTAAAATAAATTATTGTTTCTACAAAAGAACACAGTGTGACGTTTATTTATTTCTATTTTTTTTCCTGTTTAACTAAATATTTATCTTAGAGTCTATTGATTGTTGATTTTTTAAGAATTTCATAAATAAATGTATTTATTATAAATTAATCTATAGCAATATTTCTTAAAACTATTTTAATGTTTAGTGCTTATTTTTTTAAAATTATGTGTATAAAATAAAAAATAAATAAATTACTAATTCGGAATTAGACAAAAATAATTCTTATTTAACTTAACACATTAAAGACGTATGCTAATTAAATATTGCAGCAATCAAATATGCGTAAAATATTGCACGAAACACGCATTTTAAAAACGTTTATTTGCAGAATATTTTTAATTACGGAATTCGATGTTTCGGGATATCTTTAAAAGGTGACCAAACTCTTCAAAATTTTGTAATTTAATACTGACTTCATCTGAAAGAGTCATAAAATATTTTCATTTAAATCAAACGAATTTTGTATCTAAAATTGTCTGCATTAATCTCACCCCCATTATAAAATTTAATAACATAGTTAACATAATTCTAGATAAAGAAATGAAGGGCTTAATTCCATAATAGGTCTATAAATAAGAATAGGGCAAATGAATTTTCTTTGAATGACATTTTTTGCATTAACTTTCCTTAATATAGTGTCCAGTTAGGTAAAATTGCCAAATTTATAGCATTTATACTATATACGAGCAAAATACTTAGAAATATCTTTTTCTTCACTTGTAAATCGAGGTATTTTTCACCAAAAACGCTCTCCTGAACGATTTGAAAATTCAGCTTATATTTCACATCTAACCTACATATCTAAGAAATTGCCTTATTGGAAATTGGCATCAATTCCATTCAAAAGTTAACTTATATTTCCTAAATTCTTCTAAACAATTGGCTAATATTTTACCAATTCTTTTAAATATTTGTCTTATATCACATCAATTTCGCTAAAAAATTTATTTACATTTCAGCAATTCTTCGAAAAATTTTGCTTATATTTAAAAAAAAAAGGCACCTATAATTTTCCAGTTCCACTCAAAGCAATGCTTTAAGTCTGTTTCTAAATGTTTCACATCACACAACCAATTTGCGAAACAAAATGAAGCTATTTTAGGAAAAAAAAACTATTGTAATCAAAGAAAAAATCAAAATTTTAAATGCATAATTAGCAAGAATTTTAAATTATACAAATATTTCTTAGAATATTATTTTTACAAAAGAACAAAGTATGAAGAATTCAACTTAAAAATAAAACCAACGGGTTTCTCGACAAGACTCTCTCAACAACTGCATTTTAAAAGCGTCAAATACATTTGCTTATTTCACTCACGTGACCGAAGAATATTTTTTTATTAGTATCTTTATTCCGGTGATGTTTCTTATCTTCTCAAAGGAATTGTCTTTGCCTGGCGTAGAAAAACTTCAAAATCATAAACAGGGTTGTAAACATCCTTTCTGTTTTTTGCAAGTTTGTTTAAAAGATGATGTATGCATTTCAGAAGAATTCCGATGGGAATTAAAAATGCGAGAATAGGAAGAGAAATTTTAGTTATGGTTTCAACATTCTCTTATTTTTGATGGAAACAAATTTTAAATTACCCTTACTGAAAAGAAAAAAATAATAATGATTTTATTTATTTTTTCTCACTTGTTTCTCTGTAAAGATACGTTTTAAAAAAGCAGGCGTTGACGTTATAGAAAAAGCGTTCAGTTAAATTGAAATAACTCATGCTTGTATTTAAGCAAATGATTCAATGTTAGATGAATATCGAGTGTCTCAAAATTGATCAATAATTTTAAAAGTCAATTAAAAAAAGTATATATATATACTTTTAGTTATGGTCTAAAAGGATATCTATTGCTTACGCTTTTACCTCTACTTCCCACGTCCAAATATTACTATCTATTAGTATTATAAACATTTAGATCTCTTGGTGAACAGAAGTGATTTTATCATTTTTTAAAATAACATTTGTTTTCTTATAACATTATATTGATCAAGCAAATTTGATGAGTTCATAACCATAATTTAAAATTTTTGCTAATAATAGCAGTACTGGAAAATAACTTTAAATTAGGGATACAAAAATATTAAAAGGGAAACAATACCTTTACGACTTTTGTTAATTTTATGCTGATGACAATCAAAATAACATTGCAATGAATGAGGAAAAACTGGATCCTACCTCGTGATTTTCAGGCCAATAGAAATGCACGGACAACAATGGAAAACTGTGACACCATCATTGGACGTAATCAAAATAAAATAAAAATCGCCACTCAGCTTTAGCTGGTAAGTTTAGTCGTAACATTTTAGCAAGCAGCATTATTAAAAATTATTTCCTTTTCACACACATGCGTTCTCAATTTTAATTGGATGTTTGGTGTTTTCTTAGAGAAAAAAATCTTTCTTACGGTTTTTTGTCATTTTTGTTTTAATATAATAAAATCACAATAATATAAAATGTTTTTCCAAGAAATTTAACTTGCTATATAAACTCTATAACACTTTATTCAAAATGCGCATGTTATATAGAACAAAAATGTAAATACTGTATGAAATATATTTTTCCAAACAAACCCAGAAACAACTTACAATACTTCTTACAAACTACATTTGCTAAATAATAGTAAAAATAATTAATAAATAGAGCAAAGATGAATCTGATGAAAATGAAATTTCGAAACTAAGACACTCTAGAATTTACATATTGATAATCATAGTGAAAAAAAATTAAACTTCAAAACAATTTTATCGTCTTTCTTGGCTGAACTGAAATGTATCAAATGTTGCTCTCATACGAAGCGTTTCTCATAAAAAAAGGTTCTAAAATTTTAATAGTGGTCATAACTTTGTTGACCATAATATAAAAACTTAAAATTGGTTTAGGAGTTTGTATTTTTTCTTTAGCTAGTTTCCACTATCCAAATATTATATTTGCCTGTTTTGTAATATTACCATTATTTTTTTTTAGTTTTTTAGTGGAAATAATTGATAATAAAGACACAACTTTATGATTACGCTAGCACATTTCGAATCCAAATTACTTTACAGTAATAAAATCTTTAAGCCTTTTTTCTGTTAAATACTTTCAATTAAATCGAAACAATTAAATTCAAAACTGATACTTATATTACTCAGAATAATTCTGTTTTATTTTTTAACGTAAATATTCATTACAACTAAAAATATTTTATTCCCTTTTTTTAATAGTTTATAACTAATGTTCACTTTTTAAATCACGTACCTGAAATTCATAACTCAGTATTCTTGGCAAAACATTTTCTCTCGTGATCATAAATATTATATTAAAATCAATTTTGAATATAAGAAAAAAAAATTTCATTAATTTTGCTGCAAATTTTTAATTGTGTTTTTCTTATTGTGATGAACCAGAAAATACAGTTACTTTCCTGCTTTTTATAAAATCATATTTGCAAAGATAACTTTTCATTACACATGCTGATACAAAATTATCTGTTGTGTTTTGACTAGTGATAATATTGAATAACAATGGGATAGATAAATAATTTTGTTTGTGCATGCGTTAATAACTGAAGCCCTGGAAACTTAGATAAAGAAGCGACATGCCGCCATCTTGGTGACTGCACTTTTCAATATCGAAATACTGAGTTTATATTATTAGACGCGACTTTTTATTGATTAATATTTTCAAATTTATTAAAGATAACTTAAATATTTTCTATTTCTTCTTTTAATTCGCTTTTTCTTCTTTCTGAAATTGTCTGTTTTGCTTTTATTCCATTAAGAAAATTAATACCTTAATGGAAAGTTATAACTTTTTCATTTCGTCTTTCATAATATGCTATAACTTTTTTTCAAAATTTTTCTAAATTGTTTTTTTATTTTTTTAGTCGGTTTTCTTATGACGTTCAAAAATATAGTTAAATATAGTTATAAAGTTAAATATAGTTATATATAATTAAAATAAAATACGTTTTTTTCGATACTTTAAAATTAAGTCATTTGATTAAGCAGTTAACTAAATGGGAGCTTTGTTACATTTAATTACAAAAAGATGAGTTCAGATTTGTTAAAAAATTTATAAATATTGTTTTGAGAATTCTCTTTCAAATTCAGAATATAAAATATAACAAACTTATTTTGCATTGCCACAAAATTTTACTATCTTAGAAGTATTCAAAATAATTAAAAATCAAGGAGCTAAGAGGAATAAGGTCATTAAATAGGAATAAGATCAAAAGGAATCAAAGGTCAATTCAAATAGAAATAAGGTCAATTCATATAGGAATAAGTTCATCTTATTAAAACGTAGAAATTTTAAAAATTTACTTATTCGAAAAATATTTTATATATTACGATAGTATTTTTTTAATTCTGGCAACAAAACGCTCAAATATTTAAATGCCATTAAAACCTTTTTTTAAAGCTCTCTAACAAAAACATTATTTAAATTAAAAGCAATATTTGTTATCGATTTTAATTTCTATCAGGTAAATATATTCAATGCAATTGAATTTGTGAAACCTCTAAAACCTTAAAAAAAAGCAAAACATATTTACACTACATAGTTAATAAATAATATCATGTGAAATTTTTAACAAATGAATAAATAAATTTAAAACTTACCAGACACATTTTGCTATTTTCATTAGGATTCCATTTATATCTGCCAATTTTTGTAGCCATATTTTCCGTCGTTTTTTAGTGAGATATTCAATAGGTGAACAATGTAGTTCAAAGCAAAAACTTGGCATACTTGAACACCCAAATGTGCAGAAACCAGTCATTATAAATTTAAAATTATGAAACAAAAAGAGTAAAAAAGAAAGCAAAAATAAAAATAACTGACCGGATCGGTCCCAATGACTACTCGTAGTTTAAACTAGTCAACAAAATGGCGATAGTTTGCCCATGTGATCGGGGACAGCCAATCAAAATCGCACGAAGATGGCAAGGAAAAGAGTGAAGATACTTTATCTAGGTAATCTAGAGCTTTATTAACAATTGTTTTGTTTGTTTTTTTAATGATTTTGCACACTATTTCGTTGTGAAAAATTTATTTCTTCAGACATTTTAGAGTGTGAACCAAGCCTTTTTATTTTTAGTTTCAGTTCGATAAATACAAATCTAGTAGTTGTTCTTCCTCTGTATCTGAAATTTGTTACGACGTTGTTAAATAAATTGGAACATTTATTTGAATTTTCCTGAAGGCAATAAGTAGAGGTAATATAATGATTTTAATTTTATAGGTGGCTCTGCAGATTTAATATTAGTAGTATTTATGAAACAGAAATTTGCCAATAGAATGAGGGTAAATAATCGAAACTTACGAATTATATAAAATTGGATTTCTCAGGAACTATTTGACCAACTTCGATCAAACTTTGTATTTCGCCACGTAAAATTACAATCCTTGAAATTATGTAAAAAAACTGTATAACTCACAATTCAGATTTTCCGACTATTATTAAATTAAATAAATACAAATTATAAATATTTACGAAAGTTGTATTTTTGCTTGAGACTATCTCTGGATTAAAGAATTTTAAAATTGTGTGCAAGAATTTTTCAAATCTATCAAAAAGTTCTCCAGATGTAACGAAATACGCAAAAAGTAAAATTAACTTTAAGGGATCCAAACTTTGGAGCACTTACCTGACCAAACCACTAGAACCATATTTCCCAGATTGCGGCTTCCCCTATATTTCGGTGGTCTTAAAGCGTCGAAAAAAAAGTATATTCATTTAGAAAAAATACGTTCTTGTTTCTAATTTCGTAACTTAAAATAACTTTTCTTTTCTTTTTTTCTTTTTTTTTCGCGCAATGTACATTCATTTTTGATAAAGATTTTTGAAGTATACATATTCAAGGAAATATTTAATGAAAACCCTGTATTTCTAGAAACTTTAAAAAAAAACTCTCTTCTTTAAAAGGTTATAATCCTCATCGATACCTCTGCTGTTTTGGCAACTAAACTTAACAATACATTTTGTTTTGTTTTTTTATGTAAAAAGTCAGACTTATACTGTTGAAAATATGAAATACAGAGAGCAGTATACTGTATAGTGATAGGATAGAGGAGAAAACTTTTTAGCATGCGATTATTAGTTAAACTTGTAATATTCTAACTTTGTTAAGCTCGTAATAAAAATTACTACGCTGACTGCACTACAAACAACAGGAATACAATTACAGAGTGTAAATGTGACGATCGGAAAAAATTATTTTTATTTGTATAAAAAAAAAACTGTTTTCTTCTTTTTTTCAAAACTTCAGTTTGTTCCAAAATGATTACATTTTTAGTGCTTTTTTTATCGATAAATCAAACTATCATTTTCTGTTTTAAACTACGATTATATATTCTTTGCTGCAACGAGAAGTGAGGAAATATATTTATCTCTAGAGACTTTTGTTTTATGTATTTGCCTGCTCTTCTTTGAAGTGGCAAGTCAAAAAATGGTAATAATAAAACCACCCTAAAATTACCAAGGTATGCTCCAGTTGTGGTTTTTTATTAACTTATTTAATAAAGAAAAACCGTATAAATAGTAATTACTGTACAAATCCCATTCCTTAATTCCTTGAATTTACTTTTCTACTTATTTGAATAAAAATTACTGATTTCAGAATACTATATTTTCTTTCGGCTTTTAGATGTCTCAGTTTCTTCTCCTTTACCATCCCAGAAGCGTCTTGTAGGATCATCAAACAGTAAGAAAGAGAACAACACCCAAAAGATTACGCAAAGTTATTAACATCAAGTTGACAAGAAATATGGCAATAATTACACCACTACGGTAAAAAAAAAAATGGGAAAATAAGACCACATACTTTCAGGTGTAATAAATTTTAATACAGACAGAAAAAAATAGACCAACGTAGAAAAAAAAAACATCATTAACTTCATAATAAGCAAATTTGCACTTAGAAAACAAAATTTCTTCAAGAGTTGAAATAACTTTGAAGCTTGTTTGCCAAAACTGTTTTTCGAAGATTTGTGTAGAATTTGCGCTACATTTTTATAAGATCTACATATTTAAAGGTTTCTGAAACAAAATATACACATAAAATTTCAAATATACACATTTTTAAATTCTTACCACAGACAAGTTTTTTAAAACTGACGCTGGTCTTAACTTAACCTGTGGTCGTAACCACCCCCACTTGATCTTAAATACGATAAGCTATTATTAAAAAAATAGTTCTTGACTCATTCTTGTTACCATAACAAGTAACAGTCCTTATTAACAACATCTGGCCACTTGAGTAGCTGTTTTTTTCCACCCACTTTTTTATAAGAAATGGGCAAAAAAACTCTGTTGATGGTACTCATTATTAATCCATACTTGTTTTAAGTCAAATCAGAAGCAAGGATTTCAATTTTTTTTCCAAGCTCAAAACACAGAGCATGACAGTCCATGGATGGCCATTGCCTTCGGTGTTCATACCAGTTTTCTCACCCTTTCAGCTCTGGGGTTGGTGGTCAGTCAAATGCGGAACTGTTTAATCCCCAAGCATGTTTGGAACTCATTTCATTGATCAACGGAAGGGATGAAAAGAATAAGTAAGCTTTGTCCGCTCCGAGGATATAATTAGAACTATGGTACGGAAGTGTGAAGCGCTACACTCAGGAATCGGATTACATTTCTTTACATATTATATTTCTTATACACGATGTCCTCATACTACCTCATATAATTAAGATTTTAAAAATAAATTTAAATTGCGCTTTCTTTTCTTTTCTTTTTTTTTTTTATAAATTTTACTTGCATCGAAATTCTAAAAAGAAATATTAAGAAGATGTTTATAACGTTT
The DNA here is from genome assembly GCA_949128135.1 of Parasteatoda lunata. Lineage (NCBI taxonomy): Eukaryota > Metazoa > Arthropoda > Arachnida > Araneae > Theridiidae > Parasteatoda > Parasteatoda lunata. The sequence goes on from OX421975.1 coordinate 78,873,409, forward strand.
GGTAACATTCTTAAGAAAGCATTTCGATGCAAATTTAAACATAGTTTTTATCCTAAATCTCTATTTGAAGAACAAAATTGCAATACGCTTGTTACATTAAATTATCTGAAATAGCTTACATGCTTCCTAAAAGCATTACTATATGGAAAAAAATTGTATTAAAGAAGCGTTGTGTTTCATTTAAAAACAAGTTTAATCTAAATGTCTAACTCTGTCTTCTTATTTCAAGAAATATTTTTTTTTTCAAAACAAGTACTGTTTTCCAAGCGAAAATAACGTGCTTCAAAGATTCTGAGGAAAAAATTATTCCGCTTAGCGTTATTCGCGGGGAAGTTAAAATTCCGCCAAGTCAAAATTCCAACTGGTCTTCAGTCTTCAAAAGATAAAACAAAATTTTGTTTTCTCGAAAACTTTCTCAAACAGCTGAAAAGCAAAATCTCTGATCCATTCGAAATTTTCAATTTAGAACCACGCAAAAATAAATGGTATAAAGTATTTGGATACGAATACCTTATTCTATTTTTGGGAAATGAAAACGCATCTGGCGCAATTTTTTCTTTATTTATTTTTTCAAAATTCAATTATGTTTATTCATTTTAATCTAACTTTTGCATCTTTCTGCATTTTTAATTATCACTTTAAAAATGCTTATTTCCAAAACAAACTACTGAATTTCTTCTTTCAAACATCGACAAAAATATTACGGAAAAAAAAGTTATCTACAGAACGATTTCTTGCTTTGTGTTAAGATGTAATTTAAAGCGATGATTCGCATGACATAAAGCGTTGACTTAAAGCAAATTAATTTATCCATATTACATTTTATTTTATTTTATTTTATTTTATAACCGTTGTTGAACAGTCGACCCAATTTTGGATTTACGACTACTAATGTTCAACTCCATAGTCTTGTTATTTTAAACCAAACTAGAAGACAAGGAAACTCCTGGATTAAGTATTGGGAGAAAATGACCATCGTGGAGGACGTTTTGAGGAAAATAAACCACGTTTGCATTACTTGGAGAGGAAAATCACTAAACCTCTCACGGTTAGCTTGACGGCCAGGAGGAAGAAGATATAAGACAAAGAATACATTATATATCCTTTAACAAAGAATACATTTATAACAAAGAATACATTATATATTCTTTGACTCTAAAACATGATTTGTCTACCACTGAGGATATTTCACGGCAGCACTGTGGTCGGTGAGAGCCGGAAGCGGAATTCGTATCAACCAGCCATCACAGGGATTCGAACCCGGTTCACCTCACTGGAAGGCGAACGCTCAGCAAAGGACCCTGAGCCACAATGGCTTATATATATTGAATTTTATTTTATTTTACAACCACCGTTGAACAGCCAACCCACTTTTGAGGTTTACGACAACTAACGTTCAACTCCGTAGCCTTGCAATTGTGAACCCAGAAGACAAGGGAACTCCTGAATCAAGTATTGGGAGACATTTGCCTTCGTGGAGGAATTTTTGATGGAACTCACCCTCATTTGCGTTACATGCACTGGAAGAGAATCTCCCATAGTTAGCCAGACAGCAAAGGACTCTAACCCATATTATTTTTATTATTATAATTTTTATTTTTCCCTTTTTTCATTGTTCTATAATTTTTCCATGTTTTCTCTACATTTTGAACTTATATATTTTACAAAAAAAAAAAAAAAAACTACGAAATTATTTTAGAAATTTATAAATACCGTAAGCAACGTTTTGGTGAGTTTTAACCTCCTCCGTCCTTGTTATCATATTTATGCAATTTCTACTCTCCGTTGATTTTTAATTTCGGTAACAATATTCTCAAATTTTAGGCAGTCCAATTCCAACTATTATATTCTAAAAGAGAACAATCAAGTAGATCAATTATGTTCTACGTCAGATTCTGTAATAGGTTCTACTAGTGTTTTAGGAACATTCCTAATTATTCTTGTCTATAAAAAAAGTAGTATGTACTTGAAATAGCTTAGAAAAAATATTTGTATCAAAGAAAATTAGTAACTTTGGATATTTTGATTCGAAAAATTTCACTGAAATGTAATTTTTTTTCCAAATTCAATCAGTTTTGCAATTAATAAGAATTGTTTGGCAATAAAAAATATTATTTCTTATGTGAACAATGCTCAAATTCCCAAACACCATTTTAACAGGGGAAAAAAGTAATTCAAACATCTTTAAACACTATACATTATTTGAATGTCTTCTTATGGTAATATAGTTACTGTTGGTCAATTTATCGAATCACAAATATATATATATATATATATATATATATATATATATATATATATATATATATATATATATATTTTACGTTTTTTACGCTTAGTCAGTAATGCCCTTTAAATAATAAAAAATTGTCCCGGAAATATTTTGCTGAAAAAACGTAAGACAGTGTGAAATAAAAATTCAGCTTGAAAGTTAATTCAATAGCGGAATTGTTAGAAACGAAAAGTTTTATATTTTGAAAAATTGTTTCTAACAAAATGCCGACATAAATTATTCCAGGAATCTTTGTTTTTGTTCAATGTAAAGAAAATATAATTTTTTAAATGTTTTAAAAGTAACTTTTTTTTTAATACTAATAAAAAGAAATAAAACTACTAAAAACACCTTGTTTAAAATGAGTAAATGAATTAAATATAAAACTAATTAAATATTCCAGTAAATATTGTTTGTCGTTAATGTTTTTATCTAAACTATAAATTACATTCTCAAATTCAATTCTTGATAAATGAAAACGATACCTTTTTTTTCTACATTCATGTTGTAAAAAATTTACTAAATTAAATCTGATGTAATTTCAAACAGAAGTACAGTTTAACCAATGTATCTTTTTTTTTATGCTGTAGGATACTTTATGTTGTTATTTCTTTTTCTTGCTTTATCTGATTTTAAAAGAAAATCAGAATTAAATTTTTTTTAACAAATTAAAGAGGGAAAGTAAAACATTTTTACTTTTAGTACTTTCAAAGTGTTAAAAGATAAACTTTTATCCTTAAATATAAATGCGTAAAGTTCTTTCTTTTAAATGCAATAAAGCAATTTTTTGTAAAAGTAAAAATCTAAAAAATATCAATAACCACTCATAACGTATAAATAAATTTAAAAAATAATAAGATTAAACAATTTTCAAAAGAAATATTTGTTAAAACGTCTCTCAAAATTTTTATTTTCTTTGAAACTAATTTTTGAGTAATTTAATTAATTTTTAGACTTATAAGTAGTTAATTGAAATTATATATTGTACTTTTATTGCAATTGAATTAAAATTAATAACAATTTATTTATCTTAACAATTGAGATTATTAGTTTTAACTAATTTATTTAAAATTTATAATAATTAATAAAATTTTGCAGTTTCATAGTTTCAAAATCAATTCTTTAAAAATAACACCTTTAATAGTTCTTTAGAAATTTGATAATGTGCTTGATATTTAAAAAAAAATAACGATGCACGTGCATAATTTGTACATAATTATCAATTAATTTGTTTTGTAATTTTTTTATAAAATTTTTTTGTTTTTTAAAAAAATGAGTAATATTTTTTATATTTCCAATGGTGAAAAGTATAAATAGTTAACACAACTAATCATGCGTTATAATAGTCTCTAGAATAGAACAATATTTCAAAAAAAAATATTTAACACATTGATAACAATTTATCATTCATTTTAAATGGTGTTATAACTTTATAAATTTATCTTCTGTAGTTCTCATAAACATTTGGTAAAGAATAAAGATTTACCATAATAATGTAAAATCATTATTATTTATCTATGTAATAATAAGCTACATTTTCAAAGTGATCAAAAAATCTCATAAAACGTGTAAACTCTTTTGATGATTTTTTTGCTATATCTGTAGTCCGGTGACGTTAAAATCACAAGAGTGAACAATACCTCTAATGATTAAAAGATCGATTTTGGTACTTTGGTTATTGAATGGGAGACCAGGACAAGGCCTGGGACCACTTATATGCTGCAATTTCTTGTGTTACAAGTCTTAGATCCTGGTTGAAGAATAAAAATTCATGAATGGGTTTTGTTATTCGTAAGATCTGGCAAGAACCATCAAACTACTTAAATCATTATTATATTTGTATGACTACTCCAGTCATATATGGTATTTCAAAGAAAGAAAGGTTAACTTTCACATATCTTAGCATACCTTTGGCTGTGAGATCAGTGCCGCACAGAGTTGGATCGCCTGTTCCAATCCCACACACCTTAAGTCTTCAGCGGTAGTGATTCTGGTGCAATGTCCTCTTACCTCCAATACCGAGTACGTCAGAAGATCCAGATTTTTTGAGTAGCGAGGAGTCAATACACTAACATAAAATCACACAATGTGAGTTGAATGATTAGGTAAGCAATCTACAATTACCTAAAGGTAAAGCAGAACTGTTGACTTCTAGACTGAGGCAATGGAATCGTCTTAACTAGACAGTATGTGTGACTGAGCGTTTCAAGACCGCCATACTCCCTTCATTTCCGTTATTTAATTGTGAAAATAATTTGGCAATTTGTAGTAACATAAGCGGTCTCATGGCAGCTATAAAAATTGACTATACAATTGATGAATGAAGAGTGTTCATCTATTCATCAAAGTTACGTTTAAAAGCTGTCCTTCTGTCTAATGCAAGTTTGTTTCCATCTGTTCCGATTGGTTACACAGTTTACTTAAAAGAAACGTACGAAAACCTGAAGCAACTGTTATTCAAAGTAAACTATAACGAGTTTAAGTGGAAAATTTCCAATGATTAGAATGTCCTTGCTATATTACTTGACCTGCAATAAGATTATGCGAAATTCTGTTGCCTCTTGTGTTTATGAGACAGCCATGCAAGGGTATGTCACTACAGGCAAAAAGTTTGACCAGTTCAACAATCATTTAAACCTGGTACACACAATGTTTTATACAAAAACTTGTCGAATCAAGCAAAATTATACTCTCTGATCTTCGTGTAAGACTTGCCCTTGTGAAAAACTTTGTAAAACCGTTGAATAACACTGGGAAGCTTTTTTGTATCTGTCTATAATATTTAAACACATCAGTGAAGCCAAAATAAAAGGAATAAAAGGGAGAACTTGGCCCATAGATGAATAAACTATTTAACGATGAATATTTTAATAATGTTCTCAAAGGGGAAGGGAAATAAACCAAAAATTTCTCTCTTCGGGTAACCAAAGACTACCTTGAGATCATGAGGCAAAAAACTATGAGGATCTCGTGGACAATCTTCTGCAGTGTTATGATAGAATGGGGTGTAACATGTTTTAAAGTTGCACTTCTTACATTCACCTTTGGACTTGTGTGGTACTGTAAAACTGTGATAATGTAAAACTGTGGTACGGTAAAACTGTGGTACTGTAAAAGACGAACATGGGGAATGCTTCCACCAAAAAATTTCAAACATGGTAAAATGGTACCAAGGAAATCGCAGTGAATTAATATTAGCAAAATACTGTTGGACACTCTTCAGGGAAATCGTAGCAACGGAATATGAAAGGCAGTCAAAACGATAGCGCCATCAGTGATCTTTTTCCAGGGGAGAACTACTAGATAAATACAGGCGTTGGCTTTAAGGACAATTTTGAGAAGCTTTAGAAATAAAAAAAAACGAGAACTATACTTGTACTTTGTTATCATTTCATTGCTCTGCATCCTTACGATATTAATTTTAACCTCTTTTTATCAATGTTACATTAAAAAAGTTGCATTTCGTTGACTAGATTTTCGCAAACAATTATTGAATTTTTATGGAATTCATATTTTTTAAGAAAACTCTTTGTTAATTTTAAGTACAAACATATGATAAAAATAATATAAATTCAACATTTGTGAAAAGAAAACAGATGCACAAAAATAAAATATCGAAAATAGACAAAACAAAAAAATCTTTCTCCGATTATTTCCGAACGAATTGTTCGACTTAACAATGGTTGGAATAGAATTGTTCAATAAAAGAAAAGTATTGAGGCAACGTAAATCTGAAGATGTAATAATAAAAAGTTTAGTGAAATAAAGTCAGAGGAATAAAATAAGCGAGCGATAAAATTTGAGCCCAAGAAATAGAAAAAAAGAAGAAAAATTTAAAAGAGAAACGTTGAAAAACAAAAATGATATTTCCTTTCCACGCTTTTCATGCTATTTGTCAGACAAAGCGTTATTTTAACAATACTTTTTCGTAAGAAACTAGGATTTCTAATTTATACGAATTCTTAGTTTAAGGAGGGATTTTTTTTTATTCTATGGAAATGCAAGGGAAATGGATTTTTTTTCTTCCAAATTTCCTTTCTCCTGTGAATTTTAAAAGTACTTGTTAAACGCGACTTGAGTTTCCAATTTCAAATACTTGGAATGATAGAAAATAATGATTTTCAAGTGGAAAATAAACACTATTAAATGTATTCTTATATTTTTAGAAAAAAAATAGTAATTACTCTTTCTTAATTGCTCTCTAGAAATTCAAATCTTTAATGTTCTTAATGCATTAAAGCAAAAATAGGTATAAAGTTAACATTATTACATAAAGAGAAAAAAAAGCTTTTTTATACACTCAATTAATGTTTAAATAATTCACAAAGTGAGCACAGGAATTCTACTTATTTCTTTTGGTTGATAACCAATTAATTAAATATAGAAGTTAGACATATAAACGCTATTCACTCCTCTCTATTTTCCTAGTTTTTAACATTGCTTTTTTCGTTTGTATGGTTAAGTGTTTCAGTTGAAGTGCCAGAGAAATACTACAAAAATCCCTTACAAAAATTAAAGATATTTGTGAGATTTATATGAGGTTGTTCCGAGGTGTCAAGGTTGGTTTGAGATTTATTCGAAGTTGATTTCAAAACAACCCTGAAATATCAACGTTCCAATGTATATAATGAAGGTATTTGAAGTTGTTTTATTCGCACTTGAGGTTGATCGAAATCCACTTTATGGCAACCAGCTAGAGAAGTTGTTTTTAAAGAGTAAGGATTTTTTTTTTCCTGCAGTTCAAGTATATTTAAGTATATTTTGTGGAAATTCTGTGGAAATCAAGTATATTCAGTATATTTGAGGGGAAAATAATTTCACCCGATTTAAACTATATCTCTGAGTTATATATGAAGTTGATTTGGGAGGTATAAATGATGTTGAAATTGATGTTTATCAATGAGATTATTTTTGATGCAAAACATAACCTCATGTTCTAACTCAGGTGTATTTTTTACATCTGCCAACCTCAAAAACACCTTATTTTTTGCAAGCGAGATATACCCGTTATACTTCCTTCACCTGAAACTTTTAAAGGCATTTTTTAAATGGAATTAATTTTGTATCTCAAATAATCTGAATGGTGGAAAAAATGTTTTTGAAAAGGTAAAGAGACAATAACAAATTTATTTTAAGACATTTAAAATAATAGCAAATAACTACAGTGTAAAAGAAATTTCTGAAAATTGAGAAAAAATGTGCCAAAATGGAACAGAAACAAATAATGCTAGAATTTGAAAAAACTCCATGTATTCAAAATTGAAATTGCTATAGTCCTTTTTGAGCAAAATGCAGAGTCTCAAAAGTGATTTATATGGTGTGTCAAAGATATGTTCGTTGGATGCCAGCAGGATTCGAACCAAGGATCTTTAGTTTTGTAGTAAAATTCCTTGATCACTGTAGTTGTATACCTCAGTCCAAGGGGAGTTAGGAAGTTTTATATAGTGTCAACCGCAAAGACGCAATGACACTAATTTCCAATTTTGATAGTACAAAGAGGTGCGATTTGAAAAATTAAATTACCTATAGCTTAGTCAAAAGATCTGTAATTTTAATTTCACTTTTTGCGTATTTCGCTATATCTTGCAACTTTTTAAGTGAATGGAATGTTTTATCTTTTTTTATAACCGTCGTTGAACAGCCGACCCAACTTAATGGGTTTACGGCTACTAATGTTCAACTCCGTAGCCTTGTAATTTTGAACCCAATCCAGAAGACAAGGGAACTCCTGGATCGAGTATTGGGAGAAATTTGCCTTCGTGGAGGACTTTTTGATGGAGCTAACCCGCATTTCCGTTACATGGAGAGGAAGACCACGAGAACCTCCCACGGTTAGCCTGACGGCAAGGGGACTCTAACCCATGATCCGTCTACCACTGAGGATATTTCACGTCAGCACTGTGGTCAGTGCAAGCCGGATGCGGAATTCGTATCGACTGGGATTCGAACCCGGTTCGCCTCATTGGAAGGAGAACGCTCTATCCCCTGAGCCATCGCGGCTCTGAATGGAATGTTTATCATGATGTGCCATTGCGGTGGCCATTATATAAAGCTTCCTAACTTTCCCTGAATTGAGGTGTGGTGTGCCAAAAAAAAAAAACGGACCGCCCTGAATAACTTTTGATCTAGTGATCATATTTTCACGTTCTAGGACTCAATCTTAATGATTCTAAAAGGTGGCTGCAAGTATGCTAATGATGCTTCAAATATGCGAGAGAAATCGAATTTTTTAAAAAGTCGTAGATTTAAATCTTGAGTTCTTAGAAGATTTTCAACCGATTTAGCTTACATTTTTATTTTTCCAGAGAGATTATTAGATGTAAAAAATTGTAGACCTTAAAATTCAAATTCTTGTCGACTAGTATTGAACAAAATGATAAAAAATAATAAATATTTACTTAAGTTTATTTTTTGCATGTAATTATCAATAAATAAACGTGATCTATGGATAAAAAGTTTCATAATTGTGTAAAGGAATATAAAATTCGCTTAAAAAGTTCTCAAGACATGACCAAATACGCAAAAAGGAGTCTAAACCTCGGATCACTCTCTTGACCAAACTATTAGAGCCATATTACACAGTTTGCGACTGACCCTTATATTTTCAGTGTCAGAAATCCGAATCCATTGGAAAAAAGGTTTGTTAATTCAAAGAAAGTACATTTTTGTGTCTAATTTTGCAACTAAAAAAACGTCTGCACTAATTAATTAGCATATTTAAAATCAACCTTACGAACCATTAAGTTGGGGGTCTAGAACGTGAAGATCAGATATTTAAATCAAAAGTTATTCAAGATGATCCAATTTTTTCGACGTATTATACAACTATAGTAATCAGAACATCTTACTACGAACCTGAAAGTTCTTGGTACGCATCTTTCTTGGACATTTCTTCCTCCATCTTACCTTTGAGGCTATGCATTTTGATAAAATATGAGTATATGCTGTTTCAATTTTGAATGCATCGGTTTTTCAAATCCGATTACTATTTCTTTCATAGCTATTTTGACACATTTTTTTTTTTTTTTTTTTTTTTTTGCTCGATTTTAAGAAACCATTCTTTTCGATGTAATTTATCTTAGTTAGTCTCAAATATTGTAGGAACCTTAAAATTTCCTACCTGATGCATTATTTGAAGAATTAACTAATCACTGAATAACAAGAAAAGATTATTTTTACGCTCTTAATTACGGTCTAAATGGCTCGCAAATTCTACTTAAGAAGTCTACCATTTACTTTTTGTCGGCAATTAAGATAATAAATCAATTAAGACGAAGAAAAACATAAGACAAAATTTATTTTTCTTTTGCTGAAATAATGATTTCTTTCCACTTGTTTTTAATACCATTTATCATACAAAGCGTTATTTTTACATTACTTTTTTGTAAAAATTATAAATTGCTAGAATTCATTATTTTTACAAAATTCTTCGTTAAGGAGAGATATTTTTTGTGCGGGAGGATAAATGCTAAGAGAGGTTACAGTGTACCATGAAAAAATGAACTACATTGAATAACTTTCGATATAATGATCGGATCTTCACGTTTTAGGACCCCATCTTAATGGTTCAAAGGTGTGACTTCAAATATACTAAGTACAAATGATATTTTAAATTACGAAATCAGACACAAAACCGCACTTGCTTTGGAAAAAAAATGCCTTTTTTTCATCGGATTCAGATTTATGATCCCCAAGATATTGGTGTTAGCCGCAATCTGGGAAATATGGTCCGAATAATGTGCTCAAGAGAGTGATCCCAAGCTTGGACCCTCTAATGTCAATTTGAATTTTCTTTTTTGTATATCGCCATATCTGGAGAACTTCTTAAGTGAATTGACAAAATTTTGCACACAGTTATAAAATTTGTTTATCCAAAGATAATTTCATGCAAAAAATAAATTTTAGTAAATATTTATTTTTTATTATTTTGTTATACTCTTGACCAAACTATTAGGGACCATATTTTCCACATTGCTACCACCCTCTATATTTTAGGGGTCAGAAATCCAAATCTGTTGAATAAAAGGTATGTTTATTCAGAGAAAATCCGTTTTTTATTTGATTTCGTAACTTAAAATATCGTCTGCATTAATTAATTAGCATATATGAGGTCACCACCTCGACTCAATAAGATTGAGTTCTATAACGCGGACATCCAATCATTAGATCAAAAGTCATTCATGATGAACCTTCTTTTTGCACTGTACCTGCTCCAACATTTACCTTTTTTTGTGAATTTCAAAAGTAATTGTTAAATAAAACTGAAATTGCCAGTTACTCGTAATAATAATGGTTTATGATTAATAATGATTTTCAAATGAAAAGTGAACACTATTAAATTTATTCTTACTATTTTAAAATAAAAATTGGCAATTACTTTATATTATTTTGACTCTAAGAATTTTACATTCTTAGAATTAAACTGCAATATAATGAGTGAGAATAACTATAAATTTTAAAACTAGAAAAATTAGAAACCCTTGAGGTAGAGATCAAATATGTATTCTAATTTGCAAGAGATATCTATACAAAAGTATTACTAATTGTTTTTCTATGGTTGAATGATTAAATATAATTAATAAATTCTTTAGTTAAGTAATAAATAAATAATAATTAATTATATCTAGTAAACACAAAAATGTTCCATTTTTAGTTAAAAATATAAATTTCAATAAGTTCGGATTCAAAATAACCAAATAGTTGTAAATTTTAAACTATGAAACCTAAAATTTAGTTGAGAATAAGATGTAAAATACTTTTCCCAATATATTGAGTTTTAGCACATGCCATCTTTTTATTGAATGAATCAAAAACTTTTTCCATAAAATGTTATAAAATTCATTTAATCAAAATAATAATATAAATTTAAACAATATTCATTCATTATTTCAAATATATAAATTTATTCTTAAATCCTTTGGCATTGAAGAGTTTTTCCCAAAATTTAAATTCAATCTATTTTATATTATTTCAAACCTTCGCTATTTGGATATAACTTTTTGATTAATAACAAAAATTAAAATTTTTTTTTAAACTATATCATAAATCGCGTTCAACAACGGATAATATCAAAATAAATTAAGTAAGATTCAAAATTAAATTAAGATTTTTTTTGTCAGTTTCATTAAGTTAAAAGGTATTAAACCAACATACATTGCCAAATATAAATAATAAACAGCTCTTTGTTATTTTATTATCTAAAGATATATTTTAAGCAAATAGAAAAAAAAGTAACTCAACAAATGGTGAAACAAATTATAATAAAATTACCGTACTTGTAAGGTAAGGACATTTCTGATAAATAAAACCATATTCTGGTAATAATACGAAAATATATGAAATTTAAACTATTCATTTGGTATTTATTTCATTCGAATGGTTTACCAAAAGTTCTGGTTTTTCAAAATTATAGTTCTTATTACCACACATTTAGTAAAAATACGAAACTAAATAGTAAATTCTGTCGAATAAATGGTTTTTGTGCCATATTTTAAAGTATGATAAAATTACCAAACCTTACCACACTTACTTCCACGCAGCTTGGTAATAAAACCATAATTAATAAAAAATTTTACCAAAAGTTATTACAAAAGCGGTTCGGTAAAAATTAAGGTGCTTTTTGGTATTCTCATGGAGCCAGAAACTTGCTAAATGTTACCATATTCTAGTAGTTTTGATCCTACATTTTCTACATCCTAGAAAACGCATTCTTATAGTTAAATAGGTGCAGAATATGTTATTTATGCTTGTCATGCTAAATAATTTTAGTAAAAAAAATTATTACTTCATTTTTAAGAAGAGTTTAAACTAAATAAGAGTTAAAACTTGAAATTCAAACCAGTTCTGTACAAACAAAAATCATTTACAGCAGAACTAAAGAATCATTTTGTTAAAACATTCCGTATATTTGCTGCGTTTGCATTTCGTAAAATGTAATTAAATTTCTCATAAACCTTTCGAAACTTAGTTACGCTGTGTAGAAAAGAAAAAGTCGATTAAACTTCTTTAATAAGTTGAAAGTCAGTGAACTACGTAGTTAAAGACCTAAACTAAACTTATATTTTGGGTTTAAAAGTTATATAGGCTTGAACTGATATTTTTTTTTCTTCAACCTTAAGAATTTGAGAAAGAATATTAACCAAATTAAATCAATCTCTAAGGAATAAAATCGAAAGAAAGTTGCGTTTAATCCTTCCTAATTTTTTGTAGATATTTTTTATTCTTTTTGAAGAGCACTGTTTTATTATGATTGATAGTTTTTCAAATGATTTTTTTTTTTAAATAATTGAAATCTTCATGCAGTTAAGCGTTAGGAAATTAATATCCCATTCGTCTAACAGATGACAATAAAATTATTAACTTTCGAAATCATGCAAATTATGATTCAAAACAAAGTAAAAGGATACAAATAAAGCTTATATTATGACACTCACTTTTTATAAACTTGATTTCATTTATTTTCCTCGCGAAATGATGCATAAATCTTCACAAACATGTGTTCTCTTCAAAGCTATGCCACCCTGACAGATTTACAAGTGCTGCCAACCATCCAAATGGAAGGAAGGAAGTTCATAAGACTGTAATGTCTAAATATATTATTAAAATGGGATGTATAAAGACAAATAATATACTTGGGACATCTGATGGGACATGTATCTCCCGTAAAGTTTGAAAAGGTTAATAGTTTCAACTGAGTGTTGTGTTAAAGAGGTTTAAATTTATTTAAAAATAAGAATTATATGATGCATATACTTTTAGAATTGCAATATTTTAATACAATGTTCCCATTTTACGCCAACCCATTTTTAACACTCCATTAATACTTCCAAAAATATTTTTAAAAATTTTGGTAAAATTTTTTTATGAAATTTAATGTAATGAATTGGCTTTAAAGAATATAGCTGTTCTTTATATGATTATAATTATAAATTGCTATTTTATATTTTTTCTTGTAAAGATTGCTTAAAATGATTAATAAAAAGTTAACTCGCTAAATATAAAAATGCAACTGCAATATAAAAAGACAATCTCTACGTACACTCCAAAATTTCCGTAAAATTCCAGGAGTCGGTCGTTGATTTATACGTCTATATCCCTTATTTGAGAAAAACCCTAGTACACGTAATTGAACTTCAAAGATATTGGTAGAGTTGACCGTTAAATTATACTGTTGTTACTGATTCAATTTGGAAGTGCACATCCTTTTTCATGATAGCTATAGCATTAAGCTACGATCAGCTGGGATTCAAACCCAGTCTGTCCCAAAGAACATTTCTATGGCACTCCCTCGACCATGGACCATGAATACGGAACTGCAGATAGAATCATTATTCTATTTCACCACTTTTCAAGGTTTAGCTTGATTTACCAAGCAAATCGTTCGAGTCTCTAACAACTTCAAGATCTAAACTCACGGGGGAAAAAAATTTCGAAAATTTTCGTATTTTCGAGAAATTTTCCATATTGTAGTGTATGGTAATGACATTTCAAGTAAAAGCACTTCTTGCGTGCCCCTGAGTGTAGTGTAGCCGTGAATTTTTTTAATATGTAGCAGTACTTTCTTTGGGCTACGACATAAAGTAGTTAAATTGACATTTTACTTTTCTTGAAGAATTTGCTTAAGTAGACAAATGATGTTTAATCATTCGATAAAGCCTAGTGTACATTTTACGTTTTTTTTTTTTTTTTTTTTTTTTGCTTTTTGCTTTAATTTTGCACAGCGGGATTCACTTGAAAATTCTTTCTTAAGAAAATAATGGTCTAAGTATGCTATGGGCCTTTATGCTTTTAGAATTTTAAGTAGAACATAGTAAAATATTTAAACTTCAGCATGATTAACAGAAGAAAAGCCTCCGTTGACACAAAAAAAAAATAACATTTACTGAAATATGTTATGAAAATTATTGTAAAAAAAGACGCACGACAAATCTTTTTTAGGTTTACAAAACGAATTTTTCATCTTGTATTTTTTTCTACAATTTACTTAGTTTTGTACATGCATCTGCAAAATCCCAATCATTTGGCGAACTTTTTGAGTAAATTTAAAAATATTATCTACATATTAACTTCAACACATAATTGTAAACTGCTAAAATTATTAATAAAACTGTTAGCTAAGTACTTTAAAGAATTTGATCTAGTTAAATAGAATCATACCCTATGAAACAAATATAATTACAGAGCTAAAAGCTAGACATAAAAAATAACTCCTAAAATCGCTTATGGATATCTTTATCGACTCATAAATTTTTATCTGTATTCAGAAATACCGAGTTTCTTTGGTAACCAAAAAAAAAGGGAATTTCCCTCCGCAAAGTTTACTTTTACGAAAAAAAAAAAGAAAAAAAATTATAGCAAAAACGGAATATTCGCTGACAAACACGTTTTCATAAACTCATACTTTTATTATATTCCCAAATCCAAGAATAAGAGTTATAATAAACAATATTCCGTGCATAAAAGAAGGAAACCACTAAAACTGCTGACTTTGCTTAAAGAGGTCTGCGAATCGAAAAATAGCTTTAAAAGAAATAATATATAAGTATAAGTTAATAAAAATAAACCTCTAAAAGAAAAATTATATTCAGAAAAGTGAATAAAGTAATGAAATAAAACCACTTACTTTCTTTCTTTATCTTTTTGTTTTAGCTCTTTAGTTGAAAAAGTGGGTATAGTGGGATTTAAAAAACCAATGGAAACTTTATGTTTTCCATCAGTTTGCCAAAGGGTATTGATTTCTTCAAACTATATTGATTTCTAACATAAAAATATCCAAATGAAGAGGAAAGTTTTACACAAAATTTAAACATAAAGTTAAAATTTAAACGTAACTATATTGATGAAATTAAAATAAATAAAAGTATTTTTATGCCTCTAAGTGTTTACGAAATTCATTGCACTAATTTGTTGTTGGCGTATGTCTGCTAAGGCAGAGGGGTTCAATTGTTCTTGTTTTCCAGTGGTGCCATCTATGGCCAAGAATTCGACTTCTATCATACCCATACGTCACGCCCGTTTATAGGGTGGATCATTCATACATCTATTCATTCATCCACAGATCATTATTTTGACCTGAATCAGAGAACGATCAATCTCCAATTCAGTACCCCGAGAGGTATTGATTTGTTATGGGAACATGGAGAACTTTGCAACTCGACAGATTTAACGTGAATCAGCCACCATTTTTACAAGACAGTAAAGATAGGGAGAAATTAACCTTGTTATTCTTCCGTGTTTTTCTTTTAGAACTAGAATTTTTATTTCGAAAGAGTATTTAAATTGAATATATTGTTTCAAATTTGAAAACATACGCTTTATTATCAAAATTATTTATTTTTTCTAAACACATTTTAATTACTAAAGAAGGGTAACACTAATCTTTGAAAAATATCGAGAAACGGTTGATTGGTATCGCGAATTATTTTTAAGTTAAAGTTATTTATAAAGATATTTTTTTCTTAAAAACTGTGGTGTGCTATGTCCGAATTTGATGTTGAAAACCCCAAACAATTTTTTATAGACTCACTTTATTTCCTATTTACACCAAACCTAGCTTTTATATACAATTTGAAGGGTGGAAATAAATGTCTAACTCTTATGATGAAATAAGTATACTATAATCTCACTCGCTTTCCCATCTTACCTTAAATACTTTTTCTTCCAAGAACACAAATTTTGACGCGTTTAGATGTCATTTCTAGATTTGAAAACAAATTAGCGAGAGTGAATATATGTCTTCAATACTGTAATACATTTACTGAAACAAAAACTTCTTTAAAACATGTAAGTTTGTTTTTAGTTGAGTAATAAGGATCTGGGGAAACACCGTTAGACAATGTCAACCTTTATCTATCAAAAGGTACCTCAAGATTGAATCAAGTTAGCATGTCTTATACACTAATATGTTGTTATATATGTTATATATGTTGTTTAATAATCGTAGTGGCAGTTACGTTAAGTTGCCGTATCTGCGAAAGACCGGGAGAGCTGTGTTGATTTCCCTGGATTTTCAGCACTTATGGTGAGAGCTGTATTAAGTTCAAGGTTTTGTGAGTGGTCACTCCTGTGTCGTTATTAGCAGTCCAGTGTGTACAGGATCCCGTTGTTTGCAAATGAGGCTGAAAGGCAAAAGCGCGAGGAGGACAATGATTCAGTCACAAATAGCAAGTCAACTGTTCAATGTGGACCATCCATCGAAGAAGACGTAAACATATCACGTCCGCAGGTCACCAATGTCAACCTTTATCTATCAAAAGGTACCTCAAGTTTGAATCAAGTTAGCATGTCTTATATACTAGTGATTTGTTGTTTAATAATCCTAGTGGTAGTTACGTCACAAAGGATATTCATATTTTTGTTTTTGAGTTCTGTAAATGTTAGTAAATAATATTATAAAGCATAATTTCTATCCAATTCGGTACCATTAAGATTAAGCCTCATTTCTATATTACGCGTATGCTTGATTGCTAGGTTTTAAAACTAATTTTATTTTAAGAATTAGTGAACATATGCATCCTAAATAAATGATTCATACTTTATATTGTCATACTGTATATGTCATACTGTATATGTCATACTGTATTGTCATACTGTATATGAAAATTCTAACAGCGTACAGAATTAATCAAATTTACTACAACAATTACAACAACACAACTTCACCAAAGCATGCGGTGAAAATGCAAACTTAATTATTTCTTTACACGTCATCAACGTCTTTTCGTTTGTTTGAAGAAATGAACTAAAAAAATATTACACCCCTTTTTATTTATGAGATCTCATAAATATATTTTTTCGTCCCTTTTCCTTTGTTTAGTTCCAACTTGGAAGTTTTCTGTAAGACCAGAAAAAACGCTTATAAATGTTTTTCTCCTCTTTTTACGATAAAATGCAATGTTATGGCACTTATACTGTCAGATACCATAAAACTGTCATCCATGTAGTAAATCATCGAAATCATAACTTTTATATTTTGCTTCGGAAAATTTATGTCTCCAAAAATTTTAAATTCAATAATTTATGGTTATGCAAAGACTAGCTGTTTTTTTTTCCCATCTAATTATTGCTGAACAGAAAAGAGTTGGTATATAAATGTTATTTGAATTTAAATTTTAAAATTATTTCATGAGAGCTTATGCATTTTTTCAGAGTAAAAAAAAATCGGTCTGAATACACTAATAGAATTTTAATTTTAAAATTACGGCGAAATAACAGACAGCAGTCTGTCCATCCAATTAACTATTAAGTTTACGGTAAAGAATATTTTTTACCTTTACGGTTTTGAAAACTTTTATAACTAGTATTGTTAAAACACTGCAGTACTAAACTACTAAAAAATATGCAGTTTATTAACCGTTTACAACTAACATTGTTTCAAAACCGTAAAAAAAAAAGAAATTTAAAAGGACATTGAAGCTAGGATTTTTGTTAGATAATGGTCAATGGAGTTAAGTTGTGAGTGAGTTGTGTTTCAACAAATGGACCGTGGAATGTGGTTGAATTAGTTTATCTTGTAGTTTCACCCATCGTAAGGGTTTAGATTCAGATGTTAGGATAGTTTAGCAGCTTTATGGTGCTACCATCTATCTGAGAATGGGAGTATCGTATTCAAATAACACAAGGTCACAAATTGGAGAAGTGCACGACACTGGAAGCTCTTAATTTGTTTAAAGGAATGGAGAAATATAATGGTGTCAACGCTGAGATTCTAACCCCCGTTCTGTCGGTCTTCATATAGGCATTTTACCCCTCTCGCCTATAATATGTAGGGGTGAGTGAGGTCAATTGTAACATTTTTTACTTAACTATTTTAACTAACAAAAAATCCAATATATTATTAGTATTAATTGACAGACGAGTAAAGTAGACTATCCTCTACTGGAAAAAAAATAAATACCTTATTTTAAATGTTATTATATTAGTTATTAACAATTTTTGACAGTCGTGCACTTGTTACAATTGTCCCCACTTACGGGGTCAATCGTAACAGTTCATAAATTTAACTAAAACATAGTTAATTATACATATTATCATAGTTGTGATATATTTTTTTATTGATCAAAATAGTAGTGATATTTTAGGAGTAAAAATAATAATGAGCAGAGACCTAAAGGGTTAAACTTTTAACTTTAAGGGGTTAAAAATTTTAATTTATGCTGTGAAAGGTGACAAATAAAATAATGCACATGCAACATAATATAAATGATATAGGAAACTATTGGTGGTTCTTAAAGAGTTAAGTAATGGTTTGTAAACATAAGATTATTTATTTTCAGCTGTAACATTCGTCTCTTTACTTATTGTTACAGTCGTCCCCAAGACGCCATTTCAGCTTCATTTGTTATAAACAATGCTAGTTAATTAACAAAACTAATCTTTTTTTTTTGAAATGTTAATTAAGGTGTCCACTTGCATATTCGGTTAATAATTTTTATTTGTTTAAACAAAATTACTTTGTTACAATATAATATTCTAATACGAAAAAAAGTACTTACGTAGCGTGAAAATATCTTTTGTAATGTAACTCTTTCAAAAGTACATAAAAATGGTTTCCAGCAAGGGTATGCATGTAGATTTATTAAATACACCTTGTGCGCCTCCTAGGAACCAAATCTAGAACCCGACACTCGAAATTTTTGCTCTGTTACAACCGTACCCTGTTACAATTGACCCCACTCTCCCCTACTTATCTGCGAGGAACTAAGTGACTTCATTATGTGGACATATTTGATACGATAAAATTCTGGTTGTTTAACCGTATAAGGTGAAGGCAGTTAATAAACAGTTTTCCCCACAGTTAATAGTGTGAATACTATCTTATTTATAGTTATTTGATTCTTTTATTTGAGTTGTTTTAATTGTTCATTTTTCTGAAAAATTTCTAACAACGTAACTATTGCTGCACAGAAAACATATTGTGTATAAATGTTGTTTGTATTTAAAATTTTAAAATAATTTCATAAGAACTTATTCATTTTTCAGAGTAAACATATTTATCTGAATGCTTAACAACCATAAGAAAAGGAAATTCGATGTCAACAAAACAATAATAGAACTCAAATAAATAGCCCCAAGAAACTGAATCGGTAAGATATCATTACTAATAGTTCATATTTGCTTAGTTATAATGCAAAAATGATCGTATGTCTCGTTCTTTAAAATTATTTATACTTTTCCCGCTATTCATTCACAAGCAGAACACGGTTTTTTTTTTTACTTGGATATTAATGAACAGTACAACATTAATTTTTTTATTTCGAATGCCCACCTGTGTTTACATTTCGTCAATTCAAGCATTTTACAGGGCGGATTTGTTGGCTATTTTTTCAGGGGCACCATATTAGGTGGGCCAATGTTTTGTTCCCACAGTAAGGACAGATAGTACAGAGAATGAAAGAACATCCATGTCTTGCCCGAAATTCGATCCCAGAACATTTCCGGTGAAAAGCCAGTTACCTGACCCCTACACAGTCCGGTCGGCATAACATTAATTTAAATATACCTCACTTAAAATTAAATTTTTGAGATTTTAAATCTAAAAATTGAATTTATTATTTGAAAAATAGATTGTCCAAAAAAAATCATGTTCTGCCCTTTCATTTTCATCAAAACTATTTGAGAGCTCACATTGTTTCATTAATGTTCAAGATAAATTTAACTTATTTCAAATACAGCACAAAGTTTTTCTGTACTTAAACATTTGGAGAAAAGGGTCTCCAAACTTTATTCTCGAAAGACTTAATTAGAAGGTCTCTTAACGTTAAGTTCTTTTTACGCATACTCCTTGATTTAAAATACTTTAAAACTTCAAACAGGCTTTAAACTATTCTTCTATGCCGATATTCTTTTACGTTTAAGGCTTGTGAAGGTCCCGATTTTCCATTTTACCCTAAAGTATATACTTCATTTGGTTGGAATGGATCTAATAAGGATAAAGATTTTAAAACAAAATCAGTGATTTTATGAAAGAATAGTATTTCATTCATATATTACTTGCTAATGTGGAGAATTAGATGCAAGTAGACTTTTAAGGTAATAAATAATTCTTGTTAATTTTATGTCCTTTAATTTTATTTCAAATGTTAAATATACAGGAAATTAGTTAAATAGTTTTTCCGTTTTGTTAAATTCTTCAAAATAAAAGTTTTAACAATTTTTTTATTTGGAAATAAAAGATCCCTCGCTTGTGTCAAATGAATGAGGAAAAATATATTTTGTAAAATCTTATTCTTAATAAAATATAATCGACAGATAATCAAATCAAATTAACTACAACGAAATAAACTACTACGACGAAATCAAATAAACTACATTTTAAATCCTATGTGTAACTAAAATGACGATTAATACTGCGCATGCTGTTAAATTTTCTTTTCAAGTAAAGCATGTATTTTAAAGGAATAATCATATTATCAAGCATGAAAAACGATGTAAAGAAAAAAGATATTAAAACTTAAAGAAAGCTTATTACATCGCGTATTTTCGCGTACAAAAAGCTTTTTGTACTCTATTTCTATTTATATGAACTTCTAGTTCCCGCATTTAATACAATCATGCTCTTAAATAAAATAAAATTATGTTAAATTTGAAAACAACATCTTTTATAAAAATTTCATCAAAATCAGTCAGTCAGATTAGATTAAATTAATTATTAGGCTTCGTGAATTTTTTCACTTCAAAAATTGCAACGATTATCCTCTTTTTCCCGCTAAAGGAACATTTGAAAAGCGATAGAAATAGTTAGGATCAAAAGAATTGAAATTTAATATTTTCATAGAAACAAAATGGAAAAGAACAAATTCTAATTCTAAAAGCCGAATTCTAAAAGCAAATTCTAAAATTCTAAAAGCCGACCAGATGGCCGAGTGGTTAGCGTGCCTAACTGCGGAGCCGATAGTTGCGGGTTCGAAACCCGTTCAGGGCATGGATGTTTTTTTCTCTCTTTGCTCCTTTCTCCTCTGTGTGGGATTGTGTGAATGTGAGCCGCCCTATAATATAAACGGGTTTGCGGTTGTGTGACGTGGACGATGCTGCTCCATCGCCGTGGCTTCGCCACAGGTGCCCACTGGGTAACGAGCCGAGAGTAGCACTTCTGGCACTCCTGGCCAATGGGACAATACATCCCAAGTGCCCGCCATTAAAAAAAACATTTTAAAAAAAGGTATATTTTGTTCTACACATTAATATAACTAAGAATGCAAAAAGTTCAAATAATGCTGTTAAAATAGACACACTATAGTTTTGCTTCTGAAGTCAAGTACCTTGCTCAGTGTCAAAAAACAAAATGAGAAAAAAAGACAGGTAGATCAGTGCTCGAAAAACCGCCCGTCCTCGGCATTCACAAATTCCCCGCGGACAATGAATTTCTCGAATCCGACGTCCGCGCGGACGGCCATTTCCTGTTTATGTTCGTGATACATTTTAAATTTTTGTTATCTTACAAGAGTCTAGCGCCTCACTTCTAAAATGACTCTCTAATCTAGAAATACATCAACATACTGCGCATAGCGGAATTGATGTTTTCTCTGTCACTAATTCCTGATGTTTTCTCTGTCATCAGTAGTTGGCCTGATTGTAGAACTGGCAAACGTCATATTTGATTCATTTAAAAAACGCAGTACCCTTAAATAAATTGACATTCCAAATAACTTGACCTTTGTCATTTAAATTATTTTATAAAAGAAATACTAGGTTACTATTAGTACCCTAGTAATTCTTTTATTACTGTAAAATGTTATCCTAGTATTTGTAATCCTAGTAACTACTAATTCACTGCGCAATTTATTTAAATGTTTGTTATAAAATTATATTTTTATTTATTTAGAAGAGACGGGTAAGTTTCAAAGGAGGATTGGTACATTGTTGGACAAGCCGTCCTCGGGGATGGGTTAAATTTCTGAGTTTTTTCTAGCCCTGAGTTAGATATATCCATCCCCTATTGGTAATACTAATCTTTGTAATTTTCTTCTGTGTCTTCATGTTTCCTTCATACATTTTGTGTTCCAACACCGAGGAAGGCTCTCGATTACAAAACTATGATATATTATTTCTGTTTTTTTAACATTACTTAACTTCATTCGTAACAAATGTGTGTTTTCTCTTACGTCTCATTCATTCAATATGTGTCTCAACAATGAGAAAGGTTCTTGCTTATAATTCCGAAACTATAGTAAGTTTATTAAAGTCTTATCATTAGTGCTTTTGTTCACATTGTTTAACTTTATTCTTAACGTATTTGCTCGTATGTTTCCTTCATTCATTTTGTGTATTAAACACTGAGGATAGTTCTTAATTATAAATATCAAACTATAGTAAGCTTATTTAAGTGGTATTATCTGCACTTTGTACACGTTTTTTTTAAATTCATACGTAGCACGTGTCTGTTTATTCTTCAATTTGTGTTTCAACACTGTGGGAAGTTCTTGATTATAAATGATTAAAGCAAGTAGTTACCATTAAAGTGGTATTATTTATCCTTTTTCATATTGTCCATATTTATTCACAACACATATTACTTCTTACTACATTTCAATTAGATTTAGCATAAATTATCCTCTTCGTGGTTCGAGGGAGAAACGTCTTTGGACGGCCAACGCAGACGGAGGGGGCGGTAGACCGAAGACTGCACTCAAAACTGGTGCACGTAGCTCTGATTTTAGATTTTAACTGAGTTCATAAGGGGCAGAGTTGTTTGGCCCGAGTCATTCCTGAGAGAAATGTCGGATAGCGAGAGTGAGATATACGAGGTGCCTGAGAACTTCGAGGGTTCCTTCGAAGAGAGTCAGAAAGAATGGGCAGGCTCGAATGCGTTTCTAAAGGAAAAATTCATAAGGTTCATGGAGAAGGGAGGTAAGAAACTAGACTGGAAAGAGAATGGTCAACTTTGGGCTATAATGTTCGAATACAGCGACCTCGTAGCAAGTCAAATCGAACTACTAGCATACATACTACTAGCATAAACTACTAGCATAAAGGGCTCCAACATGCAGCGGAAGAGGCACTAAAGGCTGCATTGAAAAGCAACAGTAAAAAAAAAAAAAGAGTTATACTTTTGCCGAAGTGCTAGAGAAAAACGGCACAGTTGAAGACCCGAGGGTTAAAGCAGAATACTGCGTAACCATTACAAAGAGGGACGAGAGCGTCAAAGTGGACCCAATTGAAATGGTTAGGAGAAATTTGGAGCCTGGAGAGCTCAAGATTGGAGTAAAAAAGATCAGAAAAACCAGAGATGGTGGCGCAATCATTAGGCTTGAAAAGAAAAGTGACTCCCTGAAAGTAATCAGCGAATTTATAACAACTCCGATCTGAGCGAAAATTTCAATTGTCAAATTGTTAAGAGATGGAAGCCGAGGTTGATTATTTACGGAATAGAAGAGCAACATGAAAAGTCAGACCTTGAGTCTAAGCTCAAAGAAGCAAATAAAGAACTGGGCGAGGCTGAAATCGAGGCTCTATTTCCAATCAAAGCTAAAAGGGGCACTCACTGGGTCTTGAGGCTTGACCCTCAGTCCTTCACCAAAATTGTCAGGAAATGGAGAGTCAGCCTTGGCTGGCAATCCCATAAAGCTAGTGAATATTTGAGGCCGCTGCGATGCTATAAATGCAATCGTCTGAGTCACTTGGCAAGAGATTGCCAACACGAAGAGGCCTGTGCCAACTGTGGTACGAGTGGTCACAGAAAAGATGCATGCCAAGGAAAAAGTGCCTGTGTTAATTGCAAAGACGCAAACTCGAGATACCATCTGGGTCTCAGCACTAACCACTCTGCACACAATCAGAACTGTCCCTCGATCCAGTGGGCAAATAGCCAACTTCAGAGAAGAACCAGGTACCGTTCCTGAACTTAACATCTGATCACCACATGATCCGTAATTGTAAGCCCTAGGGCACCCAATTCCTTTGTAACTCCTTCTCCATACTGTTCATTTCATTGCTTGTTTCATAGTATTTTTAATAAAATTCGGTTGAGAGGCAATAGGCTTTGCGAGCGTTCGAGCCGGAGGACCCTCATGGGTCAATGTGGGTGACTGCGCCACTGCTGTCGGCCCAGTTCTGGTGCGACTTGTCGGCATCTGCATCATACCCTAGCGGTTGATGGCCTCCTTTGCTATCCGACGAGATTTGTGGTGCTCATACTCGTGCGTGACTCGAGGCCTTGCGCCAATTGAGTCCTCCTCCTGCTTGGCCTTGAATTCTTTGCGGTTGCTGCGTAACGGCGGGGCATCAAATGTTTGCGTATGGGCCAAATTGGCCTGGGTCGCCTAACAAATTTCCTTTCCTTAGCATAAATTATCAAAAAAATTATTAGTTAAAATTTTATACAAGCTAAAAAATAACATTACTAAAAAATATTAGATTTTTATTATAAAGGTAAATTACGCAAATTATTAGGAGTCAATGTTAAGTAAATATTAAGCTATAATAATGGTTATTTTTCTTCTTTTAATTTTCTTCAACTAAAAATATTCCTTTAAAACCTTCATTCCTTATCTTCAAAAGCTCAAACCACGTTTAAGTTTATTTTACAGAGTATGTTACTTGTTTCAAAAAATAAAACTGCTTCACATATTTTTTGCTTCACTTCTTTTTAAAACTTTTAAAAGAAATTAACGATGAAGATTTATTCAATCGATCTTTCATATTGATTGTTTTTTGTGCTTCATTTGAAAGATTAAGGTTTGTGAATAGCTAGTTAATTTTTGCTATTGGTTATTTTGGTTTTTATTCTATAATTATTTCTCTTTTATAAGCTTTTGTAAAGCTGGAAAAAAAGAAAACAGTTTTACTCATTTAGTTGAGTAAATATATATAATAAAAGTTTAGTTTTCAGAGTTTAAAAAAATGAATCACTTAGTGTGGTTTATTTCAGCATAAATTTAAGTCGTCCTCTTTTTTGTTCACTAAATCCCAAAATTTTTACAAAGATTCTTAAAAACTTCCTTTGATTATATGGTATGTTTTGCTTGTAAGTAGCTACATTTTCTTTTTAACATAAATTTACTTTCGATTGCTTCAAAACAGTTCGAATTAAGAAAAAAAATATAAAGGAAAAACGTGTATAATAAAATTAAAAAAAGAAATAAATAATAATGTAAATTTATTGTTACTTTAGTATGAAGTTAATGAAAACTAATTGTTACGTACTAATTGAGTTATACTCTATATCGAAAAGTATATGGTGCAATAAGTTTAAAATTAGATTTTAATGTCAGTTTTAGGAAAATTGATGTCATACACTGTAAAAAATTCCAAATCAAAGTACAGTATACAGTACCGCCACTAAATTAACTAGTGCAACATCAACTGTAAAATTCATTTTACCTTAAAATCCATATTTACCGTAAAATGTCGTACCGTAATTTTTACTGCAATATTTATTTAATGAGAGTAATTCAGCAATTATACGGTAATTATTACGGTATATCATATTTTTTGTTCCATACCATGTTCCGGTAGGAATGAATTTTTCGGTAAAAATACCTGTACTTGTAGATTACAGTCATTGATAAAAATATATATCTGCTTTATGTTGTTCGTGCAGTATAATTTTTTTTCTTACTGAACAAATTTGATTTATTTTCAAAGACTTAAAGTTACTTTAAGGTTTAGCTAAAAATCATAGATTAGATTTTTAGCTTCTTACTCTCTCTCTCTGTCTATCTATTATATATACATATATATATATATATATATATATATATATATATATATATATATATATATATATATATATATATATATATATATATATATATATATATATATATATATATATATATATATATATATATATATATATATATATATATATATATATATAATTTTTCTGGTTATTTATTTAAAGTTTTTTTGTAAGGAAATTTTTTATTTTGCTGTGCGAAGAAACCATCTCTCTCTCTCTCCCTCTCTCTTTTTCCTGCTTTTTTCCTCCGTGCTTGAAGTTCACTATTTGCATTTTTGTCTAGAAGCAGTGGTTTTACATTCATTTCAGTTATTTTCATGAAGTTCGATAAGATATCCGAATTCTCTTAATTTATTTCACCAGTATATTTTCATTTTTTACGTTTATCCTAAACGAATTTTATAATAAAACTTATATTTTTATTTCAATTGGGTACATGCACTTCAAGAAGAAGAAGACCAGTGATACCCACACATGTGACTAATGACGTTAGCACCAGCCGGCCGTATAGCAAATCAAATTCATTGAAATAAAATTCTTTCTCGTTTGCATGTTTTACTTAACTGAAGAATATTATTTGTTTACGTATTTTATTCTCTCTCTCTCTCGTATGCCTGTTAAGACAGAGGGGCGCGATTGCTCTTGTTTTCTAGTGGCGCCATCTATGGCCAAGAATTCGATTTCTGCCACACCCATATGTCACACCCGTTTATAGGCTGGACCCATTCATACATTCATCCACAGATCCTGAATCAGAGAACGATCAATCTCCAATCCAGTACCCCCAGAGATATTGATTTGTTATGGGAACATGGAGGACTTTGCAACTCAACAGATTTAATGTGCATCAGTCAACATTTACTACAGGGGGAGTCTTCGGCCGACGGGTTTCGAACCCACGAACTCTCGGACATGGGTCCAGCGCCCTACCGACCAGGCTATCCCGGGCTATGTATTTTATTGCAACCGTGATATACTTTTGTTTTAAGTACCTGGCAACCTCGATGCATAATTTGTTCGTTTAAACTCTACATGGCTTCATGTCTGTCTTTGTGTTAAAAAATATAACGTGAAAAAATTGAAATTTTAGGGAAAGAAAAGAGAATTCGTCACTTAAAAGAATTGATTTTTGGTAGGCTTGACTTACTCGAAATAGAATGGAAAGAACAGTTGCTAGCGTAGACGAATGCCTCGTTATATCAACCAATCAGGATCGAACTACCCACACTACGCCTCTTACAGGTATCCCATTACCGTTGATTTTAAATTATTTAGTTTTATAGCGAGATGTTTTAAAAGCATAACTAAAAACAAAATCAACACGTAGTTTCAGATAATTTAAGAAATTTTCATAGGGTGACGTAGTCCGCTTATGCTGTCACGATCGCGTTGATCATTCAGATAACCTGGCATAACGAATAAAAAGTAACACAAAACGCGCCAATAAATTGAGTTTTTTGATTAAAGCTATAAATTAGGAAACATCACTGATGTTATCTTTAAAATATTTGAAAAAACTAGATCATCTATATCTAATTTTAAAACAATGGCTTCCGCTAAGCCAGTGAGAAAATTCCATTTTTTAAACGTCTCTAAATTTAAAATATAGTTAAAAATAATCACAAATTGGGCTTCGTCGTTTGTTTGTAAATAAACTCATTTAGATTAATGTTGAATTTTGTATTTTTAGAGTCTAAGGTCTACTCGCAACCTGGTATACAGATGCACACACTTTTTTTTTACTTTATTATATGTACAGAAGATATATGGATAAAGAAAATATTATTAAAATACTTTAGAAGTTGTTTAAAAACACCGTAAACAACGTTTTGGTGAGTTTTTAGCCTTCTTCTTTGTTATCATTCGCATGCAAATTCCAACCCCCCATATGCTTTTATAAAATTGTGAGTTTCGACAGCAATAATCTTAATTTTCAAGCTGTAAAATTCCAACTATTTTGTAAGACAAGAAAATAATCAAGTAGATCAATTACGTTCTACTTCAGATTCAATAATAGATTCTATTTGTGTTCTAGCTATTCCTATCAATAAAAAGTAGTTCATAATTGTAATAACTTAAAAAAATATTTAAATAACTTTCAAAAGAAACATATTTTATTGTGGTTAAAGTGTAGAATCAGGAGCCCCTTGGTTTGGCGACAAATTTTAATTGTAAAATTTTGCTGAAACTCAGTTTTTGTATACCATGATATTTTTTTTTTTTGCTGCCTCTGCTTTTGATGACGTCAGCATCAAGTTACCACAATTTTTATTTACCATTATATGATTGGTTCTTGGCTTATTTTCATATATATATATATATATATATATATATATATATATATATATATATATATATATATATATATATATATATATATATATATATATATATATATATATATATAGGCATTTTTGTTCAAATTGCCAAACATCAAAGGGGATTCTAAACTTTAACCGGTATTGTTCATTTTACCACAATCATTGCCAAAGAGCTTTGAAAAATTGTCGTGTTTATTTACATTGCAATAGATTTAGAAACTCGGTAAATTTGGCCCTATTTTGGTAGTTTTGACCATACATTTTTGCTCAGAGTAAGAACCTGTTATGGAAAAACTTCGAAAGTTTCAACTCCATTATTTTAGAAGAAGCATTTATAGCGTAGCATTTTGTTTTCTCCTAATTTTGCAATGGAAATTTTCTTAAAAATATAATTCACACTAATAAATTTCATTTTTTAAACTCTTTAATGATTTTAAATTAGATGATATTGCAAATAAATAAGGAAAAATCAACTAAAAAAAGTTTTAGCAATTACTCTTCAACTGCCATTCAAGTACTAAAAAAAGATTCAATACAAAAGATATCAAAAACGAAACAAAAATTTTTCTTTTATTAATGTATATATTTCTGAAACATTATCTTCATAACAGGGAAAGTGAATGTAAACTGATTAAAAACAAATTTCATTTCATTTTAAAAATAATCATTAAAATGAAATAATGTAAAAAACTTATAACCTACCTATCAATGCATTTAAAAACGTTTTATCAAAATAAATTGTGAATATATCGTTTTTTTTTGTTTTATTTATTTATTTATTTTTTTTTCTGCTTTTTTTCAAAGTAGCAAATTTTCATAAACATAACTACATGACTAATTCAATTGATATTTTATTCAATGCCGAAAAAATATTTAGTAAAAATTATTCCTATCAGCAGCTAATAGTATTAAAAAAGATATAAACATTAAAAGAAATATAATTAAAAAGTAATTATTTACACTCCAACATATTTTCTTGTTTTAAATAGAAGAACTAAACACGCAGTTGAATACTTATTTTAATATGATTTAAATTTTAATACATATTAAATAAAGGGCAGCTAATTAAACAAATAAGTCATAGTTTTCTTTCTGAGAGCTTTTTTCTTTCGAGGTTTCGATAAAAAAAAAATTCCTAGGTGCATTATAAAAACACTGTTCATTAAATGCGCAACCTTATTTCGAAATAAGCTTTAGAAATTTTTTTTTGTTTTACTAATGAATTATTACGTTAAAACTATTTATTTAGAATATATATTTTTCATAAAAAAAATACGAACATATATTTTAATTAAGTTTAAACAAAGTAGACTGTTTTAAACTTTTATATGAATTACAATTTTATCTCTACCAACTAAATGGATTATTTTTGTTTAATAGTAAAAATTGAGAAAACTACTTATTATTTTTATGATAAAGATTGTGTGCGCAATATTGTATTTGTTCACTGGATTAAATTTTATAAATATATAATGAATAATTTTTTGATGCTTAAACTTCTTACGTGTTTTGAAATTATCTATCATCAGTGTTGAAACATAGAAAATAAGTATAAATATTTTAATTAATACTTATTTTTAAATTTATACTTATTTTAATGAGAAAATTTCGTTTCCTTTTGATTGGCTAATTTTAAAAAACAAAGATATACATTTGATTTCCATTTTTTTAGTGTATCAAAAAAAGTTTACTTATTTAAAAATTTATGTACTGATTTTACGTATTTTTCATCATATTCTTCAATATTATAACTGAAACATTTGTTAATTTGATTGTGCTTATTTACGTTAGGAGTTTAAAAAATAATTCACCCAGAAAAAAAATTCTGTTAAACTACAGCATGGTATAATAATGACTAGAGCCCGGATTTTGATGACCTAAAAAATCTCAACTAATGCCCTTAAAAAGTGCAAAAAATGCCCTTAAAATGCGAAAATTGGGATAAAAATGCCTTATGACATGACTTAAATAAAGTAAAAATATTGAACGAAAACAATTTTTTACTCTTTAAAATTATGAGTCATTTCAAAAAATATAAAGCAATGCAATACTTGTTCTACGCTCATTAAAGTTTGAAAAATATGTTTTATATCCTAAAATAACAACAACAAAAAAAAGGAAAATATATTGACTCCAAAACATTTTCATTTTGTATAGAAACTTTAATGAATATAACAACTTCCATCTCCTAATATTACTAAATATCAGAATTACATTGGATTTTTTTTTAATATTTTGAAATGTAAGCGAGCGTTTCTTGTCTGAAAGTTAATTTTTATACCTGAAGAAGCTTCTTTCAACGTCTACTGATGTTATTGGTGCGTACTTGAAAAAGACGGTCTCACTTACTGACAATTCTTCTTCAATTTGAAAAGATGTTGCTTCACCTGTTAATATTCTAGAGATTTTCTTCATTGTTTGGAAGCCAGTGTAATAATAAAAAATGATAAAAAAATAATAAAAATTGGAAAAAATTAACAAAAAATGCTTTAAAATGCAAAATATGCCCCAAAATTTAAAGAAAAATGCCCTATAAATCTAAAAAAATGCTCTAAAGGACAAAAAATGTCCAAAAATGCAAAAAATGCAAATGTCATCAAAATCCGGGCCTTAATAATGACATTTTTAGCAAAAAAAAATAATAATACATAATTCTAATTAATTAAACCAAAATGTACGATATTTAAACCATTCATTTGGTAATTTTTCATTCAAATGCTAAGTGTTTATTGAAAATTCTAGTATTCAAAATTATAGTTCTTATTACCACACATTTTGTAAAATATTCAAAACTGAAAAAAGTACGTAACCGAATAAATGGCATTTATACCATGCTCTAAGGTATCATATTAAAATTACAAAATTTTACAACCATTTTGTCAAAATGAGTATATGTATGTCCATTTTGTTAAAATTACCAATTTTCATCACATTTTATAAAAGCATAATTTATTCTAAATTTTACCAAAATCATTACCAAGGCACTTCCGTAAATATTAACGAGATTCTTAGTGTTCCCGTGTTCCCATAAAACGAGAAACATTATCTATATATATAGTCCTTTCTTTCTCAATGAAAAATTGATTTATTTACCTCTAAAATATAGCTTTGCATAAGCAATGTTATAAATAAATTTATTATTCATGACATGATTTTTAATATCGTATAATTAAATATTATTCTAATTTCCGAAATTGCATAATTTTGAAAAATAGAAGTTTGATTTTTTGATCTAACACAAATAGCCACTAAAGTTTGTAAACCTCGTTTATGAATGATTGTTCAAGATTTCAGTATTTTTAAAGTCATTAACAATACTTATGGTATAAGCAGTTCCAAAACGGAGGATAGAGAATACTTTTTGTGCAACGTACACTAAAGCAAAAACAGCGTGAATAATGCACAAATACTGTGCAAAAACGAACACATTGTCTATCTGTTTAGTGTCTTATAAGTAGTTCCAAAAGGGAGGATAGGGAATACTTTGTGCAGCGTACACTAAAGCAAAAACAGCGTGAGTAATGCACAAATACTGTGCAAAAACGAACACATTGTCTATCTATTTAGTGTCTTATAAGTAGTTCCAAAAGGGAGGATAGGGAATATTTTGTTCAACGTAGACTAAAGCAAAAACAGCGTAAATAATGCACAAATACTGTGCAAAAATGAACACATTGTCCATCTGTTTCTTGTCTTATAAGTAGTTCCAAAAAGGAGGATAGGGAATACTTTGTGCAACGTAGACTATAGAACGAATCTTCGTGAATAATGCACAAATACTGTACAAAAATGAACACATTGTCCATCTGTTTCTTGTCTTATAAGTAGTTCCAAAAAGGAAGATAGGGAATACTTTGTGCAACGTAGACTATAGCACGAATCAGCATGAATAATGCACAAATACTGTACAAAAATGAACACATTGTCCATCTATTTAGTGTCTTATAAGTAGTTTCAAAAAGAAAGATAGGGAATACTTTGTTCAGCGTAGACTAAAGCAGCAAAAACAGCGTGAATAATGCACAAATACTGTGCAAAAATGAACACATTGTCCATCTGTTTCTTGTCTTATAAGTAGTTCCAAAAAGGAAGATAGGGAATACTTTGTGCAACGTAGACTATAGCACGAATCAGCATGAATAATGCACAAATACTGTACAAAAATGAACACATTGTCCATCTATTTAGTGTCTTATAAGTAGTTTCAAAAAGAAAGATAGGGAATACTTTGTTCAGCGTAGACTAAAGCAGCAAACACAGCGTGAATAATGCACAAATACTGTGCAAAAATGAACACATTGTCCATCTGTTTCTTGTCTTATAAGTAGTTCCAAAAAGGAGGATAGGGAATACTTTGTGCAACGTAGACTATAGCACGAATCTTCGTGAATAATGTACAAAAATGAACACATTGTCCATCTGCTTCTTGTCCTATAAGTAGTTCCAAAAAGGAAGATAGGGAATACTTTGTGCAACGTAGACTATAGCACGAATCAGCATGAATAATGCACAAATACTGTACAAAAATGAACACATTGTCCATCTATTTAGTGTCTTATAAGTAGTTTCAAAAAGAAAGATAGGGAATACTTTGTTCAGCGTAGACTAAAGCAGCAAAAACAGCGTGAATAATGCACAAATACTGTGCAAAAATGAACACATTGTCCATCTGTTTCTTGTCTTATAAGTAGTTCCAAAAAGGAGGATAGGGAATACTTTGTGCAACGTAGACTATAGAACGAATCTTCGTGAATAATGCACAAATACTGTACAAAAATGAACACATTGTCCATCTGTTTCTTGTCTTATAAGTAGTTCCAAAAAGGAAGATAGGGAATACTTTGTGCAACGTAGACTATAGCACGAATCAGCATGAATAATGCACAAATACTGTACAAAAATGAACACATTGTCCATCCATTTAGTGTCTTATAAGTAGTTTCAAAAAGAAAGATAGGGAATACTTTGTTCAGCGTAGACTAAAGCAGCAAAAACAGCGTGAATAATGCACAAATACTGTGCAAAAATGAACACATTGTCCATCTGTTTCTTGTCTTATAAGTAGTTCCAAAAAGGAGGATAGGGAATACTTTGTGCAACGTAGACTATAGCACGAATCTTCGTGAATAATGTACAAAAATGAACACATTGTCCATCTGCTTCTTGTCCTATAAGTAGTTCCAAAAAGGAGGATAGGGAATACTTTGTGCAACGTAGACTAAAGCAGGAAACAGCGTGAATAATGCACAAATCCTGTACAAAAATGAACACATTTTCAATCTATCTAAAGAACTCCTCCTGCCTTCTAGACTGGGGTTGCCTGCTGCTATGGAAACAAGAGCACTTTTTAGAGAGAGGAGCTTTGGATACTTCTCTCTCCGACCCTTGTCAAACCTTGTCTTAAATGCTAACCCAACATCCCTACTTGAAATTGTTCAACCTTGTAACCATAATTACCGACAGTGCCCTAAATGAGTGGCGAGGGAAGTTCTTTAGAGTGACTCCTACTATTAACTATAACTTCGATTCCAACACAAGAACTTTCTTCAGAATCTAAACAACAAATGGCAGTAGAAAAGTAAAGAGATGCGCAAGTACAAAATTACTCGAGAACAAAGTGTGACAAATTAATTATCACTCAGTTTAAGAATTTCATTCGTTAGATTTAATCCACCATAGTACACCATAGATACATCCACCATAGTACTGTCATATATATCTGGCAGTATATATGATTCATATCCTTTTAATATCCAGTAGCCATGCATGATTTTCTTAATTTTCTTCTCTATGAAATTCAAACACAGATTATATATCTAAGACTAATTTCCCCCTCCTAACATAAAAAAAATTATTTTCTTTAAAGTTGTCCCGTCTTCTGAGTTGAATTAAAAATTGCGAAGCTAGATACGAAGGAGAATGTTTGTTGTCTTTAATCCGTCACGTAGATAACTGATAAAACAAAAGAGACCTAATTCACATCTTTTTAAATTCATCTCTATTATGATTTCGTTTTGTAAAGATTTATTTAAGTGAAAGAGTTTTTTTTTCCCCTAAATAAATAAAAACAATGATATTAAATAAACAAGTGGATGATAATGTGATGTTGTACCAATTAAATGTTGTGAGAGTTATAACATAAGAACAAAAAATTCATACCAAGAGATGTACTAAGATAATATATTAGTTCTTATCTAAAAAATAATAGATTATTTACCTTCTGGTAATGTCGAAAACAAACAGTTTTATTGGAAAAAAAACTTTTTTTTGGAACCCATAGAGCTGATTAGAAGTTTTAAATAAGATTTTGTGAGTTTCAAAGTGCAGCATTAATCTTGAACAGTTTTACTGAAGAAAAAACATTTTATAAATCTCAAACAACTGTAAATCTTAATTAAGGCTCTAATCGTAATGTTGTCTTAGAAGAAGAATAGAGCTAGTAAACTCAATTTCTCAACTATCAACAAATTTTAATGTAGTGTCGCCATCTGTTGCATTTTAAATGAACAAACCTAACCTTTAAATTCGATTTTTTTTTTTTTTTTTTTTTTTTTTTTTTTTTTTTTTTAAAAAAAAAAAAAAAAAAAAAAATAATAAATTCAATATATTTTAGTAATAGTTTTGAAAATGTGTCACAAAAAAGTTATAGTAATAGTTTTGAAAAAGTGTCACAAAAATTATAGTAATAGTTTTGAAAAAGTGTCACAAAAATTACAATTTTTGAAAGATTTATAAAGAACAAAGAATTAAACAAATTAATAAAAAGAATTCAAGAAATGTATGTAAAAAATAAGAACCATTTCAAATCTTTAATACAATAATGCATTTATAAGTATTTATGAAGAAGAAACTTTAAATGGGTTAAAATATCAATATTTTTTAGAGGATTTAAAATTCTAATAATTCTTTGTAAATAAAAAAATTGAAATCCCTTTGAATAACTTGGATATGAGTTTAATTTTGAAGATAACTTAATTTTCTTCGTAAAAGTTTAAAACCTAAAACTATTCAAATTTCAACAACAAATTAAATGCAATAAAAAAATTAAAATTGTTTTCAAAGAAACAAAAATTAATTTTTTTATTTGAAAGACAAGATATGCCATGATTTATATCTTTCTAGTTTTATTTAAGTGAATTACCATGCATAGATTTAAACATATTTCCTTTATAGTATCTATCAATATAGTTTTTAATTATAGTATAATTAAATATAGTATTAATTAAATATAGTATTAATTCCTGGTTAATCCTGGTAAATAAGTTGTTGACTTATTGTTACTAGTTGTTGACTCATTGTTTATGGTGCATCTATAATCATAATTAACGAATGTCCAACTTTATTACCGGTAACTTTATACCGATTTTAGGGTTTTAAAAATCCTCTTATACACCAAGATATACGGAAGTCTTTGATATTTTGTAGAAAAGTTCCATAAATGCAGCAAGTAAAAGTATTACAGAATAAAAAAATATGAGAATAAATAAAAAAAATAGAGCCAAGTGTGGAACTTTTCATTTGAGTTAAATTGAAAAAAAGTCATCTTGAACTACAAATAAAAAATAAACCACTTTTTTTTTTTTTAAATAATTTTCCCTAGGACCACCTACAATAAAACTAAATCGAAATACACCCAAATATAACACGCAATTTCTTTTTTGAAGATTTATTATCGAAAAAATATATATATTAATTTCACAATTTTAAGTTCAAATATTGAACTCTCTTGAGATCTCCGACCACGGAGAAATCCATTATCATTTATTTGATAAAAAGAATTTCAAGGTTTTATCTAGAAATGAAAAATTTGACAAGCTTGATACCATTCTTTCTAAAATGTTCTTTCGGGCATCCTTTTTTGCTACTTCTTTTCAAACACACCTTCTTCAAAAAGTTCTTTCCAGACCTTCCCATTGGGATACTCGAAGTTTTCTATGGATTGTTCTTTCATTTTTGTAGAGTAGCCTGGTATCTCTGGTAACATATAGCATCCATTTCTTACGACAACAGGAGTTTCGAAATGCTCATGTAGATGTTCCACGTATTCTACCATTCTGAAAAAGTAATAAAACCTTTAAAAGCATGTCTGCAACAATTTGATGCGCATTGTCTCTGTAATACTAAAATCTAGATAAATCTGAATACGTCTAAAATATCTCATAGTACACTGATAGAAACTTCTCGGAAAAAACGGTTAAATAACAATTTATTTAAATGTTATTTTACCATATTCAAATAAAGCAGTCAAATACTCATTAATAAAATGATATTCAAACTATTGACTGTGAAATAAAACCGTTAATTTATTGCTTTCACCTAATACTGTTAAACATCCAGAATTTTTTCGCAACCACTAGGGCCACCAAATGAAGCCACTTAGTTCCTTGCAGCTGAGTACTTACAGCCGAGAGAGCCAATTTGACTAACTCATGGCTGACAGTACGGGGATTCGAGTCCCAAAGTTGGCACTGAAATATTTCCTCCATTCCCTTCAACACATGAAGAGCTACATATGTCCTGTACTATTAGAATTCCTTGTGACGCTGGACCAGTGGTCAGAAAAACTATATTTTCCTTGTAGTTAACTAAAACTACTTTATTAGAAATATAGTTAACTGCAACTACTTTTTTTAATGTAGCGACTACTAACTACTTTCGAAATGTAGTTAATACTTCACTACATTTAGAAGATGAACTTAACTGGCGAACTTAAATTTCACCAACATTCGAAATGATTTTGAATAAAAAACTGGCTTGATAAAATATGAGGAGTTAATAATAAGAAGTTTAAATTCATGTTTACATGAAATAATTTTTTATTCTAAAGCACTTTTTACGAATTTGTTCTTTTAACCTTCAAACTCTATTTTTTTTTTTTTTTTCGACAGAGAATATTTAATTTGAGAAATGCTAGGAAACTATCAAATATTTGTAATTTGAATGATCAACGCTTTTTTATATCCTCCAAGAAATAAAGTACAGCGCGTAGAACAAAAATCGGACCATCCTGAGTAACTTTTGTTCTAAATTTCAGATCTTCACGTTCTAGGACTCAATCTTAATGGTTTGAAGGGGTGGCCTCAAATATGCTAATTGATTAATGCAGATGATAGTTTAAGTTACGAAATCAGACACAAAAACGTACTTTGTAGTTCCGGTGAAATCAAATTTTAAAAAAGCAAGATATTTAAAATTCGATTTCTCAGGACTGGTTTCGAACCGGGTTTTTTTTCCCCAAGAATCACACGCTCGGCCACAGAGACATATTCATTATGTGCGTTGATGGGTCAGCAAAGAATTCGCAGCAATCAGATTTGAAATTTTTTTTCTGCGTTTGAACTTTTATCATTACTCAACTAACGTTAAAAGTAGTTGCCAAGAATCGCTTCAAACAACTGTTTTTTTTTTTTTTTTTTTTTTTTTTTTTTGTATACCACTACTCACTACACTACTTCTTTTAAAAAGTAGCGCTGTACACTACAAACGACGGAAAAAAGTAGCGATTGCACTAGTTTCGCTACTTCTGACCACGGTCTATTAGAATATGATACCATCATTCATGCATAGGTGGCAGCACATATAGCTGATTAACCTAAAAAAATTAAGTAATTCCCATCTCTTACGATATGTAAAACAGCCAGATAAACTAATTACATCACATTGTACGGTTCATTAAAATAAACACTACTGAACTACAACCTAACTCCAATGCCCATTACCTAACGAAAAGCTTAGCTCCAATGCAAATTTAGATTTCTTTTTTTACGGTTATGAAATCAGGCTTGTTGTAAATTGTTTGAAAAAACTGTATAGTTTTGTATCCATGTTTTTTTTTAGTTACACTAGCTGTAAACGATTTTAAAAACGCAAAGGAAAAAATGTTCTTTAATTAAATATTAATTGTATGGACAGACTGCTGCCAGTAATTTTACCGTAATTTTAGAATGAGAACTCTTAAAGTGTACTAATAATAGGATCACAATGTTATATGTATATATTTTTTCTCCTACTAAAACTCGATTACTAATCCCTCTATTCAAGCTAATAAATGAACGAATTAATTCGATAAATTATTAATCCCTTTAAAGGAAAGACTTCAGATACTATCGATTATTATATCGTTTATATATATCTGATATTATATTAACCATCACTAGTCAATCAGTTTTTACTTTCTTGCTTGTTTTATATATTTATTAAGCATACAAAAATATCCTTACGGTATTTCAAAGAGAGAAAAAGGCCCTGTGATATCGTGTAAACGGATTTCAGTCAACAAAAAATATCCTACGGTTTTAATTGTACGAGTATTTTTCCAATGAGCGACAACGTTTGAAAGAGTTTTTGTTCTCGTGACTAGAAATGACCTTCAAGACGTTATTTCTATTTCTAAAGTAAGCACAAAGTTATTTAAGGCGTAATGCAGGTTACAGTTGGGCGAAGAAATGTACGGAGATGAAAGAGGATGAGGAAAAACTTTCCAACCAGGTGTATAGACCATTTTCTTAGATTGCTTCTACCGGTCTTGCGTTGTTTTGAAAAGAGATCGTTTCTTTTTTCTGTTGACCAATACTAATTGCTTATGGCACAGTAAAGCTGCATCCTTTTACAACTAGGACGAGTCTATCTCGATTGTAATGATTTTACTACTATCTAAGAAATTTAATGAGCACAATGCAAACACTGGCTCTTGAACAACCAGCGTCACGAGCGTGTTGGATAAACAGGTTGAAAATGTTCATATACTTACTCTTTATTTTTCATGTTTTGAATTTGTGAATTATACTTTTTTAGATTTGTTTGGTAAGAAAATAGATTAGAACACATTACAATCAGCTTTGTAAGAAAGTATAAAATACTGTATTTTAAAAAAAATTGTAATTCATAATAAAAAAAGATTACCAAGTTTAGAAAGAAAATTTATTCCAAATAAAAATTAAAATTTATCAATAAATCATTACTAGAAGTTTACGGTTTATGAGCGATGATCTTTCATAGGCAACCTTTTACAAAGGCAAAAAAAAGTTGAGTACAAAGCCAAAGGTGACTGAAAGAGGGACCTTTTCTTTGCAAGTGATAGCGCATCGTGATAGCTACGATGGAAATTTCTAAAGTTTACAGTTTTTTCAATCATTTTTATTTATTTATTCATTCATTTATTTATTTGGTTATTGTTAATTTTTACAATTCATCATTAAATGCGTCAGTACCTTTTATCAAGTGATGTACCACAAGAGATGAAATCCCACATGGCTAAGTGTTGCACCAGTTCGCATAATCCTACACCACCAGCATGAGGGCAAACTGGAACTAGAATTAATAACCAAAAAATTTAAAACAATTATCTGCTTTATAAAAACAGAAATTCATTCTTTATTTAAAATAATTAAATCTTTATAAAATAAATATTTTAGTTATTGTAAACAATAAATTAATAAATAACTAGAACTATGTGCAATTATTTGTGAATGATAAATTTAGACTAAATTTTATTTAATACTAGCTGTACACTGCATGCGTTGCAACGTTTTCAGTTTGAATTTAAATTTTGTACTTAAGTGTGTAAATGAGATTTGCGATTATGATTTGAAATGAGAATTTTATTTAATGGTGAAAAAACCAGTGATAGTCTAAGTGATAGTTAATTCTCAAGGATATCGTTAGTGCATTTTCAAACAGACATGTATGGTGATGCACACCGACCATGAAACATATTTTCGATGATGATCTGAAAAAAGTCTGGATCAATGACGGTATTTCAGGTAATTCTGCTGATATGAGCTGACCAATTTGTCATGGTGTGATTTTTTCAATAAGCCAAATCATGTGGCAATTCTCTTTTTTTTTTTGCCAATTCAATAGAATACATCAAACACCGTGTCACTTTTCGCAATAAAACCAAGTATTAAGCTTAATATTTGTTTTAACTCACGTGCGGTAATGCATCATGAAGATCCAATGATGTTTGCCTAGGTTACAAAAGCTCTTTAATTTTAGCTCCAGCAGGATTGTATGTGAATGTAATAAATAACTCTGGCTGCCCATATGCGCACCGATACTTGTAGCACCGAATGAAGTCATTTGGAAGCACGAATGTACTGACAATGTATTCGCCAAGAAAAGTTTCTATTGATTTGCTTGACCCGATAACAACGTTGACAATGGCTCGGCTGGCGGCGTTAAATCTGGTACTTTCACTTTGCCTCCAGAACAGCAAGTTCCAGCTGTTTCATTCTTAAATTTGAGAGCACTACAAAACATACATAATTGATCCATTTTTCCGATGATGAAGCTTAGGTGAAAGACTATAGTCGGTAGCGAAGTGCGTTCAAGATTGATTTTCATTCTTGCATCCCGTTGCTCTGATGTTTCCGACGAACGGGTTTGAGTAGTGCGTTCTCGATCAGATTTAATTCTTGCTTCCCGTTGCTCTGATGTTTCCGACGAACGGGCTTGAGTAGTGCGTAGTTGATTTGTTAACAGTTTTCTTTCCCGTTGCTCTGATGTTTCCAACGAACGGGCTTGAGTAGTGCGTAGTTGATTCGTTAACAGTCTTCTTTCCCGTTGCTCTGATGTTTCCAACGAACAGGCTCGGAGTTGATTTGTTAACAGTCTTCTTTCCTGTTGCTCAGACGTTTCTAAGGAACGGGCTAAAGCATTGTGTTCTCGATTAGTTTCAAGTTTTTTTTCCCGTTGTGCCGATGTTTCTGAAACACGGGTAGTTCTCTTTTTGCGTGCTTGAGATGTTGATAGACTAAGAGCGATTCGTTTAGGCGGTATATACTTGCAAATATTCTCTTTCAAACAAAAAGAAATGTAAAAGTCACAAATTTGCTAAATCGGAAATTCACATATTTATTTTAAGTAATAAAAAAAAGCAATAAAAATGAAATAAATTAAATAAGAAATATAATAATGATAAAATTTAATGCAAAAATCTATTTTTTAAACGAAAGAAATAAAATGAATATGAATTCGTAAACTTTGTAATAATAAACAATATAATAGTTTTCAAATGACAACAACTGTCAGCAATGAATCCTTCAAAAACTATATTTAATTGTGCTTACCTAAAATTGCATACTAAATATAAATAATTATTAGAAGCGTGCAATTTGAATAAAATTTGCTTTTGCCTTTATTTTTATTAAACAGTTTTCACAATACTAAATCCGTGATACGTCCAATAATTACGAAATCTATTCTCGTTGATTTTACGTGCTTGTGCTCACCTGACATAATGAAACTTGCGCGAATTATAATTAAATATTAAAGTATTCTTAATTTACTTTTCTAAAAGAATAGAGCTATAAGATAGAAAATATCACTACTGTTCTCTCCAATTTTTTTTTTTTTTTTTTTTTTTTTTTTTTTTTTTTTTTTTTTTAATTAAACGACTTAAAACTCATCATGCACCACAAAGTATAGCATGAGGCTTACAGTTGTAAGTAGAAAACAAAAGAAGAAAATTTAACAAATTTAAATTAAAAACAAAATTCCGCAAGGCAGCAAGACTTTCAATACTTTGACCATTTCTGATTAGACAGGTGGCCAACAAATAGAAAGACGCCTCAAATCAGTCTTTAATTTCATTCGGGCACTCGCATACAGATTGCAATGAAGAAGAATATGTTCAGCATCGTCATCAGCAACGCCACAAGCACAAATTCCACTGGTCTCCAGATGGAAACGAAATAAATATCTCTTAAAATTTCCATGGTTTGTTAAAATCTGGGTTAATTTAAAATCAGTTGCAAAGAATTTACATTGCAAACGGTGAAAAATGGATGGAAAGAACCTTTTCGTCCAAAGCGACCGAGGCGAAGCAGAAGTTCAGCATTCCAGTCCGCAATGATTTTATCTCTAGCGATGCGCTTCCAGATATTTGAAAACTGAATCGTTTATAGCAAAATTTAAAACAATGGCTAACTTTTAACCAATCAGAAAATTCCATTTCGATTTTCGCTGATACCGCTGGAACGGTTTGTTGCAGAATGTTCTAATGTTGACAGAAACCTTCCTCGTGCTTTGAACTACCTGTATGCCAAGTTTCATAGTTTTCTGTCGGATGGTTTA
The DNA here is from genome assembly GCA_949128135.1 of Parasteatoda lunata. Lineage (NCBI taxonomy): Eukaryota > Metazoa > Arthropoda > Arachnida > Araneae > Theridiidae > Parasteatoda > Parasteatoda lunata. The sequence continues at coordinate 78,915,758 of OX421975.1, forward strand.
GGAGTCTATAAAGGACAAACAGACAGACAGACAGACAAACAGACACACATTCATTTATATATATATAGATTTTTCATCAATTTAATGTGAAACATATTGCTTGGAAAAGCTAATATAAAGAAAGCTAACATAGGCATAAATTTTTTGAAAACCTAATGGAGTATTCCGTAAACACCGCGCTAAATATTAGAATAAATTATTAGAATCCTTTACGAAAATAAAGTTACAACAAATAGCTGTTTATTAAAGTGCAAAATAACATTTAAATGCTAAAAAAAACGGAAACTGTTTTAAAATATAACATATTATTATAGAGATCAATCAATCATTATAAAAATGAAACTAAAAGCAATGAAACTAGTTTGATCGTCGAAAAGAACTAAAAGGCGTTTCTAATAGTTGACGACTTGCATTACTTCTTCAAATTTGCTCAATATACATAACATAATATTCACTTTTAGAAATTTCTTGGTAAAAATGGTTAAATAACAATTTATTAAAATGCTATTTTACTATATTCAAACAAAACAGTCAAATAACAATAAATTGCATAGCATTCAAACTGTTAACTGGAAGAAAAACCGTTTATTAACTGCTTTAAATAAACAGACTTTTTGCGCACCAACCCACCTAATAAATCCAATCAGTTTCTTGCAGCTGTGAACATATTATAATCGAGAGGGCTAATCTGTCGCTCTCATAACCGACAGAACGGGAGTTCGAGTCTTAGTGTCTCGAGTCTTATTCCAATGCTCATTACCTAAGGAATATCTTAGCCCGTAAATCTTAGCCAGTGAAACTTCTTTCTTAGTTTTGAAACCATGCTAGTTGTAAATGGTTAAAAAATCAAATAGTTTTGTACTCATGGGTTTTTATCCTTTTTAGTTGTAAACGGTTTCCAAACCGTAAAGGCAAAAAAATGCTTTTTTGATTAAACTTCACGCTTAATTGGATGGACAGACTGTTTACCGTTTAGCTCAGTTTTTAAAAAAAATTGTCCATACAGTTAAATTTAAATCTAAAGGATATGATAAAAGCGAATGAAAAATAAGCTTTGAAAAGGGAAATGAAATACCTTTATACTTAGCTGCCATCAAATATACCGAAAGAATTTCATTCACACCTCCAAGTCTACACGAATCAATTTGGCAAAATTGCAGAGCATTAGCCTGAAGCATTTGCTTGAAAATAACACGATTTTGGCACTGTTCACCCGTTGCCACTCCAATGCCATGAGGTTTGAGAGCCTAAAACCATTATAAATTTGATTATGCTGGATTTTCAAATTTAATGCAATCTTGAAACTGAAATTGGGTTAAAAATTAAATAAAATTAGTCATTGTTGATGTCTTGTATATGTCTTGTATTTGCTTCAAAATCCAGTCTCAAAATTGAATTAAAATGTTTTGATTGAAAAGGTTTTACGAGGAAAAAACGGTTCTTGACAAATCCTGTTTAAGAGTTTTATTTTTTCTTAACATTGAAAATTTTTAATTTTGTTTTAAAATTCGTGAGAGATGTAAATAAATCCTTGCGATATTCATGTATATTTTTAATTTTATGATTTAAACCATACGCTAGCAACTAAACAATTTCGTAAAATCATTCATGGACAGAAACCGTTTTTTTTCCCTTGATCTTCAATTCTTTTATAAATATCTCAAAAACATCTGTGAAAAAACTATTACGGCACAGAATAAAATCTTAACAAAACGAAACATTTCTTTCATCATTTTCAGAAACTTAACTGGAACAACTGGTCATCTGGATCAATATGCCTAAAGTGCGCCAATAAAATTCTCAATTTCCGTTGTATATTGTATATGAACTTTCACTTCAATGAAAAAGTTGCAATTAAAATGTATTATTAAAAAATGTTTTCTTTCAAATATAAAAGTCAGACATTAAGAAAAATTTTAAATTAACATAAAAACGTTTTCTTAATTAAAAGAGAGAGAATGAATAAATATTCCCACTATGAGGAAAAAAGTTACGATGACTTTTGTTTTGTTTGAATACTGAAAAAGTGTGAACAGACGAAAAAAAAGTTTACTTTATTTTAAAAGTTCAATATATATATATATATATATATATATATATATATATATATATATATATATATATATATATATATATATATATATATTGAACTTTTAAAATAAAGTAAACTTAAAGATGAAGATCAAGTTCAAAATGAAGATAAAACAAAGGTAAATTACAGACAAAAGAAAGAAGAGGGAAAAAGAAAAATAATAATAATAAAAACAACAAACAACTGGGGAAAGAAAAAGAATTAATTATAAAAAAATAAAAAAAAATTAAAAGTTTTTTTAAAAATCCGGAAAATAAAAGATATAATCTTTTCATCAGCCCACACGATTATATCCGTAAAAAAGAGAGCTTTCTAATATTGTATCAATATAGCCAAAGCAAAATATATCAATACAATAGTATGAGAAGCACTCAAAAACTTGTTGATATAGTTCCTAACCATATTAAATTCACAACTTTTTCTGTAATTTGGTTCGTAAATGCTTACGCTCAATTAATTTGTTACCATTCGCTGTTAGAAATTTCTCGGTAAAAATGGTTAAATGGGAGCTTGTGTAATTGTTATTTTATCATATTCAAACAAAAAAGTCATAACAAAAAGTCATTTTGTTCCTTACAGTTTGTACATACTGTAGTTGAGAGAGTCAATCGGTCATTCTCATGACCGGCCGAACAGGGATTCGAATCCCAGCGTTGGCACAACAATATTTCTTCCATTATTTCAATACACAGAGAGTTTCTAATGTTCCGCACTCTTCAATTGGTGACCCTGAACTATTAGAATACGAAACTATCAATCATGCTTAGATGGCGCAGCACCCACAGAGCGCCAATGTCCGTTTAAGTTTTATTTTTATTGCTAAAAAGCTATGCAAGTTGCAAATGATTACAAAATCGCGTAGTTTTGTATTCACGGTTTTTTAACCGCACCATTTGTACCCGGTTTCAAAATCGCAAAGATAAAAAGTGTTCCTAACCATAAATTTTATGGTCAATCAGATAGACAATCTGCTGTCAGTCACTGCAACAACAGCGTAAAATATTTCAGCGTAATAATATTTCAACAGCGTAACAGCGTAATAATATTCAAACAGCGTAATAATATTTCAACAGCGTAACAGCGTAATAATATTCAAACAGCGTAATAATATTTCAAATACGAAGCACAAAAACGGTATCTAAATACCACTCTGTAATTTCAATAAAAAATAAAATTCCAATTGCTGAGCATTTCATCACCTGTGCAATTGTTGCGTGTCCCAACACATCATCCGGACTAGTTGGTTCTTCAATCCACAGTAAATTAAAATCAGTGAGTTGCTTCATCCAATCAATTGCTTCTTCAACATCCCATTTTTGGTTAGCATCAACCATCTAAAATGACAAAATATAAAGTTCCACAAAATACGTAGTTGTGCAAAGATTTGTTTGATATGTGATAGAAAAAAGTGAAAGAATACAAACAATTAATCAATTCTTTTAAATTCCTACAAAAATATTTCTTAGAATAAAAATGAACTTTGTTTATTGAATAGTTTAAATGAAAGCGTTTTTAGTATGTTTATTTTGTTTCGTTTTGCATGTCTTGAGATTGTGAACTCGATGTTCTTTGGAATGATTAAAGCAAGCTAAAAATGAAATTAGAAACAGATAAGAAACAAGAAAAAGCGCAGGTGCCATCGAAAATATAGAATATAAATTAAGGGGGGAAGGAAACCGCGGTAGCCACAGAAATGGCGATTTCAGTTTACTTGGTTTGGTTTAGTTTATTTGGTACGATTTCAGTTTACCAATTGTACCATAGTTTTTAAGTGTGCAAACAAATTATTTACCTATGCTATGATATTCAATTATTTAAAAAAATTATTTTTCGAATATAAATGCATTAATTGCAAAAATATATTTGAAGCAATTTTTATTTCTTCGATTCCTATATATTTTTAAATTATTATAAATAAAAACTGGCTTAATAGCAAACGAAAAATGCCTTTATAGCTAGAGTTCGGGACTGTCGTGGCACTGAACTTTCTTACAATGGATAACTTTTAAGAAAATATTCAAAAATATTATTTAAATAATATTTAATTAATATTATTTAATATTATTAAAATAATGTAAAAATTAAAACACATTTTTTATTTCTGAAGAATTTCGTTTTATAGGATTAACTTTAGAAGAATTCAGATGCACTGTAAAACATTCCAGTTCAAGTTACGATAAAAAGTACTGGCACTCTGAGAGCAGCGTCCATAAAATCCACAATTACCGTATCATTTTAATACCATAATTTATACAGTAATCTTTTTAATTACGAGGGTGATTCAGAGATATTACATAAAATATTACTGTAAAAATTACAGTATATCAGATTTTTTTTGTTCCGTAAACTTTTACTGTAAAAATGGTTTCTGTGCTAAAAAGTACTGACACTCTTAGGGCCAATACTTTTTGCAGTAATTTGATCCAGAATTCTTAAAATGTAGACCTTTGCGAATCTGAATGTATCCTGAACTATTTAAACTGGGATAACATTGTCTAACCAAATTCCGTGAAATTTGAAATAATCAACCATGATGGAAGTGTTGATGTTTTTGTATTTGATTTGCGTTTGCGTGGTTCGTATTACGAGCTCATAAAGATAGTGCAGAACTGATTTTAGATAAATGACAACTAAAATAATGAATTGCGTATTAATAATTAGTTAGTTTATTAATAACTGCGCATTGGCCTATCTCTGTAGACGCAACAACTGAATTCAACAAGGAAGTAACTTTTTGTTCTAATTAATGTAGGTGGCGCTACTAGTACAACATACATTCCGGCTTCAACATACCGGGCCACCTTGAAACATAGTTTCAAAATTTACACATAAATTAACAAAAGGAAGATTAAACTGTATAAATCTAATAAAAAGATAATTATAAAAACTAATGCAACATACATGAAATTAAAAATATGTATCATAAACAGATGTATAGATTCCTTGGTATAAACCGGATAACTATATATAACACAAAGCAAAAAAAAAGAAAAGTCTAAAATAAAGAAAGTTAATCAGTCAATAGGTAAAACTGACAGTTTGTGAATGGGTCTTTTATAAGTTCCAGTCTCAGTTTTGACACTGACGACTCTTACCTTAGCGTCAGCACTAGGGAAAACTTCTTGTATACGCCCTAATTTCCACTTCAAAGGTGGAATATTGTCCTCTTTAATGAGAACTAAATCGTTAATTTTCAAATTAGGCTGTACTCGCAACCATTTGGGGCGCTGCTGTAAGCTGGAAATATACTCGTTAACCCATCTTTTCCAAAAATTCTGGAAAAGTTTTTGAGTCAACTGCCAACGTTTTAAAGGGGATATGTTTTTGTCCAGAGAGTTCTCTTCTGGTATTGAAGATAGAGAGGTTCCCACAAGGAAATGTCCTGGGGTAAGTGCTGAAAGTTCAAAGGGATCGTCCGACATAGGACACAAAGGACGAGAGTTCAAGCAGGATTCGATTTGTGCAGTAAGAGTTAAAAACTCTTCAAGGGTCAATTTATGATCACCTATTGTTCTTTTCAAATGCGATTTTGCGGATTTCACAGCAGCTTCCCAAATTCCTCCAAAGTGAGGTGCTGAAGGTGGGTTGAAGTGCCATTTAATTTGTTCATCGGCAAAATACTGATGGATGGATTCTTCTTTTTGAAGAGATTTAACCACTCGATTAATTTCCTTATTTGCAGCAACGAAATTTGAACCACAGTCTGAAAATAATTCATTTGGTTTTCCTCTTCGCGCAACAAATCTTTTTAAAGCTGCAATAAATGATTCAGCAGATAAATTTCCAACAACTTCGATGTGCACTGCTTTTGTCGCGAAACACACAAAAATACAAATGTACATTTTAACTGATCTGACTCCACGACCAGATCGTGGTTTCACAAAAAATGGACCTGCATAATCCAGACCAGTCTTGGAAAATACTCTAGAAGGCGTTACTCTTGAAGGTGGTAACTGAGCCATTATCTGTGTCGCGGTTTTTTCTTTTAATCGAAAGCATTTTATGCATTTCCAAATTTGCCTTTTTATAACTGATCTAGCGTTTACTATCCAAAATTCTTTGCGAATAACTGATAATAGTAAAAGTGTTCCAGCATGCAAGAAGGATTCATGATAGTGAATTATAATTATATTAGTTAAGCGATGATTTTTCGGTAGGAGAATAGGATGTTTTCTTTCATTCGATAAGTGTGTATTTTCTAACCTACCGCCCACACGGATAAGGCCCTCTTCATCCAAAAACGGATTCAAGGAGAGGATCTTACTGCTCGAAGAAACTGGTTTGTTATTTTTTAGCTGCTGATATTCGTTTGGAAGTTCTTGTTTTTGGACTATTTTAACCAAAACGTTTCTAGCTAGTGTTATCTCACTACTAGCTAAATAACCATTTATGCGATTGTTCGGAGATTTACAGTTTATTATGAAGCGGAGACACCAAGCTATAATTCTTTTCAACTTAACATATGATGAAACATTGTAAATGATAGGAAAGTCAATAGGAGTTGTTTCAATCAAACACGATGTTTTTTTGCGCTCTTCTTTGAGAGCGTCTGTTGAGAGAGGGATTTCTTCTAAATGAGATACTTCACCACTTTTCATCCAATGAGGACCTGACCACCATAAATCAAAATCAACTAGCTCATTTGGTGGTAGACCTCTACTAGCGCAATCAGCAGGGTTTTGACCAGAGCTGATATGATTCCAATGTTGAACTGGAAGAATAGACTGAATTTCGGAAACACGATTGGCAACAAAAATTTGCCAACGTGATGGCTCAGATTTCAACCATGAAAGAACTATAGTTGAGTCCGTATAAGCACGTATTGCGTCAATTTGAATATTCAAGGACTTGAGGACCGTTTGTAAAAGGTGCACTAATAAAACGGCTGAACAAAGTTCAAGGCGCGGTATTGATATCGTTTTCAATGGTGCGACGCGTGTTTTGGATGTAAGTACACTAATATGCGTAGTGGTGATGGTAGTTGATTTTAAGTATATGACGGCAGCGTACGCCTTTTCCGACGCATCACAGAAACAATAAAGTTCTATTCCAGATGGGGAGTGTAGAAGAACTTTTCTAGGTACAGTTAACGTAACTTGGGAAATATCTTCTCGATATTTAATCCACTGCTCTTTTATATCCTGGGGCACTGGATCATCCCAAGCCAACTGATGCTTCCACAATTCCTGAATTAGAATTTTTGCCGGTATGATAATAGGGGATAACCATCCTAGTGGATCAAAGATTTTTGACACACAGGAAAGGATGGACCTTTTTGTAGGATTTTCATCCTTGAAATCATCACAAAAGGAAATATTGTAGGTAAACTCATCATTTTTTGGGTCCCATCTCAACCCTAGCACCTTAATAAATTTAGAATCAGCAGTTCTACATGGTGTATTGTCTATATTTTTAGGTTGACTTAAAAATTCCAAAACAGAGGGACTATTGGTACACCATTTGTGAAGCTCAAATTTTCCTTTTCTCAACAGCTCACGTAGTTCCTTTATTAAAGCAACGGCTTCGTCAGCACCTTCTGCTCCAAACAAGCCGTCATCTATATAAAAATTATGTAAGATCAAATCAGCTGCTTTAGGAAAACCCAATCCTTCATCGATGACTAATTGTTTTAAAACTCGCGTTGCCAAATAACTGGCCGGCGCGGTACCATAAGTTACGGTACACAAGCGATATTCCCTAACTGGTTTCATGGGATCATCTCTCCAAAGAATTTTTTGAAAATTGCGATCTTCACTATGAATCTCTATTTGTCGATACATTTTTTGCAAATCACATGTTATAGCGATATTGTAACATCTAAACCTTAAAAGAATAGCGAAAAGATCGTCTTGTACCCTAGGACCATTCATTAGCGTTTCATTCAGTGATAAACCTGATGTAGTTTTTGCGCTGGCGTTAAAAACAACCCTCAATTTTGTGGTTGGACTAGAATCGTTAATTACATGATGATGCGGGATAAAATAGTGCTCATTTTTGCTATTTAAATTTAGGATATTAGTTTCCTCCATATGCCCTAGAGAAAGGTACTCTGACATAAAGTTTTTGTACTGCAAATAAATATCTGGGGTTTTTAAAAGTCTTCTTTCTAGACTAAAAAGCAGTTTAAAAGCGGAGGCCTTTGAATTTCCCAAAATCCCCTTATTTGGTTTAAATGGTAGTCTGACGGAATACCTGCCTTCTATACTACGCGTAACATTTTCCACAAAATGTGTTTCACAAAGGTTTTCTTCCTTTGTTAGCGGTTGTGTTGAAGGAATTTGTTCCAATTCCCAGAATGTTTTAACTAAGTCATCAGTATTAATATTAAAATTATTAACTGAAAACAGGTTGGGTTTAGCGCATTCAAAAGTAGTTGCTCCAGAAATTATCCAACCTAGCCTAGAGCATACTGCGAAAGGGAGATTTTCATCGCGTTTAATTACTTCTCCGTTAATCAATGTAAAAAACACATTTACACCGCATAAAATATCAACATCTCCCGATCTCCAAAAATATGGGTCAGCCAGCACGAGATCCCGATATCCTCCGGACAAAACCGGCATGGAAGAGTTCGGTATTTTTCCGCAAATTTTATCAATAACATATGCGGATGTTGAAAATCTTAAATCATTATTAAAATGAGGCGAAAACAATAAATCCACCTGCCCACTACTCGAAGTATCACAACCTCCCAAACAAGAAATAGACATTTGAGCCGGATTTATTTTTAATTTCAACTTGCTGACACATTCGCGTGAAATAAAGTTTTTCTCAGATCCCGAGTCTAAGAGCATTCGACAGTTAATTAATTCGTTTTGAGAATTTATAACCTTGACTATAGCTGTGCATAAAAGAACCGAAGAATTCTTTTGATTTATGTTATCTCCCAATTGCTCACTATTCGAATAATTCGCACAAACTGTAGACGAAACTTCATTGATGGGCGCGGCTGATGGCGTCGTTGAATTCTGTTCATCTGCTCTGGGTATAAATTCAGGGGCACTTAAAGAGGGAAAAAAGGGTTTCGGTTTCTCATCTCTATGCAAAGAGCTGTGATGTCTGCGATTACATTTAAAACAGGTGTTAGAAGATTTACATTTTTTTATAGTGTGAATTCCCGATAAACAGTTATAACAAAGATTATTATTTTTTACGAAATCAATCTTTTGCTGAACTGGTAAATTACAAAATTTCGAACACTTTGAAATGTAATGATTATCTTTACAATATACACATATAGAAAGCGAAACAAAAGAATTAACTTTAGCATTAATAGGTTTTTGAAATTTACTGGACGAACTTTTGCTGTTTTGAAGAGTTCTAGCATAGCTTTTCAAAAATTCTATTAAATCCTTGAGTTTGGGTATTTCAGTATTATTTAATTGGCGCTCCCACCACAATTTAGTGGAACTATCTAACTTTTGCAATATTAAATACAACATTAAAGTGTCACTAAAAGTATCCATTTTTTGGCCTAAAGTTTCTAATGAACGAATAATTTCATTTACATTATCAACCAAGCTCAATAAAGATGTAGCGGATTCATTATGAATATTTGGAAGATTTAAAAAGCGTTTAATATGAGCGAAAGTTTGTTCTCTCGTATTTGAATACCTTTCGTCTAACAAATTCCAAGCTATTTCAAAATTATTATCTGAAATTGCGATAGATTGAACGATTCGCGAGGCATCACCTTTTAAAGATGTCTTTAAATACTGAAGCTTTTGCGCGTTTGATAACGAGTTATTTTTTGTTACAGTCGCCTCAAATAAATCCTTAAAAGTTAGCCACTCGGTAATATTACCGCTAAAAAAAGGTAAGGAGAGTTTCGGAAGTTTTATAGTTTCACTCGCGTTTTTCTCGAAGTTTGGAGCAGAAAAAACTGACTCATTTCTCGGTTGCTCTTTTAGTTTTTTCTCACCCCGAAATTTCCATAATATAATTTTTTCTTCATACTCGTTTGCCTTATCTAGTTCGTTATTCAATTCAGTTTCATCTTCAATAAGATTTTCAACTGCAGAGTTTATCTTTTTTAACTCCGTTTCTTTTATTTTTAAAAGCTCTAAGTTTTCAGATAGTTCATCAAAATTAATTTCTTCTACTGATAAATTACCTTCTATTTTTTTCAAATAACCAGTTACTGCTCTTCGTATAGAAGACAGTTTTGTTTTTACTTTTTGGAGTTCTAATTCTTTTGCCATGTTTAATGTCTAAAATAGTTTAAAATAACTATAAAGTTTACTTACCCCTTCTTCGGGATAAATATTTAGAATATATTACCATATCATGCGTTTGTAATCCACTGGAAGGCGTTGGGCGTTGATTATTATTTAATGCGCAACACTATCTTCACGAGCCATGCTGCGGCTCGACTTCACCATGTTGATTATTTGGTATTTGATTTGCGTTTGCGTGGTTCGTATTACGAGCTCATAAAGATAGTGCAGAAGTGATTTTAGATAAATGACAACTAAAATAATGAATTGCGTATTAATAATTAGTTAGTTTATTAATAACTGCGCATTGGCCTATCTCTGTAGACGCAACAACTGAATTCAACAAGGAAGTAACTTTTTGTTCTAATTAATGTAGGTGGCGCTACTAGTACAACATACATTCCGGCTTCAACAGGAAGGGATCTAAATATGATTCGACAGCTGATTAGTCTAGAGACTCAAATTAAATTCCGAATTTTTTTAAAAAATTGCCAATTATTAAAAATACAAACAATAAACAAATATCAATATCTCATTCTTACAACTATTGAGAAATTCAATAATCAAACTGTATCTCATAAAGTATATATAATCTCATTGTGTTAATAACGACTATGTATTATAATACACCATAGTATTTGCATCGCATAAGTATTGTCTATCAGAATATTTCATTGTAATTATTAATCTATTATTAATAATTGCAACTTATAGTATAAATAGCTTTTACATCTCATAATAATTTATAGTAAATACAATTTCACTGTGAAATGAAGGCATAATGTGCCAGAATAATTGTATCTCGTAGTAATTATATATCGTAGTATTTCATAATATCTGTATATGATAATAGCATACCTTAAAAAAGCAAAAACTGTTTTTAGAAGTCCATCTCATCAAAATAAAGATTTACTTTATTCAGTATTTTCAAGGTTGACTCATGATAGTTAAAAATTAACAGTATTAACAGTTTTCTCCGGTACTTATCGTTTTCAGTGGGAAGTAAAATCCTATTTCCACAGAACTTATAGGAGGTATTTTGGTACTAATAATAGTATTTTTAGTACTTATTAAAAACACCAAATAACGTAATACTGGTAATACCTTTAACCAAAATTAGTTAAGCACAAGTGGCGGCAATATTTTTTTTTTTTTTTTTTTGCCTGTTTAGGCAGAGGGGGTGCGATTGTTCTTGTTTTTCAGTGGCGCCATCTATGGCCAAGAATTCAACTTCTGCCACACCATTCACACAACCACAAACCCGTTTATAGGGCGGGTCACATTCACACACACAAAGGAATAAGGACATAGAACACACAGAGAGAGAAAGAAACATCCATGCCTTGCCCGGGATTCGAACCCAGAGCCTTTCTGATGCAAGGACAGTTCCCTGCCACCTACACAGGCCGGTCGGCATAATAATATGGTGATTTTTATGATTCTCCTAGATGTTTCATTCATTAATAGAACTTTGTAATACCTAACTTAACTTTTTATTTCAACTAGAACTTATAACCAAAATTAGTTAAGCATTATTGTCGTCGATAAAAATATGAAATTTTTTATGGTTCTCATAGACGAATTCCATTCTCTTTTATAATCATTTTTTCAATAATTTACCTTTTAATAAAAAATTTATTTTTTATTTCTGTTTGAACAAATTACCAAAATTAATTAATTGTAGTAATCAAAAATTATTAGTAACAACAATTATACTACTTTGATAATCGTTTTTTGGCGAACAGTAGCGATACTTATTTCGAAGGGTGTAAAAAATTGCCTAACTATTATTGACGACAGTGATACTTAATCAAATGTGGCATTAAATACTACTGATATTGTCGCTATAAGTGCTCTGGTAATAAGAACCTATTATAAAATATAGCTACCTAATTTATGTTCCGTAGTACTTAGTTTTTTACCAACTACTGAAGTATCCTAATATTATCATACTGCACATCCATGGCACCTAATATACAACCCTTTTTATATTTGTTATGTATAGTCCGATGTGGCTTCATACTATTAGATTTACCACAGTATGAGTTAGAAATTTAACTTACAGAAAGAACGCTTTATAGTATATGTATCAGTTAGTAGACCAACTATATAGTATCATTTAATCAGTGATACTCAGAATTATAAAAACGTTCTGCTTTATTAACATAGATCAGTATGAAGAAAAAATAGTAATTAGAATATAAAACACGATAATTAAATGCGACGATAAAAATTCATTATTTTAAAACCGATCCATTTAAAATATAAAAAAATACCTAAATAAATATGAGAATCATTAAAGCTGATTAGAGCACAGTTAGGGAAACATTAAATTTTTCAAATTACTCACTAATAAATTATTGTTTCCAATTTCCTCTCTAAATATTGACAATCGCCGTCTGTCATTATTTACATCCAACCCTACTTTTGCTTTAAACCTAAAAGAGAAAAGAAAGAGGCCTGAATTCACAATAAATCTAAACCATTCCATTTCATCGAATAATGAATTTCAAGTTATTCTGTAGACATTCAATTTAGCAAAAAAATTTTAAATTATGCTATAAGAATTTAGAGATTAAATTCTAAGATTAAATTCTCAAGATTAACGAATGAAGTAAAAGAGTCAACCACGATTAAAAAAAGGGCATTTTTTCTGACAAATTATCTTAATGGCTGCTAAGAGTTTTTTTCAGTTTAAGATTAAGTCTCTTTATTGATCTAAGCATGTAAAAATGTACTTAGAACAAAATTATGACTTTTAATCACTAATTTAATTACAGCTTCAATCTTTTGACAATAATAACGTAAAAAAAATAGTTAGTTTAATAAAAATTAATGTGGTCATAAATTATTAAAAGTCCATTTGAATAACTCAGTGATGCTTAGTTACAAGAACGAATATTGAAACTATCTTTTTTTGCTTTAAAAGCATTTTTCAGTTTTGCAAGAGAATTTTTTTTTCTAATACTTAAGGATTTCATATTTTCTGTTAGTTTTAATTTCATTATAATTATTTATGTACGGAAAGCCGAAAAACTGTTAAATCCTATGTTTTACCGGTAAAACTTCGAACTAGGAGTTACCAACTCTAACTAGAAATTAACAACTAAGAGTTACCAAAGTAGAAGCCCGATATTATATTTCTTTTAACAATTGCCAAAATTATTTTTAAACATCATTGAAATCTCTTCAATTGTTATCGTAGTGCATTAATTCAGCTTTTTCAAATGGGATCTTACTTATAAATCGGCGTAATTTGTTTTTAATATCTTGTAACTCTTTTAAAAAAAATGCAAGACAGTTCCATCAACATAATCTTAAATTACATCTAATTCTAACCACGTTGACAATATATATATACTTTCAATCAAAACAATTAAAGTGTGTTTTAACTTTTTTAAAACACTGTATACAATATATGGTATACCGTTAAACGAGCCCGTTGGCAATTATAAAAATTTTTTCGCCAAATCAAACTTAATAATCAATGATTGATAATCACCGGTTATTATTTTTAATAATTTGTTTTTAATAATCTGATATTTTCAATAATTTGATATGAGATGTGAGTGACATTGCCAGGTATACTATACACTGATGTTTTTTTTTTTTTTTTTTTTCTCTCTCTTTCCTTTTAGTAAAGTGCTACTGCCCCTTATACATTTTCTCGGTATAAGCTACACTGATGTCACTGAGTTCCACTGCCCCCAGTATTCCCTATACTGACCGTTGGGCTGAAGGGTAATGGATCAGTATTCAATATTTCTGCTATTGTAAAATTCTATCATAATTAATCCCTCGTTTAAGGTCTTTAAGGAAGTCTTTGGTAAATATTGTGTTTTACCTCAAAGGAATGATAAAAATACGAAGTGTAATCATATTAAAGCTTACTTCGGACTAACCAATCTACATTGGTAAGGTTTTACCACTAAAACCTTAGATTTACCAAACTTCGGGCATTTACAATGACTTGTACATTTAATTACATTTAATGTGTGCCGTTTACTATTGTTATATTGTTTTGTATTGTTTGCTTTTCGTATTTATTAATATATTGTTTATTAAAGGCATTTTTATTATTATTTCTTTTTGAAGCAACAAATAAAAAATTTTAAATGTAAAATTTTGTGACGTATAGTGCTAATGCATTATTTTTAAAAATATATGACATTTAAGAAACATTTCTCTGCATTGCAATGTTTTTCAACAAATTAAAGCAGTAAATATAAAGATAGTTAGCTTACACTACTGTCAATAAATTAGTAAATATGTCATTTTTAAAAATAAAAAAAACACTCATTTCTTAAAGTTTGTGAGTTTGTGCATGAGAAATTTTCTTATAAGAATTCACATTCTTTTATAAGTAAATTTTTTATGTCACTTAAAATTTTATTTTCTGTTATTTATTTTATTTTTGATTATTTACTAATTTTTTTGGTAAATCCTACAAAGTTAAAGTGGGGAGAGTTTAACATCGTAAAAGTTAGCATGTATTTGTCGCGATGTCTGTAAACCTATTTATTTCTAGATTTTTTTAACAAAATGAAGAACTTGCTTAAAAATTCCTCATAAAATTATTTAATCATTACGCTTTTCTCGTTTTTCGATAAATTACTTAAAACTTAATTCGGTATTATGTTTTCATTTATTTTTTACTATTAAAATTATAAAACAAACATAAAACTAACGAATTTTAATAAAATATTTGAAAGCATAGATAACAAATAGCCTTACTTTTTAATGAATTCCTCCTCCTCTTCCCCCTTAGAAAAAAGTATTTCTTCTTACTCAAAAAAAAAACTCTTACTTTTTAAATAAACAATGTAAAAATCTAGAATTATTCACTGCTTAATATTATAACGTCAATGTGCCTATTAATAATATATAAGCACTGTAAAAAAATCAAGAAATAGTTAACACCATTTTTGGTATTAAGGTGAACTAAATGCATTTCTAAGTACAGAACTGGAGTTAAGGTGTAAAAATTATGCAAAATAACAAGTATTTGTAAGAACTAGGGCAAAAATACTACTAAAAAGGTGCTTGTTTTTAAAAAACGAAATATTTTTGCAGTTAAATCATAAATTGATTCTAATACACATGAAAATATATTTCAGTAAATAGACAAGCAAGAAATGAATAAATAAACAAAACAATAACATTATATTTTCTTATTTTTTAAGAAAAAAAGAAATAAAAAATAACTATACGTTAAAAAAAAATTCCTGATCAATTACGGTGTAAAATATCAGAACTTTGGGTGCGCCATCCCTAAAATCCATTTTATCGTAGAATATTATACCGCAATTTTTATTTAATTAAAGTGATTTAGCAATTTTTCTAGTTATTATTACTTTAAAACTTACCTTATATCTGATTTTTTGGGTTCCTTAACATGTTCCGGTAAAAATGGATTTTAATGTAAAAGCCATACTTTTTACCATAATATGATCCGGAAATTTTTGCAGTGTATACATTCTACAGAACAAAATGAAATCATACTCACGCTGTAAAACCCTCCTCCAGTTTTTGTCTGCATAACTGTAAAATTCAATTCTATTAATTTATTAAATTTTAAAATGTTAAATATTTATTCTGAAATCTCTTAAAATAAACATAATGAACAAAACATTCGCAAAACTGGAAAAGTCATGAAAGCAAATAAAAAACAAGTTTTGATGATTCGCAGATTGCTTTTTTTTTTAATTCCTTTCTCTGAAGGAAAAATGTTTTTTCTCCAAAATGATTATTTGCTGTAATTTTTATTTCAATTAAAAAAAAATTCTTCAATATGATTATTTTCAAATTGATGTATTATATTTGTCAGAGTTATTTTTTAAGTAAAGTTTGTCGCATTTTATATAAATATTTAAGTTAAAAAACAGGTTAAAGATTATCCAATTTTTTTCCAACATTCTTTAAAAAAATTGTTCACTGCACATATTTTTTTTATTATGTATTCATAACTTATCTACAATGGCTCAATAGTTAAAACACTAGATTGTCCTCGTGATGGACTGGATTTTGATGCTTAATAGTGATTTATAACTCATATCGATAAGTGCCAGCTTGTCTGAGAAATATAGGATATTTTTGCGCAATGATGACTCTATTGCCAACATCACGCCGTTGATCACAAAATTGAGGATTCGTAACCTCCAGGATTCCCCTGACCCACTACGGAATGTCGTAGGAATGCTCCACTCGCTTAGCATTATTTACTTTGTATTATTTTAAAACCATTAATATCCAATGCTATAATATAGAAAGTGTATAAAGATTACATTTTCATAAAGGTACAATAATTATCAAGTTCGTGTTTTAAAACATTAAAAGTATTGTTATAAAATAATTTCTTAATATTCTTAAAGATTTATCAAAAATTTATAAATATTCTAATTCTTTTAAGAATATTTTTAAAAATATTTGGTGCTTTATTTTTATTCTCATCTTTTGAAATGAGAACTTCTATTTATTTAACATGGAATAAATATAATGTACAATATTTAATAAAAAGTACTTTTTTTTCTAAAAATTAAATTGAATTCGAAGTTATCAGGATTTAACAAATTTTTGTTACTATTATTCCATACTTGTTAAGATTTGAAATATTTAATTAATCTTGAGAAAAAAGTTTTGTTGCATTGTAATTCAGTATTCTATAAATGAAAGCCAGTTTTAAGCAATTTGATAAATTAGACAAAAAGATAACAGTTAAACTAAATAATAAACGTGTAGTATAAACAAGTTTTCAAAGTAGTCTTTACTGTCATATGTTAAATTCCATTATTTATCTGCAATGTAAAACACTCCGGAAAAAAAATTACCATTTTTACGGTAACATGTTACGGAGCAAAAAATCAGATATACCTTATTTTTTACAGTAATAGTTAACTTAAAGTTACCGAATCACTCTAACTGAATAAATATTACTGTAAAAATTACAGTATAATATTTTACGATAAAAATGTTTTTTGCGATATAATGGATTTTACGGATGATGCATCCAAAATGTCGATACTGTGTACCACAATTTAATCCGAAATTTTTTACAGTCATAAAAGCAAATGTTAATATATTGAACAGTACCAGATATAATGGGGCCTCGTATTATTGTGGCGATAAGTATAAATAAGTTAATAATAGATGCTTCAGCATATAAAGAAGTTTTAATGTGTTAGATAAGTGTAAAATTAACTTCAAAAGCGATGTGTAAAACTATGAGTATAAGAAAAATCTAAAAACTAATTTTTAAAAAATAAAACAAAATTAAAATGTTAGCTTTATTTGTATAAGATCAAAATTACAAATCCTCAGAAATTTAAAAACAAAAAAAGTACAGATACTAACTTTTCTAACTTTTTCATCACTGTAACCAAGCCATCCTGCGCTAGTACAATATGCTGGAAACCCATTTTTTAAAATTTCTTTTTCTACAAAAAAAAAAAAACATGTAATATTACTAAATTAAATAAAACCTAGTAACCAATAAATGATAATAAATATTCAATTTAGAGCAATTAAAATCCTTTACTCCTAAAATCAAATTATCTCTATATTCTTTTTTTTTTCGTTTGATTTTATTATATCCTTTATGTCATACTTCAAATAAATGGTTGCTTGCAACTCGAGAAGAAGAATACCGCTGAAACCACATGGTTGTATCTAATCACATAATTGTGCTTGGCGTGTTAACGATACAGCTATTTGGCTTATTTTATTATCAATCTAAATCAATTTACAGATCGGATTTAATTGGATATTTGTAAGGGACGTCTCTAATGTGTGTCGAACCTGACTGATTGCTGAATCATGGCATAGACAAAAGCCATGATTCAGCTCCCACGCGTGACATAACTTGCAGGTATCCAATAATGATTCTGTATCTTAATAATGTTTGACGTTTTTGAAACACTAAAACAACCAATGTTTACTTCAGATAGGTAATGGCCAAACATAACAGAGCTTTGTACAAAAGAAAAAGCGTCAAGAAACAAAATAAAAAAGTGTGATAAAAAAATAACAAAAGTAGTGTAAAGGAACATTAAAATGTGTAATGGAACAAATTTGCTTGTAAACAGTTCAATTTCTTCATACAAAGTAATTCTTTGAGGATTTAACTGCATAGTGAATACTTAATTTTTATTCCAAATTGCTCTGCACCACTTACAGTATAAAATGAAGATGCAAAAGCTTATTTAAAATTATTAAAACTGAAGGGTTTTAGGCAATATAATCTGAAGCCACATTTTTATTTTATTAAAATGCTCCTTAATACTGACACTAGCTAGTTATTTTACAAATTTACAGAATTTCACCAAAAATGCACTCCTGAACAGTTTTAAAATGTGGCTAGTAATTGCATTCCTCAATCTCTTAAATTATAATATAAATTAACATTTAGCATATATTTCACTATATTCATTTTATTATATTTTTTTCACGTCAGATAATAAAATTAAATAATTGTATTTGTCTAATATGAAGAAGAAAAAATTTGACGCGTAACATCACATAAACGCAAACAATATTGTAATATTAGCAATTTTATTCTCTTCGCTCAAAGTGAAGAACTCCGTTTCGAATAACTATTTCATACAAATAATTATTCCGTACAAATAATTATTCCGTACAAATAATTATTCCACGTAAAAAGAATAATTCAGTTCTCTGATAAAAAAATTTGAACTGTTTTGAACCAAAATATTGTTTAAAGTTGTACATAATTCGTGAATTTCAATCTTCTGTACCCTCGTGAATTTCAATTACTCGATACCCGAATACCTTCGTGAATTTCAATTGCTCGATAGTTTTTCAACCTGAACTTTCAAGGTTTAGTTTAAAACCTTATTAATTTTAAAGTCGTAAAAAAAGGTACAGTTCGGGTACCAATATTACGATTCGACGTTGAACCGTTATTCCAAGAGTTCGAAAGTTTTTCTGAAATGAATTATCTATCAAATTATTGTTATTTTTATTCATTATCTAATACTACAATGTTGATATCAATTATAATAGGGCATAAGTTCTTTGCCATATATATTATAACTACATACATAATAAATAACTGTATATAATAGCTGCATACATAATAACTATATATAATAGATACATAACTTATACAGCTCATTGAAGAAAATATCTATTTTATACCTCGTTCCTTTTTTCCATTTTCTTTGCTTTTTAAATATTCTAAAAAATAAAAAATATCGTGAATAAATGCTGATGCAATTTAAGAAATATAAAAACAAATGGCTCAAATCATCAAGATTTGAACTCTAATCTTCTAGACAGTAAAATAGTTCAGGAAGATGCTGCAAAAGTTAGGTTTCTTTTTAATAAACTTAAGTATTTCCTTACAAAAAAATAACTATAGTTTTATGGAATTTTTCTAACATAAAACGATGCAAAAGTTTTATCATAGCATAATAAATTTCTGGAACATAAAATCTTATTTGCTTAATAACATCATAAACATTTTTTTTAATGATGTACAAAATGCCTTGAAGCTTTATTTCTTAAATAAAATTGTTCGCAAAACTTCATTATTTTTTTGTTCATTTTTAATTGTGAACGATAGAAAAGAAATAGAATTTCGTCAAATATTATTTTCTCTTTCAAATTTTATTTCAGTTTATTAAGTCGTAAAAAAGTTTTCATAATTCCTATTTAATAGAAAAAAAAATGGGAAATAACTATTCGTAACTATTTTGACAAATCTTTAAGAAATTAAATTTTCAGTAACAAGTTTTATGAGAATAAATTGCATTTAACCTTCTTCTAGGTTTAATGTAGTGAGCTGTTCTGTAATAATCTATCAAATGTAAGACCTGCATTATCCAGCATCACCAAGGATATTGCATTTCCTTTTTAAATATTTTAAACAGTAATAATTATTTATATAATATTGTTAATAAAAAAAATTTACAATCGCATCATATGTTGCATGTTTGTT
Organism: Parasteatoda lunata; assembly: GCA_949128135.1. Taxonomy (NCBI): domain Eukaryota; kingdom Metazoa; phylum Arthropoda; class Arachnida; order Araneae; family Theridiidae; genus Parasteatoda; species Parasteatoda lunata. The sequence continues at coordinate 78,936,021 of OX421975.1, forward strand.
CAATGCCAAAAGCTAAAATGCATAACATATCTTAAAACTCAGTTAAGCATTTAGCATTTTGCATTTGAATTTATATAAATACTTTTTTTGATTATGGGTCAAAATGATTTCATGCTAGAAATGATTCCTTATATTATTATTATTACTATATTAATTATCATAATCATTATTATTATAATCTTCTTTTATATAATCATTTTTATTATAATCATTATTATGATAATTATCATTATAATCATTATTGTAATCATTATTTTAATATTTATTGTTATGATTAATTTTATTATAATTATTATTATTATTACTATAATAATTACCATAATCATCATAATACATAATTATTTATTGTTATAATAATTATTGTAATCATTATTATAATATTTATTTATTATGATTAATTTTATTATAATTATTATTATTATACTCCTTATCATCATCATTACTATTATTATTCATTGATTTTGATAAGAAACCTGAACTATTTTGCTTCTGTACTTGAGGTTGTCAAAAATAATGATGATCATTATTAATTAATTTTAATTATTTTTTTAAGAATAATTCACTTCATAATTTATTATAGAAAAAGATAATGCAAAATAATTTATATTACTTTGAATTTAAAATATCCCTTATTGTTATTAAACGGTAAAGATAAAATATCTTACTTTGGAGGGGGAAAAAAATTATAATTTTCAAAAGTTTTAACATGAAGTAGTTTTTTTTCTATTGGAGTCACTCAAAAATGTTAATTAATAGAACTTTGGAAAATAATAAGTTCGTAAAAAAAGTTTCCCAGCTCGAGTTGAAACACAAGGTCGCAAACAATTCGCGATCGCAACACTCGATACGCCATCTAGCGGGAGACTGTAAATATCGGGCATTAGTTCCCACATAACCATTGGCAATGACGGACGCCATTTTCTTAGCAGCAAATAGGAAGCAAAATTTCCCTAAAGAAAAGGTAAAACTTCTTGAAAAAACTAATCAGAACATGCCAAACATTGAAGCAGAACACGCCAAGCATTTGAAGAACAACTTCTCAATAATTTTTACCTTTCTATTACCAACAACATAACATGATTTCATGATCACTTGCTGTTACAGATGTGTGTATTGCGGTAAAATAATTTTTCTGTCTTCAATTCATTACAAGTTAAAATGAAGTCAACATTGCTTTCGTCATTCCGATGAATAAATGTGTTCCAATGAATTCCATACAGAACTGTAATAGTTATAGAATATTCTTCTTCTTCATAGAAATGTATATATTTCTGTATCTACATAATTCAGAAAACAACAATATAGAATAATCCGAATTACTTGAAAAAGTATCTTTTGTGCTGATTATAAATAAATTTTTTATCGTTTTCTTGGTAAGTGTTTTTTAGTTTTGAAAGAATTTCAACTAGAATTCAGTTATTCTGTTTTTAAGGTACATATTAAAATTCATATCGAGACCTTACAAATATAAAATTTTGATGAGTGGTATGTTACCTAAAAGTAATAAAGGGATAAACTATGTATATGTTATTTGAGAATAAAGTTTTCAAACAAAGAACATATCATTTTGGAATTCTCCGGACTTATAAATCAGGTAAGTGTTATGATTTTTATAATAAAAAATTTGCTTGTAAATAATTTTTTTTCGTACTTGATGATCGTTCTCTACAAAATGTTTTTTTTACGTCTGATTAAATACTATAAGAATTAAAAAAAAAAAAACAATTCGAAAGTTTTTATTGAAAAATGAGGTATTTTTAAAATCTTTTTTATCCTAAGAATTCTTTATTTTACGCTTTTTAGTTTATAATTTTTTAATAAAATTGTTGTCAGAATACTTTTTTTGAAAAATTAAGTGGTATTAAATTATGTGTTTATGTATACTTCTTGCATATTCTAATATTTGAAGTAATATGATTCAGAAAAGTATGGAAGAAATATTCGGTACTTACGTATTAACCACAGCTACAGATTTGGCAGATTTTTAGTGCCGCCAATCTACTCTTAAAATTTTTGGAAAAAATCTTAAAATGAAACACTTTGTTTAAAATCAAAGTAGTCAATCGGATTTCGGTGGAAAATGGGCCGATATAGAGTTTAGCATAGATTCAAAACAAACTTTTCTCTCACCTGATTCTATAGCCATTATGAACTCTAATAAATAAGATTCAAAATGAAATAACATTTCCAAAACGGACGTTTACTAAGATAAAGTTTCATGTCATGGACTTTGGTACATTTTCATTATATTTCACTCCATAAAATATTTCGCTCCTAAAAAAATAAAATTGCATCTTGTTTTGTTTTTGGCAAGTCCCAAAGACGCATTTTCGTAACACTAAAAAATGGCGACAAAAAAAGAATGGTTCTTTTTTTTCTTTTTCTTTCGTAAGCATTCTTTATTTTACGTTAAAATTTAAATGGGCCTTTCATGTTATACCATTAAATTTAGTAAAACTATTTCTCAGGCATTAGGTTTGAACTTTTATAAGAATATACCTATTTTTTTCTCTTTATTTACAAATATTTTTCCGATGTGTTCTGGATGTTCCTTCACTAAAAAAAAAGTGATACCATTTTGTTTTCGTTTGCATAAGAAAGAAAACAAACATTTTTCTTTTTTAAATTTAATCAGCCACAATAAAGATGGAATGCTACATGCTACATTAAAAACGTCTCCAGTGTAACTGAATGACTGTTCATATGGAAATCGCAGGGATTCGGCACATACAACAACGCCCCCTATAGTTCGTTGCGATCGCGAATCTACAATTTTTTTTTCTGAAAACCGCCATTACTTAGATAAGTAAACATGAAAATAAATCTTATATATACTCACTTACAGCTTCATCTTTTGTAATCACGTCAGTACTAAAAAAAATATACAAGTTTAGAAAGTTTGAAGTGGAAGTTAATGATGAAGTTATTGAACAAAATTATATTTTAATACTTAACACTAACATATAACGAAAATCTATGGTAGAGACGAGTTTTTCTGGTTCCTAAAAAAAAAAATTATAATAATAAATGTTGTAATAAACATCGCATTGAAGAATGAGCAATTTCTTTGAATAAAGTAATCTTTAACATAGTTCCAAAGCTTATTTGGTTTAAATGTTAAAATATAAATTTCTTTAACAACTATAAAAATTTTAAATTTTATTTAAACTATCAGAACACATAAACTGTTAGAATTTTCCTTCAAAAATTACGGTAAAATAACCGGCAACAGTATGTTTATACAATTAACTGTAAAGTTTACGATACAGAAAATTTTTCACCTTTACGGTTTTAAAGCCGTTGGCAACTAATATGGTTAAAAAACAATGAAAACAAAAATATTCATTTTTTTAACCATTTACGTCTAGCATCGTTTCAAGAACGTAAAAAGTAAATTTAACTAGATATTGGAGCTTGACTTTTTGTTAGGTAACGTGCATTGGAGGTAGGTTGTGGATGAGTTGTGTTTTACCAAATGAACATCGGAAGGTTTTTTAATTAATTATCTGGATGTTTCACCTATCGTAAGAGATAGGAAATACTTGACATTTTGTGTTTAGCAAGTTTGTGGTACTGATATCTATGCATGAATGAAATTATGATATTCTATTAGTCCAGGGTCACAAATTCAGGAGTGCAGGACACTGGAAACTCTTCATGTGAGGAAAGAAGGGAGGAAATATTGTGATGTCAACGCTGGCACTCAAACCCCCATTTTCTCGATCATGAGATTGACAGAATAGCCCTCTCAGCTATAATATGTATCCAGCTGCAAGGAACGAAGTGAATTCATTAAGTGAGCCGTAGTTGGTGCTATAAAGTTCTGGTTATTTAACCGTATTATGTGAAATTAGGCAGAAATTTTTTTTTCTAATAGTAAACTGTTTGAATACCATCTTATTTATAGGTATTTGACTGTTTTGTTTGAATATGGTAAAATAAAAATTAAATAAATTGTTATTTAACCATTTATTCAGAGAAATTTCTAACAGTGTGGTTAAAACTAAATATTTTATACAGTTGCATTATTTAAAATAGTTCTTTATAGATATAATTAGGTTGAAAGAGATTTAAATAGTATAGTGTAAGTTAAAAAGTTTATTATTAGCACACTTTATTTGAAGAACACAGTAGCGGCATTTTAGTGAATATAAGAAAGCAAGCTTTAGAATGTCTAAAATTCACGTAGCATCAAGAAATTACTGTAAAAATTTCCGAATCAATTTACGGTATAAAGTACTGGCACTTTGGGTGCATCATCCGTAAAATCAGATTTACTGTAAAATCCATTTTTACCGTAAAATATTATAGCGTAATTATACAACAATATTTATTTAATTTAGAGTTGATTCTGTAAAAATAGCAGTGTTAAATTTTTTTTTGTTCCGTCTTATGTTCCGTTAAAATAAGGATTTTACTGTAAAAAGTACCGGTACCTCGCGTACTGGTACTTTTACCGTAATTTAATCGGGAATTTTTTATAGTTTATTTAGAAAATATCTTTTTTGTTTAAAACCGTTTCCTTTAAAATCTTACAGACAATCATCAAAAATATGTTCTTAACAACCGACAATAGCATGCTCTTAATTTCAAAAATTTAAGTCTTTTTTAAAATGACGATTATCATTTTTATCCCTCATTTTGCAAGCGTATAGAAAAGCAAACATGCGAAAATGCTAACTTGAAAACGACAGTCTATTTTTTTATATTCTTATACTAAAAATATTTTTATATTCGTATATAAAAAGTTCCGGATCAAATAACGGGAAAAAATACCGGCTGTTTGGGTACATCATCCGAAAAATCCATTTTACCTTAAAATCTAATTTATAGTATACTTCATTCTACTGTAATTATTATTGTAAAAATTACAGTATTATCAGGTTTTATATTCCATAATATGTCCCAGTAAAAATGGATTTTATGGTGGACTTTATGGTAAGTTAAATATGGTAAAAAAATGGATTTTATGGCACCCTTAGTGTCATTTGATCCTGAATTATCAAATATCATACAAATATCATAACAAACTCGTCTAAAATCTAAGTTTAAACTTTAAACCCAGCATTTTCGTGATTGACTATAAATGCTCATAATTGATAGAAGATAGAATAATTACAGCCCCTCGAGTAAAATCAAGAGCTCGGAATCAGAATTTGCATCTGCAACTCAAATTTTATGAATCCAACTTTATCTCAGACCTCAACGCAATCAGAACAGAGATTATATTGTAAAAATTCAGCTTAATCAAATATGAATCTTGCAAAATTTGCGAATGTTAAGTCCTTATACATAAAAACTTTTTAAGTTCTTTAAATTTAAATAGAATTTTAAGTAATGATATTAAAACAATGGAATAAATCACTATGCAGTTAAGCCTGTAATCAAATAACAAAAGTAAGATCTTTACTTTTTGTTCTTTGTGGTGTTCCTTCAATTCAGAAATGTTTTAAAAAGGAGTCTGCAACTCCCCGATTCCTCTGTTTATTTGTTTTTAAAAAAAGAAGAAAATTAAGATGAACTCTGCCGATGCTGTAATAATCTGCAGCTAAATCAAATCATGCATGCATGAGAATGCATGCATCAATGCATGAGAATTTCTGCTACCAGGATCAAGAATACAACAGCATGCAAGGCTTAAGATTTAAAATAGAAACAGAATTGTAAAAAAAAAACTTAAATAAGTAATACAACTAGAACGTGAGCTATTTGATGTAATAAAATCTATACTCAAAACATACAAAAATTCTATACCATATCTGCTAGTAATTTCCACAAAGGTTTTCCTTCCTTTCTTGCCCATAAATCCCACAATGCATTGAGAATTGCAGCTGTTGCCAAATGAATTACTCCTTTCTCAGGACCAATCTAAGCAGTAAAAAAATTAAAAATTACTAAAAATTAAAATTATAAAAAGATATTTTTCTATTAAAAAGTATATTAAAGAAAGAGGAAATTTTAATTATGAATCTTAAAAGAATTTAAGAGAGTAAGTTTTAATTTCAATTCATATATTCATATGTTGGCTTGCTAACCCTACTGGTCAGAGGTAATGCTATTTAATTCCTACTGATTGCCATATGCAAATTTTTAATCTATGATTTAAATCAATATCGATAACCCCTGCAAAAACCAATTACATGCAAATATTTTTTTAACTTTTTTTTCATTACGAAATATTTAGAACAAATTAGTTATAATGTATTTCAAATTTCTAAAAGTTATGCTTAAATTTCTGTTCTTTTTTTTTTATCTCTGTAATTTTCATTAAAAATTCTTTCAAATTCTGTTCTATTCGCTAGAAACAACAATTTACTCAGCGATATTTTAACACCTTATTATCCAAATAAATTAGTCTCTAATAACTAATTGTCATTTCGTTGTTTATTAAATTGAAGAATAAAATGTTTTTATCGAAAACTAACTTCAACTAAATCTATTTCAAATTTCCAAAATTAACTCTTAAATATCTGTTCTTTTAATTCTATACCTGTTTATCATAATTAAAATTCAGCTTTATTCATAAGTAAATAATAAATTTCCAAAAAATCTTTTAATCTCTAAAAATCTAAATCCTCTAATATCTAATATTAAATTTTCTTTCAGATGTAGATTATATTGAAGAAAAATAATGTTTTAAACGAAAACCAGTTTTAACTAAATCTATTTCAAGTTACCAAAAGTAATTCTTAAATTTCGGCTCTTTTATTTTTAATTATGCATTTTTAAATGAAATTCTGCTGCATTCGTAAATAAATAACCATTCCCCTAAAAATCTTTTAGTCTTTAATAATTTAACAATTCAAGTTTTTAACAATAAATTATTCTTTAGTTTTCTATTAAATTATAGAAAAAGCATGCCAAGGAAAACTAATATTTACTAAACCTAACCTATTTCCGATTTCCAAACAAATTCTTAAATTTCAGATCCTTTATTTTTTATTTTTGTATTCTGAATTAAAATTTTGTTCTATTCGCAGGCAATAAACGTAAAAATCTTTTAGTCTTTAATAATCTAAATCGTCTAATATCTAATAATAATAAATTTTCATTCCCTTGAAAATTAAATTATTAAAAAAAACTGTTTTTACGAAAACTAATTTTAATTAATTTCTTTTTAAATTCTAAGATTTCTAACAGTATTTTCTGCACTAGCGTGTGATTTCAATATTTGCATGGTAATTTAAATAATTGTTACTAACTACAACAAGAAGCAGTTTTTTTTCCAAATATATATTATTTTTTACTTTTTCTTGAAATTGAACTATAGAGACAATGTGCTTTTTACAAAAAATTATTTCAGCTAACTTTTTAAAGATCGGTATGTAAGGAATTTAACATCACATAAGATTTTCAAAACCAAAAAGTATTTTCAATACTATGTATTATATTATAAAACAACATTAATAACAACTAAAAACTAAAACAACTTCCTAACAAATATTTTGCTTTTAGTATTTTGTCTTCATGTCTATCTTGTTTTTATACAAATTCCATTTAAAAATTTTAAATGCATCTTTAATTTTTTTTTTTGTGCTTTTTTATAAAAGTAAAATACTTATTGAACTCAAAATAAGTAAAATGCTTTCCCTTAATAAGTTTCGTTGTCCGTGATCAATAACTCTCTTCCTAGAGTGTATACATTTTTGAAAAAAAAAAAAAAATTGCATTAAAAATAAAAAAATTTCATTGCTAGCTTTCAAATTACTTTTTATAAAGATTTACAATGACAAACAGGAATATATCATATCCTAAAATAGAATTTGAGGTGTTAACAGAACAGCTGCATTCGATTTTAAAACGAAGTTAAGCAAATAGAAATTGCATTTTATCACACTTTTTTTTTTCACGAAAACGTTTGAATTCAAAAAACAATCTAATTTGAAATACTTTTTAAGTCTATTTAAATTTGCGCGAAACAAATTATCTTTTCAATCCTAAATAAAATTTTACATCCAAACCAGATGGCATAGAATGCTAAAAGCAATTACTTCTTCTTTTATTTCTACCTACATATAAAAGAATTTTGCGTTAAAATTCAAAAAAAAATTTTATTCATATCTAAAAACTGAAAACACATATTTACTAGTTTTAAATTGAGAAACTTACTTAAAGTTTCTGCATATTCAATGCAATAAGTGGATTAAGTCAAGTTTTAAAAAATTCTATTGAGAAAATATCTTTTTAGAGAAAAAACGCTTAAAATTCAGAGAAGAAATATTTTCAAAAGGAAAGAAAAGAAAATTTAATTTTTTGATAAATAAAATTGAGGATATTTATATCGCTATAATTTCAAATTATCTTATAAAGAGTTTTTAAATCTATTAATTTATTAATTAATTTAAAGATTTTATTAATTTATTTTATTAATTTATTTTATAAATTGAGGATATTTATATCGCAATAATTTCAAAGTATCTAATAATGATTTTATAAATTTATCTTTTTTGTAAGAAAAATACTTTTTAAGTGTAATTACTTTTTCTTCCCTCATTAGATTCAAAAGAAAAGATTTGGTAAAGAAAAGATAAGAAGCTTAAGTAAGTAACTTTAATTATTCCGTAATAACTTTAATTATGCACATTTTCGTTGTGTCTGGCAGTAAATTACATTAATTTTTAATTTAAAATTTAAATTTTGGCTTAAAAACATCTACTTAATGATATTTTGAATTTATGAAAAATAGTATCTGAATAAATTTAATAAGAATGCTCAAAATAATTTTAATAGTTATAATAGCTATTATAACTTTAATAGCTATTGTAGTTTTAATAGCTAATTTAGCTTTTAATATGTAATACATTTTAAAAATTCATATATTTTAAATATTATTAAATTTTTAATGAACTAAATTGACAATCAAGTTTAAGCATAAAAACTCAAAATGTGATAACACAATTTATCACAATAAATATTGTTAAAATCAAAATTGTTCGTTATTTATCTTTTCTATGCAGGGTATTCTATAATCACCACCTTTAATATGCATTTTTAGAATCTTGAACGAAATCAATGATGATTGGATGATGGGATTAAGAAATTCAAATTCAACATATGGAGAAATTCATCCGCATATGATGGATTTGAAATTCTTAACCTCAAAATATGAGGACATCAAAAAATGAGTTCCACAGGGTGATACTTAAATCAACAAATAAGTCGAAAGCTTGGTTCACTTAATATTATTTTTACTTTATAATTAATTAGGCACTTTTTTGAACTTATTGATCAAAACAAAGATTCTTTCCATCCATTTATTTTTCACTAATTTATTATTGTACCTTTGAATTATAGAACCTTTTTTAAGATGAATTTGGATTTCTTCATTCCAAATTGTGAGGATATAAGAAGAACTTCGAGGAACATTTAAATGTAATTAGCAACTGTACAGATAAGAATACCACATCTTCATTTGAGAACTAAAGAGAGAATGACATAGGTTAAAGTTAAATTTAACTAATGAAGAACGTGTAAAAAGTTATCCGTGAATCTAGTTTTTAACTAAACAAAGCTGTAAGCTAGCAAACATCACATACGATAAATTTGAATTTCTTAACCTAAAAATATGAGGAAATAAGAAATTTTTCAGGGTCATACTTAAATCAAGAGTCAAGTCGAAAGTTTGGATCACATAATGCTACTTTTACTTTTTAGCTATTTGGCCAAACTTTTTAAACATATTGAGCAAAACAAAAATTCTATCTACACATTTATTTTTCCCCCTATTTTATTGTTGTGCAAAAAAATTATCGAACGTTTTTTTAAATGGATTTTGATTTCTGATCCCGTAAATGTGAAGAGATACGAACTTTGAATCCACCCACGGGGCAATACTTAAATCGGTCAAAAGGTGGGCCACTTAATGTCATCTTCAGTTATTCTTCAAAGTAATTCTTTTCCCCAAAAAAGCATTTAATTAATTTCATTTATTCATGTGCCTTTTAAAATTTCTTATCTTATTTTTCTGTAATTTTCACTTTTCAGTTATCATGTTTTGAGAAACGTATTATTCTGCAGTTAGAATTACTACATGTATATTTCTCTATTAAAAAATAAAAACTCATAAAAATAAAATCTCATATTAAAAAATAAAATCTCAAAGACATAGTCAAGTTACGAAAAGATAACAAAAGCGAATTTTTTTTTTTTTTTAAAAAAAAGGCGGATATTACAAAAAGTCAAACTGTTCTGCAGTGAATGGACAACTTAACGCAAATGAACGAATGAAACGAACTTTATGAACTTAACGCGAATGTTTTTTGAATTCCAATTTGCTCAGAAGCAATTTTAAATGCTTTATACAAGAATTTTATGTCAGTGTTTTTACTTTTAAAAATGATTATTTATCCATTGCTAAAAACAAATTGATCTTCATTTTATAATCTTGCGATTGACTTGATGTTGAAATTGACAAAAAAATTAATAAAGAAAAAAATAAGAAGTGTGAGATTAAATATCGTCAAATATAAATTCTAACATTAATATCAAAATTTTTAAAAATATTAAAGGCTTAAAACAGATAAAAGCCATTTTCAATTTGAACTGTTGAAATAATATAATATATAATAATATAATATCTCTATATGCCATTATTGAATAAAATTATTTTGAATTCATTTTTTCTTATTGTTTTACGCAGTATAATAAAAAATTCCTCCGAGTATAATAAATAAGAAAATAATATTTGAAGTTTTAATACTTTTTCAGACACAAACACGAGCATGTTTGAACACGAGCACTGAATGTTTTTTTCCAAGATCATTATTTGAAAAGAATTCATAATACTATTCATACTTCATTCCTATCTGATTTTACCTCTTCTGAACTGAAATTTTTTAAGAAAAGCAAACGAAAGCAAACGATATATATGGTGTCGCCATCTAACAAATAAAAATTAAATAAACATCTACGAAAATAATGGTCGAAGAGTTTATAAACTTGAACTGAAAAACGAATAGTTTATAAATTAATTTATCACCTTTCTTTTTTTTTTTCACCAAAATTTAAAATAACTTCCCAAATATTTCTTCTTTTTTTTAAAAAAAAAAAAAAAAAGTAAAGCATTTTTGGTTTAAATGACAGTTTTTTCAATACTGTTTAGGACTTATTTATATGCACTTGTTCAGTCAAATGATCATGTTAGCTATGTAATAAGTAAAGGCAGAGGGACCACAACAGTTATTAATTCCAAAAATAACTCTAAGTACTAACAGATACAATTAATTAGTAAGTTCTTAGGTATTAAATTATTTATTAAAAAACAAATTAGAGTTATTTATAAAGAAATCTACTATTAAACTAACAAATAGCAAGCAATTAATCATAACTTAGTAATTAATCATACTTAATTATTAAATTATAAATAATTGAATTTTCTATTAAATAATCATTTGAGCAATTAATAATCATTGAATAATCGATAATCAAATTAAGATTGCCACCTCAGATCCTCAGGAAAAGAAGAGAGAGAAAACGGCTGATTCGAATGTGTCCAATATGTTGTTCATTTCTTATAATATGCTTACATGAATTTGTAAACAGAGATAGCAGCTGTTTCTCATTTCCTCAAACAGAAGTTTGTGTTCTGTATAAATCAAACAACTTAGAACTTAAATAATTATTTGAAACACCTTTAAAACATATAAACAGAGCCCAAAGAAAAAAATAAACACTTTGATTAACTTTTGATCTAATGATCGGATTTTCACGTACTAGAATTTACTTTTTACGGTTTCACAGCCTAACCCTAAACATGCTAATTAACTTGTGCATTTTAAGTTATAAAATCAGGCATTGAAACGTATTTTCTCTGAATAAGCATATCTTTTATTCGATTTGGTTTCTTAACCCTTAAAATATGGGGAAGCGGACATAGGGAATCATCGCAATCTGCAAAACAGTTTAGTAAAGGCATCTCAAAGAAGTCACATTTTTAAATTTTTAATTTTCATGAACTAAATAACAGATGCCTTCAGATTTTGGATTTTAGAAATTAAACTAGGATATCTAAAAATTCGTATATCACAAAATTCGAATTGTTTTAGCTCATTATTAAAATAAATAATACATAATAATAAATAATATAATAAAATAATAATATTTAATATTTATAAATAATTATTATTTGTATGGAATTCTCTTAGATTAAACACATTTTATAATCTTGCGCAAAAAAATAATTTTTTATTAGCTTTATTATTTTGGAAGAAAATTCTAATCAACACTGAAAAACTTTAAAGCTTGAAGTATAAGAAAAACATTTTTGTTTAGTATACAAAATTATCTGTAAACATACCCATCTCAATTGAGAGTCACTAGTTAATTCTCGCCAAAATCCAGCAAAATTATCAAAGATACTCTGTATATTTCTTCCAATGACTATTGGAGATAAAGCTTTTATTGCTGCTACCACTGTAATTGAAAACATATTTAAGTAATCAATATGAAGAGTTAACAAAAATAAAAATTAAAAAATTTCTTTTCTTTTTTTTCAGAATTTTAATATGCAAGGTGATCCAGAAGTAGTAATTGGAAGCTTTTGAAACTTTGTTAACACAAAGCATATGAATCGAATCACAATAATCCTCTCACATTGTCATTAAAAGGTTTCGAAAAAAAATAGGAAAAGAAGTTCTAAAAAATATAAATCGTAGAAAAAAATATGGAATAAATTTCAATAATTTTAATCCAAAAAAAATTCGAAATTTATGAAATAATTAAAATTATTCTTATGTTGCATTAAAATTAACTTTTTTTTTGTTTAACTTTACAGCTAGTAAGTGAGGAATTGATAGTTTTTTTTTAATCATGTTATGTTAAAAAGTATCAAATTGCATATATTATAGACATCGTATTAATAAAGACAGTTTATTTTTATTATTATTATTTCATTTTGCCCCCAACATTGAACAGTTAATCCATATAACAAATGCGCTATATCTTTTAATCGATTCAGAGTTGCGCCCTCTTTTAGAAAAGAAACTAAAAGTGCTAAGACATTTGCAAAGACATTTTTTTTAAATTTCATTTCCCCATTCATTTTCATTTTTTAATTTAACCGACATTGAATAGTTATAGCTACATTAAACATAGTTCTAAAAGCAAACTTCGTGGATATTTAAAAAAATGTTTCTTTACATTTAAATAAGAAAAATATTAAGAAAGGGGAAAATATCGTATGCATTCCTCTGTTGCATTCCTATACAACAGAGAAGAGGGAAGGGTCAAGACATAGAACAAGTTTTCTCCCCAGATAGCGTATTCCAGCGTTGCGATTGTCTATAGCACGAGGATAGCAGTAGGATTCTTACCACTCCTGGACACAGGGACTGCCTTTATATCTATGCCTGGACATTATCAGACTACTATAAATTAGCTGGTCTGAAGTCGGTCATGGACGAAATTTGAACCTAGGTCAGAAACAAGAGATCTATCCCCCTTTTGGCATTTGTTTTTGTTTTTGTTTTTTTTTTCTAGTGCCCACCCAATTGACACACGTCATTCAGATATCAGTAGGGCAGATATGTTAGCCACTCTTTCAGAGGCACCATATTAGGTGTGCCAACGTTGCTCCCACAGTAAGGACAGATAGTACAAGGAATGAAAGAACATCCATGCCTAGCCCGGGTTTCCGGGATTCCCCAGGACCTTTCAGGTGAGAGGTCAGCTCCCTGACCAATACACAGTACAGTCGGCTTTGGCAAGATTCAGTTTCGCTGAATATTTCTTTACAATTTCACCCGTTAGAAATCCACTATGTATTTCTTTCTCTCCAATCTCATGCTATAGCATAAAAGTTCAAATGTTTTTTTTTTTTCCTTTTCTTTTTTGTATAATTTTATTTATTTATTGAACTTTTTACATGCCTTCGTACTTTTTCGGCAAAAAAACGTTTCGATTGCGATTAAGTTTCTAAAAAACTACAACCAATTAAAATTTATTTTATTTCATGTAAAATGCATAAAATTACTGACCAACATCTGTTCCCCTTCCACAAGTAAAAGTAAGTCCATAACCTTTATTTCCATCTGATGTTAATAATATAACATAAGCGCAAGAATAGTCAGGATCTACGTGCTGAAAATAAAGCATTATTATAATTTACAGTAAAAACTGTTATAATTATTACATTTTAATGCTAATAGGAAATAAATGTTAATGCTCGAATTAAACTAAATCAAAAAATAATAAATAAATTCTGCACACTGGGAAAGCTGCAAAAGAATGAGATAACAGATAATTGTGAAAAAAAATTGTGGGCATCTGAATTAAGTTAATATGAAAATTTGAGCAAAACGTTTACATTTAATCAGCGAGAAAGGCATATTTTTCTCTGCTTGTCGTATAATTGACAAAACAAGAAATTAAGCAGAATTTACGGAAGGAATCTGCAGCTCTTTCTTTATTTAAATTTGTGTGCGACTTCAAAGCAATCTAATAGAGATTATTGTTGCAAAAAGTCAGCTAAATCTAACATATAACGCAAATATTAGGTTCTTAAAAATTATACATAAGAACTTATATCTTTTTTCAAAATTAAGTTAAATATTATTCCATGGTACTAAAAAATCTAATAAATACCAATACAGATAAGCCTGTAATGAACAACTAGTCAACTTTTTATTTTGAGCAGTTAATCGAGCTTGATGCCCAAAATGTAAATATTTTCCTCGTGCAGACCTCATCTTTTCTCTGAATATAAACAAAACCCAGTTCTGAAGCGTACTAAAGAACGAAACGAAACAATTAAGATTTTTTGTCTCATTCTAGTAGTGTATTAAGTTAAAAAAAAAAAATATTTCTTTTTGTTCTTTGTGGGTTTTTTTCAATTCATATTTTTAATTTTTATTAGAACCAAGTTTAGAGATGATTTTTTTTTTTTTTTAAAAGAAGGTGTCTCAGCATTTTTTTTTTTTTTTCATTTGTTTGTTTACTTTTTAAAAGTTAAAAAAAAAAAGAAGAAAAAGAAACTTAGATGAAAAATAATCTGTTGTTGCTGTAATGATCTACTAGAGGAATTTGGTCCCTACCGGGGTTGAAACCTTATTAAAAAAAAATGAGATTGCAGAGAAAGATACCTTCGGTATCCGCATAAGTGCAAAGAATTTATGCGGATACAGAATACGCATGTAATAATTTGTTAATCGATTTCTGAATAAAATTAATTAACGCCAATTTTAAGCTAGGACTAATCAAAAATCACTATATAGTTATGAGCAATTCAATATATTTTTTTCATTTGTTAATTACAACTTCATTTAGTGTTTTATTTGAAAATTACTTTACTTCTCTTTTTGCTATCGTGGAAATTTTTTAAATAAAAAATTTTTAATAATTTCACAACAATTTATACTTTTAAAAAAAAATAAAAAAAACTTTTTCTTTTTTTTCACATTTGATCGAGAAAATTGTCATCCTTTATGCCAATTAAGGCAGACGGTAATTTATTACAGTTACCCAAAACATAAAATAATTAAAAATCAGGCAATTTCCTTCCTTAGAAATTTCTTCGAATGAAATAAATGCATTACTATAATAAGTATTATTTGGGCATTTCGTTGACAGTGTAGAATTTACACAGTTGTGACCTTAATACTTGTCACTCACACTTATTACGAAACAAATCGTTATCTACAAATGTGAAGAAATCATAATAAATCGCTTTAAAATACATCACTCTAAATAGGTAGATATAAATTTTTGAGAATTATTTACTTATGTCTACTTATTTAGAGACAAAATACTATATCTACTTATTTAGACAAAAATTACTCACAGAATTTAAAATTAATCTTCTAAATGACATTTAACTAAAACTTATTAGACTAAAGCAAGAAACATTCACGTTATTGCTTCACCATTCATGCAAGAACGTTCACGTTTGTTTACATAGCACAAAATATACCCTATCCTTCTTTTAGGACAAAAATTATTAATTCTTATTTCTTGAAGTTATTACAGTAAGTTTTATTATACTTTAAAGATATATTATAAAAAAAAATAATTTTTATTTATTTCAAACATACCATAGCATCTGAACCATCTCCTTGTAAAGAAGTTGGAAATCGAACATCTTTTACATCAAGGCTTACGATTGTAGCAGCCATTTTTCCCTATATGTTAATATTCAATAAATGGTGATAAAAAAGATTTAAAAAAATTCTTGATAAATACCAAATCTTATCATAGCATAAAGTGCTACCATCTGACGACGGTTTAGTATTTTAGATACACTAAATTTAAAAATTATTTATCTTACCTGCTCAATGTAAAAAAGCATTTTTTTTTTTTTTAAGTATTATATAATGTGAACATGCAAACGATATTTTGTGTGAAGTTTATTTTTAATTTCATTAGTATTATATGGCTCAGGGTTTAAGTATTAATAAAATTTTTAATTTTTTGGAATGATGAATTCTAAGAGAGTATTATTTAAAAATTTGAAAACATTAAAATTTTATTTCAAGTCATGTAACATTTTAAAATAGTTTAAAAGAGATCAATGTAAAAAAGCATATTTTTCAAAGTATTATATAATGTGGACATGCAAACGATATTTTGTGTGAAGTTTATTTTTAATTCCATTAGTATTATATGGCTCAGTGTATAAGTATTAATAAAGTAGTTAATTTTTTGGATTGATGAGTTAATATTTTGGAATTATGAATTCTAAAAGAGTATTTTTAAAATTTCAAAACATAAAAATTTTATTTCAAGTTATGTAACATTTTAGAATAGTTTAAAAGAGTAATTATTGATAGGCGTATCTGCAATCATCTCCAACGATTAGTTTTAATTATAAACTATTATTTTAAATTTTTTTCAAATGATTATTTCTAATTTACTACAAACGATTGTTTTTAAAAGATTATTTTCGCTGTTTTATATTAGTATTATAGACTTCATAATTTGTTTAAATTTTATTCCAGTTAACTTTGCTCATAAGGGTGCCATTCAAATTCTAAAATAAAAATCAAAACGAGCATAATTTTTTAAAAATTATTTTTAAATCGTTCAAAAATGATATTAAATAAATGATTTAAAAGGGCCAAAATCTCATCGTATTTTCTTTAGAATGATTAAATTAACCAAAAAGGTAATGTGATTTTAATTGAAAATAATACTTTGGATAGGATAGGAAGCAAAACAGATTTTATAAAATATAAGGAAGAATTTAATTATAAGAATTTTAATTATAAATAATTATATTATTTAAGAATTTTAATTATAAGTGGAAATACTTGAATCATAAGAGTTTATCATTATTATTCAATGTAGCACCAATGTCAAAATAAATAATTCATTAGCTTATTTTCATTCATTCTATTTTTAATTACAACTCACTGTGAATAAGCATCATATAGAATTTTTCACGAATACGACATATTATTGTTGTGTTTTCTCTTAAATTCAATGCATGGATTTATTTACATAATTATTTTTTAAACCAAATTTACAAAACTAATAAAACCAAGACGATAATTATTTTCTTAAGATTATTTTTTGTTTAATATAAAATTTTCTTAATCAAATAATATCAGTTCCAAATCAAATAAAGAAACAAATTATAAAGCAAACTACGAAAATAATTATAAATAAAAAATATATATTTACCAAGGAAATTATCAAAAAAAGAAACAAAATCGAGTACAATTTCACTGTTAGAATTTTCATTCCAAAATTATGGTAAAGTAACCTGCAGCAGTCTGTCTATCCAATGGCCCGTAAAGTTTACGGTAAAGAGCATTTTTAACCTTTATGGTTTTGAAACCATTTACATCTAGTATGGATAAAAAACCGTGAATACAAAACTATATGGTTTTTTAACCATTTACAACTAACTTCGTTTCAAAATAGTAAAAAAAAAGTTAACTGCCCTTTTAGAGCAAATGAGATTTATTGTACTTCCATCTATGCGTGAATGAGAGATTATCGAGTTCTAATAGTCCAGGATCTCAAATCGGGGAGTGCAGGACTCTGGAAATTCTTCTTGTTTTAAAAAGGACTGGAGGAAATATTGTGGTTGCAACGATGAAACTCGAACCCCCGTGATGCCTGTCATGAGATTGCCAGATTAGCCCTCTTGGTTATAATATGTACACATCTGTATGGAACTTAGCAGCTTTATTAGACAGATGCGATAAAATCCTGATTGTTTAACTGCATTATGTGAAAACGGTTAATAGATGGTTTTTCTCATGGTTATTTGATTGTTTTGTTTGAATGTGTTAAAATAACATTTAAATAAATTGTTATTTAACCCTTTTTTCCGAGAAATTTCTAATAGTATGGATTAAAAATCACATTTAAAGGATTGTTCTAATCTAGAATTATGCACTTAAAAAACTATATTTGCAAAATTATTTTATTTGGATAATCTGAAAAAAAAAATTTAAAAAAGGGAGAAGTATGGGCTTTATACTTTCCAAAAAAATCAAGGAGGACATAAGTGACATTAATATCTCCATATGTAAATTTTGAATAAATTCTATAAGTGCACATCTTAGGGTTAGGCAATTGTTTTTCCGCCTTATTTATATATATATTTACTGTTTTTTTTTTTTTTTTTTTTTTTTTTTTAAAGGAGTATAATGACTTCATATAATTTGATAGAAAACTGACAGAGACTGATTGTAACAAATGGCGACTGAAAAATTTTCCTCAAGTCGCCACTCGATCTCCACTTCTTTTAACGAAAATGTACCCCTATCTGCATATTATTATTACAAATATGAAATTAATCTGAATACTTTAAAATATTTTTAAAAATTGATTGTTTCACTCTCAATGTAAACATTTAGCTAAATT
Organism: Parasteatoda lunata; assembly: GCA_949128135.1. NCBI lineage: Eukaryota > Metazoa > Arthropoda > Arachnida > Araneae > Theridiidae > Parasteatoda > Parasteatoda lunata. Next base: position 78,954,828 of record OX421975.1, read on the forward strand.
TTCAGCCCCAAAATCGTGATCTAACCAGTTCTGTAAAACAACGAGTTCTGCTTGTTCTTGCGTAAGGAAGAAAATCATAGTTTCTATACTGAATTTAAAAGCGGTGTCTCCTGATGTTAAACAAGCTTGAAGTAAAAATTAACATCTTAGCCATAAGATTTGTTAACAGTTAACTTTATTACGTCATAAAATGAAAAAAAATCGCTGAAAATAAATAAGGAATCCAAGAATTGCTTAAAAATTAATTAAAAATTAAACCTATTAAAGCATGTTTATTCGGACAATTTTTAACTCAGCAGGAGTTTCTAGAGGTGACTAGTATGTTCCAAAACATCGTTATTCTAACTGGCTGTTAAGATTTAAGGATTGTTAATATTAATTAGTATTCAGTAATTTTTTGAGTATTTCTAGTGAATCATGAGAGATGAATCCAATTTCATTTTTGTCTTTGTTACGAAAATCACATAATCATATCTTTCTATTAAATATCACGTGCAAAACAATTAGAACAACGCACTTTCATATTGTCAGTTCCAGCAGGTGCTTGGAATTTTTCAAGAGCTGCGCTATCATAAAAAAATCATAATATTTGCTTAGCTTAATGTGAAACGAAGGAGAAAACATGTTTTTTTTCCTGGGTTTCATTCTTTTTCCCTTTCTATTTATTTATTTATTTTGGAATTTCGATATCGAACGCTAAATTCTTGCTACGACTTATGTAGGACTATTATAACATACATAGTTCTAATGTTTACTATTACATCACACACACATAGCTATGGTTACTTGGGGACAAATTCAGTTTTTGCACTGCCTTACGTTTAATTGTGAGACTTACAGGGGCCTTTTCGAGACCACTTTAAAATGATTATGTAAGATCCCGCCACACTTGGCATTGAATTGCTAAATTTTACATAGAATAAGATTTTTCAACTTTAACCCTTTGTCGCAGAATTTTAATGCTCTTTCTCGTTTTTTTTTAGATATTATATTTAACATTTTAATAATTTATGGGAATGATATACAGCATGAAACACCAGTGTCCTTTGTTTTTTTTTTTTTTTTTTTTTTTTTTTTTTGTGTGCTTTTTTCCCGTTAAATGCAAAATTTTCTAAACGCTGCTCACTTCCTAACAGTTATTCAAATTAGCATTTATTTGCAGTTATTTAGATCAAATAGAAACAGTTATTCGTCGTTGAAATTTCTTAAATTTTCAACATTAATTATTCATAAGTCTTTCAATATAAATGAATTAAACTACTCTTTTTGATTTTATATTTAAGTACAAGTGAAATTCCGATAATCTAACAAACTTTTTAGTAACTATTATACTGTTTTTTGCAGTTAAAAAATACTAAAATACATTTTTACATATAATTAAAGCAGCAGAAAAAAAATATAGCAAAAGGTAACCGGCGTCCCATATGCGTCAAAGGGTTAAGTAAAATATTTTTTCTTCCCGGCAACGTAACTTGATAGCTTAATTAGTTTTCGATTCAGTTTAAAAATTAACAGTGTTATTAATGTAGTTTTGATTCCACTAGATGTTTTTGGTTGCGTTCACTGTGCTTTATTGAATGATACGCTTTTATATTGAAAGCATTCAAAATATTGACAATTCGTAATAAATAATTTTTTTAATAAAAAATTCCTTCGAGTAAAACAAACTACAATGATAGTAATAAAAGACATCCTGTACAATTTATCAGTAAATCGGATACGTTATAAGGAAACGTTATGGTGCCAATAATTTGCAAATGAAACTAGTAATATTCAAAAAAGAAAAATAGTTTATTTCGAAATTTAATTTAAATTATTTTTTATAAATTTTGCGCTCCCTTCAGGCTTTGCCCGGGCACAGATGTCATTAATTTATTGGTCTATCACCAGTCAATGGTTGGGACGATAAGATTTAAAATACAGGGTGTTTCGTAATAACTTCATTTCAAATAGAGAATCTCATACAAATATGTAAGTGCTGTTTTCCAAAGCTCTATCTCCAAAGAAAACAAAAAAGCCATAGTTTAATTATCCTACACTTGAAGTAATGTGATCATTTTAAAATACATACGTAATCCTGCCGTGCAGAATTATCTACGCTTTAGAAAAGGCAAATAATTTAAGTTATTGAATTTTATTTTTTTTTTAAATCACCAATTTGGTGACATTTTTCCATCTAGATGAAAATTATCAAAATCACAGCCTTATTCTCAGTTTTTGAAAAATTTTAGGAGCCCAGGTAATTAAGCATTGGTGTAAGTTTTTAATATAAAAAGATTAAAACACAAACATTTTTCTTTTTCACAAAACTGTGACTTTTCTTCATATTGAAGTTTTGCGCCATTTTAAAAATAAGCGTAGACAGTGCTGACTTTAGATAAGCTGAACTTGACCTAACAGTCATGAGTAAAAGTTGCAAACTCACAGCAGTTATAAAAATAGCATCATTTCATATTACGACGGAGACTTCGAAAAACTGTCTTAAGGGCTATGATAAGACTCTCTGGATATATTAAAAAATCCACTTTTTCCAGCTTATGATAAAAGTATTGCTTTTGACGTAAAATAGTTTATATTCAGATTAACTAATCGAATTAATCCAAATAGTGCTAATTTTACATTAAAATAAATTAAACTGCTTTCAAAGTTATAAGACGTGGTAAAGAAAGACGACGACGGTGCTGATTATTATTTTGAGTCAGAAAATGTAATGCTCTGAGTTGAAAAGACCGAAAAGTGCTAGAAACTATGTATTAAGTAAAAACAAAAAAGAAAAGAGGAAAAAAAATTAACCAAAGAAGAAAGAGGACTTAATCCCCATCATTAGGAGATAACGTTCCTCCCTGGAGGAATTCAACTTATAAAAATCTAGACATTTAAAAAGAAGTCTAGTGTCGAGAATAACTTTTCATCTCAGGAATTATGAACCCCTTACCGACTGCTCCTAACCACAATTTCTTAAAAATAATAATTATAAAAATAGTGTTTCTAAATCTATCAGTAAATCTCTATTTTAAATATTTTGAAGTAAACCAACTGAGAAATGAGCATGATGATGTTTATGTTTAAACTATGTTGATGTTTAAAACCCGAAATGTTATCATGATTTACTTATTTTCTTTAAAAGAACTCATTTCATACTTCCAAAACAATTATATGGCATAATTGAAGAACTAATTGGATTAAAAAAAAAAATTATTTATTTAATTATTTATTGCATTCATGCGTTTAATTGTTCTATATGTGTGCTAGTTTTAAAGTAAAGTAGAAATAACTAGTGTTAACATAAAATTGAGTCTAACTGCATTATTTTAATAAGCCCTCCTTTTCAATAAAGCCTTTATACCTCGTAGTTAGGAAAAAGAAACTTACGTTATGCTTCTAATATTAAAAAAATACGAAATAACATAAGTTATGTATAGCTGATGAAGCAAACAGAATACCTTAAATAACATCGTATAATGTTACATATATCAATATTTTTTTCAAATACGGAAACACGAAAATAAAAACTGCTGATTCCAAAGACATTTTTAGCCTTCTTAACTATCTATAAAAGGAAACTTAAACTAAATAAGTGCAAAGATAAGTCTAAGTTCACTTTAATACGCAGACAGTTTCTCACCAAAATGTTTATTTTCCATTATCAAAGATAATTCATGATATTAGAAGGATAAGTTTCAGTGCAAAATGAAGTTAGGCGGAAAAAATTTTATTTCAATCAAAAGCTGGTCGAATGAAACTTATTAAAAGACTCAAAATGGAATCAAATGCTTAAAAAAAAAAATTGTAGATAACATTTGTGTACATTTTTTTCTGTTGCAAGCGATTTAATGGATTTTCGATTTTTCATCCTGCTGATATCAAATCTTCAATCGGTTTTTCTTTCCAATACATAGTTTTTTAAATAACATTTTTAGTCTATTTTTTATTGAAATGCACACGTTTAAAAGCGTTGCATACAGCGTGGGCAGAAATGTTGCGCAAAACTTCTAAAGGAGTTAAGACGCATCACCAGTATTAAAAGTGCATAGAAACTCAACCGCGGAAATGTTATCATGTGCCACTAGGGGTGCTACCCTTTATGAACTGTCTCTTCCTTTGGTTCTATACAGGTCATAATAGGGAAGCTCCTCAAACCTAGTGCGATTACATTTCCGAGCATGAATTCCTGCGCAATTTTAATGATGATGATGTGCCCTTACTGCCTATTACCCTATTTATCGCAACATTTACGCAGCGTCCAACGTCCTGTCATATCTAGCATTTTTAAACTTGTACATTTTGATTTTAGAAAAATGGACAAAAAATGTTCTTTCAAAAAAATATGTAACTTTAGGAGCAAAATTATTTTCCCAATTGAAACCCCCATATCCGAAATAGGCAAGATCAAGTATTTGTATAAATGCAACAAAACTTTTGTTCCCGGTTAGTGTTGAATTTCTTTGTTTTTATTATTTATTGTCTTTTGAGGATTTTTTCCCGATAAGTGTCGTCAGGGAGTTAATAAACCTTTAAAGTTTTTAAACTTTATTTTTATGCTTCGAAAAGTTTAGTTTCTCAACTTTCATCTATTTTTTTCTTCTATTCATTCATTTATTTATTTTTATTTTTTTTTTTTTTTTTTTTTTTTTTTTTTTTTTGCATAAAACAATCTATTTTTTCTCAGCGAAAGCGTAGTATATTGAGAGAAAAGTTTCATAAAATAACTTAATAAAATATTTCAGATATTTCGTAAATCAGGAAAGGATTTTTAGAAGTTTAAAAAGAACCTTTAACTGTAGGACTTGTAAAAAGCAAAGCAATTTTTCTCCATATTAATAAAAACTAGGAGGCTTCGCCCCCTGCTCGCTGGCGCTCACCAACCCCCGAAACTGCTTTCGCAGTTCATTTCGGATTGCTTCGCAATCCAATGCTCGCTTTGCTCGCTCATTGGATACGTTCTTAACGTCTAGCTTTTGTATACCTTTTTGAATACTGAAGTTCCGAAAACTTTTCACTGTAGAAAATTCTAAACCTGTACATTTCAATATTAATTTGAAATTGCAATTGTTAATTTGGGCATCTGGCGATATATATACTTATAGAATTGAAGGATTTGTTACGTCAAGCGCTATTTAATTTATGTTGCTAAGTTAACTTTCAAAAAATTCTATGGCTGGCAACAGCATTTTTATTTTTTAAGTTGTTTATTTTTATTTTTGCCGCAGCTGAATTGAACAACCTGATAATGCTCACTCTGGTTATTGCTTCCGTTTTTAAAAGCGCTATATGTTGAGCCACCTCAGCTAGATTTGGCATGTGACATTTTTAGATGCAATCATTGGTCGATTTTCTAACGTTGTCATTCGGGAAGTAGTAATGAGGCTTTTTTTTGGTGCCGTGTAAGAAAAATATATATATAGATACGGTTGGCTCATATTATAGTCGAATCGTTTTATCACGTGATCAATGAATTAAATTAAATAATCTGACATAGTTTTTTCATTGTTCTCGGTGCATTTTTATTGGTCTGAGAATCTCATGGTAGGATCCAGTTTTCCCTCATTGACATTATTTTTTTTTTAGTTGTCTTCAGCATAAAATTAATAAAAGTCACTAAGGTATTGTTTTCCAAAAAAATATTTTATATTTCTAATTGGGTACTTACTAATTGGGCAAAAGAAGACAATTATTGATACCCATACACGTGACTTATGATCTCAGCTGCAACTGATAGTTATATATGGCGAGCTAATAAAGTCGAGCTAAGTCTCTCTACATATGTTAGAATGTTAATTAACGTAAAATTAATTAAATACAGCGTGATATCAAAGAATAATCATTTCTCTTCAACATCTTTTACATACTTTAGAGTCATTATTTGTTTATGCATTTTATTGTAACCGTGATAAATTTTTGTTTTGCATGCCTGGCAACTTCGACGCCTAACTAGTTTCTTTATCTTCAACATGGCTTCGCGCCTGTCCGTATATTAAGTAAGAAATATTCAATGAAAGAATCTTTGTGGGAAAAAAAATAAAAATTAGTGAAAAATACTATATTTAACATTTTAATAATTTATGGTTAAGAAATACGGCATTAAACACCGGTATCTTTTTTCGCGTTAAAGATAAAATCTGCCAAACACGGCTCACTTCCAAATTATAATTTTTCAAATTATTTGCAGTTATTTAAATCTAAAAGAAACAGTTTTCATCACTGAGATTTCTTTATTTTACAAAAGCAATTATTGATAAATTTCTGAATATAAATTAATAAAAAAACTTCAAACCACTTTTCTTGGATTATATATTTTAGTACAAATAAAATTCCTATAATCTAACAGATTTTTTTAGCAACTGTTAGACTATTTTTAAAAAATACCAAAATATAATTTTGTTTGTAATTAAGACTAGTAAGACTAAAACTTAGTTTACTTATATTCCCCAAAAGCAGTCAAAATGACTGGATTGTGAAAAAATAACTAATATGTAAAGAAATTTGTTTAAAATTAATTTTTAGTATTTTTTATATTATTTGCAGTTATATAACAAGTTTTTAGTAAATATTAAAAATAAAAAATATTATTTTTTGTACAAAAGTCATAAAATTCTAAGAAATTGTGTTATTGTATACATCATTGTTTTTTCTAATTGAAATTAAAAAAAACAGTCAAAATGACTTAATTGGGCAATCTAGTGTTAAAACGTCAGAAGAAAATATATAAAACTAACACCGGGGTACCATCTGAGGTAAAGGGTAAAGTTATTAAGAAATTAACGTTCAACTTCATACAATATATCACCCTTTTTGGTGAGTGAAAATATTAAATTACAGGAGTGACACCAAATTTATTACAACAATAAACCTTTAATTTTAAATGTTACTTTAACGAAGGTTTACTGAGCAAAATATTTTATGTTCATCAATAAATCTTAATATAAACCTAAGAAAATGTTTAAACTTGGGAAGCATAAGCAAACGCGATTATTTTTAGTGTATAAATAAATAAATTATACATATGAAAATTTCAACTTTCAAACTTTAATATAATTAATTTCAACTTCGAACAAAAACATGTTTTTTGTCAACACTGCAAAAAATTCCCGAGAAAATTATGGGGGAAATACTGGTACACAGTGTGTCGGTACTTTTTAGTGCAAAATATCACGGTACAAAAAATCTCATATATATATATATATATATATATATATATATATATTACTGTAGAAACTTAACGGCATAAAAGTTTTCGGTAAAAATAGATTTTATGTTGAATTGGATTTTACGGATATGCTGCACTCAGGGGGCCAGCACTTTTTGCTGTAATTTTATCCAGAATTTGTTTCAGTAAAAAAGCAACAATTATTGCGAAGTAATCATCGGGGTTGAATAGCAGTGAACAGAGAGTTTACACCATAGTTTAGAAATATTTATTACTGAATTACTATAAAATACTGAAAGAGCGCACAAAAAGTAATTCTGGCTTATCGATGCATAAAGTGAGAGAGATCCACTTCAAAAAATAAATGTATTCCTGAATAAAAATAATAAATATCTAGTTATTAAATAAAAACAGATTTATGGGAATTATGGGAAAATAATGGGGAAAAATTTAACATTTAAGATGTTTGCACTACATTTGGAGTATTCTACAGGAACATCTCCGCTTGAAACGGTTTAAAAGTTAGCTAAAACTTGAATATAAAATTATTTTTGCATTAAAAAATACATATTGATCTACTAAACACAACCATTCCACACATCTAAAACAATTCACGAAGTTTGGTGCATTCCCTAGACAAAGCAACATTTTTTAGGGCTGTAATTTCAAATTTTAAACAACACGCGATTATTACCTAGGACCAATATGCCTGAACCAGGGACCCATAATTTCTGAATGGCTACAAAAATTAAAAAAGAGTTATCCAAATCATTACTTTTCAATCTGATTTTTTATATCTGAAAAATAAAAAAATAATTTTTAATAATTACAATCATTAATAATAATTACATCTTTAGTTGAAAAAAATAATCTTTCACTGCCTCGTTTAAAAAATTTTTAAGAATAATTCCACTGAAAAAAAAAATTGCCTAAAATTAAATGCAAAAGGTATTTTTTTATCTTAAAACTGTTCTTATCCGCACGTTAGTTATAAAATATTTATAAATAGACCTTTAAAATCAGAAGGGCATAACGCCCATATGCGTCTTGATTAGTCCCTGGCTGAATCTTCGCTATGCTGTTTAAGGCTGGATTGGCATTAGAATTACCCAAAGAAAACTCTCCGACTAAGAGAGTGAAGTACAATTAAATTATAAATAATATATATAATTATTTAAACTGCATTAATTTTTCTGTGCAACTACTTTCGAAGGGGAGAGAGCATTCCTTGCCTTCCCACTGTTTTTAGAATTGCGTCTTTTTTGTCTTAATTTTACACAAACTATCATTTAAAATACTTTTTACCATCTACTTAGGTCAAGCAAGAATATCAACTTCCCATTAGAGTTAATGTAGAAATTCACAAAAATTCATATAAACAAAATAAAAAAAAATTTTAAAAAAAGTGTTATTATACGTTCGTTAAATACTCCTAAAATGACTATCTCACTTTTTTTATCTGCTTTGACACAATTAGCGCATAAAATTCCGATAATGCATTCCCAACATCAGTCCTTAAAATTGTAAGGGTTGTAAGATTGACTGATATCAAAGGTTGTCAAACAAGCTTATCGGACGATGCTTACAAAAAAATGTATTTGGGGAACAAATTAAGAAAAGTAATCTTTCGCGCATATTTTAATAGAAACGCTCAATTTATGATGGCACATGACGCCAACAATTAAACATTTTTCCTTTTATTTTTCTCTTATCATCATCATCCCGCTTTACGAATCAAGATAACTTTTTCCCAAGGACTAACTTTCAAGGTTTTGTTTACTCCTTTCTCAGTTACTTGTGCTAGGTTTACTTGCAAGCAATTATTTCTCACCTATTTACAGCCCTAAAGATTGTAAACAAAGAGTTTCTTCAAACTCTTTCACGAATGTTTCTTTTGTTTGATTTGTTATTCCTTAATAATATCAAATATAGAGACTATGGTGGCTCATAGGAATATAGGAGAAAACAGGATGCCATGAAGCATTTCTGATGAAGAAAAAAAGTTATTGCTACTGTTTCTAACATTTTATATCCACATTTACAATACTGTATCACTAGAAATTAATTTGTACAAGGCTTTAGGTCTCGAATTAACTTATTTAAAGTTACTCAAAAAATATAAATTTGATGTTATTATATTAGTTGATGAGCGGCGACGGCTCAATTGTTAAAGGCTGTTTTTCGGAACGCTTCGCAGTCGCATGAAATGATACTTTTTTGCGAAAAATATGTTGTTTTCATAAATAATGTGAATTCGCAATAGTTACTCATGACACCGGGTTCGAGTCCCAGCGATGGCTGGTCGATACGAATTCCACAGCCGGCTCGCAGCGAACAAAGAGCTGACATTAATTATCCTCAGTGATAGACGGATCATGGGTTAGAGTCCCCTTGCCACCAGGCTAACCGAGGGTGGCTCTCATGTTTTTCCTCTCCATGTAACGCAAATGTGGGTTAATTCCAACAACAAAAAAAAACGTCCTCCACGAAGACAAATTTTTCCAAATTCTATATCCAGGAGTTCCCTTCTTTCTACGAAGTTGAACATTAGTAGTCGTAAACCTTAAATTGGGTCGGCTCTTCAACCACGGTTATAAAATAAAATAAAAGAAGTGTGTTTATCCCAAACTTGGGATCAAGCCCACAAAAAATTAAAATAAAGAAGCGTCTCCAAGAAATGCTTGAATTAATTCCATACTCTGAAAGTTCAACGACCCTGCGCAAACTTTTAATATGCATTATAAATATTTATTAATTTCATACATATTTATTAAATTGGTGCATTTGATAAATATTTATTAAATTGGTACATTTGATAAATATTAATGATGCATAGTTTTATTAATCACAAAACTTGAAAAGTCTCCCACGCAGAGGTATTTTACTTTACTTTTAATATGCATTATAAATATTTATTAATTTCATAAATATTCATTAAATTGATGCATTTGATAAATATTCATTAAATTGGAACATTTGATAAATATTTGTAAAATTGGTGCTTTTGATAAATATTAAAGGTGCATAGTTTTATTAATCACAAAACTTGAAAAGTATCCCACGCAGAGGTATTTTACTTTACTTTTTTCTCTTAAATCCTATGTAGGAAGTTGTTAAGCTCAACTTTAAACACTGAAAAGTCTCTAAGAAGTGTGTTTATCTCAAACGTCAGATCAATCCCAGAAAAAATTAAAACAAATAAGAGGCTCTGAAAAATGATCAAGTTAATACAATGTTCTGACAGTTCAAAGACCCTGCAGACTTTTGATCTGCATTATAAATATTTATTAATTTGATAAACATTTTTTAAATTGATGCCTTTGATAAATATTGGCGCTTAGTCTTAATAGTGGCAAAACTTGAAAAGTGCCCCAAGCAGAGATATTTTACGTTTTCCTCTTAAAAAATCATATCTAAATTCCAGACATATTCTAGAATAAAAAAAATTCAAAAAACATGCTTTTTCTTTCATTTTTCCTTTAAGTAGGTGAAAGTGAAGATGATAACCAATAAAAAAAATTCAACATAAAATATTTCAGAGGCCCCTTTTAGGAACCTTTATCACAACAACAAAGCACGCGTCGCAGCTGTGTCAAAGAACGCTGAGCCATGACTGAGTCAACCTTATTTTCCCTCTCTCTCTTTTCTAAAGAAGCACGCTATAAAAAATCCAGGGCAATATTCCAACTGTTTCATTCCACGAGCGAATTTTCAAAATAAACAAGAACACGTGATTCTTAAAAGATCACAGAAAACACATAAATTACAATAATTATGCTTTGTGTTTATCAAAATATATTTATAAGAAGAAAAAAACTGCGCGTTTGCTTACACTGGGCCCGTGATTTTTAATCGAAAAACATTATGTATTTTCTATCTATGATTGTAATCTCAGCTTCAGAAATAAAAACTTTCTTATTGACTTGTTTTTTTTTTTTTTTTTTAAAAAAAACAGCCCAAAACTAGAGTTTAAAGAAAACATATAATAAATTGTTAGAGAAATTATCAGTAAATAACTATCATAATACTTTAAGAGCAATTATTAGCAAACGTAAAGGTATAATAGTTAAAAAACATAAAATAATGCAATGAAAAATACGTTCTTATAATATCGTTAAACTTAAATTCTGAGATATAAATATTTTTGATTATAAAAAAAAAAACTGCAATTTTTATTCATATCGTCATTAATATACTTTAAAGGCAGCTTTTTATTAAACACAGTTGCTTTTTTAAACGTTAAAGGTACAAAAAAAGTCAGATGATGCAGAATTTCTGCCATTAATGCAGAAATTTTAACATATTTTTCATACTTTTTCCATTATTTTGCGTTAATTTAGGTTAAAATAAGCGAGAAATATTATATTTAGTATTTCAATAATCTATAGTTATAAGAAACAGCATGAAACACCGGTGTCTTTTTCTGTGTTAAAGATACAATTTTCAACACGGCTCACTTCCAAAAGATATTTTTCTTAATCTGCACTTCTTTGCAGTTACTTAGGTTTAAGAGAAATATTTATTCATCAATGAAATTACTGTAATTTACAAAATCAATTATTGAGAAATTTTTACTGTGATTGAAAAGAAAAATTTTCTAACTGCTTGTTTTGAATTTCACATTTTAGTAGAAATATAATTTCGATAACCGAGCAGATTTTTTTAACTAACTATTCGACAGTTTTTGATTTTAAAAAAATATCAAAATATATTTTATCGTTATTTGAGTGTCAGATAACGAAACTACACAACACACTGGTGTCCCATCTACGTCAAAGGAAAAATAAGTGTATAAATTCGAATTATCTTTTAAATTTTGCATGTGCACTTACTACCAATAATTAGTTTTAAAAAAGAATTCGTTATCCAAGAAGTGTTTTGATATACATTTCTTAAGACAATATAATACATACAAGAGTGAAAAAGAATAAAATTTTTAATCAAACTATTTCAAATTCATAAATGATGAATTTTTGGAATTGTTTTCAGATTTTTAATTTTAATCTTCTGCTGTTGGATAAAATATGACACATCAAGATAGGAAATGTATATAATAGAATATGAAATATCAAGACATGCATTAAATAAATATATTCGACAGAATAAGAAAAACAAGGAACGGATGAAATAAATAAGTTGGATAGAATAAAAAATATGAAGACACTTATTAAATAAATAAATTGGTTAAAAAATCTGAAAGATTTCTTAGCACATTTAAAATGTAACATACATTAATAATTAGCCCCATGCCGTTGAAAATTCACGAAGATATTTCAGAAAATATCATAATATTCAGCTGAAAATGTAAATATAAAATGACATTATTGTTTTTTCTTTGCAATATTGTAACTAAAGAATATAATTTAGATCATTTTGAAAAGAAACTCATAAATTACACGAATTTCAAGCACGTTATGTAAACTTATCGTTAATTTTTAATCATTTACTTTCCTGTTAAAGAGAAAAGATGAACAAGCTTTGCGATTATTTAAATCAACTGCGTAAAAAAAAATTCTCTTTTTAAAAAAATTATAACAGTCTATTTAAATTTCTTAGTGAAATCGACACGATGAACTAAAATCTCATAAAAGCTGTTTCCTCTATCCTTCGTGTTACTGGTCACGTCTCCAGCAAGCTGCCCATTTAAATAATTAGCATACACAAGAAAATATTTTTACGATGTGATTGTCCTCCGGCGGTGAGCACGTGTTCGAAACGAATGCCAAACTAGACGATAAAGGCAACAAAGCTTGCCAGCATTCACGTGCAATAAAATTCCCAAATCAGATAATTTACAAACAAAAAAGAAGAACGCGCACTCGCAGGCCAAACGGTTTATCACGTGAATTAGCTCGCACTGAAGAACTAAAAATGAACTTACACTCATGAAGTTGAGAAAAAAAATTTACCAGCTTGTGGAAAGGCTTAAATTCTATGTTTATAATTAGGAAACCTTGAAAATTGGCAAGTACCTACCTTGATGTTTATTGGATCGGTTACAAAAATTTTTCCGACACTTCTGCGAGAAAGAATTCAATTATTTTGAAAGAGTGGACTATTTTCTCAGAAAGACGGAAATCGAAACAAGAGTTTCACGAATAAGGAAACAATCGGTTCCGCGACTAAGCAAAAAAACAAAATAAATTCTTAATTCAGGGTGAAGATATGTAAATTCGAAGCAACGTTTTTTAGACTTATCTTTAATGCATGTATATAAATAATATTTTCATAAGATTATTTCAAAATAAGAACTAATAATACATTTATGAGCCACAGTTGATAAGGTAAAAATCTATTAATTCATTTAAAAGGTTTAGTCCTAGGTAATTAAACTTTATAAATATTGTACTTTAAACTTTATAAATATTATACTTTATAAGTATTATGAATAATTAAAGTTATTTAAAAAGTAAACTACAGCAGTAACAGTTCATTGTGAGTCATGGTGATTAAAGCGTGCTAAGTTTGTGACCGATGTATCAGTATTGCGCACCCGACGCCTTTACTTCCCGCACAAAATAGCTAATTTTAATATATGTAAGTGAAATGAATAATGGATAAAAAACAAAATGTATCATTTGCAATCTTTGAAAACATTAAACTGGTTTGGTAACATCTAGGAAGAAAAAGATTTAGAGTCTATAATATGAATGTTATTTAAAAAGTAAAGACAATAAAATACAACAGCAACAGTTCAAAGTAGATCAGGTTGGAGATTAAGGTTCCAAATTTTCGTGACCAACGAAATTGAGGTGACAATGTGGTCAGCATTGCGCACCTGGCGCCTTTACTTCCCATACAAGATGGCATCCATTAATCTGAAGTTGGGTGGGCTTTGCGTCACTGTGGATTAAACTTCAGTTCTTCACAGTTTCAGTAACTTAGCCACAGGCTATTGCGGCTCGTTAAATTAAAGGTAAAAAAATTAATGAATACTTCACAATTAGATCAAAGATCTGTGAAGAAAATAGCATTGAAATATCTGCAATAATAAATAGATTATTAAATATAAAATAATACAAATAATAGTAAATATAAATAAATATAAAATAGATAATAACAAAATGGAATAATAAATACAAAATAGAAGAAAATAGCATTAAGAAATCTGCATTAAAATAGTTAATTTTATAATTTGAAATGTATATTTAATGCATTTTTTTAAAATCTAAGCGATTATCAAGTTTGTTTTTTGAATTAAGACTAGAAATAATATTTTAAATTTACTTTATAAAAAAGCATCAGCGTTAAAAAAAAATAACATTTTATACAAATGTCCAAGAATCGCGTTAAATTTTGGTAAATATTTAGTTGAAAAATTTTTAGTTTTATTTTTTATTGAAGTGAAATACATAATTCGATAAAAATGTTATTTGATAAAATTATAAAAATAGAAATGCATTAAGTATTAAATAAATAGTTATGAGATGTTATATGAATTATAGGACACTCACAAATTTTAAAAAAAAATATATATATATACATTATCACCTGACAGGATCTTTTTAATAAACTTGTTATAGCTCTTGAAAGCGAAGATAAATTTTTATTTTTGCTCCTAAGAAAATAAATTTACAAATAAATAAAAAATATGTTATTGAAACAGTTTTCGACTACTAATAATTATGTTACCAAAAAAAGGCATGAAATATATAATTATACAGATTTTTATGTCAATAAATTTCTCGAATAAAAATTATTTTTTGTTTTTCTTTTTATTTGGAAGGAGGCACAAAAAATCTCTATTTAAACCGGAAAATGCTGATAAAAAAAATTTAAAAATATTAACCCCATAGATATAATAGCTGTTTTTAATGTAAATTTTCTAGCTCCCTTTTCTTAAATTTAACACTTAATAAAAAATTTTCTATTTAAACAGTATTATAACGCAAAAATAGACTTAAAAAATGCTATTGTAACAATTTCTCATTAAAAATTCATAGTATGGCCTGCTTAATCTCAGAAATCACTTTTAAGCTCTATTTAAAATATTAACCGATTATTTATCACTTCTTCAAGAAAGTTAATTCGTTAGTAATTTAACTACAAATAACAAATACAGAAGTACACCAAACTTTTGATTTAGTGAATGAAAAAATTAAATTAACTTATAAATAATATTTTAAGAAATTAATAGAAAATTAAAAATATTCAAATTATTAAAAATAAAGTTATAAGAGCTAACACATAAAATTTAAAAGGTGCTAATAAAATTATTTTACAAAAAGTAAGAAATATTAATAAGATATCCTGGTAATGATTTGTAATAGAAAAAAAAATTTAAATAAACTACTTAATTTGAAATTTGTGTAAATTATAATTATTGTGTATATTACAATTATTATATAAATATTAATGTAAATTATAATTTAATGATTATTTGTCAATGAGGCAGTAAAACTGTAGTAATGGCTAATCATATTAGTAGGTTAAATAAATTTCACTTATAACTAATTCTTCAAAATGTAATGAAAATACATAGAAACATATTACCTGTAAAAAATTTTATCCAGCAGATCTATAATTTCATGCTTCAGATAGACAGATGGTCAATTTTAAAATCATAATTTATTTTGATATTCGCTAACAAAGTATTAGCATTAATCAGACAATTTAAATTTAGTTCGATTTCTTTAATTTAGTTTTTTAAGTTCAAATAAAAATAACCTTCACAATTTCTGAAGCACTGCTTCACATAGACAGATGGATAGTTAGAAAAGTAATAGTATTTTTATATTAGTTTATTAATTATACAATTTTTATAGTTATTTGCTTTGATATACAGAAAATTATTCTCATTAATTGGACAATTTAAATTTAGTTTGATTTCTTAAATTATTTTAGTTGTAGGTAAAAAAAATTTTTACAATGAACTCTGATTTTTCACATAGATGCACAACTAAAAAAAGTGATGGTGTTTTATTAGTTAATTGATTATATATATTTTTTTACATAGATTACTTAAATTAATTTAGTCCCTTATATTTAACGTTTTAAAACATTAAAATTCATGCCATTATGAACGTTAACCTTTCAAGCGAAAAAAGTGTAGCAGTGAGTCCAATAACAACAATCAAAGAAAGATATATATGAGATTAATGAAGCTTTTATTTACAAAAATATTTAGTCATATGAACATAGATAAAAACATGAAACAGTGAGAATGAACTTAAAATGTTCATTTACAAGAAAGACAATAATAAAAAATGATAGGTATAGCACTTATACAAAAACATAAAATTAGGAGAACAGTAAATCACAGGATAAGTTAAAGCAAATAGAAAAAAGTACATATTTTTTAGGAACAATAATCGATAATAAAATTGCTGTTTTTTTTCTGCAATACATCGAATCTAAATTCTTGATGCAGTTACCCAGCATATTTTGATGAAATTCACAACTTCAGTTAAGCAAATAGACTAAATATACAAATGGTCGCTTTAACAAGATACAAAAATAAATAACATACAATATTCATAAAACCAAATCTGTGCCACAGGCACCAGTTGTCATCTTCTATAAGCTTAGCAAAGCCCTAAATCAGTAAAAATGCACATTTTTAAATTTGTTGTGCTTTAGCCTCCCTTATTTTGTGAATCCAACGAGCTGCATCAAACTCTACATCATTATTTCGGAAAGATTCTTCATGGTATTTAAAAAAGTCATCCATATTGAAATCTGGGAAAAAGAAAGAGATTTCCCTTCGAGCTGTGTCGGGAGAATCTGAAATAAAAAATTATCTCATAAATTATATTTTTCCAAATGCATATAATGTTATTTCTACTTTTAAAAACTAATGGACAGTTTTATTAATTTTTTAGAAAAAAAAGGATTGTATCAAGAAAAGTAATTTCAAATACAATCAGATTTTAATCAAGATAAAATCAGACTATTTATTACAAGGGCAACAAAACTAAATTTTAAAATAAAAAAATCATCCTTAATGAACACTTAACAATGTATGGCATTAAAGTGTAAGAAACTCATCAAAGTGAGAAGGAAATATGTCGGCTTATACCTTTATTTTGCAGCTGATAAATAAGTTTTAAGTTTGGAAGCTATATAGAAACCAAAACAGCATTAAACATAGAATTTGTTGTAAGCTTTATTAAAACTTAAAAATATGTTTTAAACAATTTAAAAGCAACGAGTACAATTTAGGGTGAAGAAGAAATTTAACACGTTTATATACAAAAGTAAAGGAGAAAAATGGAAAAGTTTTTGACACAGAATCAGTGTTAACATGGTCTAAATATTGTTGTCGTGCACTTCTTAAGGTATAAAATAAAAATTCCAGAAATTCATCTGTTTTTCTGGACCATATTCACCCTTGACTAAATATTAAATAAAAAATGTTCTTATTATTTATCTTAACACCCATAAGAACAAGTCTATACTTTTGAAATCATATTTTAAAATATCTTAGACCATTTAAAATGAGCATACTAAAAATATAATGTTCATGTAATATTGTTGAAGTATAAAGCACAAGCAATAATTAACTTCTTAAAATCTCATCTAACGAACAATATGCAATCAGCATCACTTTTGACCAGCAGAATAAATCATTTACTCTAGTGTGAAATTGAAAAACAATGTACAGGAAAGTAACATTTTCAAAAAAATGCCCACTTGCGTAAGATTTTACAAGTAACAAAATTACTGTGTAAGATATTACCAGTAACAAAAGATTCTGATTTCAGTTATTGAATGTGCAACAAATATTTAGAATTAAAAATTTGTATTCCTGTTATTCTAACTAGATTGGATACATCTAAATTCTAACTAAAAAATAAAATTACTCACCTGAACCATGACAAGCATTTCTTGTATCTGTAAGACCAAACCTTGCTCTTATTGAATGAGGAGCATCAAACTGGGCTCTAATAAAAGAGTTTAGAAAATGTATTTTAATGCTAAAATTAAAACTTTTTAGCATTTTTGAAAAAAAGTAACTGCCTAGAGGCAAGTAAGTAGGTTAGCTTTATAATGAGAAATCTGTACAGCTCAAAAATGATGGATCAAAATATATAGATAATGAGAAATTATCAGACTAAACTACTCACTTATAAACATGAGTTGGACCCATAAGATCTCTCCAATGTTTGATAGCATTTTCTCTAGCAAGTATATGAGCAGACAATAAACCACTGGAATTAATAAAAAAAACAAAAAAATTTGTACATTTTTAAAATAAAGAAATTTTAAATTTATAAATTATAAAATTAACTTTCAACATAAATATTGAAAAAGTGAGTAGGTACAGAAGGATTTTCTTGTCAGGAGCCTAACGATGAATTCTTATTGTAAAATACAAATAAGGGAAATCATCAGATGATTTCCCTTACATATTTTTGTTCAAAAATATATAAATATTGAAAAAAATGCATCAAAGATTATCTTTCATATAAAAGCACAAAAAAAGATTTTGTGAGTTATTGAAACAAAAAACAATTAGAAAAAAATTATACATGAATGAAATTCTATATCAATACTTTATAGCTTAAGTTATTTTACTATATTTGGCACTAAAATAACTATAGTTATAAAGCAAAACTATTCCAAACGTACAACAGTTCTTTAAGCTTTTATTTGACATGCATAAACGTATAAAGAACTGTTGAATGTACATTTAAAAAGACGGGGGGGAAAGCGCATGTTTTAATTTTCATATTTATATTATTTAGATAATTTTAGCAAGATAATTTTTAAGGTTTAAATTTATCCCATGAAATTTTAGGTTTCAAAAAGGCATGAAATGCACCAGAAAATCTTTTTCAATATTCCTTGAACATTTCAGTCAATGATCAATTGAGATGTGTTCCTTTTCTTTTTTTTAAGGAATCCTTCCTGTTTTTTCACTTTTATTTTATTTTATTTTGAAAAGAAAGAAATAAAAAACATGAGATAATAAAAGATTAAAGGAGAGATAAAAAGATTAAAGGCGACAAAAAATACTTGAGAAACCATCAATAAAAACTAATTTTCTTGCATCATAAATTGAAATCATAGCATTAAGAAATACAAATTAAATGATTACAAGCAGAATTGATATTAATCCTTAATAAATGTTTTTTTAAATTTAAAAATTATATCTATATACATATATATATCATCAATAAATTAAATATTCAAAAGCATAAAATAATATTAAGAGATGATCGAAAAGTTTCCGTTAGAAGGCTTCATTAGCTTAAATATAACTCCGTTTTCTACTGCTTAAATAAGCTTGAAACTTTTATGATGGTGCCTACTGCACTTCATCAAATAGGAACCATTTACCTTTCAGAAACTTCCAAACAAAAAGATCAGGACTGTAAAGAAACTGCTTGAGTGTCAGCCATTTTAACATATGCGAATTCCATGCAATAACATTTGTGAAATTGTGACACGACTTATCGTGAAAAAAATCACTGCCCACTTCTTGTTGTTGACATTGGATGTGGATTGCATCCTAGATTAACGTACATTTTCAGTCACATAGCGACCAGGACTGAACTTTGACCTTCTTCCACAACTTTGGTTTCTGATAGACATGTTTCTTCCATGCACTTTCGTCATTTTCTAAAGAATATTTATTAGTACTTTTCTTTTAGCAACCCAAAAAAGACAAACAGCACATTGGTGCTGCTATGGACAGATTCAATAATAGCGCAGCCATTGTAATGTTTTACCATTTTCCATAGAACAAAGTTAAGCAGGTACCACCCAATTCTATGGCTAGATGTCAGTGTTTACAAACCTTTAGGCAACCTGTTTATTTTTGTATATATATATAAAAATGTAGTAATGCCTTCAAAAGGAAATTTTTTTATCATCTTTATATTTATTTTCATCAATAAAACAATTATTAAAAAATTTCAAACATGATATTTACCTTGACATAAATGTTGATAGCCTATTGAAGAAAAATTTATCTGAAAGAAGGAATAATGGTGTTTATTTTTATAGAATAAACTATTAATAATACAATCAAATAAAAGTATTAAAATAAATATTTACTTTTATGTTCAGCATAAAACTTTTCAGCTTCAGAAGAATTCAATTGTGTAACCCTCGTGTCCACAAAATAAAAATTGTTTTCCAAAATTATTTGCCTTATCAACTAGAAAAAATAAATTACTTTAGAAGATTGTAATAAACCAAAAGATTTAAAACTTATCTACACGAAAAATTTTTGCAAAAAAAAAAAAAAAAAGATTATTATCAAAACAAAATCAGAAAGAATTTAAGTTGTCCTACAATGAAAGAAGCATAATTATAGAAAACAAAAAACCAAAACATTTCTTATAATTAAATCTGGATGGATTACTTAAAATACTTTATCAGATTTGGTTAACTGTGTGAATGAATTCAGTAAACCAATTTTATTTTACTATGGATACAAGATGTATGTAAAAATAACCTTCTACAACTGATTGAAATTAAGGGGATATTTCTATATCATGATCTGCCGTGCCAACTACAAATGACAAGGCGCCAAATTGATTTTAAACGAGAGAATTTTAAGAAGAATTAAAAAAACATGCAGATGTTTGCCCGAGGGTGGCTATGAGTAATAACCTTCAAGTTGGTCTCTTTCTGTGATATTTTTGTGCTTGTTCATGTGCTTAGTTTCTCTCAGGCTGCAGCCCGGAAGTTGGCAAGACTCAAGAGATTATTCTGCCACAGATCACAATATGGAAATCTCCCCGAAATTAAAACAAAAATTATCAACTTATTTTTCCAGAGAATCCAGACATGGGCAAAATCAGTTTAAAAATGAACTTAAATTAGAAAATATAAATTCGTTATATATATTAAAAAACACTCAAACAAAACTATATCAACTTATGATAGAAAAAAAAACAAAGAACTAATGTGTTTTCACATTAAAAATTTAACTCTGTATGCATGTCTAATCATGAACTACTACTTATTAGAACAGTGTTTCCCAAACTTATGACTTTTGTGTACCCTTTCTAAAATTTTCGTAACGCTGTGTACCCCTAATAAAAAAATTTGTGTATTTTTTTTAAAAATATGTTTATTTAGAATGGAGAATAAAGTTAAAAATCATAACTGGCTGTTGACACCATAGAATTGATAAGACACCAGTATTTCAACTCTATGGTTTGCACCACTAAGTATTAACTGTTAACTCTGCAAAAAATTGCCAATAGAAAAATACGTAATCGTAAATTTTCATGGCTAGCATTTTTTTTAAATAAAATTTTTTGAAATTTTCCTTTGTAGCAAGATATTTTGCATAAGAACGTGTACCCCTTCTAAACTGTTCCCGTACCCCTGGGGGTACGCGTACCACACTTTGGGAAACACTGTATTAGAAGTTAAATTTCATTGCCAACATTTAACTCATTAACTTAAAGTATTTTATTTTAAACATTGAATTCAAAGCTTTTAGTAACTTTAAACTTTTTAAAGGTTGTGATGCTGAGACTATGTGAGGTTAAGTTTTTTTTCTTCTTTTTTTTACTATTGATACACTATTTAATTTCTTTGACTATAAAAAGATTTCATTAAAAAGAACAAAATGGGAATATTTCCATATGTGTGGTCCTGCCAACTGCAATCGCAAAGAGAAAAAAAAAGTTTTTTAAACTTGCAAAACAAAATTTAACAAATTGAGTTAAGTCTCCTTTCAGTGCTCATTTGTTTTCTTTTCAGCTTTTAATGTGTCACTGCCTTGAAGTCGGAACTGATAAGAACAATTATTCTGATACAGGTACTGATACAAAAATCTTCCCCACAATAAAGATGAAAGGGGAGAGAAAAACTATCAAATCAGTAGGCTCTTATCAATGACTACAGTAACTGAATATAGTGATAATTTTTCAAAAGTGTATGTCAAAAAAGGGAAATTATAAAAATATATTTAATTTAAATACATATAACATGATTTAAAGATGATGATCCAAGTTGCAGCATATAAAACAAAAACTAATGAGCTGATGAAAAAAAAAAAATTTTAAAAATATTGGAAAGATTCAAACTGCGTTTGTTTAGAATTTCTGGAAGTACTAGATTATATATCACTTAAGCTGTAAGTAAAAACTTATTTTTATAAAATGTTCATAAATCTTCTCAAACTAACCATGTATTTATGTTACCTAAGTAGTTATTTTCAAAACCAAAATATAAGCAAACTTCATATAAAAGCAATTTCACAAATTGGTTTGTTGATAATTATGGATGGCTTCAACTAATTTATTTTGATGCATTTTTGAAATGAACATTGGTTAGTTTGTTGACTGTTTCATTGACTAGTAAGTCTCCAGACTAGAATGATAAACTAGGATAAATGTAATTTAAAATGCATTCATTAGTTGTTGTATTTAATTTTAATAATGGCTAAAAAATGTTTGAATTGTTAGGCGTTATACAAAATTTGCCATCACTGTGTAGTTTTAAATTATACAAAGCAGGAATGCAAATGAACAAATAATTTCTAAGTAATATATTTTTTAATATGTTACAAATATAATGATTTTCATACTGTTTGGAAACATCACTTTATCTATAGCATTTTTTTTTTTTTAATAAAAATATTTTGAACAAAGGATAAGAAAATTGAAATATTTTACTTCACTAAACGCAAAAAATTTTTTTGAAACAACAGAAATTACTACTATTCAATTACTACTATAGTATGCTATTCAATTTGTACTACTAATCAATTTGTACTACTAATTTGTACATCAATTGTTAATTTAATAGTATTCAATTGTCAATTTTGTATAAGGAAGAAATTTTTTTTTAGATAGTTTAGTAAGGAGGAACGTCTAATTATGTCATCTCTCTGGTATTTACATTAATTCTGTGTAAAATTTCAGGTACAGATAAGATGCTTGTAAAGGCTATGTAAATATATACCTATATGAATCATTAACTAAAATCAAAATTTCTATAGCATTAATCTGTTCACTAAGTATAAACATAGCAAATTAATAGTTATGAAGAATAAGTAGTGAGTAATTTTTTATATTAATATAAATAAGCAGCAGACGCATATTTATTAAGAAAAATTTATCATTTTTAAAGATGTAAATCTAATTACATAAATTAAATTTTAAAAAATTTAATTCCATTTTATTTATAATAAATTTTCTAAATGAAAAACTCTTAAGTTCTGAAAATTACAATATCGTTTTCTTTAAATTAATACATTATAGTTTAATAAAATGAAAAATACCTGCAGATTATAAGGATTTCGACAGACGTCAGGTTTAATAATAGCTAACGTAAGTTCTAATGGCGCTAAAAATTTCGACATTATTCAAAGCTTTCGAAGTTAAAATAAGAGATCAAGCAACAAATCGAATCTACCGCCAGCACTTCACCAGATGAATGAAAAGCTTCTTTGAACAGGAGTTTTATTCACAGTTCCCATAACTTATCTGTTCACATGGTCACATCGTGTTTGTAAACACAATGACCTGGCGCTGCAAGTCGTTTATAAAAATAAAACAATTTTAGAGATAACATCGATTCATGAATAAAAAAACTGATTACTCAATTATCTTAAAATGTAAATGTAATTAAATGAATAATTAGACATTTTTTTAACAACTGAAAATTTCCAAAATTTACACTCAACTTTTAATTTTAGAATATGCAAGCAAATAAAATATAACGCGCACGATGACGTTCATAAAACGTACATAAAATCAATTCACTCATAAAAATAAACGGTATCCGTCGTAAATTTGAACTCACACAGAACTTTTCGATAGTAAAAGTTGAAAAAATTGATTACATTGAATCCGTTCAACCGATTTTAAACGACTAAAATTAATGGTTCCTTTATCATACGGAACTGGCTTGATTCCTCTTTTTACTATTGATAACAAACTTTTTACTTGTTTTTGCTGCTAAAGTTACACGCAGACCTGACTTTAATTTACGTGCGTTATTTTAATGGACCATTCATACTGCTTGCAAATTTATTTATTTTTTTGCAAATAAAAAAAAATCGAATTGGAGAATAATATTCACCCGCGAAAAACTCGCCAGCCAGGAACATGTAGAAGAATGGCCTATAAGTGTTAATTTTAAAAAAACAAACCTCCAAACAGAAGAAGTCGATACAAATATTACGTTAAAACGTTAACGTAATATTTGCATCGACAGGTAACAGAGCACCACGTTTTTCATTCAACGTGGTGCTCTGTTACCCTGCTCGCTTACTTCAAGAACGCCTTACGTAGCTCTTTTCAGACCCTAGACCTACTTAGTGTTGCAGCCTTTATTCTACAATTTATTTTATAATATGCTTTTAACTTTATTAGAAGCCATTGCTTCTTGCTCTCGGTCACTCTTTATCCCCCAGAACTGCTGGTGCGGCTTTTGCAAAATCACAGAGCACATTGAAACTTTATATTAAACATATATCGAGAGGCTCCTCTTCGAGCTCAATGTCTTTCACCAGCAATGATGCTGGAGAATAAAGACCTAAGAAAGCACTCACCACAATGAGGAACCTGCATGCGTTGGGTAATCGCAGAATGTTGATTATTTTAAATAATAGCCTATATCTTAAAACTCCCTGAAATCAATTCAGAATTTTAAAAACTGACCCGAATATTTAGAAAAACTTAACTCAAAAGTAGCCCAAAAAGAAACTAACTTCACGTGACACAAAATGAGGCAGGGTTTGGACGGGAGGAGTTAAACCAAAGCTCCCTATCGAGAAATGTGTTACAAAGGCGTTTTAATTTGAACTGCATTTTTTTAAAATTAATTTTCTTTCACGTTTATATAATATATATATAGTTTGTGTATTTCAGTTGCATCCTCCCCCTTGAGAAAATTTTTGTGGGCACCTTTCAGCATAATGAAATAAAATTGAGGAATGAAAATATAAACGTCGAAACTTCTTTTTTTTTCATCAACTTTTGAAATAAATTCATTTTTATTAATTTATACTGATTCATTTTTATTTATATTTGTCTATATATAAAAGTCTGAACTGTTTTGAAAGTTCTTCATTTAATGAGTTGATCCCAATTAGAGAGAATGGAATGAATGGTATCTGACCTGGAATTATAAGTTTTTAAATAAATAAAAAGTTTAAAAAAAAAAATTTTTAACTTATAAAATATTTTCTTAATTTTTTTTTTTTTTTTGAAGAAATGTAAACCCCTATCATTTTTTATTTTAATTTTTTTATCTTCTAGATAAAATTATTTTTAACTTTAAAAAAAAAGAACCTGTACACCACTGTTCTCTAAGAATAGAATCCTTTCACTTTAAAGAATTAAAAAAAAAAAAAAAAAAAAAAAAAAACTAAAGAAAGAGAGAGAGAAAGTGATCTAAACAGCATTTCATAAACATTTTAATTCAGTATAATGAATTATTCATTCAGAGAAGCTTATCAATCAGAAAAAAAATCTTATAGAATTAAATTATAATTAAGTAAGTTACTGTAAAATGGTCTTAGCAACAGTATAATGCAGACAATTTTCGAGTATTTTTTTCATCGCGTTTGATGGCTTTGCACCAAATTTGTCCTTTTGGTACACTAAAAAATAATTTTTTTGGCGTGTTTAACGTAGAACTATTGCACATGGTACAATACAACAAATGTAGTTTTTGCTTGGAACCATTTTTCAGAATTTATACTCGGCGCGGCATATGCTTTCACCGTTTCACAACATGATGGGAGTCACGGTTGTACTATACTGTGACGTCATCAGAGTGGATGGGAAACCTAGTAGCGATTTAGGGGGCGGGGCTAATCGAGATATTTTAACTATTAATAACAAAATAACTTGTTATCGCACCGGTCTGAAATTGGTATCTATCTTTATAAAATGACATGATGTTTCATTTTAAAACATAGAAAAAAAGGAAGCAGGTTCCTCATTGTGCTTTTTGCACGTTGTCGATACGTGCCTGTTACCAATCTCTGCTCTTTTCCTTTCCAAAAATTCGCAAAACGCTCTGTACGTGGAAGTAGCACGTTCAAATCCCGCAGTAACCATGGGTGCATCTTTACGAAGATATGAGCTTATAAGCCGTCTATGTCATAAACACACAAGCCGGCAAAAACAATATATTGATACATATTTCACATCAGGACTAATATGGACAAATCGACCATATTTACTCTGTCCTCCTACCTATATTTTATAACCGTCATTGAACAGCCGACCCAATTTTGGGTTTTCAACTCCTAATGTTCAACTCAGTAGCCTTGTAATTTGAACCCAATCCAGAAGACAAGGGAACTCCTGGATCAAGCATTGAGAGAAGTTTGCCTTTCTTGGATGACTTTTTGGTGGAACTGACCCACATTTGCGCTACATGGAGAGGAAAATCGTGAAATCCTCCCATGGTTAGCCCGACGGTAAAACACATGATCCGTCTACCACTAAGGATATTTTACGCCAGCACTGTGGTTGGTGCAAACCGGGTGCCGAATTCGTATTGACCAGCTTTTGCTGGGATTCGAAACCGGTTTATCTGCGTATAAAATGATGACTGGCGCAAACTGAATCTTTCAGGATCACAAAGATCTCCAAGTTCTCTTAAAAAGTCAATACCTCTGGGGGCACTGGATCGAAGATTGCTCTGGTTCAGGTCAAAATCACAATATGCGAACGAATGAATGGTGTGTGAATGTGTTCTCCCTTTAAGACAGAAAGTGGAGTATGTATGTTGTCACCAGATCATCCTCAGAAATGTTTCCCAGACCGTCACCAATAGCCCCTCGTGCAACTTTAATATAAAGTACCAAACTATGTTAAGTACTTTCTTACATTTATTTATTTTACATTTTTTCTTCATTTTAAAATATAGAAGCATGTAAATATTTAACTTCCCATTTCCTTATGTTGATTGATAAATTATATTTAATGTGAGGACTTATTGGAAGTTTGTTCATATTGTCTTTTTCCCATCCCATTGTTTACGAAAAAGAAGACAAAAATTAAGCGTTGTATAAATTTTTTTTTTCAGTATTTATTAATAAAATGATTCTTAGGGCAGTTAGTTTGTTCAATATTGCCATTTCAATAATGCATTTTATTTTTAACTTTGGATTAAAAATTTAAATAAAGCGGATGAGGTAGAAACTAAGTTATTTTGAACAAAATTTTAAAAAACATTATTTTTAAAAATCATTTGGCCTTTGATTTGCTGTTGCTTCCCTTCGCTATTTGACGTAACCGTACTTCCTGCTCTGTTGCGCGATCCATTCAGGTCAATAATCTCATTTATTTCACCTTTTTGAACTACAATGGTACAGAAGCTAAAATATCTTTGATTAGACATTCGTTCATTAAGCCCAAATTTAAAGCTGATAAAGTAAAAGCATAAAAGTTTAATCTTTAAAAATTTAGGACCTAGTATTAGCTTTATTTGGTATGGATCCTATCTTTTTTATAGTTTTTATAATGTATCATAAAAACAAAAATTTAAAAATTCACTTCAGATAATTCCGCATTTAATTTTAAGTAAGAGAAATGGCGAAGAAAATTTATCAGTTCTAATCAAAAAAATAAACTTCTCTCTGAAGATAGAAAATGGAAACTTTGCCTCAGAAAGGGGGTGTCAAGGATGGAAGCATTTAAAGGTAAAAAGTGAGGTCAAATGTCCAAATTTATAGCTTCTTACATAAAAATATTTCTTTTACATAAATTAGGGGGCTAAGTCGAGGCTTAGCCCCTAATGATTGTTTCTTGGAATAAATAGTTTATTTCTTCGAAAGTTGAAATTATTCTATCAAAATACATGTACTGAAACGAATTAACGTTTGGTAACTCTCTAATGATTCTATTAAGATTTATTAGTTAACATAATAATTTTTGCTAGTAATCCGTTTTTTAAAAAAAAACATTTAAAACAAAAGGTTTCTACTAAAGATGATATTAATCATATTTAAAATACAGACTGATATATTAATAACGATTTGTGCACTAAGGTGATAGTTTGTTTCTTAATCATTTTACGAATCTCTTTTGTAATATCGATCATGGAATTAATTTAGAAAACAGTTAAAATCAAAAAAGTAATAAGAACAGAGTAGAATAAAAAGAAAATAAATATTACCGGTAAATGCCTTTAAATTAGGGATACAAAAATATTTTATTGAAAAACAATATCCTTAGGACTTTTATTAATTTTACGCTGATGACTACCGAAAAATATGGAAAAACTGGATCCAATTATGTGATTTTCTGGTCAATAAAAATGCACCGACAATAGAAAACTGTGTTAGATCATTAATTTTTATTGATCCTTAATATTCAATTAGATCATTAATATTTAAATATCATTAATTTCTGAAATATAAAATTGAGTCCTCAAAGAAATTTTTAAGAGGAGTCGGTAGAAGCCAGGTTACTAAAATATCGTCAATCTTTGCCTTGTGACCTTTGTGCTGCTTTCGAATTTGATTGGCAGATCATATGGTTAATCAGTTACCATTATGTTAACTGGTTTGAACGGTGAAGTATCATTACACGATCTGTAATTTCTATTTTGGCTTCTCTTTTTACTTTATTTGTTTCATACTTTTAAATTAGCAATGATAGATGCTTGCGTATTTTGGGTGCCATATTAAGTCAAAATTAGGCTTACATTATAATTTTTATCTATTTGAGATCGCAATAAAGAAAGACGGAAAGTATAACTGCATAGAATTGATAGAGATAAATGGACTCCAAACGACAGTAAATTCGATAAATTTTATATTAAGAGAAACTAAAAAAATAATTGTCCCGTTATATTTTAAATTGCTCCTTATTTTGTTTGCTTAGGTGGAATTTGCTTTTTTAGTTTTTAAGAAATGTCTAGAATGAAAATTTGAATTGCTATCTTTTATTTTAAAAGAATAATGTGTCTATTTCAATAAAGTATCACTTATGGCATTCTCTTTTGATTCTTAGATTTGTTATTCACATTATTCCTGATAAATAAAATTATTAACGAATCAAATTGAATATCTTTGTACTAATTCAGTAAAATATAGTCCCGCAGTGGACTGATCGTTAAGACACGGTTCCCAGCAGATCACCGAAGTCAAGCATCACTGGCTGCGGTCAGTGTGCGGGTGGGTGACCACTTGGATCAGTCTGCGTAGGGACCGAGGGTGTGCGGTATTGGTCCTCGTTAAACTGTGCTACCGTAAAGTGCTCGACTTCACGTGCAGGTCGTTGGGCTACCGAAGCGGGGGTGCCATCCCCTCTGCAGAGGATCAAAATTGTGATGGCATGTCTTCGGATCATCCTCAGGGATGTTTCCCAGACCGTCGCCAATAGCCCATTGTGCAGCTCTAGTGCGACGTAAATGAACTACAACAACAACAGCAGTAAAATATATATTAATTTTACATACCTCGCGGTTTGATTGTTTTACTTTATCCAACTGATAAAATTAAAACTTTTCTTTTGAAATATCAAGAATTATTTGTTAAAGTAAAATATTTAATGTGACTAATAATAATAATAATGTGACTCAATCATAGTGAATCTATATAAATTAAATAGCTTCAACACTTATTTTTGTAATATTGATAAGATTGTGTTATGAAAAAATTTGAAATTTTTCTGAAAATAATACTGCTATTCAAGTGAATCTATTGGTTTAATATTTATAATATGTTTCATAGTTTCCGTTTTGGTGCTTTTGAATTTCTAAGGCGCAGGCTATAAATTCTCTAATGCAAAGTCACCAAGTGCAAATAAATTAAACTATTTATTTATATATCTATATATATAGTTTAGGTGACAGCTATTTAAAAATAACATTAAAACAGATAAATAAAATAGCTGAATTTACTTGTGCCGGTGAAAAGGAAAATTACCGTTTTGTATTTTATTTGACAAACACATTTTTATGTAATTTTGTATTTTAAAAATTAAACAGCAATTTTAAAATATTTTCGATTTTGTTATTTTCATCTAAATTTTTAATTAAGACATTATTTTAAATTTAACTAATTGTACTTAAAGTTTTAGTAATTTTTTATTATAAAAGACCTAATAACAATTGGCATTGATTAAGAGAAAAATATTTGAACTATTGGGAAATTTTTCTTTCTTTCTTTTAGCACTGTCAAGAATGATTTAAATCCCCAATAATGTCAAGAATGATTTAAATCCCCAATTCATTTCATTCTTTGGACCTTATGAGCCTCCTGTTCATGGCGACTTTTTTCCATTTTTTTCCCCCTTTCAGCAGAATTATATTCAAAAAATACCTTTCTCGCATATCGGAGGTGGAAAAAAACGTTCCTGTCTTCTTTTTTTATTCCATCTTTCTTTTGAGAATAAAAAAAAATTCAGCAATACTCGGCTTTAGCTAGAATTCCAGATTGATATTACAAAAAGTAATTTCCAAAAAGCAAAAATTTGAAAAAAGGTTAACTTTACAAATATTTTTTAGAACAGGAGAATATCGCCAATAAGAAAAAAATAATAAGAAAGACATATATTTATATATTCTTAAAACTAAGAGATCTCGCTATGTTGAATTTCAAGGAAAAGAAAAAAAAATCTTTAGTTGTAAAAACACAAAAGTTGAGGTTCGCATGTATGGAATTTTCATATCCGAGTTTTCGTTAAACAGTTTTTTAAAATTTTGCAAAATTTAATATTTTTTCATCCAATATTTTTGGCATAATAAGAAATGGGAGTGGTTAGAGCAAATTTTCTAAAATGTTAGCGAACATTAATGCCGATAGTTAGAGGCTTAAAGAGAATTAGAGATATTAGCCAAGCAATAAAGTTATAAGAATGTTTAATTCCTACTTCCTCCAATAAAACAGATAGTACAATAACAATGAATAATAGCTGCAATAGCTCACCAACTTTTTTGTCTTGTTTTTTTTTTTCTTCTTAAGTTTGTTTTTTAAAATCAAAACTGATGTTGCTATGAAGAATTCAAAATGTTATTTTTCCATAAGAAAAATTAGAACTTAAAAAATAATCAAAAGAGTTTTAAAAAATCGAAACATGATCAGAAATAGGACAAATAAGATAAATGCAAAGAAATTTCCTAAAATTAAAATTCAGGATTAAATACTAAGTTAACCTAAAATGTTAAAAAATAGATAACAAAAAGCCTCCTGATTCACTAAATTAAGTACAATAGGAAAAAGTACTTTATAATTCTGAAAAAATATTTCAGTCAAGATAAGTCGTAATTTAGTAACCCTATTTCTGATGACTCGTGCAGAACATATGCATATTCTTGAATTATGTGTCTTAATATTTTATGTAGAGCATAAAAAATAATTAATTTAAATACCAGCTTTTATGTGCCTGAGCCCATTCTTTAAAACAGCTTTGAATAGTTAAAAATTTAAACCTACAAATTTTATCTGGACATCACTGTAATTTTGTCCACAAACTTTTTTTTCCAAGTTTTATTTATGTTTTGCTCACTAAAGAAACTCATCAAATATTTTTTACCAAAGAGAAAATTTAGCAATAGTGTGAAAAGTACATGTGTAAAATAGGTAAATACAGTAAAAAATAAGTAAATTCATAGAATTACAGTTCACCTTTGTAACCCTAGAAGTTATTTTGTATTCCTTATTTTAATTATATGCATTGACTGAACATAGTTTCATAAAAAGTTGATTTTAAAAGTGAATAAAACTTATAAAAGAAAGTAAGTATGATTTATTTACCATTTGATAATTATAAAATGGTAACTAATTATATTTAATGTTGCATAATAAGGTAATATCATGTGATTATTTAAAAAACAAAACACTTTTAGTTTTTATCCTATGATTCTGAACAAACAAAATCAAAGAATATAATAATAACTAAAAATAATATTAATAAGGATCGATAAATCAATAATTTGGAAGCAAATACCAAGCACGCTTTTATTAAATTTATGCTGATAGACAGTCAAAGATTTCTGGATCTTCTTTATAAATTAATGATCGTAAAATGCGATTTCTTTCGTATGCATAAGTTAAGATGTTAGTTATCATTTAAGAATTATGGAGAAATAAATTGACGAATTACAAAATTCCACTCTACTGTGATCATTTTTTCACCAGATTAAATTCAGGAGAGAAATGACTCTGCACAATAAATTCTCTGTATAAATTTGTATGGAAGATCAATAGTAAAATTGAAAAAAAAAAAATATATTTCAAAAGTTATCAGATTTATTTTAATTAAAAATGCAACACTGCACATTTTTAAAATTATTGAATGTGAATAAAAGCACATTTCAAGCATTTTTGTTCCCAATGTCACAGGAAAGGCATCCTTTTCTATTCAAATTGTTAGCTGGCAATGTCAATGGGATTCTAGTATATAATACTTGTTATTCCTGAAATTCAAACTTATCAGTATTAATCAAGAACATAACAAAACTTTCCAATAATTATCAGTCATCAAAATTTGTTTATTTGGATTTCACAGCATTCAGTTTTAAATAATACTTAATGTATTGGTAAAAATCAAACTAAATTAAAAATCTATCATAAGTCACTCATTATTTTAAATTCACATAAAATACATAAAGAAAACACACATACTGAATAAGAAGTTAATTTTCAAAAAAATGAAATTTATTTAGACCCTACAACATTTTCAGTTGATGTTTTTTAAAAGCAATTTTTAATGCATTGGCCGTAAAATAATATTTCTGTGAATAAATTTCCATTACTTAGATTTTTTATACAATGTATAAAGATAATATCAACATAGAATATGTATTTATCTCAGGGTCATTTAACAATATTCACAAGTTATCTTTTTCAGATTTTATAGCCAGTGGTTTTTTGTACATTTTTTTTTACCATAAAGGCTTTATAAAAAAAAGAATTATGTTTAATGCATTCAACATATATATGTTTTAATAACGATTTTCTATGTACATGAAATTTTTTTTTTTTTTTATAAGTACCTTCACAAATTTGGATTTTTCTCTAAATTTTTAAATATACCTCACATATAAATTTATTTACTAAACATAGTAATAAGAATTTCATTAATAAATTTTAAAACATTTGTGTGTTACAGATGTATAGACATTTCACATCTAAAATTTGAAATGATTATAATTTTTTCACTATTGAATTATAAACGAGAAAATTTTTAATGAGTTTTGTACTCCTATAAAGACAACTCTTTTCTCTCTCACAATTGCTTTTTTAAATATATATATATGTAAATTACATCACTCTAAATAATATAATTCTGTCAATAGTTTTTTTATTTCTTCTAAAAAGGAATTTTTGCTACATGGGTACTAAGTGAAATCAAATGACTCCCTCGTTTCAACTTCCTATTTTCTTTCCTCTTTAATTCACATCCTTTTTCTATTTAAAAATTAGAACATAATGCAGTTTTTAAAGCATAAAAAAAGGATAACTGTTAGACTCAGAGTACATGTTAGATAATTTCATTGTGTTCTTATTAATCCCTTAAAATTAGAACAATGGTAAATTGAATAAGGTATGCTATTCTGCTTTTTCTCTTTCACTTTCTAGTTTAAAATCAAAAGGCTTGTCATAACCCATCATTAGGCAATATGCATCAGGGTCTTTGACCATATTTGAATCAACAAAATATGGAGTATTTTTCACTTTAAATGATGTGAACATCCCCGGAAGATCTGGAACGGTAACATCTGAGGCTGTGAACATAATTTCCTTTTTTTGGCTGGCAAGATTGAATGTAGTTGCATAGAAAATTTTAGTCACAGGATCATATGTAAGTTCTAATATGTACTTTTTTGTAATCCAGTGAAGTAGAAAAGGAGTACACAGAAATCCTGTTGAAACAATGCCAGTGGCACAAGCAAACACGGGACTTGTATGCCACATATCTTTAAGAAAAACGGGCAAAACAGCAAAGCCAACCATGCTAGAGGATAGAGACAGAAGTTTGGTTATTTTTAAACGCTTTTTCAATGGCGCTTCATATACAAGTGTTCTATTTTCTGATGGAGGCTGTAGTGAATTACATGTTGAAGAGGTATTAACCTGTAACAAATTAAGTAAATAAAATATTATATAAAAATTTTGTAATATTAGCATGAAAAAAAAAAAAAAAAAACATTTAAATTCTAGAGGTAAGAAAACAAAAAATATGATTTTGTAAGCTACATAATTTCTTAAAATTATTTTTCCCCCCCTTAAGGCATCAGGCTTTTGAACAATGATGTCTATATAAAATTACTTATACAGAAATATTAATCTAATTTAAAGTTAAATTAATTTAGAAAACAATTAAAAAATAATATCTTAAATGCATGCCTTTTGTACCAAGGCTTGAGAAAATAGGTGGGAAAAGGGTAAAGTGAAACCTTTTCCAATCTACAGGGGTGTAATTAAATAATTAAAAAAAAAAAAAAAAACATTGAACATTAGTTTTTTTGTGTTACTAACTGTTGAAACTAGTTTTGCTAATTATTTAAGCATAATGTAACATAAACTCATTTGTAAGAATAATATGCAATTCTTGAAAATAAAAATTCATTTAATACTTCTATTTTTTTCTTTGCAGTCAAAAAGCTATACAATATTTCAGCTATCTTGCTTGTACTAATGCCTATTTGCTGAATCGTCTTGAATGCCTATTAAAGTTAATATTATTTCATATTTATAAGCAATACGATTCTAAATGGTATTACATTCACGTAATTAAACACGTGGTTTCAGATAGCTTTCACAATATCAATCTGAGACGTTACCATGATTTCTTACACATCATGAAAGTTATACTAAAAATGCTAAGCGTTTTTGACACGGAAATTATTGAGCATAAATTAATAAAAAGTCTTAAACTCAAAGTGTAAAATGCTTACTTATCTTTAGGGAAGTCACCATACAGTTTTTGTATTAATAGACTGCAATTACAATAACATGATAGTGAAATTGCATTTAG
This sequence comes from Parasteatoda lunata, assembly GCA_949128135.1. NCBI lineage: Eukaryota > Metazoa > Arthropoda > Arachnida > Araneae > Theridiidae > Parasteatoda > Parasteatoda lunata. Next base: position 78,989,838 of record OX421975.1, read on the forward strand.
ACGATTGGCCAAACCTTTGACTGAAATAGGAATACCCCAATAATGTATCTATGTTTCAGGCTGCTTTGATAAAAGCTTGCAGCAAGAAAAGAATCGTTAGTGGCATTGAGTTTATGTAAAAGCAAACATGAATTATACCAGAAGAAACATATTAATTAATCTTACCGCTCGAAAGCTTTCGTAGTTGTTTAATTGATTACAGTGTTTAAAGCATCTTAAATTACAAAATTTACGATTTAAAGATGTGTTAAATATCTTGGTAAGTGTGTGAAATTTAGCCATATTTAAATTATCACGTTTTTAACTTGATTAAACTCGGTTTTATTTATTTGTGCATTAGATTGATGAATTGATTAAATATTGCTGATGGTATAAGATTGCTTATTTTTGTTTAATCAATACTCTACAAACACTGCTAGTTTATTTCAACAGCCACGTTATATATTATTTCAATTAGGTGACTAAATTAAACGATTTCAAGAATGAGAAAAAACTCAGATTTAAGAAGATGTTCTTGTTGTATTAAATAATTTTTCTTTTTATTTCTAAACTTTAAACCTGTTTTATATTTGTTCAATCTGTACTGAGCATTTGCTGAAAAAATATCCACTTGATATTTTTCTTTATTGATCAAATTCTAAATTTATTGGCAACAGTATTGATTGATTGCTTTGTTGTTTACCTTTTTTCTTGGAGGCTCTGTTGCAGTTGAAAGAACTGAAAAAAAGAGAGAGAAACCTGGCCATTCCAGTATAATGTGAACTCTTCAGTCTTCTAAATTTTGTTAAAAATGTACTACATAATCATAATTTATTTAAGTCAAATCAACTGTGCTTATCGAATTCTAAATGATAGTCGATTTGATTGAACTGTTCATTATTACAATCTGACTTTTTAACATAATTAAGTAGCTTTATAATGTATGTATTTATTCTTTGTAAATAATTCATTAATGTACCTTCATTAATGTTATCTAATTTTCACAGTTAAATTTCACTTCCGCAGTATAGTTTTTTGTTATTAACAAATAGATTTAAGTATTTTACTATGTTTAATGAAATAAATGAATTCTGTTTTAATATATAAACACAGTTAAGTCCCACCATCACTTTATTTTAGCATACATAGTTTTCAGGATATTATTTTTTTTATCATGGTCATAGTTGTACCTGAATAAGTAATAAGTTGGCAGATTTGTATAATGCTTATAACAATGAAATTCAAATAATTCATGGTATTGTAAACCATAGTTATCTCATATTAAGTGAATGTTCTTATTTAAAAAGGGAGAAATAAAGCCCTCGCTTAATAATTTAAGTCTAAAAAATAATTAAGTAGCACTATTCAAAAAAGCAATGTAACATAAAAATGAGGGCAAAATAATTTGTATTGCCTCATCAAAGTTAAGGAATTCATGTGTGTTTTTAAATTTATGTGTTTCTTAGTCACTAATACTGTAATAATGTGTTTATTTGTTCTTCAATAATGTGCTTATTTGTTCATCTAATTGATGTTCAATGTTGAGTTTTTAAAGTTATTTTTAATAAAATGATTGGGGCTCCCAAATCATTTCTATTTTGATGATTCATTTAGTATTTTTATCTTTAAGCATTGCTTCATTTATTCATACATTGGTATTAGATTTTTCTTTTGCCATGTTTACACCTACTTTATATAGGATAACATGTGGACAAATTTATAAATAGTTCATATAAGCTTTAAAATACTTTAACACTAGGTAAAAAGGGCCAAAGCCCATAGAATAAGTTAATGTTTCTATTGGAAAAAGAATATGTTGACACAAAACAGCATTCAACAATTATGTTGCATCTGAAATAAGATAGTTGATGATCATAATAGATTGTAAAGTGCTATGTAACACTATAATGAGGATTATATCATTAGAAAGTATAAGAAAAATTTATGAATTTGGGGCGTAACTACCACTATAAATACTAAATACCAATTCACTAGTATGTGAGACATGTTAACTTGATTCTATCATGAGGTACCTTTTGATAGATGAAGGTTGACATAGTCTACGATTAAAATCCCTAATATGTGTGGCGAATTAAATCATCACCAAGCCGACAACAATAATAATGCAACCCTAGAGCAGAGGATTAGAACGTCATGAGCAGTATGGCAGCATGCTGGTATAGAAATATGAATAAAGTTTTGTTTTCATAAGAGAATGTTATCTTTTCCTTTGAAGAGCTAAATGCTCATTGAATTAAGCCTCTGGACGATCTAATATGGATAATCAACTAATTATTCCATAAATTCATGTGTGATTTACAAAACCTACTCTACTACAAATGAGGTGCTCAGAATAAAAATAATAGATTCCAACTGACCTTAAATGTATGACAGTATACTCCTGCTACCTTATTAAAAGTATTTATTCTTTATTTTAAAGTATCAAATGAATTGGGAAATACTAAAACTCCCATTTTACACCTTCTGAATTCTTTCTAGGTAAAAATTAACTAGTTCTTTGCGAATAAGAAGTTAGTAAATCAGAAAATGGAATTTGTTTCGACTCTATCATTATTATTTTAAGTGCCTCAATTTATATTTACTAGTACTTTCATTGCAATTTACATTTTCAATCTTTACAATAATTATACATTTATAATTAACATAGCTTTTGTGTATTTGAACGATCTTCAAAAAAAAAATTTGTATGCATTTATTTTATTAGTATTAAATAATGATGACATTTATAATAATCTAATAAGGACATCTTTGAATAATAATCCTACAGTAATATAAAGCATAAAATATAGAAGTTAGTTATAAATCTTATTTATATAAAGTTAGGTAATTGATTTTTGGATTGTTGTGATTTGGATTATTAGGACTTTACTGCTTAAAATATTGTTTAAAACATACTCACTGATTGTTACTTATTTATAATATATATATTTTTTTAGTTTGTTATCAAATGGAAAAGTTTAATAAAAGAAAAAAGGGAGAGGATTCAACTGGTAAACATTCTTCTTCAACTTCAACGAAAAATTCTGAAGATTATAATCACTCTAAAAAGTTAATATCCAAATCTTCAAGAGAAAAGGAGCCAATAAAAAGAACTATATCAAATGAAGAAAGAGTATTTTTTGAAAACAGTAATGCTTATTTCCCTTGGTTTGAGTATAGAAGCACATTAAATAAAATATTTTTCGACTATAAAGGAAAAATTAAAAGGTAAATTGTTGTTTGATATTTTTGGTTTGTTGTTATTTGGCGAATTTTCAGTCTATTGTTAAGCATAAAATAATACTGGAATTTATCATTGTAATCACTATCAATTAATTTAAAATTTGAGTCTAAAATGTTGTTGTGGTCTGTGCATAGATTATAATGTCTCATCTCTTTCCTTTAATTTATTTAGTAGTGCTTATATTTTAAATTTTCGGTTCACCCCTAAAACCACCCAAAAAAGCTCAAAAATATTTTTTTCCCCATTTTAGTGTAATATGTATTAGGAAGCATTTTTGCGATCAAACTTGTTTATTGGGAGAACTAAGGGATGAAGGGAATTTGCTTATTATATCAGCATGCTCATTAAACCTGGGAAAGCAGAAATACTATTAATAAAAGATAAATATTGATTGTAAAAAAAAAAAAACATTTTTGATTTTTTAATTTTCTTATATTTTTCTTATTTTAATGACTTTTAAAGATATGTGGATCATATTAAAACCATTGAATCAATGGTAAATTTATTTTAACTTAATATTGTTATTATTTTGCTGTAAATATGTTTCTATTTATCTGTCTATGGTTTCGAGTAATAGTTCCATTTTTATGTATTTTTTCATTTAAAAGTTCTCTATACTAGGGAATTCTAAACATTTTCTTTTTGATAATAGTGCTGAGGAAAAAATTTTGTCTGTCATATATATATATATATACTTACGTGCCAACTGTTCTGGTTTTCGGGAAAATTTTATTTTCATATTTAAACTGGTCGGAAAACTCATGTCATTTCATTACACTTTTTGAATTATAATAATAATTATAAAGAAGTTTGACCACTACTACAAATAAATTATTATAACAAATATATAAAAACATTATAGTCTTTACGGTAAATTTCAACCTAGTACAAATATAAATATATTTTCTAGTAAGATTGTTTTTCAGTAATTATTTTACTATAATTTAGAAAATTTATTTTCGGAAAGAATGAAAGTTGGCAGGTGTGTATAAATATGTATCTATAATCTTTGTATATCTTCTATGTTAAATTTAAAACTTTTAATTCATTTCTGCCATTGAATTTGTAGGTTTTTTATGTCCACTATGAAATGAAATAGTTTATTATTTTATGTTTTTATTTTTTTCACAGAAATACACCTGAGTATGATGAGTTTTGGTTATTTCTAAAGAAATATCAAAAAGTTCAACAGAAGGCCTTATCTAAAAAAGAACAACCTGGTATGATAATATGTTTTTACTTTAAATATATCTATATATACAATGAAACCTCGGTTAAGTGAATACTCTTGGTACTGAAAAAAAAAAGTCCGTTTACGAGAGTTGTCCGTTTACCCTAATAATGAAGATAAAATTTTTCTTAGATTATTAACAACGATGTAAAAATAATGAAATAATCTACAATAGAATGCAAGAATATTTATTTAAACTTTAAAAAATATTTTTTTTATACAAAAAGAATACATGAAAAAGTTTGATATAAATGCATAATTCTTGATGTAGCTACAAATAATTGAATATAATTTTCCTATTAGCACAGATATTCAAGTTAGTCATATGATATTGAATAGGAGCTTTTTGTTCTCGGTCTGTTTAAATTATTATGTTTACACACCCTAACTTCTACTCATCACTTGATAGGTGATGTGGTTAATACCTCCTTGAAAGTAAATCCTGTGATTCACAGAAAACAAAGAATAATGTTTACCTATAAGGCAGAAGGACTTGTGGAGTTGATATATTCACCATTAATCATGTATCAAGTATCTGAATAAATATTTCATTTATATGAACAACTCAAAGATTATTTTTCTGTTCTCTTTTTTTTGCACCATCTGTGTTAAATATAGTCTTCAAATTGATAAGAAAATGAAAGAAATTTTCAGTGGATAAAAACATTGAGAGCATAAAGGTGTCATATCAGCTTGTGAGGTCTCATCACCTGTGTTATCCAGATAAAACAATCAAAAGATGATAAAAGTTGCTTGCAAAAGGTACATATGTGCTGTTTATATTGTTGATCGAACCATATAGAATAGAGGCTGGCAAAAACTGCATCATCACATAGATGTTTGCTGTGTGATCAAGGGCTCAATTGTAAGTTCTATAAGGGCTGTAAATAAAACTTGATTTTAAGGTAAGTTTTTCAGGGTGCGTAGCATTTTTAAAAAGTGCTTAAAGGTGCATATTTTCGATTTTCGTTTTTTAAAAGCCCTTAAAGGGGCTTTTTTTATTGGGACTTTTTAAAAAGTGCTTAATTTTCCCTTTTTGAAAATGAGAGTTTTTTTTCTTTACCATGTTGATTTTTGCCACGTATTATGCAAAGAGCCGTTTTCACAAAGTTCTATTCAACGTTTTTGCAAATCATTAAAGGTCAATGCATTTCGGCGTACCGTCGTTCTATAGCGTATGAAAGCGCCAATCATATTACATGTTTGATGAAATGCTTGCTGATTCGCATCTGCATATACTAAGCTGGATTCAGTGGGAATTATTCTTTCATTATCATGTACAACTCGGCTGCATTTTACAAGAGATTCTCAATTTCCGACTTCATTTTTCTCCCTCTGAAATCAAACCGCAAAATATCTTTTTATGTTGGCTAATGTAATCAAGAAAAAGAGTTCTTTGTCAGAAACTAGTTATTTTATCATGATCATGTAAAGTCTTTGAAAATTATTTTGCATTTTGTTGCTGTATATAGTGCTTAAAAATATTTTTAAAGTGCTTAAAAGGTGCGTATTTTTTGTTGAAAGATTTGGCTATGCACCCTGTTTTTGCTGTATTTGTCTTAGTTTTTATTTTTACTAGTATGTCTTTTTAAAACCTCCTGATATTATGAATAGTTATTTATTCAAATTCAATTTTATTTATTTAGGCTCATCAGGCAGCCACTCTTTACACAAAAATTCAACTTTTTCTCTTACTTTTGCTGAACTGAATAACATGATGATGAAAGGACACATATTTAATGATGATAAAGAATCTGCTCTGAATCAAGAACTTTTGGTGGAGTTTGCTTACATTATTGAGCTCTATTTGAACTGCCAAAAGAAGCAACAAGAAGCTAAAATTCTAAAGCTCCGTGAGGCTCAAGAAAATTTACCGATCAGTAAATATCGTAATGACATTTTAAAAGCCGTAGAAAGTAATCAAGTGGTATTAATAGCTGGTGATACTGGTTGTGGTAAATCAACTCAAGTGCCACAATATCTGATGGCTTCGGGGTACGAAAGTATTGCTTGTACTCAACCTCGTAGAATTGCTTGCATTTCTTTGTGTAAACGAGTTTCTTATGAAACTTTAAATGAATATGGATCATTAGTGGGTTATCAGATTCGTTTTGAAAAAAGTAAAACTGCTCACACTAAAATATTGTTCTTAACTGAAGGCCTCTTGTTAAGGCAAGTATCATCTGATCCAATGTTATCTGCTTATAAAGTGGTTATTTTGGATGAAGTTCATGAAAGACATATATCATGTGATTACTTGTTAGGTATAATGAAATGTTTGACAATTCAGAGACCAGACTTAAAAATATTGCTTATGTCTGCTACAATCAACATTGAGCTATTTTCAGAATATTTTCAAAATTGTCCTGTGATACAAGTAAGTTTTTTTTTTTTTTTTTTTTTTTATAGAAAAAAAAATTAAATATTATGTTAGCATATTTTCGGCAATGCAACCTTGGGCGTCCCATCCATTCCTTTAGGTCATAATGTAATATTTGAATGACCCATAACTGAAATTTCTGCTAATGTTTATCTCATTACTTTTATAATGGTCTTGTGTCAAGATGAATAGATTAGAAATTTTAATTAACATCATTTGAAATAATATTGATTATGATTTGTTTTATGTTCATTTTATTATTTTTTAACAGTCTTACCTATTCACTATTAAGTATAATATCTATTCAGTTTGAAATAGTGCAGTCTTATACATTAAATTGCATAAGATAAATGGTACAAAAGCCTTTTATTATATCAAATGAGAGTATAAAAAATCAGAAACTAAACACCATGAAATTTTTTCCCATTTATATCATGATAATATTACCACTTAATTTGAAATATTTGTTTTGTTATAACATGTTTAAATGTTAATTTTGTTATAACATGTTTAATTTTACTTTTTTCTCATATATTTGTTTTTATAAATTATAGGTACCTGGTAGATTATTTCCTATAGAACTGAAGTATTACCCAATTCCTACTGAGGAACAAAAATCTGTTTCTGGTAAACTGAACCCGGGTCCTTATATTCGAATACTGAATCTCATTGATCAAAAATATCCAGAAGATGAAAGGGGAGATGTTCTCATATTTTTGAGTGGTATGACAGAGATATCAATTGTAGAAGAAGCTTCAAGAGCTTATGCTGAAAAGAGTAACAAATGGATCATATTGCCATTGCATAGTTCTTTGTCTCTGGAAGATCAAGATAAGGTTTAACATCAATAATTATACATTACTTTATTCATGCATCAGGTGTTTCAAAGATAACCAGTAATTCAAAAAATAAATCTAAAAAAGTGGAAGGATATAGAAATACACTATTTGCTGTGATATTAATTGCTAATGCTAGAATATTTATTTTGTCAAGTTTTGAAATTAGTTACAAAGTTTGTCAACAGATGGTGTTACTAACTGGAAAAGATAAAAGCAATGTTTTCTATTGTATGTGAACTGCTAATTTTGTCCTCGGACTGCAATGCAATTAGTAAATATTGTGTTTTATGTTTTGTCCCAATTATCAATGTTATTTGTTAACAAATTTTGTAGCTTTGTAAGAATAAATTTTGTGCTTTCCTTAGAAAAACAAACACAGCAAATAGTTCTATTTTCTTTTATTGATTTTTCAAATGGTTGTTTTTTTTAGTACACATATTTATTTATTTTTTTGTCAGCATTATAATTTACATTATTTGTATTTTAATTTATATTAATATAAGGGTTTTTAAGATAAGTTCTGTACAAAATGAGTAATCTGTTATCCAAATCTTCTACTTACAATACAATCTGTTATGTATGTTTTCTGCTTACTTATTAAAATATGTTTCATTTCAAATTTATTTTGAAAAATCATTAGTTTTGAAAACAATTATAGTTATGCTCATAATTTGATAATGTGTTCATTTAAGTTTTCTAATAAATATGTCTAATAAAACTGCTTAGTTAAAAAATTTCAAAATAATTCATTTTATTAGAAATTTATATACTTTTGAAGTTCCTTTTTCATCAAATTTCTTTTCCAAAATAATTTTTTTTCCACAAAAGTTATGTTTTTTAAAATTTACTGAAGAACTTAATAACAAGTTTTCCTTGTACAGTTCAGTTTTTAAAAATGATAGTAATTTTTTTTCTTTGTTGTGGCATTTTTTTAAAACTATAATTTTATGTGAAAATTTTAAAATTTAGGTGTTTGACATTGCTCCAGATGGAGTGCGCAAATGTATAATCTCTACTAATATTGCTGAAACATCAGTAACTATTGATGGAGTCAGATTTGTTGTTGATTCTGGAAAAGTAAAAGAAATGAGCTACCATCCTATTTGCCACATGCAGAAGCTACAGGAATTTTGGATTAGCAAAGCTAGTGCTGAACAACGCAAAGGGCGTGCTGGTATAAATATATACTTTTATTTATTTATTGTAAAAAATTCGAAATGCAATATTTTTGAATACATTGTGCAATTTTTACTTTATCATGTGAAAAGTAATTGATGTGCGTGATTTCTAAATTGCATGGAGATGAATTATGATGTATGATTCCTAAGTCAAGTGAATATGAATTGTGGTGTGAGGATTTTTAAATCATATAAAAAGATTTGAACTTCGCACATCTTAATGTAGAGTTAACAAGTAATCATTTAAGCTTATGATTCATTATTATCTTAGTTCTAATATGGTGTCAAAAAAGTAAATGTTCCAAATACTATTGTTTTTATTTTATAACAACTTTTGAAATGTACCTCTTGGCAAATGTAAACTAATGTTAGATTCTTGCACTATTATTATTTAATAATAGTTATTTATCTATTACTGATTTTATGATTAGTTCACCTAGAAATTGTACCAAATTTAGCCCCCTTAACTAACCTTCTTCTTCGTCGGCACTACAGCCTAGTTCAGGCCGAGGCTTTCTCAATTAGCTACCTCCAGGCAGGGCGACTTTCAGCTAGATTTTTCCACTTGTTTATTCCCAACAATGTATAGCCTCACACCCAACCACCAACCTGGAGGAGCAGTCCCCTGATATAATCCCCAGGGGTAGGGTACCCGGCTATACCCCCAAACGCTGGGTACCTATTTTAGTCACCTTTTACAACACGCATAGGCTATGTTGGGACAATTCTTACCCCCGATCACCGCACGGGCCTGACTAACCTTAGTAGTTTTTTTAAAGGTTGGACCCTTAAACGACCTATAAACATAACCACAAAGTAGCTGTGTTCGTAAGTGTCCTTTAAAAATCTTTTAAGAAAACTTCTATTTTAAATAATTAAATCTTATTTCATATTTTTCACAAATGTGACCCTTGCAGGGTTACCACCAGTAATACAAGGAAGTCGGGAAGAGCTGCAAAAATTCAGGGAATTTTATCTATCTGGGAAAGTCCAGGACACATTTGGGAATTTAACTAAAATATCTCAAAAGTTAGTGAAAATAAATAAATTTGATTTTTGAAATATTTAAAAGTCCAATATTTTCCCCTAAAAATTATCCTTATCAATTTTTTTTTTAAAAAATAGTTTATTTTCAAATCTAATAGCAAGCATAAATGTTTTGTAATATGCATTATGTAATAGAATTATGTACGACTAAAAATATAACATTTATGTCATCGGTTACGAAAAGCAGGAAAATTTGATAAAACTAATCTGGAAAAAATCAGGTAAAAGTCAAGAATTTGTTTTATTTGAGTGTTAATAATCTTTCAATAATCTTTCTAGCCCTTTAATAATCTTTCAAGCAAATTCAGCATTGCATCCTAATTTTGAAAATTAACTAAAATTGCTTCCTCTTTCTAAGAAGTTAACATTTTTGAACATCTATTTCCCTTTCCAAATTATGATCGTATATGCTCTATTTTTAATGCTTTCAGTCTAGTTTAAAGGTAAAAATATCTCTAGTTAAGGCATTTTTGCATAAGATATGAGCAGACATATTCCCCTCATAATGTTGAATCAGTTAAAAGAATTTATTCAAATAATTTTAAAAAATTAATCATTTAACATTTTTGCTGCACATAATCGTTTATAAATCAGAAATCAATCTTTGCATTTATGTCCATTTGTGAGTGTATGTTTATTATAATTTGATAGGTAGAACTGGACCCGGAGTTTGTTTTCGAATGTACTCTCAAAAAGAGTATGATGGCTTATGTGCTTATACAAAACCAGAGATTCAAAGAGTACCATTGGATTCTTTGTTACTTCAACTGCTTTCAATGGGTTTACCTGATGCACGCAAGTTTCCTTTTCTTGAAGCACCTGATATGGTCAGCATTGAAGAATCACTGCAAAATCTTAAAAACCAGGTGATATATTAAACAAATTTAACTTACAGCTTTCATTGTCAAGTTCAGAGTAAACCAATTATTTTATAGAGCAAACCAATTTTATTTTCCTTTGTGTTAAATGGTAGAAAAGCTCTGCCTGATAAGAAATTTTTTCTTCAAGCAACTAAAAGGGTTGAATTTGCTATTAAATTTTAGTTTATTTAAATGTATCAAACCAGATTGTTTAAAATATTTGGTGAAAAAATTTTTTAACAAGCATTTGGACTATTATTTTTTGGTTCTAAATGCAGAATTGAAGATTTCAAATGTGAAAATCTGGTTTATGTTTTGTCATGAAATTAGTAAGCAATTTTAAAATAAAATGTTTTTGTTAGAAAAATCTTATTAAGAATGGGATTAACTTTCTAGTTTAGTTTCTTTTTCACATTCAATTTTATGTGGTTATTCATTAAACCATAATAATATGTTTTTCATTTTTAGCATTAAAATAAAACAAAATGCTTTTGTTAGGAAAATCTTATAAAGAATGTAATTAGCTTACCGGTTTAGCTTCTTTTTCACCTTCAATTTTATGTGGTTATTCATTAAACCATATTATTATGTTTTTCATTTTTAGCAATGTCCCCCTGCCATTTGGGCATAACAGGCGGTAATTTTTATAGAGAGATGAAATTGAAATACATGTCACACTAGTTCTCTAAATTTTACACATATAAAAATAAAAATATCTGCTAAACATCTGCAAGAAGATTAATCTCTGTCTTGATTTTAACTTTTAAGAGTTTAAATCTATAATAATTCATAAAATCTTTTCTTATTTGTCTGAAATATTGAAGGGGAATTCTAAGAAGGGAGGGAAGATTTCTAATTGTTGAGGTGTACATATACTCACTGTCCCCCTCCAATGACGCCCATGTTTTGTAGTCTTCCTCCTTTAATCCTTTGTAATGTTAAACTGATTCAAAAGATCTTTAATCCATTGATTGAATCCTAGTACCAATTTTCCAGAACTTTTAGTTAATATCCTTCCTAAAATCGACAAAGGATTCAATGAAGACTTTCCTTCATCAAATCGATTTTCTCTATGAAATTCATTAAGAAAATATGTTGAGTAGAAATATGTTGGAGAATTTCAGTATAATTTCACCTAGATGCTCAATACTTGAAGAGCTAAAATAATTTAAGACTAAAAACTAAAAAATTTCAAATGATTGTGATATTATTTATAGAAAAGTAAGTTAAAATTAAACTATACTATGAAAGTAATGGAATTATTTTATACTTGTATCTAATGCTTTTCCTTTTTCTGCTATTGTAATAGTTAGTGATTCAGGCTTATATGTTTGTATTAAAAAAATTGGTAGTGGTAGTCGAACCTGGTCAACAAAATATTTTACAGACAAATTAGATCAAACAACATACCTTAATTCTTTTGACACAATGACAACATCTAAGAAAGACACAGCTGTAAAAGAATGAACTAGAGATAAAGTGGTCCTGAGCTCAAGAAATAAAGTTCACTTTTTATTGAGATGATCTTTCAGAATAAGAGGAGTAGGGGCAGCAGCAGTGAATAAACATTGCAAGGTGGAAATCATGGAGAGTTCTCTCTTTGACATAACAGACAAAAGCACCGGTGAAGAATTAAACACAACACAAAACTGAGCGGTTGATAATGAGGTGTAGACAACAGGAGTGCGGGGCGCTGATAAATTCATTACGGCTAGGCTTACATCAGCTGCAGCGAAATCATTCTGGTTCCTTTTTTTGATTGTTGATAGAAAGGGGGAATGTCATCCTTTGTGACGAGGTGTGTGAAGTGAGAAATACATCAGGAAGTTATCGGAAGACGTAGATTGTAGATAAAGAGAATTCGTTATGCTGGAGGAAAAGGTGCTTGTTTATGGATGAATCGAACAGGAGAAACCCAACACAACGTCGATTTTGCAAAAGGCCGAAAACCACAAGTTACATCGGGGAAGCCCCAATGGCGACGATGGGAAAGCCATAACAAAAAATAATCCATCCCTCAAAGAGAGGAGGGGGGAAATGTACTCCTCACGGGAGTGTCGTTAACCAGGAGAGCTAAATTCGATTGCATAGCGCGTTTCCCACGCTCAGATATTTATACTCACCAAAGAAGTCGAAGTTAAATTACTTAAATTATTGAGTTGAGAGACTGACTTTTATTTATTTAAGGGTTCCCTCCTCTCTTTCTGTTTGAGAATGAAGAAATAAGATAAAGCATACTTTGATTCCCTCGTGTACATCAAAGAAGCCGAAAGCCATCTGTCCTTCTAAGAAAAAAGGGTGGAATATTCTAGCAAGGGAGCGGTTGAAAAAAGAATGAATGTAGGAATTTTCTGGGGGAGAATGTCACAATTGCCAAAAGCTTAAGGGGCGAGGAATCCGATCAGCAACATTAACAAATTTTGAAGATTTGTATTTAGAATTATAAGAAAAATTTAAAATAGATTTGTGACTCGATGTCACAGTACCATACATAATATTTAAAACACCCTGAATAACTTTTGATTTAGTGATCATATCTTCAAGTACCAGGACTCTGTCTTAATGGTTTAAAGGGATGACCTCAAATATGCTAATTATTAGTGCAGATGATATTTTAATTTTCATATTTTTTAAGTTAACTTTTATTCACATTTGGATTTCTGACCCTCAAAATATAGGGGGTAGTTGCAATCATGGAAATATAGTCTTAATAGTTTAGTCAGGAGAGCAAGTAGAAGTTTGTACCCCTTAATGTCAATTTTACTTGTTGCGTGTTTCGCCATATCTCGAGTACTTTTTAAGCAAAAATTGTTGCACAAAAAATACAAAATTAATTTAACCGAAGATAATTTCATGCAAAAATTTTTTAATGCTTATTTATTTATTAAATACTAGTCAAAAAAATTTTAATTTGTAATGTATAAAAAATTTTTCTTTTTTTCTTTTAAAGTAATTTTGTAAAACCGAATGCAAAATTTGTACAAAATCAGTGCAATAGATCCTGAAAAAGCGAATGTTAAATATAAGACTTTTTAACATTCAATTTCTCAAGAATTATTCTATCGATTTTGTTAAAATTTTGTATTTTACATTATAAAATAATATTCTTTCAAATAATTTAAAAATCTCTACTCCTTACAATTCAAAATTTTTTAATTTAGATTAATTAATAAAATCTTTCTTCATCAATAAATTATCATCAATCATACAGTAAAGCATTCAAATAATACAAACATTCAATTAACATTCATCAAACACTCAATAAAACATTCAATTGGATTCAATTGCAATAAAAATTTTGTTTTTGAAGTAACTGCCAAAGCAAGTCATTCATAAAAGCATATCACACATTTTTAGAAGTTTCAGACTATATTTTTTGAAAATCCTATTCAATAAATTTGAATTTTGTATATAATTAACACCTATTGTTTTCTATAATTGTTTTTGTACTCTTTCAAATTTATGTTTAAATATTGAGTTTGTATAATACATTGTAATATAATATACATTGAATTTAATTCCAATCTTAGCTCTTCTCCTAGTTTCCCTTTAAATTAAAATTATTTTTAAAAAATATGCTTACTGCTATTTGTAAATTAAATTATAAATTAAATATTAATTGGTTTATAATAAAAAAAATAGTTTAAAATCATTTTTTTTATGTTAATATTATTTATTTTTAAAACTTTAATAAAATAATATTAAACTAAATCAAAAAATCAGATTACATTTCAAAGAAAATAAGAAAATGTAAATTAGCTAGAATATTTCTTGCTAACCACAAAGATTTGATATTTCGTATTTAATTTTTTTAAACAAAGCTTACTTTTTAATTAGTTTTGAAAAATACCCTTACATTGTTTGAAATTTTGATGCTTTCTTAATATATTGATATCCTTACATTGATAGTCGTGTAAAATTTTTGTACTTGGAATTCAGGTGAATTTCAAAGAATTTTATTTTTGGATTGAATAAGAATTCAGTTGAACAAATATCTTAATTTTTAGTTCATAAATAGTTAAAAATAATTACCTTTTTTTCTCAAATATGAATAGTTATTATTTTTTTTTGTTGAAAATTATTGTTCATGAAGTATGAAGAGTATATTTTCTATATAATAAGTAACATATAAATCTCCCTGTATCTATATAATAAGTAACATATAAATATTTTGAAGAGTATATTATATATATGTTTTTGTTATCAAAGGGTGCTCTAACTGAAGATGAAGAGTTAACAGCAATGGGTCAAATGCTTGCCAATTTACCCGTCGATGTAACTATAGGGAAAATGCTGATACATGGATGCTTATTTTCAGTTATTGAACCAATGTTATCATTGGCTGCAGCTTTGAGTGTACAAACTCCTTTTACTAATCGTTCTAATAGAGATCCTGATATAAAAGTAAGATTCAATTCTAAGTTATTTTTAGAAATTTATCCGTTACAGTTATATCAATATCATAACATCATTTTTATAAAGAAACTAAAAATTATGCTCATGAATTATTTATTTTTAGAGTGTTTCTTAAAATTCTTTTTTTTATGCAGAATGTATTTTAGCCTTCTTTTTTTAAAAAATTAATGAGCATTTTTTGAATCATCAGATAGTTATATTTATATATATTTTTAAAATATGAATTTGTGTGTGTCAGTTAAAAATAAAAATAATTATTTCCAGTTAAAAATAATTATATAAAAATAGTAATTCAATCAATTTGAATTTTATTGAAAAAATTTTATTTGAAATTTTATTTTTTATTGAAGAATTTTATTTGAAAAAAAATATTTTACAATTGTTGTTTCTGTAAAATAATATGGATTTAAATTATTCATGTAAAAAGATAAGTAAAAAAAAAAAAAAAAAAGATGAATTTTCTCAGATGTTTTCTATAATGATTTTCTGAAATCTTAAAATTTTGGATAAATTTATTATCTTTATATTTTCATTTATGTTAACCTAGGAACATAATAATAAAATTTAAAATTTTAATTGCAATATTTTTTTGCTACGATATGCTACTGTTATTTTAAAATTTAAACAATGTTTGTACATATATTTAAAAGGTAAAGATTTTTTCCAATTTTAATTCAAACCATCATTTTTTTTCTGTTAACTGTTAGATTGTATATACCGTTGTTATTCATGGGAAATGATATGCATATGAAACATTTACTATGCGTGATAGAAATTTTCTTACATTTAATATTTATAAATATGTTCAATATACATCAGTGGCGTGAATAACATCCCCGCAACTCACAAAGTGCACACACAAAGTGCAAGTACGCATGATCCAGAAATGATGTACTTGTAGGAGTGCACAACCTGCCGTCTGCTATCTCTTGATGTGCTGCCCATTGTAGCACATGAGCATAGTAAAAAAAAAAAACTATTAAATTTTTTTTAAAAAATCCAAAATTTTAAATTGCACGTTGAAGATTTTGGCACGCCAAATCTAAATCTATGCTGTTTTTTGATCATTTATTTCAGTGGTTATCACTAGAAATTTCCAAAATTCTAAACAACCCAATACTTTTAATATGACAAAATTATTATGCTTAAATTTTAAATATCACTTATGAAACTCTTTGTTTGAGTTCATTTTATAGTTAATTCCAGTAAATTTTTTATATTCTTTTTGGTGTTTGTTGACAGATTTCCATGTGTTTCTTTAAATATACTGATCTTTTTAATACATTACTATTACGACACAAGACTTTCCAGCTTTGAAAATTTTAATAACTTTTGACTAGCTGTATTTGTGTCAGTTTTATCCAAAATCCAAGCTATTTTGATATTGCTTTTTTGGCTCTATGCATTTCTATATCATTTTGAAAATCCCTCTATTAATTTGTATTAATATGACTCTCAAATGGTGAATTTAAATATGCGCTTTATTTGTGCCGATTTTGCCACAAATCATTGAAATTTTTTTATCGCTTTTTCAACAGTTATTGTTATGCTTTACAAAAGGGTTTTGAAAAACCTAATAATTTTATCAGGTATTATAAAGAATTGCAATTTTTGAATCAGGTATTTTAATCATAACTTCTGCCATTTATTTTTGCTGATTTCATTCACAATCTATGTTATTTTTCAATAACTTGTTTTTCAGTTGGTACTATTTATTTCCACGTTTTTTTATCTCGATATTTTTAATATAATATTATTAAGAACGGGAAATTTGAATGTGGCTTTTTAAACTGTTTACTGTTTTTGAACTTTGTTTCTAATTTTTGTAGCTTCAAATAATGCTTAACAAATTGTTTTAAGATTTAACATTCATAAAATCTTTTATAACGCGCTAGATAAAAATGTCTTAAAGTTAAAAATATATTGAACTGTATTCAAACTGAATGTTGTATCTTAGTTTGGGCTACAATGCATCTTGTTTTATTTTAAATCTTTTTAGACCTCATACAATTTCTTTAATTTAGATATGTAATTTGTATTTATATTTCTCAGTAAAATATTTATCTGTTTTTTATTTTTTACTTTCATCCAAGAACATAACAGTTAATTTGTTTTAAAATACACTTTTGTGATACGTGGTGTGATTAAAAACCATCACTTCCCCCCTTTTTTATAAAACTATTGTTTGATAAGAAGGAAATGCTTTTAATTGGAAAAATATGAGTTTTTGTTCATGACTCGACCAAGAACTCTGGATGTGTTATAACAGAGAATTAGGGATAAAACTCATAGTATCCCAACTGAGATATTGCAGCGGATAATCAGAAATCTCTACAGCAGATTTCAAGAATGCATTCGTACATGAGGGTGGCATCTTAAGGACGTAATTTTAAAAAAATGATAAATCTCATTAATCTTTCTCGAATGGCAAGTTTTAAGGTTTCAATTACTAGGAATAAAATGTTTTACTTACGTCACTCTTGGTTTTTTTGGATTGTTTAGAAGTTCCCATTTTTTTGTCACCCTGTATTATTATGATAAAATTTCAGTTCAATGGGCTAAGTCGGTAAATATATACACTATTCCAATTTAGTACTTTAATTTAAATTCTGCCTTTCCATCGCAATTTCTTATTAATTAATGTTAAAATAATTTAAACTAAAATTTATAAATTAAATTAAAATAAATTATTATAAATACCCGAATGTCTAAAATTGTGTTTCTAAGTCTAAGATGGGACACATTTATAAAACTTGTATGGGTGTACCTAAGTCTTTGTGTCTACTGATATGCATTATGTTTCCACATTAACTTAGTTATCATTTATTGGTGCATTTTCTTAAGCTATTTGGTAAAAAAAATTTTAAAGTTAGTTTCTTTACATATTTTTATAATTAATCTATTGGCAGAAATTTAATTATTAAGTTAAGTTCTAAAAAATTTACTTCAAAACATTTCATTATAGAAATCATCATTTTTTTGTTTATCTATTGAAATTGTAGTATAAGTTTTTAACTAGTATATTTTTTCATTGCTTAGGTTGCTAGGCAATCAATAGAATCAGATCATGGGGACCCATTTACTCTGCTTAATGCATATCACAAATGGCTCGAAGTTAAAGCTCAACGTCATAGCAACTCTCGTAAGTGGTGTCGCCAAAAAGGGTTAGAGGAACAAAGATTTTATGAAATGACAAAACTCAGACGCCAATTTAGAGACCTACTAAAGGTATTACATTGATTTAAAAATATTACATTAATCTTTTTTTTTTTTTTTAAATTTTCTGAAGCTGATTTTTACTTTTCTACATTTAATCTCATTAATTCTTTATTTACAAATTTTATTTATAGACCTTTATAAATATTTACTATTTATTAGGTATTTAGAATTATTGTTAGCATTATATTACATTTTTTTTATTTTATTTGTTTTATTATCATTGATCATTATTAGAAAATTTCTGAATGTATGCAGTATGCATTGTTTATAAATTCAGTAAACTAGTGACTTAATTTAGACAAATGCACATTTGAGACTGACTTGTTATTTTTTTAATCTTCTTTTTGGATTTCTATTTTATAAACATGTTGATAATTTGCTAGCAGATATTTCAGTTTCCAACTTCTAGATATTTTTTAGATTAGATTTAAACTTTTAAAAGGCTGGTTGTTCCCACTCACTAAGAAAACAATTATTTACCATGTAGACATCAAATGAATCATCAGATAAATCATCATATGAACCACCTTATCAATTGCAATAAAGGTCATGAGATGCCTTATTTTATTTTTGCCTTGAAATTAGTTTCTAAAAATATGGCAGGATAATAGATTTGGTTGCTAAATCTTGCACCAGAGCTATTATCAGAGCAATGGTCTGGAATTTTTTTTTTTTTTTTTTTTTTGATTGATGATCTCTCAGTGTCAATGATTTCTCAGTGACAATACTTGAGCTTACACATGCTATAATTTTTATCAGATGGCAAATTATGGTAATAGTGATCCAGCCTCAGCATCAGTTTTCCCAACCATCAAACTGTGCATTGACTTCTCTGCCCATGAAACCACTAGAGTCGTTACATTAGAATTGATTCCAAATCAATGAGATATGATCATAGAAAATTCAATTCAATATGATTCTCAGACTTAAACACAAGAAATTGAGCTGCCTCCAATTTGTATAAGCAAAGACTAAACCTACCTCACCCATTGGTGTTTAAAAGATGAATAAAATGTTTTGTGTTTTTCATGTTTTTAATTCAGATGGTAATAACAAACCTGAACTGTTATTTTGTTCCAAAATCAATGTTTAACTCAAGCTGATAGCAATCTCGGTTAGTTCAGAAACTAGATAATCCACATGCAGACAATCTGAAATATACTGATTCTTACTTTCTTCTTCTTTTTGTTGTTTTATTGGAAAATTGTAAAAATTAAAAGTATCATTTTGTTTCACTCAGTATCATTCTGTTTTTAATTAGCATTTGTGTTTTGTTTGTAGGATAATAAATTGCTTTCTGATAGTCATTTTCATACTAGTAGTCATGAGCGTTCAGCAAGGCACAGTGAGCTTTCACATTTAAGGGATATGAAGAGACAATATCACCAAGCTCCTCGTAAGAGAAAAATATTAAAACTTGATAGTGATGTTTATACAAATGAAGATCGTGATGAGGAAGATGGTAGTATTGATATTCATGATGTTGATTTTTGGATATCAAATAATAGCTGGCAAGTACAGGTAAGGTATTTGTTATGATTAGATAATCAGAAATAAATTGTTCTATAGTTTCAAATTATATTATGTATTTTAAAAAATATTTTCTTCATTGTATTTGAATTTGTTAAAATTAATATATGTATGTTTAATAAGTACTAAATATATTTGAAAGATGAAATATATTCAAGTGTTTTTAATTGTATTTTTTTTGTTGTTTGATTTTATATTTATTTTTTCTTTACTATATTTTTTCTGAAACCTTCGTAAGTATCAGGTATCAATTTTTAACAACTGCTATCTTTGTTTTTCATTAAAAAAAATTACAATGTTTAAAGCTTTTTCTTTATAATTTTATTTTTTGAATAATTGCAATAATTTGCATATTTTTTGAATAATACAAATTATTGCAAATGTCTTTTGTCATTAAAAATAAATTATCAGTGGGTGGCCACAATATTTTAAAAAATCTCTGCTTAGGAACCTTAGAACTCTTGATCATTTTAAAAACTATTGGTTTAAACTTTTATCAATTATTACTTGAACTTGAAAATATAGTGTTTGAATATAAGTTTATCTAATGATCCTCAATGTAAATGGTTTTAAGTAATGTTAAGAGAGAATGTTAACGTAGAACTGGAATGATTAAAAAATTGAACTTTGTAAATCTTAGCAATTGTTTAATAATCGTTTAGAAAACTCCAATTCTTTTTATGATGAATATTAAGAAAAAAATCAGGAATTTTTTTAAGGTTAAATAATTATTGTTTTAATCTTAAAAGATTTATCAACATAGTTAAAGATAGCATAGTAATGGGTAACTTTTGTATTTTACTTATCTCTTTTTTCTGTTTTTTCTGAAATTCTGTTCTCTATGCATTATCTATGCATTATCTCTATGTATTCTCTATGCAAGAACAAAAAAACCAAGTCCCAGAAAACTGAGTTTGTAATTAATAATTTATAGGTTAAAGATGCTTAATTTAAATTTCGGAAATTACACATGAATTCAAAATTTAATTTCACATCTTTCTTAGTTATTTAACTCAAAACTTTTCTTAGATGTTCTTTAGTAAACTTTTGCAAATTTTTCCTGTCATTACTTGTATGTTAATGAAGAGAAATTCTACTTTTTTATGCAAGAAAGAAGAAATTAAGTTCATGAGAACTAAATTCCAGAAGGAACTGAGTTAGTAATTTGTATTTGATAGTTTGTTGGCAAAATTTACTCAATCTAAATTTTTAGAAATCCTCACATTAATTCAAAATTTAATATTATCTTTCTTAATTACTTAATTCGAAATATTTCTTATATACTCTTCAGTAAAGTTTTGCAAATATCTTCCTGCTGTTACTTCTATATTAAATAATGAAAAGAAATTCTGCTTTTTTATGCAAAAATGGAGAAACCAAGTTCATGAGAACCAAATTCCAGGAGGAACTGAGTTTGCAATTTGTAATTGATGGTTAATTAGCTGAACCTACTGAATCTAATTTTTTGGAAATCCACAAATTAATTCAAGATTTAATTTCACATAGAGTTATTTCAAATTATCTATTGACTATGAGGAGATTTCATTATTTAATACTATTAATACTGAGGAGATTTAATTATACGATAATTAAATCTCCTCATAATTTCACTATTATGAGGAGATTTAATTATCGACTATGTCTACCTTCATCCATCAAAAGGTACCTCAGGATTGAATCAAGTTAACATGTCTTATATACTAGTGAATTGGTATTTAATATTTATAGTGGTAGTTATACCACAATTGCTTTGTTTTACAATTCAATAGTAGTAAAATTTTTTTAAAAATATCTTTTGTTAGATGTTATCATCTAAAAGTCAAGTATCTTCCTATCGAGATATGATGTGCTTAAAATTTATAGTTTGCAGTGCTTTGTACCCACGTATAGCACTTTCTGATGTACATAATTCTCAGAAATCATCTGGTGAACTGCATTTTCATACAAAGGTAAGTTTTTTAATGTTTGGTTCTTTTTTTATGCTAATTTTTGTTTGTTCTTGCAGATGCTTAAATCTCAAAATTTAAATCTTCTCTTTCGATTCAAATTTAGATCTTTAAATTTGTTTTTCTATTATGCCAAAAATTTATTCTTCTAATTCTTCAATTTCATTTATTTTTGTAAAACATTTGCATGTCTACTTTACTTAAAATTGGTTTTTCATTATTAATATTTTACAACGTGTAATGCTAAAGAGGTTGCTACATGCAGATTTAATGTTGTTGCTTTATAGTCTTTTGTAAAAATATGTTATAGGTTTTATTAATGTATTTTTGTAACTTTTTTTATGTTGTTTTTTTAAAAAATAAATTAAACAATTTATATTCTAATAGTATTCAACATTAGCAATAATTAGAGCCCGGATTTTGATGACCTAAAAAATCTCAATTAATGCCCTTAAAAAGTGCAAAAAAATGCCCTTTAAAGGTGCAAAAAATGCCCTTAAAAAATGCAAAAAATGCCCTTAAAATGCGAAAATTGCGCTAAAAACGCCTTATGACATGACTTAAATAAAGTAAAAATATTGAACTAAAACAATTTTTTACTCTTTAAAATTATTATGAGTCATTTCAAAAAATATAAAACAATGCAATACTTGTTCTAGGTTCATTAAAGTTTGAAAAATATGTTTTATATCCTAAAATAACAAAAAAAAAAAAAGGAAAATATATTGACTCCAAAACATTTTCATTTTGTATAGAAACTTTAATGAATATAACAACTTCCATCTCATAATATTACTAAATATCAGAATTACATTGGATTATTATTTTTTTTTTAATATTTTGAAATGTAAACGAGCGTTTCTTGTCTGAAAGTTAATTTTTATACCTGAAGAAGCTTCTTTCAACGTCTACTGATGTTATTGGTGCGTACTTGAAAAAGACGGTCTCACTTATTGACAATTCTACTTCAATTTGAAAAGATGTTGCTTCACCTGTTAATATCCTAGAGATTTTCTTCATTGTTTGGAAACCAGTGTAATAATGAAAAACGATAAAAAATAATAAAAATTGGAAAAAATTAACAAAAAATTTAAAGAATGCTTTAAAATGCAAAATATGCCCCAAAATTTAAAGAAAAATGCCCTATAAATCTAAAAAAATGCTCTAAAGGACAAAAAATGTCCAAAAATGCAAAAAATGCAAAAAAATGCAAATGTCATCAAAATCCGGGCATTGGTAATAATATATTAACCAATAAATGTGTTTATTTTATATGCATCTATCAAAAAAATTTTAGTTCGAGTAAAAATTCATTCCTATTTTCATATTTTCCAATTTTTCATATTTTTTTGAAGCATTATCTATTTCTAACTAACATTTTATTTGTCAACTGTAATTTAATGTATTTTATTGATTGTTTTAGAATTTTATTATTATGATAAAATTCTTTCTTAAAGTTTTTCACTAACTTTTTTTATTTCACAAGACTTTTCTTTTCAGGGAAAACCATTTGTAGTACTTCATCCTAATGGTAGTTTAGCTTTACAATCAGATTTATTGCAATTGAAAGAGACTGATATAGTTGAATTAAAACATGTTAGGTCTGCTACTCATATGAGTAAAAATCATCAACTACTTTATTTTTTGTAAGTCAGTTATATTCTTATTTTTGCTATATATTATATATTATATTCTTTATTTTGCTATGAAATTATCACATAATGTAATACTTAACTCTGATATTTCTATTTTGTATTAAATATGGTGCATATTTGTAGTTACTTAAGACATAACTTCATGCATTTTCTTTTTGCTTCTCTCACTGACTGATATGGAAGATAACTTTTTTTATTTGTCTGTTTAGTTAAGTCCAAAAATAATTAAAAAAATATTGCATCATTGTGCTTTAGTTAAATTATTGTTCTATATTTTATAAAATAATTTTATTTTTTGGCAAGAGTAAAGAAGTAAAATTTAATCTTTGAAAGTATTCTAATAAGTTTCTTTTTTATGGCTTTTGTATAAGAGACATGTTAAAAGAAGGTCACCATTAAGATTTTTTTAAATGTTAAATAATTGTCAGTGAATCATAATTTTGTTTAATAGTTTAAATGTTCAGAAGCCAGAAAAAAATTAATTAAAAATAGGTTACTTTTATAATTAGAATAAAAATAACTTTTTAAGAGAGTTCAGAGCTAAATGTTATAACTGAAGCCTAATCACAGGTGAAGAAGCAAAATGTTTCAGATTGTTCTCCATGAGCAATCCTGTTATCTCTATAGAGATTAATGCTGCATACAAACTTTCCATAGAATAAGTTTTAAAAAAGTGTCTTGCTATGTTTCAATTTATAAAAAATAAAAAAAAAATAATAATAAATAAATAAATAAATAAAATGAATAATAATACTGTAAAGGTAAAAATAAAAGAATGCAGTAATCGATTCTGTTAATAACTTTCTAAATTTGTCTAAAATTTTAAAACTGGCTTTAATTTTTATCTTACTTAGAGAAAACAAAGTTTGTCTTTGTTTTAGCATTAAAAGAAAGCTTCAAAGTTTAGAATTATTTTCAATAATATTCTTCTTAAAAAAACAACTTCCTTTTTAACAGGAAATATTGGTGAAATTTAATTTGAGCTCATATAAAGTATGGAAGTGAACAAAATAGGTCAAATTTTATTTTATTCTTATTTAAACAATATTTGTCCATCAAGAATGCAAGGTCATCTAGATAGAATTTTTTAGAATGTTTTGAAAAGCATTTTTAGTTTAAATGTCTGGAATGCTTTCTTTATAACATTGATAAACACAACTATATATTTTTAAAAATTTAAATTTCATATTGAATATAATTGCAATCAAATAATAAATAAAAAATATACTTTTTTGATTCCTCTAGTCTGAAGTCAGTATTTATGTTCAATTCGAACTAAAGAATATATGGTTTTTTAATCATATATATTTATAAATAAAATTTTTATGTTAAAAAATGTGAATATATTCTAAAAGGTGTTATTTTTAAAATTATTTTATGTAAAGATACTAACATATTTTAAAAATTTTTGTTTTAAAATAAATATTTTTTGTTGCAAGAATGATTAAAATAAATATTAATAATATAAACATTAACTATTTAAATAAATTTTTTGTAGCAGGGAAAAAAAACCTGTGTAAATATTCATTTTCTTGAATTTATGTATGATTTATATTTAAACATTAATTCAAATTTATATTTATTAAACAATATGTAAGTAATGTGTATAAAAATATTGAAATTATTTTCTGATCTATGTTTTAACAGGGCGCATTGCGTTTTTACAAAGTGCTTAAAGGTGCTAATTTTTATTTGTAGTTTGTAGAAAGTGCTTAATTTTTTATCTTTTAAAAAGATTATTTCTTTCCCTTGTCGATTGTCATTCTAAATTACAAAAATACATGATTTTCACAATTTTATCAGAAACTAGTTATTTTATCATGATAATGTAAAATTTTTGAAAATGTTTTTGAATTTTATTGAACAAATCAAGAATAAAACGATCAAAAATTTTATTATTTTTTATTACTACACAGATTCTAATAACTATTTTTTTTTAGATAGTGATTAAAAAATTTTTTGAGTGCTTAAAAAGTTCTTAAAAGGTGCTTATTTTTTGTTGAAAAATCTGACTGCACGCCCTGTTAAATACATCAAGTTAATTTTTATTAGCTGTTATAAAATGTGTATTTTTAGTTTATTAAGCTTTTTTTGAAAATTTTCACAGGTCTTTACTTGAAACAACAAAACCATTTTTAGTTAACTGCTTGCGGGCACCATCAGCTCATACTTTGCTTCTTTTGTCACACACACTTGACACAAACCAAGATTTCACACGGTAAATATATGATATCAAACAAATTATTATTATTTATTCAATGTTATACTTATAACTCTTATTTAGATTATGGGTCTTGTACTTGTTGATTTTTTATTTGATTGCTTTTTACTTATATATTATTTAAAATTATATGTTATGTCATAATTTTATGTTGCTGGGAGTTCTTATTTTTGTTATTTTTATGAACAAAATTATGTTTTACACAAAACAATTAATAAAAAAAAGCCAAGTTATATTTAAATTATTGCATTTTCTGAATATTTCAAAATAGCTGCCAGTGTATTCTTATTATGCATTTAGTTTTTTATTACTTCTATTTTATTCATCTCTGTTAAGCTATTGGAGAATTCGAAGACCAACCAAGTACTAAGTAAATCTTTTCCTTGTCGATTGTTGTTTTTATAATTTTTAGTTATTTTTTTTTTACTAGTTGTAACAAATTTATACTTATAATCATAGGGAAACATCATGACAAATTAATTCCTTTTCATGTCTTAAACATGTTGCAGTAATATTTTGTTTGTTTTTAATTAGCAATGCTGTTCTTTAAATATTTTTTTTGTATTCTTATGTTATTTATTTAACTAGTTGTATGAATAATTTTTTTATTTCGTTAACTTTCGAATATTTTTTTCATAATTATGATAAAATATAGTTATTGACAGAGATGATAGTGCTCCGGAAAAAATCCGGATTTCTCGCTAACTGCGATCCGGATATTCAAGTTTGAGAAATTTCAAGAAATCGATCACATTGACGTTAAAAAAAATTTTATATCTTATTTAGAAATATTAGAACTAGAATTTATACTTGGCATCTCTTTCATTTGTAAATATTTTTTTCTTTTAGACTAATAAATGTGATTAGACATAAAAGTAAACTTATACATAATTATTCATTTAAATCATGCTGCAATTTATTTAGAATTTCATGTTTCTAAAATATCAATGATTTAAATTTATGAAGACATTAATTTTACAAAAATTATCATTAATGATTTTACTCGAGAAATTTTCCAAATTTTTGAGTTGGGCTCACAATCACCCCTGTATTAATTATAAGAAATAACATTTATAATGAAAAATTGTGTGCTTAAGGGTTAAGTAACTTTATCTGTTTAGAATCGTATGTGATGGTTGGATTGAACTAAAGTTTCCTGAAACAGAATCTATTCAAGATTTTATAACTCAAGCCTTTGAAATTAGAGATGCCTGGCAACGCTTATTGCAAAAAGCCTTTGAAGGTTAATATATTGTTATATATTACTAACGTAACATATAATTTTTCTAAATAATGTTATTCAAATAAAAATGCTTATTAACATGATTAAAAATTGAGATTATAATCTGTTCAAAGTGATTTGTAATGAAAAAAGTGAGTAATGAGAATTACTTAAGCGGAATTTTTTTCTTCTCTCGAGATTTTTGATTTACTGTTATTTATAATAGGTGTGTGCAAATTTTTTGATAAAAGGGCTGTATAAAATAAAATTGCTTTCAGGAAAGCTGAAATGAATTATGTTTATATTAATGGATGGTTAGTTACTGAATTACTTCTTAAAGTATTAAAAATTATATGAATTTGTCTTAAAAAAATTAGAAGACAAAGCATTTTTGAATTAAAAATATTTGAATGACTTGAAAAATTTTCAAACACTTAGTCGCTTATTATAAAATGTAATTATAATAGGTTTTCAACTTTTTCTGCAGAAAAATTAATAATATTTTTTCCTGATTGTAAATTGCTTTGATATTTTCTATTCTGATTTTTTTTGAACATGTTTTGCATTAAAAAATTTTTTTTCAAAAAAATTTACTTTAAAAGATTTATATAGTTTGATATTTTCAATAAGTACGTCTACATTTTGGAATTTTAATGTAATAAATTTAGTAATTTTTAAAAATCTATTGCAATTAGTTTGAAAACTCGTTATCAGTGGTCTGTCCAGACTTTTTCTGTAAGGTCCTATTCATGCAAATGTGTGAAAATAAGGCTTTGTTTTCATGGAGGAAAACACAAAAACTCTGTCTTTCAAGGAGTCGATTATGAGTTCAAGATATTATTGACTCTATTTTTCCAAAAGTGAAATCTGTGAATAGTCTATTCAGTAATATTTTGTGGGGTTCATTTTAATGAGCAAGTTTTGTTCTAGAATCTGTTAACAAACTTATATTTCTCCGAAAATGATCCTTGGTTATCAAATTTCTTAATCCACTTATGTTCCATTTAATTCTTGGTAGGAAGGGAAGAAGCAGCTACGCATTAACTTATCAAGGGTTGCATATTCTGCAATCCTAATTTATAATGTGTGTAATCAGTGTTTTCCATAAGTATATACTGTGTCTTATTGTGTGATTACTCAGTTCCTATAGGAAATAAATAAAACATTTCTCTTAAAAAATGTAAAATATTAAAATTCTGTTGAAATTGAAGCTATAAAATTTTCAGGCACACATTTCCTAGTGGATGAATTTCTTAATTTTACATCAGATTAAACGAACAATATATAATGTGATTTTTTTAAGGATATATACTTACAGTCTGCAAATTATAATTTCTTGTTATGTTTGCAAAGTTGTTTTGCAGTATTTAACAGCGTTTTTTTTTTTAAAACCAATTTGTGAAATAAAGCTTTAAAAACAGAGTTTGTCTTTCTGCTATGTCTTTCTTCATTTAAATTTGCCGTTTGTAATGACTTAACTTATTTACCAAACATTCATATTGTATTTAGTAACAAAAAGTATTTCGATTTTGAAAATGTAATTTAATTACATCTTGTAACCTTTTTCAATAGAAAAAAAACATATTAGGGCTGTTCTTTAAATTTTCTTTCCTCATTAACATTCTTTAGCAAAAAAGTTACTTTTTTTTAATTATGTGGGTTTTTATTAGTTTTTCATAGCTGTAAAGTTTAGTTTTTCTCTTAGGAGTAATTCTTGTTTTTATAGAAAACTATTTTAAAACATTAATAAGATAAGAAAAATCCTACTTCCTTTCTTTCTTTATAATTTTAGTTTCTGCATATAAGAGTTGTTTGTTCCTATATATTTGTTTCCTGTATAATTTTAGTTTGTTTCCTTTTATTTCTGTTTATTATTGAAACCATATTTATTGGTTTGACAGAGTACAGAATGGACCAAGAAGCTAAAAGTGATGAAATTCAAAAAATGGGCAAGAAACTGTATGAGTTGATTTCTATATTTTTCCACTCTGAAATAATCCATGCAGTTCGAAGGCTTCTTGCAGCTGACATTAAGAAACTATATGTTGGACCACAAGAAGGTATAACATGTCATATTATAAATTTTAATTCTTACAAATTTCAGTTTTGTTTATTACTGACACAAACCTTATTGTACTGTGTGCAGAATAAAAAAGATGGACAACCATAAATAACTTTTGGTCTAATGATTGGTTCTTCACTTTCTAGGACTCAATGGTTTTAGGGGGTGACCTCAAGCATGCTAATTAATTACTGCAGACGAAATCAGATTCAAAAATGCAATTTCTCTGAATATACATACCTTTTTACAGATTTGGATTTGTGACTCCCAAACTATAAGAATAGCAGCAATCTGGAAAATATGGCCCCAATAGTTTCATCAGGAGAGCGGTCCAAAGTTTGGATCCTTTAAATCTTAATGTTTCTTTTTGAGTGTGCCACTATATCTCGAGAAACTTTTAAGTGAATTGAAAATTTATTTCCCACAATTCTAAAATTCATTCATCTGAAGATAGTCTCATCCAAAAAGTAACTTTTAGTAGATATTTATTATTTTATTTAATGGTAGACAAAACATTTTGAATTGTAAGGTATGCAATTTTTTACGTCATTTTAAAGAATGCATATTTGTATTACAAAATATTAGCGAATTCGGTTGAATTGTTCCTGAGAAAACGAATTTTAAAAATGTGGCTTCCCTATGTTTTGGGAGTCAGAAATTCAAATACATGTTTATTTAGAGAAAGTACATTTTTATGTCTGATTTCATAATTTAAAATATCGTCTGCGCTAATTAATTATCCTATTTGAGGTCACCCCCTGGAACCATTAAGATTAAACGTTGGAACTTGAAAATCAAATCATTCAATCAAAAGTTATTCAAGTTAATTCATTTTTTATTTGGCACTCTGTACATGGATAAAAACTGAATAGATAATTTACTAAGGGAAAAGAAATTACATTTTTAACTTTTGTTTAAAAAATGAAATTTTTACTCCTGCAACTCAAATACTTTCTGCTTAAACATTTCAAATACTAAATAGTAGTAGATTGCCCATCAATAATGGCAGCCAGTTGCAATTAATAATTTTCAATCTGAAAATTATTTGATGAGATTTAAAATTATTGTTCTCTTTCAGTAAATTTGATTTTAAAAAGTCACATTTAATAAAAAAGAACCTTATGCAGCAGATAGTTTATCAGATTGAACTTCATTATATGTATCCCACCACTACTCAGTTAGTAGTTATGTAAATTCTAAATTATATGCAAAATTTTAATATTCTTTTGTTATTAACATCTTGATAAAAATTACATTTCAATTTTATATTTTATTAAAAACCTATACAAATTACATTTGTCAATTTCTTTACTGTATAAATTTATAATAAATACACTGAAACTCGGATTTAATATCACCTGTAATTAATGGTTCCCCATTTTTAACGTCCTTTCAGCTTGGCCAGTTTTCATTCCCATAACAATTATGTAAACAATCCTGATATTTAGAGCATTCTCTAATACTATTTGCCAGAAATATCAATGTTTGAAGCTATCTTTCACCCTACTGTTTGTTGATAACTGTTTGTTTCAGGTTTAAATGAACTTAACATTAAAATGCGACTAGAAATGATATTAAAATGCAACTGGAATCACTGGAAATTGGACTTTAAAAATGTTCACATAGAACATTTCCTTGCAAGTTGCACAAGAAAGTTTCTAAAAACGGTTAGTGGTTTTAGAAAAAGTAGTTTTGCATCTTTTTTGACACAGAATACTTCAGCATTTCAAAACAGAATGTCAAGCCTGATACCAACTTTAAGGAGTGTTCACAATCTGATGACTTGCTAATCATAGGCAATTTCAATAGTTGAAATTATAGAATAAAATAGTGATGAAGCAGCGTTATTCTGCAGAGACTGGAAATTTTTTCCAATGACAAAGACAAAAGAGGGAAATGGATGCCTTGTAATGTTAGAAAATTGTGCACTTTAAAACAAAAAAAGATTAAATTAACCAATATATTGGATTTTTTTTTCTTTATTGGATTGGATTTGTTAATATTATCCACGAAAAAACATTTTTATTCTTAAATCGATTTTTTAAAATATTTATAAGATTTTTCTGTGCTTCTCACAAATGAAATAAATGAGCTTAAAATTTGTTTCAATAGTTTTTTTCTCGCTTCAAAGAATTTAAGTTTATCTATTATGTCTACATTAAAACCTTATTACTATCAATATACTTCTTCACTATGTTTGAGTTTTTATATAAATAAAGCATTCAACATTCAAGTGATATTATGAAATGTCATTAATTTAATATTTAATTATCAGCAATAAAGAATAGGGTCTTTTTGGTCTTTGAGTATGGAATATGAAGTTGAACATATAAGGCCTTCCAAGCTTAAATCCAGCTCCGCTACTGTATTATATTTAGAAATATAAATTTGTTCAAATTATTTTTCGTTATTTCGTAGGAAATGTTGCAGTTTCTGTTGGCTTATTGGAAGAAGCTGAAAATGCTTCTGAACATCCAGTTAAAGGAGGATTACAAATAAAGCCTTATTTAACTTATAACTGGTATGCATTTGTTATTTATATAAAAAAACTTTATGTTAAAAACCTAATTTCAATCACCTGTTAGTTATTGTAACATGAAGGTTATATATATATATATACAGTTGTCTGCTTAATATGACCATAGTTAACGTTATAAATCATTAATTGTTATCGAAATAATTTCGTCCGGATTTTTTCTATTCTTTTGTATTTTAAAATTATAGCTTTCTATGATCATAACATTATTTGATGTTATTAAAGTTTTTATTTATTTTTTCGAAAACCATCAAG
Source organism: Parasteatoda lunata (assembly GCA_949128135.1). NCBI lineage: Eukaryota > Metazoa > Arthropoda > Arachnida > Araneae > Theridiidae > Parasteatoda > Parasteatoda lunata. The sequence continues at coordinate 79,021,658 of OX421975.1, forward strand.
CTAAAGAAATATTTGCTGTGTTTTCCAAAAAAGAACCTTTTCTTTTCTTTCCCTGCTCTAGTGTTTAAATTTCGAAGTATTCTTCCTCTTTCATCTTAGGAGATCTTTTAACTGTAGGTGAACAGAGATGTGATTGGTTGTTAATGCCACGTGATCATTTTTTTTTTTTTTTTCATGTCTCAACAGTGTTAGCTCTTATCTGAACCAAGAACTAGTGAGTCTATATTTTAAGCCGTGCTCAATTATATGAAGTTTGCTGATAGGAATTATATGAAGTTTGCTGATAGGAATAGTTGGAAATGAAATGATTAAACACCTAAAAAAAATATAGACATTTTAAAACATTTTGTACAGTGCACAAAAAAATGAGCCACTGTGAATAATTTTTCAACTAATTATTTTCTATGACTCGATCTTAATGGTTGAAGGGGGTTACCTCAAATATACTAATTAATTTGTGCTGATAATATTTTAAGTTCTGAAATCAGATGCAAAAATGTACTTTCTTTGAATAAACATACCTTTTTTTGTTGACTCATTCAGATATCTGAGCTCTAAAATATGGGGGTCTGGGAAATATGATTCCAAAAGTTTAGAATGGAGAGCAGTCCAAAGTTTGAATCCCATAATGCTAATTTTACTTGATGCTTATTTTACAATATCTTCAAAACTAATGAAGTGAATAAACATAATTTTGCACATAATTATAGAATATAATATATTCGTTCATCCAAAGATAACAAACTTTTACATAATTTTAAAGAATGTGATTTTATATGATAAAACAAAATACAAAATTTGAACATAGTCGGTTAAATAGTTTCTGAGAAATTGAGATACAAAGAAGTGGTGTGTGTAAAATTTGAGTCCTTGTTCATGAAGATTCAATCATTAGATTTAAAATTATTTAGGACAGTTCTTTTACTTATTATTATTTTTTTTTTTGCACTGTACAATACAATAAATATAATGCTGACTATATGTGCCTTAATTAGTGTATGTGTGGCTTTTATTAGTAATTTGATCTAATTTCGTGATTCGTTGATTGTTATTAATTGGTTAATGTTGTCTAAATGATTGAGTCCCTGAGAAATCACATTAAGCAGAGATTGCTGTTATATATATATATATATATATGACTATTTGTAAAAATATATAATTAAATTGAAATATAAAATTTAAAGTGACTAACTTTATGTTGAATGTTTAAAATCATTTAAATAATAAATTTATCCTATCCTTTTATAGTTAATAATTTAAAATATTTTTTAAAAGAAAATAATTTGTAAATATTTTCTCTCAAAATTTTAATTTTAAATGAATTAGTCTTTATGTTTTTTTCCTAGATTGTTCATTGATAATGTGTTAGGGAATACTGATGTTATTAGTTTTTTCTTTTATCTATACTGTATACTGTGTTTCTTTAAAAAATATTGAGTTTTTTTAAAAATAAATTTTTGAATTTGTTATAAATTGAAGCAGTCAGTGTTAAAAGAGCGTATATAGCATTTTTACGAAAATAAGTTTTTTGTTGGTTTTGGAATATCAATTACCGAGTAATTTCTTAGACTGTTTAAAGAAGAGAATCCAACAATTTGGAAGCAATTAAAACAATCTTCCCACAATTTTCTTTTCTTTTGTTTTTTTTTCAAAAGTGCAGATTTGTAACGTACCCCCTTTTAACATTAACCACTTCAATTATAAAACTGAAATTGTATTTCATTACGTTGAATCATTAATTTAGAGTAAAATTGCCAAAGATAAATTAACTATATTTTGCTCTGTACTTCTAAAATCTAGCATATTTAATTTAAATACAAGTTCAATACCTTATTTAGCCTAATTTATTTTATATTAGCTTGATAGATTCAGATGGCCATTTGCAATATATTCAAAAACATTGGACTTGTTCTTTATGCGGAAAAGAAATGGTTGCAACTGTTTTGGATCAAATTCGTCACAAAGAAATATGCAAAGAACAAAAAAGTAAGTTAAAAATTACTTTTTAGGGTCACCTTGAGTAATTTTTTTTCTTCTCTTTTTTTAATGATTGAAATTGTTAATAGCTCGTATTTTCGAAATTCAGACTTCGCTGCTTCCTGGCGAGAAAAAAAATAGAGGTGGATTTGCGGTGAAAATATTTATTTGCTTATTCAATTAACCTTGTAAATTTTTATTTATTATGTCTAAACAAAAACAATAAAACAAACCTTTTAGAAATCCCAAGTCCAGACTCTGCAAATATCGCGATTCTTATTCACGCGATTTTAATATCAATCATCGATTTTCATATTTACTTGATTTAAAAGTTACGCATTGCAATTCTTATTTATACTATTTAAATATCGTACATTATGATTCTTATTTACGAGATTTAAAAATCCAATATCGCATTTTGTATTTATGCATTTTTAGTATTTACGTGCTTTAAAAACCTTATTTAGCGATTCGTCTTCATGCGAGCTTAAAATCCAATGGCGTGATTCGTTTTTGTGGTTGTAATATCAAACATCGGTTTTATACGTGCTTTAAAAATTAGACATTGGGATTCGTATTCGCGTGATTTAAAAATTATGCATCGTGATTGATATTTGCGTGATCTAAAAATTACGCATCATGATTTGTATTTTTGCATTTTTTAAATTTAATATAGAGTTTCATATTTACGTGATTTAAAAGCCTCACATTGGTATTCATATTCTCTCTTTCTCTCTCTCTCTTTATATATATATATATGTATATATATATACATATATAACATCTATTACCTGTAGGCGACTGCCCAATAAGGTCTTCTCTTATGCAGGGTGATTGTGATTGACTTGACGGACGGCCATTCCTGTTATGCATAATTTGAAAAACTATGTCATTCAACTAAACTTTTTTCTTGCTTTAATTTTGCCACAAAAATTCAATGGGCAAATTGAAATGTTAGGTGTGTACAGCTGTATGAAAGCTATCAACAAATGCCACAATTGATTGCTGAAATAGAAATGATAGTGGAAAATTAATCTTTGCCTGCATAGTTTCCTTAAAAATTAATTGTAAAATTGTATTAACCCTCTGACTGCTAAATTTTTGGACCAAAATCGCTTTACACTACGCGCCTTCAAATGCGGCAATTTAGTGGACAACTAATGACATCTGTTGGTCAAAACGTAAATTAAACGTCTAATACTGCTAAACGGGATGCACTCATTAATAAAGGAAGAAAAACACATGCCTGTGGAAATCGTGGGATGAGCAGTCAGAAGGTTAACAATTTGTTGTTAAGATTCAAAGAAAAAGAAAAACCTTTTAGCGTTTTACTTTAATAATTTTCTTTTAATATTGAAAGAGACATACAGAAATTGAGTACTGAAGAGACAACTTTTCATTTTCCACTTTTATATTGTTCTCTGAATTTTATGCTGAATTTATGCTATTCATTTTAAGTTATATTTCTTTTTAAAAATATCCAAAATGTTTTATTAAACCCTTATTTATTAAATATTTTTAAATTTATTATCTAATTATTTGTTAACTTTTTATTATAGTGGAGGATAAAAAATCTGATGCTACTGACAATGAAAATCCATTTAAGAAGCCATATTTTTGTCCTACTTGCCAAGAAGAACTATTTTTAACAATCCCTGAAATTCTTAGGCACAAAAGAAGTCACACATAATTCTTCCAAGACAATTTAAGTATCAGCAATGACTGGTTTGTCAATCACAAGTTATGGGGAAATATTTAAGAATGGTACATGTTAATTATTCAAAGCTGTGATATTTCTGTTTACATTTGTATTTTATCATTAAATTGTTATAAATAATCATAATCATTGTATACTTGTTATGAATTTATGAATATTTTTTCACCATTCTTTTTCAACATTCACGATTTTAAATTGAGTTCTGTATAGTACATATATATATATAAAATTTATTTTTTAAGCTCATTTTGATCTTATGCCAGCTCCTGATTAGAAAATAGAATAGAATTCTGTGTTGACTTGAGATCATCAACAGCAAGTGTATTATGTTTATCTTGTAATGTTCTAGTAAAATGCAACTTTTATTATTAATTAGAAATAATCTACATTATAAGATTATTTATTGAGTGAAATATTGGATAAAATGGATGTATTAATTTGAATATCAATATATTGAAAGGTTTTAAATTATTTGTAAGAAATACCAATTTTCAGGACTAGTCCACTTTTCTCTAAAAAGGGTATTGGATGCCAAATTTATAATTAGGATAATATGCCTAATTTGTTACTTTTGGATGTTTAGATTTTTCTCTTTTATCAAAATATAAATTTGTAGCTAATTGAGAATTGTGCTAAACAAAACGTAACATTTTTTATATGAAATAAGTTTGCCGCCACTTTTAACTTTTCCAGTGCCTAGGCAAGATTATAAGCTTTTGATATTTAGCTATTCATTTATTGGTTAAAAAATAAATTCTCTCATCAAAAAGTATGTAATGTTTTCTATTGTATCCTTAGTTAATACATAAACTAAAACTCTTGTAAAAATGTAATAAACTAAAAATGCTTTATTTTTTTTATAATTTATAATTAGTATATAGTGTTTTCACCTTATTTTCTATAAGAATAATGTGGTAAGTAACACAAATTGTGTACAAACAATGTTTTTTTCCTTTTATTTAAAAATAACACATTTACATACAATTTCAAAGAAATGATATCTTTGCAATATATTTAAATAGTAATTTTTTGCACAAAAAGATTGCAAAAAGTACATTACTTTATGCACATTTTTTCTTCAAAATTGGACAGACACTTTTTAATACATTGTGGCCCCAAGGTAAAACTTATCCAATTACCACCAGAGCATTTCACCATGCATTTCAAAATCAGAATTCTGAAATGGAGTGAAAGAACAAAAATTAAGACAGACCAGTTCAATAAAGTAACCATGAGGAATTGCTTCCTTTTTCATGAAAATGAATTAATGTAATTTTCTAAGAAAATGTTTCAACTATTTTGGGCATTGCATTAACTAAAATGGCATAAAATTTATATATATATATATATATATATATATATATATATATAATAAATTAAATAATTTATATAAATTTATATATAATATAAACATAAATTTGACCAACATTTAGCTTCTAGAAAAGATGGTAGAAAAGGGAAAGTTTTCTGGAATACTATGCTAGTATTTATTTATCTATGCTAGTATTCCATTTATTTTATGTAATGCCATCACTTGGATTATAACATAAATTTTGGAGCAAATCATTATTTTAATTTAAAATTTCATGAAAAATCAACAAAAGAACTCATTTTTTAACAGATGTAAAAATATCTTATTCAAATTGTGCATAGAAAGCTACATTAGTTGATTTTTATAAAAGACTTGGAGCAGTATAGAGAAAATCCACACATTTTTTAAAGGTTTGAATCAAACAGTTTCATAATATTGTTTTCTGATAAGTACTTTGTAAGTTTGGAGAATTTCCTCTGTTAAAAGAAACACTACAGCTATACACATAACAGCTTACAGGAACCTGTACACTCAAATGAATTTGTCTCCTGTACGCTTTAAGTGTGGCTTATCATTATATTGTTCCACGTCCTTCATAATAACTTTTAATGGTCTTTAATGTGTCATTTTCATTGAATGTAAAATTGATTTTTGGTGTATGAGATTAGTTCCTTGATGATTTTACCATCAAACTGGTTTATCTTAATTTTTTTTTTAACAATTTTAAAAACAATAATGCAGTTTATCGGACAGTGCCTTTACTAATGTCTGAGTCCAATATGTTAACAGTTTATACGTGGCACTATTTATGCTTTGCTATATCACAGCACAAAAATCTTTCACGTGACAGCCATCCAGTCGTGTTTCATTTTCAATAAATATCACAGATGTCTATTATGATGTCTAATTCAATACTTCTCATCATCCTAATATTTAGTCAGCTGATGATTTCTATCCAATTATTTTTCTTTATAATTCAACATATTTTAAACCGAGTTTGTACTTAACTTTTTTTTTGCAATAAATTATATTTTAGTTTCAGTCTAAAGGTGCTTGGTAGATATATAATGGTTAATATATATCAGATGAAAATGAAATGCTGCAATTTGATGTAATTTATAAATATATGATGGCCTTAGATGAGGTATTTTTGACCTTCTTGCTTGCTGCCTATCTTTGAAAGTGATAATATAGGCATTTAAGGATGAATGGCTGTTGGACGATACTGAACTGAATTCATTCAGTGTTTAGGCTTGTTATTGAGATCAAGTTTCACAGAAGGTGTTCTATGCCTGGTAATCTGCTTTGTCTTCTAAGTCTGAAATAATAAAAAGAAAGTTCTTGTAATATTTGTATGATAATATTTTGAGAACTGTAGTACAGTATTTTTTAACACATAAGTTAATACAGTGACCCCTTAAATTTAAAATGGAGGTTTTTTACATTCACTGGGTTGATAAATCAAAAATCGAATTTACTTGTGTTGAAAAACAAATTTTTGACAATTGCAATGATACCACTTGTGAAGTGTTTGAAACAAATGTAAAAGAGACATTTTAAAATTTCTGAAATCGATCCTACCAACTTAAAAGATATGTTCTTAAAAGTTTTATTTTGTTACGTAAAAGTTTTTATTGTTTTCTTGTGCTAGTATATATCTGACAAATAAGGGGCTTTTCAAATATTACATAAGCATATTTTTGGCAGTTTTGGATTCCCTTTTCCACCTCATTCGAAAAATAAGCAAATCACAAACTTATGTACATCCCTTGCTTACATAAGAAAATTACAACACTCCCTTACCTCTAATTTACATCAAACGAAGTTTACACTTTTAATTCATTTAATAAAATTTTGATTAGAATTTGTTTTAGGAATTTTTTGTGTTTAAAACTGTTGATTTCAAACTCTTCAAAGAAATGTTTTTTCCAAATTTTTTCTTTCCACTAATCTAATTTTTATTCCAAACTTAAAATTTTTCAATGAGTTACTGTTTTCTTACGTTTTTCATTTTGCTTTTTAAGGAAATTTTCAAAATAAGGGGATTTTAATGTCTTACATAAACATTGCTCATACCCTTCTTTCCCCTTGTCAGCAAAAATAAGCAAAACACAAACTCCTCCTCCCCATTTAGTGCTTGCATAATATTTGAATGGCCACTTAAGTATATCTTTTAAGCTTAGGGTAGTTAATTTTTTTAACCCATAGGCAAAGCATGGAAATTTTATATAATGTGATATTATTTTCACTGAAATATGCGTAAATAAAATTAAGGCACTAAAAAAAATTAATCAAAATATTTTATTTAAGAAATAAAATGGTGCGTATATGCACCATCGGCCTTATCAATGGACAAAAGATTTAGTTAAACACAATGTTTTTTTAATTTTTATTTTTTTATTTATGAAATTTGTTTTATTTTTATTTTAATTGCAGAATTTGCATCTTTAAACCATCATAAAAACATATGATTAATCTCAAATTGAATAATTACACATTTTCAAAAGGTCGAATTTGTCAATATCCGTTTCAAGTTAAAAGTGGGTATTACCATGGTTGTTGATAAAGTACTGAAAGACAGGACCAAGTGTTTGGCTATAGTTGTGGAGCATTTATTATCTAATTCCATGTGTCTTGTTTCATAAATTTTTGTTTAAATATTGTATTATATAACTAGGGGGCTAAGCACCCTGTTTGCTGGCGCTCATCAAGCCCGATGATTGCCTCACAATAATTGCTGTTTCTTGGCATAAAACAGTTGAAATTATTCAACTAAAAACATATGTACTAAAAATAACACTTGTGCCTCCACTTCCCACCGCAAGTGAAAATAAATAATTTTTAAGTAATCATTTTTTTTTAAAATAACATTTAAAATTAAAAGTATATTGTTATAACAAATTTTGTGAGTTCACAATTGTAATTTAATGTTTTTGCTTACCAAATGGACGAATGTATTTTAAATACAATTTTTGCATTCATCATTTTGTGTATGAAGCTGAAAGTTAAGTTCTAAATTACTTAACAAATATTTTTAACCGTAATTCATAATAGTATATTGAGGTAATTTGCACAAAAAATAATAATTGTAAAATGGTTAATGAGATCAGACACCGATTTGAATGACTTTATCTTAAAATGTAACGTGCACTATTTGGTGAGAATCGGTTGCGCGTATTATAGTCTGCATTTTTAATTAAGTCTGCCGCCAAAGATAACAAAAAGGAGAAATGCGAAATTTAAACATTACTTTAATAAAATTTTAACAACAAAATTTAAAACATCCAAGATTAATCAAGCAGGTAAAAACTGAAGCAAACCACGAAAATAACAAAGATGGTATATTAAATTTCATTTCTTGAAATTCAGTTCAGTTCATTAAGGACATTACAAAAATACATTGAGGGTACTTTGAAGTTTGCAGGTTCGCCAGAGCATGAACTTCGCTACTTGAATCAAGTACGCTGATTACACCACAACTACATATGCTTGTGAAACCTGGACTTTATCTTGTATGGATGAGGTTATGTTGGGTACCTTTGAGAGAAAGGTCTGCAGAAGTATTTTTGGAGAAATTCAAAGAAATGGTGTGTGGCTTAGAAGAACAAATTTAGCGCTTTATCACTCATATGATGAACCTGACATTATTAACTTCATTTACGACAAAGAATAATACGGGCAGGTCATGCTATCAAAATGGATGAAGACTTTACCACAAAAAGAGTTTTCAATGCCAGACCATTGGCACATGAAAAAGAGGCTAGCCGAATTTGAGATGGATAGATGGCCTGGAAAAAGGCCTTTTGGTCTTAAAAACTAGAAACTGGAAACTGCCAGCAGGAAAAAGGTTAGCCTGGAAAAAACTTCTTGAGAAGACCAAGGCCCACTCAGGGCTGTCGAGAAATTGATGATGATGACACTGTGGAGTAACTACCACTATAAATATTGAATAACAATTCACTGGTAGAGGACATGTTAACTTGATTCTATCTTGAGGTACCTTTTGATGGATGAAGGTTGACATAGTCTAAAATTAAATTCCCTCATTGGTGACCTCCGGGCGTGATAAGAACTTGCCAATATTGATGGATGATCCACTTTAAAACTGTTGATTTGCATAAAAAATATACTGCACGAAGAAAAAAAAAATCCGGTGAAGTAAATTAAGTCTCCAGGTCTATAAACAAAAAAAATGAAGGAAAAAAAAATTAGCAAAATGCTATAGATAAAAAAAATAATAAATGAAGGAAAAAAATAATGAGCGAAATGCTATGAAGAAAAAATATAATGAGCAAAAATGATAAAAATAAATAAACAGCATGAATCAACTAGTGGTATTCGTTCATCGAATTCTATCACAGGTAAAGTTCTGGTAAAGGAGTGATGTGGAGTAACTACCACTATAAATATTGAATACCAATTCACTAGTATATAAGACATGTTAACTTGATTCTATCTTGAGGTACGTTTTGATGGATGAAGGTTGACATAGTCGATCAACTATTGACATAGTCGACCAACTCCTGGATCAACCATTTTGTAACAAACTACCCTTCATGGAGGACTTCTTGACGTAACTAACCCGCATTTATGTTACATGGAGAGGAAAACCATGACATGAAACCCGATGGCAAGGAGATTCTAACCCATGATACATCTACCTCTGAGGATATTTTACGTTAGTACTGTGGTCGGTGCAAGCCGTAGGCATAATTTGTATCAACCAATCACCTCTGGGATTCGAACCTGGGACGCCTCTTAACTTGAGCCACCGCAGGTCTAGATTTACATATAAATATTATTACATTTAAAATAACTTACTAGGTTTAGAAAGCATTTCAACTATATTTTCTTTCTCAGAGACATCTCTGATTGGTCTCCTATTTGGCCTTCTGATACGAGCTCTTCTTTGTGGTGGCGGTAACGTCGTCGCTGGTATTCTTGTTTCGATGTTTTCATCCTGATTATGATCTATTCGTTCTTCAGCTTTGACATAAGTCTCTGTGACATGACTGTAGTCGGGAATTATATTTTCTAATTCAGCTAGACATCGCCCATTTTTACAAACCTAGATGGAGATTAAATATTGTTCTAATTTAATTTAAGTAGTGAAATTTTCATTTCATTCATTCCAGTTTCTAATGGCAATAAAATATAATTTACATGTTTAGCATGAACAAAGTATTGTTAGTGATTTAGTTGGAGTATTGTAAAAAATTTTCTCATTCCAATACCTTTGCAGATCACTGATTCTAGTCTAATTTCCTTATGTAATGGTGTTTTATTTTATTTACTACTATGAATATATGAAGAAGTTAAATACAATATATCTAGTTTTTAAAAGAATTTCAGAAATTACAGATTTTCAGAAGTAAAAAATCAATTTTTGAGAACTATCTTATACCTTATGCGAACTATTTTATGCTATTATAATATATAAATTCATGTTAAAAGTTTACTAAATGTATAGTTAGAAAATATCATCCTCATCATTGGCGCGACAGCCTAGGGTGAGCTTCGAGGATTCTTTTCCATTTTGACCTGTTCTCAGCAACGGTTCTTCAATTTTTACAGCTATGTTCGAGGAAGACCTTACCTACAGAATTGGACCAACTTCCCAAATGGCCTAGTCATAAAAATTCTTTTTGCTGTTCATTCATCCGGTGACAGCATTACATGGCCAGCTCATTTCACCCTTTGAATTTTGATATATGTGGTCATGTTATGTTCTTTATAAAGGTGATAAATTTCATTGCTGAATCTCCTTCTCCATAGTCTTTTAAATTTAGAAAATATAGTTATAAAAATGTTTAGGGATGGATTTTCGGACACTTTTTTTTGTTGAAAGTTTCTAAACCTCCAGACCTCTGCAAAATTTTATATCTAGAACTATATGCATTATTTGATGCATGCATTCAATGTGTATGTTTAATATCTTGTACATTTCATTTTTTTAGACACTTTATTTCATATTTGTTTTTTACATTTTAAATTATTTATGAATAATATCATTACCTGGCCGTCACCACAGACAGATCCTTCAGCAGCTGGTCGGTACGATACGCAATAACCAGAGGCTGTATCAAAGCAAAAGAGTTGTGCACAAACCCTTGCATCTTTCTATACAAATCAGCAAAAAATATCTTGTTTTAAATTTTTTTACATAACATAATTTTATAGTTATAAAATATTATAAAGGTTTAATATGAAATTATTAAGGAAATAAATCCTATAAACAATCCAGTTACACTGGTTTCATTTCGTTGCCTTTGTTCCGTAGTTTTTTATTTATTTTTATTTTTAAATTTTATTTATTTCTGTTGTAGTACTTTTACTTAAGTATATTTCATCCATTATAAATTTTTTAAGCTGATACAAGACTTTTTATTTAAACTTGCAAACTTATACCTGTTTTTTTTTTTTTTTTTTGCAAGTAAAACTCACTGTTGATTTTAACACTAGATTGCCTAAGGAAGTCAATTTGACTGCTTTTAGTTTCAATTAGAAAAACAATGCTGTATATAATGACACAATTTCTTAGAATTTTGTGCAACGTATAATTTTTTTATTGTTAATATAAACTTACTAGGGGGCTAAGCCCCTTGTTCGCTGCCGCTCACCAACCCCGATGATTGCTTCGCAATAATTGTCTTTTCTTGGCAGAAAACAGTTTTTTTACATAAGTTAAAATAATTCACTTAACATATATGTACTAAAAGGAATTCTGCTTGCTTACTCTTGTGCCTCTACTTCCCACGTCCAAATATTACTATTTATTAGTATTATAAACATTTGGATCTCTAGGTGAACGGAAGTGATTTTTCGAAGTAATCATTTTTTAAAATAACATTTATATTATAACATTATATTGTTCAAACAAATTTGATGAGTTCACAACCATAATTTAATATTCTCGCTAATAATAGCAGTACTGGAAAATAAGTTTAAATTAGGGATACAAAAATTTCTAAAGAAAAACAATATCTTTAAGACTATTGTTAATTTTATGCTGATGACAACCAAAACAATATGGAAATGAATGAGGGTAAACTGGATCCTACCACGTGATTTTCCGGCCAATAAAAATGCGCGACAACAATGGAAAACTGCGACACCATCAATTGATTTTTATATATAGTAAGATAACTTGTTATATAACTGTAAATAATATAAAAAATATTAAAAATTAGTTTTAAACAAATTTCTTTGCACATTATTTATTCTTTTACAATCCAGTCATTTTGACAGCTTTTGGGCAATATAGGTATATACTAAGTTTCAGTCTTTCTAATTTAAAAAAGGAAGCTTATAAATACAAAATTCAGTAAATACTATAAAAGTACCCAGAGGTGTTTCTGAAATTTAAAAGTAATAAATTCGAGATAATTTGTTTAACTGTAAAAAATTGTTAAAATACTTTCTTGAAAGAAAAAAAGTGAGCATAAAGAACTTATTATTCCCCAAACTTTTCCAGAATAACAGATTTTTTTTTAATAAAGCAGCTTTATATTAAATTAATTATTTTTCAAAATTTCTGAAGAAATTTCTTTTTTTTTTTTTTATCATTGGACTTCATACTTTAAATTTTACTCACGTAAATGCTTGAATGTTTTCGTACTGCAGATTAATACTTAAAATTTTCTAGTTTATTCCAGTACATAAGAGGAGTTGACAATGAAGAGGAGCAAGTTTTTCAGGAGAAAAAAAATAAAAACGTTTGTTGAAATACTTATGAGTAGCTGACAGCTCCATCTTAGAAGAATCTTCGATTACGGAATTATAAATCGAAGACCTGTTTTAAAACGAAAACGAATTTTTTGTTCACTTAACTTTTTTTTTTTTTTTTTTAAGTCAACTCCTCTATTATAATATTACTTACAAAACATGCAGTTGTTCCTCTGTCTCGTTTGCACTGATCATCCAATGAAAGCATCGTTCCTGGTAGAACTCGAACTAAAAGATCATTTTCGTGGGGGAAATTGAATAAACATGAGGCTGTTTCACCACTAAAACAAAAAAAAAAAAAAAAAAAAAAAACATAGCATTAATAATTATTAACAAGTGTTTGATGATTTTAAAATTTAGATAAAACAATTTCTTTTTTACAGTTATATGTTATCTTTTTTAACAGTTATATATGCTTTTTTTTATTATTTTTTTTTTATAGTTTAGGTTGAAAATGAAAATTAGTATTGAGAAATGCAATAAAGAGTCTCAAAATATTTCGATTTATAGGTTTTTTTAATATAAATAAATAATAAATATGCGCAAATCGTTTTGAAAAAGGTGGGTTGCAAATTAATATAATATTTTTATGTTTATCTTTCAGAAATTTAGTCCTGAATTTTGAAAAAAAAAATCTATATATACATAAAAGTGTCCATTGTTTCCATAGTTCCCATCATGGCCTACTAATATTTGAGTTATAATAACTTTATATATTTGGCCTGCCATTGGAAATAAAAAAAAAATTTAAAAAAAAAAAAACTCAATATATGTACACCTAAGCACCCAGAACCATATTTTTTGTTCTTTTTTTCAAGAGTGTTTCAAAAAGCATTGGTTTTGTACATGGTTAGCAGGGAAGGATGCAACCCGGTCCCAAAGGGCCCATACGCCAAAATTTAGATGCCCCGCCATCACGACAGCAACCCCGAACAGCACGCAAGACCAAGCAACCTCGGACCCGTTGGCACAAGGCCCCGAGTCACGGGTGCTCAAGAACTTCACATACACGCCGGCAGGCAGAGGAGACCATTGTAAAGGGAAAATAATCTCCGTTTTGCTCGAACATTCTTCTCAGCTGCTGACTTAATACTCATATCAAGTACTTAACTTAGTAAACTCCGAGTTAGACTATATTTTCAATTTCAGGAAGTTAATAATCGAAAATAAAATCTAAGGCGTGAAAATCGTCTCTTTAATTGAAACAATCAAATGCTAGAAGTGAAAGCTTGTTTAACCAACCCAAGACATCTAACGCTAATATTTAAATAATTTGTCTAAAGATTTAAGATAAAGATTGGTTAAAAATTGGAATAAACCTCATAACGTTTATTTTATTGTTTCATGTGGTTGAAGAAAGAAAATTGAAAAAATAGATATTGATACTGAATTGTGACATTGCATAATAATCAGTTGTCCCCTTGCCTTGAAATAAAAAGTTAGCTGTTACACTTATTGAGAACTGGAGAAATAGAAATATTTGCATTCGCTCTAAAGATTTTGGAAGGAAACTTAAACATATAATTAGAATTTTAGCAGCTATGTAGGGCTACGGAAGATAGCTTAATAGTCTGATTTTAAACATATTTGAATCCAACTCAGCAGACTAAAGAACTCCTGAATCAAACAAGCCATCGTGGAGGACTTTTTTGATGGAACTATCACGCGTTTGCGTTACACAGAGAGGAAAACCAATAAAGCCTCCCACGTTCAGCCCTATGGCAAAGTGATTTCAACCCATGATCTGTCTACCACTATGGATATTTTACGTCAGCACCGTGTTCGGTGTGAGCCGGCTGGATCAGAATTCGTATCAACCAGCCACCGCTGGTATTCGAATCTGGGTCATCTCATAGGAAGGCGAACGCATCTATCCTCTGAGCCACCGCGGCTCTTTTTCAAGTAATTACCGAGTTCACACAAGTCCAAAGAACTTCTATAATCTCTACTCTTTTTGCTCTGTTTGTTTCATAGAGCCTCTATTTGTTCTAACGCTAGACCTAGCTTATAACTCAGTTTATTTCTTTAACCTTGAGTACTTAACACCGAAATTTTCTTACTTTAAAGAACGTTACTTGGGTGCTTTCTTTTCTTGTACCACTAACCTTTTATGACACGGAATATTTTCGAAAAAAGATTTTAGTCAAATATATTAACAACTGCTACAGTATAAGTGAAAATACATGTACAGTACTGCCAAAATGTAGAAATTAGTCATTCTACAGATTATCTAGGTTATGTACGGATTAACGGATGATCTTTTTAAGCATCAAAAGTTGTTTTCTCTTGTTACCAAGGTAATCTGCGAATTGCCTAGATAATCTGCAGAATATCTAGCGGAGATGGATGCAGACCACCTTCGTCTTTGCCCAGCACTAAAGGATATCTCTTTGTGTGACCGTTACTGGCGCGCAAGGGACTTATTGGGTTCATAGATTTTTCTTGCCACGTTTGTTATTGTTTGTGTTTATTTATTCTGTTGTTCCTCCCTTTGTGGTGAGTGGTCTTTTGTGACCTTGGCCATTGGAAATAAAAAAATCTGCAGAATACCTGCTAGGCATTCTTTAAAAAGCAAATAAGATACTTTCAGGAATAACAGCAAATTTTTAATACGTTTAAATTTGTATAATGTTATTAATTTATTTTTTAAAGAATCAATTTACTTTTTAAAGAATTAATTTTTTTTTAAAAGTATCAAGTTTATAATGAAACAATCAAGAAATTAGTTGATAGAATCAATCGTCAATCTATTTAAAAACTATAATTCAAAAAATCAAATGGTTTAAAATATTGTTACAATCGAGGGAATTAACATAATGCAATGAACTTTAACGATATGGAAGCCGTTAATGTGCAAGCGTAAAAAACTCTTCATTCCAGACTTTAATGGATCGATCTAGCGAGTCTGCAGATTAGCAACGTAATGTGTCATTAACGGCTTACGAACGTCAACGATAACATTCTGCCCTATGCTATATAAATAATAGTTTTTGCTAAAATAAGTGAATACTTAGAAGTAAATAGTTTTGCATTTTCAGTGGTTTGTAATATTTTTCAAATAAAATGGTCCCAGACTGGGCACACTGCGTCATAAATCAAACTAACCAAATAATTAAATTTGTATGCAATTTATAATTTTTGAAAAAATGTATTCTGGAAAATTAACTTTAAAGTTTAATATACTGATTATAATTAATTATAAATCTTTTAATTCAATTTTTATTCTTTCAATTTATTTAGGAAATATGAATTCTTGAACTCATGATATTCATAACTTATGTGTTTGGCCCGGAGTTTCTCCTTATTTACACGATTTCTGTTTTTGGTAGCCGAGAGTAAGCGAAAAGTCACCAAAAACTTTCACCAACTTTGAATTTTTTTAAAAATTTAATTTATTTTTTAAACACATAAAATTAATTAAAATAAAAAATTAAATGAAAACAAAATAAATAAAAAAAATAGTTGAATTTCCCAACCGAAAAGTAAATTTTTTTTTTTTGTATCTGGTGTTAGAGGAAAAGGTTTTTCAAAAACTTGCTGAGAAGCTCAATATACAGGTATAATATAAAAATAAGTAATTCAAAGAAATTATGAGTAAGAAAAGCATGCAAAATATTTTTTTTTCTTCCTGATTTTTTTAAGCTTTTATCAAGCATTTGAAAACAAAAACATAGAAAAAAGTTGTATACTTCAGTGGAAAAAGTGTTACTTCAAAAAATGTTTGAATTGCTCTACGCTGCATGAAGACCACTTGAAACCTCGTTCTGTGTGTCTCAAATCGCTCATGATGAAACCATCTTCCCAAGGACAATGAGTAGCTCCTGGTCCTCCGAGATAACTTGGAGGAGGAGAGCCGTCGTGAACACAACCCAATCTGAAATAACAAAATTAATTCCTTCTTTGATTTCGTTAGGTTATGTTGTGATTGTCAACTTAATTACTATCCCAGTTCATAGGTTCTTATCACTTTTGTTTGTGGCCTAATTTTATGAATCTCATTTTGAACATAATAAACGATATTAATAGTATTTAAGGAGAGCATTTTTAAACACTGGAACAAGAATTATATTCTTTACAATTCTAGAGCCTGCTGGGAAAAAAATTGGAGGGATTTCCTTTTTTCTATATCATGCCTAATATATACTTAATTAATCCGAAATATGACACTACGGATAATTTTTTTTTTCTTTTCTAATGGCAATTTTTTTAAACGGATCTTGGATATTTTCGCTTCGCTGCTTTTAAATCTGCAGTTGTTTTTTCACTCCAAGCTACATTTTTTTCAAAAAGACATTTTTAGTCTATTTTTCAATGAAATGTACAAGTTTAAAAAATTTTGTATCTGCAAGGGGATCGCGCAAATGCTTGCGACAAACTCCTAGGGGAGTTAGGGCATAATCAGGATAGGTCATATCACAGGCTCGGGCGATTATCTATTATGAACTGTTTCTTCGTGTGATTCTGAAAAGATCATAGTAGAGAAGCGCCCCTAGCTGCGTACAATGAAATTTTTGGTCTTGGGTTTCAACGCAATTTTAATCACGATGTACCCAAGCTCCCTTAGAAGTTTGTCGCAACATTAACGCGATCCCTTATTGTCTATAATGTTTTTAAACCTGCACATTTCGTCAAAAATAGGCTAAAAAGGTCATTTAAAAATAAAAAACTACAGATTTAGGAGCAAAACTAATTCAAGATTCGAAACCCCCACATCCGAATGATGCAAGATTAACTATTTGTATAATATTACAAAATGTTTTCCCCCAGTGTTATTATTAAATTAAGATCAATTTTTACATCACTGGAGCTTGTTGATAAAGGAAAATCTAATTTTACCTGTTTTACTTGAATTTAGTATCAACAGAAAAAAAAATTTAAATCTTAAGGATTCAAAATCAATCTATAGGACCTAGAAGCAAGATATAATTTTTTCTTCTTCGTGGAATTGGTTTTCAGAATGGAGTTCAGAGACTAAGTTTGGTTTGTCCTTTAAGAAAAAATGATCATTTATTAACTTTTAATTTAATTTCTTAATTTGTTTGTTATTTTTAAAGCTTAGGATAAACTTATCATGTTAAACCCAAAAAAAGCCTGGTTATTTGATTTAAGTATTAACAAAGGAGACTTTCAAATTGTGCAATATACAATTAATGTTAATTCGCTACTTTCAAATAGTGCAGTGAATTAAGATTATTATTCTGTCGGGTAAGTCTAAAAACAAAATTTAATTTCTTCCACCTGAATGTTTTTAGAATTCGGTTCCAGATTTAACCAAAGGAATTAAGTTTTTGAAAACTAAGAGTTGAAAAACTAATATGAAACTTTTGTGGTTTCACTAAATTTTAATATATATCTAAAACATTGTCGTAGAAAGAAAGGAAACAACTCGTTATAAGTTCATAACAAACTTAAAATTGTACAAAAGCGAGCATGAAAATCTTTTTCAAAAATGTGTTACTTACAAATGGCCTATTTCATGAGCGGCAACAATTATTCCGCTGAATCCACCACTATCTTCAATAATTGCAACGCTATTTACTTTTTCTAATCTTTTGTTTACAACGCATGCCCCTCCAACGTACGCAAATCCTGCAAAATAAAATCAGATGTGGAAGTAAAATTTCTTAGATTAGTAGTTGTAGCTCAAATATATTCATCTACTTGTAACAGTTAGCCTTTACATACAAAAAAGAGCAATATTTTGAGCAAGTTTGGCAATTAGCCAAGTAAAATACATTTCCTTCATCCCGATATACTTTGTCATGGCTATTTGTTAGTCTTAAGGATGTTGTTTATAATGAGGATGTTACAAGAAATCTATTTTACTGTGTGAAGACCGATTGAAAATATTTCTGTGAACGATACCTGTACACCAAACACATGATAAATTTATATTTTAATATCGATGACGTGCATTATCATGGAGTATTTGTTGAGATTAGTTCACTAACTTGTTAGAAAGAAAACTATTAAAATCTATAAAACTGGAAGGCAGAATTACTTTTGTAAAGTAATAACCTATTTATTCTCTGTAACTTTCTATTTCTTCAATTTTATTTAAATAAAATTTTTTAAAAACTAAATTTTCTATGATTGGGTCGATTTCCTATCTTGTTAATCCAGTTGGTTTGCACTCTCAGAAGCCAGTAAGAGTAGGTTTGAGTCTTACTTCCCGGTATGAATATTTTTCTGTCTTTATTTTTTTTTCATGGGAGACTTCAGTCTACAGTCACAGTAGTAGTCACAGTCGAGTGCCAGTCACTACTTTACAAACATAGAGATATAAGTATATCTTCTTGCTTATAAATGATTTTAAAATGTATAACGTGTAATTTTACCTTCACGCACGCAGTAATTCTTGTATATGGTGACAGTCTGTAGTCTAAAGTCATATGCATCTACTACTGCGAACACCATTTTATGACAAAACAAATAGCTTATCATTCATTTTTGAGACCATAACTTTATTGGAAAGCAGAATACCCGCCACAAGAAATGAATATGTATATACAACATTACATTCCTAAATTATCGTTTAGGCTTGCTTTAAAATGAATCTGAATGAACTGATAAGTACAGATGATATTTAATAGCAGTCTGCTTATTGCTGAGATTAACCCCCACGAGTTTAGTATGGCAGTCAAACGGCAATATCCACGCCATAGATGGAAACCTGTTAAATTTAACATTATGTTTAGCTTATGCATAGGAAAGATGTAAATAGAAAGCATGTTAATGTAAAGCAGATGTTCCTGATGAAAATCTTACCTGCTGTACCACGATTGCATCGTCCATTGGGGAATCTTCTTCGGCACATGTCGAGTTTCGTAATGACCACTGCTAGATCATAAGTTGGCAACCGATGTTCTCTATATAAATATTTCCCCATGTCTGTGAGAGCACCAGCTGCATCTACAGCGTCTGCGTTGGGCGCCCTTAATCTGTTTCTTTCTAAGTATGGCGTGGCATCCCGATCCTTCAAACAAAAAGAATGAATAAATACGCAAAACATATTGGCGTTCAAAAAAATTTAAATGGTTTAAATGGGAATAAAGATTTCAATCCATGCAATTTTCGGAAACGAATAATTGGTGTGACAAACATAACTTCATTTATTTTATTTGTCACCTGTGGGGAGACATGAGCTGTGATGGCTCAGTGGTTAAGACACTGAGCTGTCAAGTTCGATTAGAGTTCGATCCCCAGCGTAGCGTGAAGTCTATCTAGCTCCAGATCGATGGTACCCATCGATCTGGAGTTAGATAGACTTTTGTCTATATTTTGTCTGGAGCTAATCAATTTGTCTGAGAAGTAAAATCGGCCTGTGAAGAAGTCTGATTCTATTGTTGCTACAGTCATGCCAAAGAGCTTGAAATTGAGGAGTCTTAACATCCATTACACTTTTGGTCCACAGCGGGCTGTTGCAGGAATGCTTTACTTTTTTATAAGGAGACACTGCATTGCTTGGTTAACGAACTTGCCTGCATGCCTGATTAAGCTATCCCAGCCCCCCCCCTTTAAAAAAAAAAAAAAAAAAAAAAAAAAAAAAAAAAAAAAGGAGCTGGGATAGCCTGGTCGGTAGGGCGTTGGGCCCATATCCAAGAGGTCGTGGGTTCGATCCTCGCCGGCCGAAGACTCCCCGTGTAGTAAATGGTGACTGATGCACGTTAAATCTGTCGAGTCTCAAAGTCCTCCATGTTCCCATAACAAATCAATACCTCTGGGGGTACTGATCCAGGAGTTTCCTTGTCTTCTGGATTGGTTCAAAATTACAAGGCTACGGAGTTGAACATTAGTAGTTGTAAACCCATGAAATTGGGTCGGCTGTTCAACGACGGTTATAAAATAAAATAAAAATAAAAATTCTTTTAAAAATGGCAAAATTTAGGTTATGTAATTTTCAATTGAGAAAATAACTATCAAATCAATGATAAGTGTTTGATTAATATCCTACTTTAAGACCCATCTCTTAAGAGGATTAGAAAAACAGTAAGCGTATAGCCATTATTCCGACTTAGTCATTTACAAAATTTTTAATACAGCACTTCAATATTTTACAGTAAATAAAAGAATTGTTTGGACTCTATGTTTTTGCTAAAACGTATTATTTTATTTAAAATACTACAGCTTAATTTGAAATTAATATGATTTGTAAAATGCGAGTTTCATAAGACACAGCATTAAGTTAACACAATTAGTATTCGAATCAAATTTCAGTACTTTTTTTTATAAGTATAATGTAAAAATATCTATTCTAGGAGTTAAATACCAGCTTTGAATTAAAAATAAAATATCAATATTAAATAATTTTAATAATATTAAATTTCAAAATGTTTAAAATCTATCTTTAATATTTCAAATAGTATTAAAGCTTATGTTTAATTCTTAGAATAGATATTTTTATATTAGTCAAATTTTGGTTCTAATGTCAAATGTATAATCTTGCGCTCCATGGAATTTTTATTTTTGAAAACATTTAATCTTAATATCTGAAAGAAACTAAATGTTTTTCAAAATAAATAAATAAATTAAACTTATCAATCACTGTAAGCATTTAAAAATTGGTTTGCAGTATTAAAAATTCTGTATGTCAAAAATAGTTTACAAATCGGTTTGCTTACTGTTTTTTTTTTATCACATAATTGCTAAATCCCTTAAGAGTTTCTTAATGCTTTAGATATATGAAAATGGAAATACGAAAAAAACTCTACGAAGTTTAATGCGAAACTTCACAACAAAGTTTTTGAAAGGTTTACTTTTATTGAAATAATAAATATCGAGATTTTATTGCAAGCGTTTAAATTAGTATGATGAAGTTTGCATTGTATTTTTCAATTTGTGTTTAACTACTTTATTTATAGCAAATTTTTTAAAAATGTTCTTGCCCTGTTAAAAAAATAACAAGAGAATTGATTTCTTTTGCATATTATTGTTTGAAATTTTTTTTGAAAACGATAAAAAAAATGATTGTTGAATAAAACTGGAAGATCCTTTTAAATAGTCACCTTTAACAATTACCTTTAACCTTTTTCTTTCGACAATGAAACAGGTTTTGATGGTTTTAATCCTGATAAATAATTATTCGTCAACTTTTTTTAACGGTTTTTTCTTTAATTAAATACTGATTTTTTCCATCTGAATTGGGTATATTTTTAATAAATTCATCTTTGACAAGGAGCCTATGTGTAGATATTGAGGCTGATGATTATAGAATATTCTGAATTAAAATAATCATAAGTTTCAAGAAGTACAAGTTTTCTAAGTTTTAGAATAGTTTAAATACGTTAATTTAAATGCAATTTTACAGTTCCACATATAATGTGGGGATTTGATTTTTTATATTAATCCTTGTCGGGTATATGTTTTGTTTATGCTGTCGAGATTTCGGAAATAAATCAATATGTTTTGGACATTCAACTGTTGTAATATATTTTATGCTTAAGTAGGAAAAAAAGACAAAAAACCCTCAAAAATATGATTTTCTATACAGGTTGCGTAGCCAGACTTTTCAACAAAAAATAAGCACCTTTCAAGTACTTTTTAGGCCAAAAAAATATATATATATTCACATTTCAAAAAAAATCATAATTAGGATCTGTGCAGGAATAAAAATTATTAGTCTCTATCATTTAAAGTTCTTAATTTAAAAATATAAAATCAATAAAATTCAAAATCATTTTCAAAAACTTTACATAATCATGATAAAGTAACTAGCTTCTGATAAATATTGCACAGAAAATCGTGAAAATCATGCATTTTTTGACGGCATATTTAATCACGGCAAAGAAAAATTATCTCTTTTTAAAAGATAGAAAATTAAGCACTTTTTATAAACCCCGAATAAAATAAGCACCTTTAAGTACTTTTTAAAAACGCTACGCACCGTGTAAATAATATTCTGTTTACAATTTCTGAAAAATTCTATTTAAATGTTTTCAGTTACTTAATATATCGAAAAAAATTTACTTACTTTCGCTACTATCATTCCAGCTAAACTAATACGAACTCTCGGATGATGTAAAAGTTTATACCTTAAATCCACCTGAAAAATAAATGAAAATGAAAATATTTGTTTCCATTTTATTATTTTTTTTAAAGCAGTGATAACGTTTTTTATTACAAATAAATAATACGAGACTTGTAACTTACCCTTTATAAATAAATAAATAGATAGAAAAAGACGAAGCAGTAAAACCATTTTATTTTACTACCCTTTAAGTAAGGTTTTCTCGAAGGAGCGCAAAAACTTGTCCGGTTGAAAATTACTCCGATTCAAATAATAGTCGAATTTAAAAACTAATAGTCGAATTTGTATTCCAAATTGAAATTACGCTCCAACGCTTACATTTGAGTAAAATGCATAGTCTCAAAAGTGATGTAGAGGAAGGAATGTGCTAGTGGCTGCTTGGTAGAATTCGAAACAAGGATCTCCGTTTCGGAGATATTTTGACAAATTTGTGCTCAATTTTGAGAAATCTTTTCTTAGAGAGGAAATTTTTATTTCTTCACTAAGAAAGAGTAAAATTGATCAGAAATTGATTTTACTACTCCTTTGTTTAAATCTTTCAACCAAGGAACATCTTTCTTACACATTTCTCCCTTCAAATCGAGATTATGCAATTTATTCACAAATGAGTATATGCTATTTAAATTTTATGCTGTGGGGGTTTCTTTTTACTACGTTTTACTAGGATTTTACAACTGAGTCCTTCGTTTGAATCCTTCCGGCAACCAGCGAACATATCTCTCACACATTTCTCCCTCCAAATCGAGATTATGCGTTTTATTCACAAATGAGTATATGCTATTTAAATTTTATGCTGTGGGGTTTTCTTTTTACTACGTTTTACTAGGATTTTACAACTGAGTCCTTCGTTCGAATCCTTCCGGCAACCAACGAACATATCTCTCACACATTTCTCCCTCCAAATCGAGATTATGCGTTTTATTCACAAATGAGTATATGCTATTTAAATTTTATGCTGTGGGGGTTTCTTTTTACTACGTTTTACTAGGATTTTACAACTGAGTCCTTCGTTCGAATCCTTCCGGCAACCAACGGACATATCTCTCACACATTTCTCCCTTCAAATCGAGAATATGCGTTTTACTCTCAAATGAGTATATGCTATTTAAATTTTATGCTGTGGGGTTTTCTTTTTACTACTTTGCTAGGATTTTACTACTGAGTCCTTCGTTGGAATCCTTCCGGCAATCAACGAACATATCTCTCAGACATTTCTCCCTCCAAATCGAGAATATGCGTTTTACTCACTAATGAGTATATGCTATTTAAATTTTATGCTGTGGGGTTTTCTTTTTACTACTTTACTAGTATTTTACTACTGAGTCCTTCGTTGGAATCCTTCCGGCAACCAACGAACATATCTCTCAGACATTTCTCCCTCCAAATCGAGAATATGCGTTTTACTCACTAATGAGTATATGCTATTTAAATTTTATGCTGTGGGGTTTTCTTTTTACTAATTTACTAGGATTTTACTACTGAGTCGTCCTTCGTTGGAATCCTTCCGGCAACCAACGAACATACCTCTCAGACATTTCTTCCTCAAAATCGAGCATATGCGTTTTACTCACTAATGAGTATATGCTATTTAAATTTTATGCTGTGGGGGTTTCTTTTTACTACGTTTTGCTAGGATTTTACTACTGAGTCGTCCTTCGTTGGAATCCTCCCGGCAACCAACGAACATATCTCTCACATATTTCTCCCTCCAAATCGAGATTATGCGTTTTACTCACAAATGAGTATATGCTATTTAAATTTTATGCAGTGGGGTTTTCTTGTTGAGTTCTTCATTTGATTTTAAAGCATGCATAAACTGAAAATGAAAGAGCTGAAATATGGTTTACATTATAATAAAAACGAAAAAAGGAAAAAAAAAAAAAAAAAAAGAAACGTTTCGAAGTGTTATCAGAGAAACATACTTCTTCATTGTTGAATTTGGTTATTTTTATTCCATTCGAAATACTAATGGTATTTTCCATAAAATGAATATTTTTTTCATAATTCATTTATTATTGCTATTAGAAAAATCATTACTTTGAAATTATTTTCACGAGTATTTTTAACTAAATAATTTCATAAAAATAACGAAATTATGAAATAAATAATATATTATTGATTAGATATAAATTTTATTACAGGTTTCGAAAATCATTATAGGTTTAAAATAATCCTAATTCACGGAACCCTTGTTACCCTTCCAACGGATTACTAGAGTTCTGCGGAACACCATTTGGAAACCGCTGATAAAGTTAGAATTGCTTAACTTTCCTTTAATTACATGCCTTTTGACCTCTTAATGAATTAAGATGGCGGGTAAAGCCTACACCGAGAAGGAAGGGTGCAAATTTTAGATCTATTGAGCCTTAAGATTCATAATTTAAAACAACCAGTTCCCCCATATTTTTTCTGTATTCAACTACTTATAAACTAGCACATAACAAAATATTCTCGAGTTTTTTTTTTTTCTCGATCCAATTGTAGCAACAATGATATCTTTTTCGAATCTCTTCCTGTATTAAAGCTGTCACTGTGGGATTATGACATAATATCATTTTCATTCCCTCAAAATGAATTTTTTAGAATAAAAACTTTTATCAAAATGCGTAATCGCTAATCTAGTTGAAATTTCCGAACATATTTAACCCAGCGGCATTCTTCTAAGCATTGTTTAGCACTTGAGATGCTTTTTGTGATTAATAGCTTCGAAAAAGATTGACTTGAAAGGTCAAAATAAAAAATAAAAATGATATTTCAAATAATGCAAGGACACATTATGAGAAATGGGGCATAGAGCACGTCATGTTGCCAGAAGGCAATATACACTTTTATTCGAATGGGTATAGAATTGAAAAATTACACCTATCTTCCAGTTTTTCTCGTTTAAGGGGAATTATGATGTAATATTTTGATTTACATTACGATACCATCATATTTTATTAACACTAATCTTAATGTATCGTGACATCCGAAGGACTAAATGTCCCATTTTGTAAAAGTAATTTTAAAAAAGAATTTAGTTCACTTAATGTAAGTGGTTTTAAACTTAATTGTTAGATCCAACGAAGGTTTGTTGTTTTTCCATTTGTATTTTTTTTTTTAAAATTTAATGTTGTTAGAAAAATGAAAGATGTAAAATTTAAACGATCACTTCATGAACAACATACAAAATGTGGATGCAAAAAATTTTTTTTGTAAAAAAAAATATTTTTATTTTGTAAAATGTATATTAAAAGTAAATATTTCTAAGTGAGAAAAAAAGAAAAAAATTTTTGAAAAAAGGGTATTTAAGGAGACGCGTTTTCGGAATTTTACTGATGCGTATTTATTTTTCAATATATTCTTTATATTTATTTCATATATTTCAATATTATATAAATTTCAAGATATTCTATAGATTTATTTTACATATTTCAATATTATATAAATTTCAATATATTCTATACATCTATTTCATATTTCTCTATGTTCTGTAAATTTCAATATATTCTATATATATTTATCTCATATATTTCAACATTCTATAAATTTCAATATATTCTATATATTTATTTCATATATTTCCATATTATATATATTTCGATACATTTATTTTCAAATATTTTTTTATTTACGAACATAACACATCTCTTATAGTAAATATAAAAGTGAATTTTATTATGTTCCGATGAGAATTAAAAAAAAACAACTATTTCTTTACTGAGTGAGGATAACATAAACTTTTTTTAAAGTAACTTGTGTTACTTAAAATAAAGCGATTTTTTGAACTGCATAAAGAATTGGAGACTAATAGCTTTGTATTTATAATTGATATAATTCTATATATTTTAATAACTCTGTCGATTGTAAATATATCTTAGAAATTTAACGACCCCTTTCAAAAAAAATTATCAGTGTGGTTTTTAAGTGCTACCTTCGTATACCATCAGAATTAAAAGTTTTTTAGAATAATTTTTTGCCATTCAATCAGTTTTACTTGACCTAGTTTAGATATCCAAATAAAAATGTAATATTTTAATTCACTTTATGGCTACCTGAAAATATAAAAATGACTCTTTGATCCATTGTTTAACATTGTAATTTAAGTAATTAGGATAATATTGTTTTAATTATCTAACTTTTAAAAATGATAAAAAAATAAATATGTTACTTCCTCCATTGATTAAGTATTCCTCGTTAAGTATTCTGCCGCGAGATTTGCTTAAAAATTCCTTTTCATTGCATTACTTGGCATTATTCAAGAACTTGCATTAAAGTATTTTTCAAACATAATGAGCATTTTTTAAGAAAGTTGTTTCCTTATCATATCTGTCTGCCTTGTTTAAATGACTTCTTTGGGGTCATGTTCATTTTTACGAAGTAATTTTCAAACTTGTTCAGAATTGTTTTTTAAAGAATTTCATAACCCGAGGTCTTTTTATTTTGCCCTCATTGTAGCCTACTTAGAAGCATTCAATCCAAATCATAGATTGATGGATTCACTTGAAAATAATTCGAAATATTTTCATCTTATGATATAAAGTATCAGGAATTTGAGCTTGGTGCTAAAAGTTTATACATATAAGTATAATTAATATCTAACTAATGTGTGTATAACTAAGTGTTCTTAAATTATGTTTCTGTTTAGTTTCTTGCGTAAATTTTCTTTGTTTAATGTCAAGTGAAGAGTTTATGTTCACGGCATTAATTAAATATTAAGAACGAAATTTTCCAAATGATTCTCTTGATATGCATGTGACATATTTTAAGCTTTTTGAACAAAATATTATGTTAAATTTATAGTTGCCTATGGATGTTGCATTTATTTTTAATCGGAATCGTTACAGTCTGAATATAACTGAACATAATCGTAAATTTGAATACCATTCGTGAAATGGCTGTTTCTCGAACTTTTTCGTCAAATGAAATAATGCTTTTCTTGCATATAACACGCTATTTTTAAGTGAGTTTGTACATGACTGTTAAGTTTCGTTTAATTTTAAGCAAGCGAGCGCAAAGCTAATTCTGAAAATGACGCAAAACGCCCAAATGGAGAAAAATCACAGTTTTTTTGAAAATTTAAGCAATGTAATTGTCTAAATATTTAAAAAGTTACTCCATCGCTAGATTGTCTAAGTTCATGAAAATGTGAAAAAAAATGCAGAAATTGATTATAATTTTGAAATTCAGAATTTTTTTTTTTTATAATTTTGATAATTTTCATGTAAGTGGAAAAATCTCTCCAGATTGACGATTTTTATGAAAGATTAATAACTTTTAAAATATTTACGGTATGTGCCCGGTTTTAAGCCCAGATAATTCTTTGGCTCAAAATGGTAAATATAGTTCAAAACTATAGTTTTGATCAAGTTTAACCCTTTCAGGATCATGATTATACATACGGAAATCGCTCGATTCTCTCTTCACGACCCACGTTATCACATATAAAACAAGCCTTTCTAATTCTGGCAGGACACTAATTGAAAAGGCAAGTGGTAAATAAGAGGCATACAGGTAACGAGTTCCTATACTTTTGCGTTAGGATGTGCAGAAGTGATGTGCGCATGATAATGCAAAAGTATGGGAATCTGCTTCTGGTATGTTTATCACTTACTGTTTGTCTCTTAAGTGTGTGGCCTGCCTCACACCGACTTGATCTCAATTCGATACTCCCGTTTAAACATAATTAGTAAAACAATGCCATTCAAGCTGTGCCTGGTTTATCATTAGGCCCAGGCAAGGCCCCACATTTCTGGGGCCCCCTAAATGTTACAAATAATTCCTTTGTGTGCTTTTCCTTAAGAATTATCTATTAGAGTTATGTGTTTGCAAAAATTGAAACAAATATAAGCTCAAATTTACTAATATATCGTAATTTACTTGTATTATAAATAATTTAAAAACACTTCATTATTAAACAACATGTAAATTTAGTTTTAAGTAACGGCCAGGGGGCCCTTGACAGTTCTGTGCCAAGGACCCCACATTTCTAGATCAGGACCTGCATTCAAGTTGTGGACACTGAAATCTTAAGCTAAAACCATGAAAAAAGGTATATGTAGACTTCAATGCATATAAATTCGGAGCGTTCTGGCCTGGGGAAGCGATTATTCCCTGTTTTGTTGCTCCTTGGACATTAAACACAAATTTGTAAGTTATGAACATACAATTTTTCTTCTTTTCACCATCATGAGTAAAATTGATAAAAATAAATACATATCTTGAAATTTATATAATTTTTTTTCCGGTTAACTTCTATCTGGATAATTCTATTTTTACTTTTAATATTTCAGTTAATACCAACCAAGAACACTTTTAAAAACCACATTGTTTTAGACGCATAATGTCAGAATGCTTTTAGTATTTAATCGCTAATAAAGTGTACTCTCATATTAGCTGCATATAATTAAGAACATCTTAAATGAAGTGATTGAGCAATTTTTTATTTAAATAATTAGGCTAATGATGGTACTTACCCCATTGAAAAAACTGATAAAATATCTTTTTACATCTCTACTGTTGCCACCATGAAGAATGTAAGATTCATAATCCACAACCAAAAGTACTTCTGGCCATACTGTGTCCGGTGATTGTCTTTTAGAACGGTGGTGCGTAAAATTTCCTAAAAACTCTTCCTCTAAAGGTACTATAAATAATAAAATTGAAATAATTAGATGAACAGTTGAACAGGAAATATATTCGACTGCATATATATATTTTTTTCATTTAGCCCTTCTAAAATTCAATCTTATACCTACATGAAAACGTCTAGTCCTAATTTGCGTTCTAAATATTCTAAGCTCAGGAATCTTTTCTTAAGAATGAGTTAAATAACCCTTTTAAGAATACACCCCTAGAAATCTTTTGATGGGGAAAAATAAAGATCACCCAAACAAATAATGTTATAAAAAATTGAAAACATTCTTACTAATTACAAAACGCTTTAAGTTTAGAAACAATTTTATTCCTAACAAACGCACACACATAAAAAAATTCTGGTAAAATTACCAGGCTGTATGGTTATGTCATTTCCTGCAACAACAACAAAAAAAACACAACATAATTCAGGTTCATTAAACCAGTATATGAAGTTTTATTTATCATTACCTCACACAAATTTTAAATGGCAAGAAGCAAATTTTTTTCGGAAAAAATTCCATGAATAAATCAAGAAATGTGTTTTCTACGGAGTAAATTTAACAAGATACAGTCAAAAATTTAAAACTGTTTTTAAAGATTTTATTTGTTAGAACAATGCTTTAAAGATAATAAAAACGATGAAATGTATTTGAAATTTCTGATTACCCCATTCTTTCCTACTCGTGGCAATATCTAAAAGCCTGTTTGTCTATTAAGCAATTAATAATATATACACAGTAGACAAAGATTTATTTGAGTTCAAATTTTTCAAAGGTTAATAACGATTTTTAAATTCCTTTGTGGGATAGGCGTCCTACATATGTCAATAAAACTGACATATTCCCTTGATATGTAGCTCTTATGCCTTATATCTTTAAACCTCTTAACGGTTTTTAAAACTTTCGCAACTATACAATTGTTGTTTTTGTCTTTTAAAAATGGAGGATTCAATTTTAAAGCCTTTTGAAAGTAGGCTTTTTAAAATAGAAAAATACTTTAAAATAGAAACGACCTATTATTTTGATCAAAATTTTTAACCAACCTAAAGGTATACTTCTGATATAATGGAAGAATAACTAATGATAGTGTTTAGGAAAAATTATATCCATGTCTGTTCTGTTTAAAAAGAGACTCTGAATTCTAAAATTTTTTCAGTGACAGAAACTAAAGAAAAACCTAAATGAAATCTAAGAGTTTGCTTTATCAAACTAGTATCATGTCAAAATCAAAACCATTAAAGTACCACAAAAGTATTTATTACAATATATTTTCAAAGATTTTGAAAAATTACTAATTGCATGTTTGTACGTGGGTTATCAACCTTTTCTATACTTATGAGTATGGTCCAGATTTTGGAAACATTTGCATTTCTTTCACATGTTTTTGCAATTTCGTCCTCTTATCTCAATTAAAGCAGTTTTTGAGTTTTGGGGATTTTCCTTGAAAATTTAAGGAATTTTTTTTAAACATTATTTATACGAAACTTTTGAAATATATTAACGCTTTATATTTCAATTCTGTTTCGATATGAGTAAAAAGTGGTTGTAAATATTAAATTCTTCTTTAGTCTTGTGTTATAAATAAAAGTTATAAGACCCTAACCAATAGTTATCAAGGAAATCAAGAAATGGAAATAAGATTATCAAGAGCATTTCATTTTTCAAAGGAAACTAAAAAGCGTTCTTGTAAAAATTATCCTACTTAACATAACTTATAAAAATGTCATCTAATTTTCATGAAAAAAATTGTATTGAAAACTTTAGTTCCACCTCTTTTGTAATTTCCTTGATAATAATTCCATGGATTTTGTTAAGGTTGGATTTCGATCGCTTTTCCAATTTAATTTGATTAATTTATATATTAATATGCGGCCCTTTAAGATTAAGATTAGATTTTACGAAATTTATTTTTCTTAACATGGAGCCTAAATTATATAATTAAGAGTTATGATTACTGAACAGCTTCAAATGTTTCTAGAACGTAAATAGAAAAGAAACTAAACGATTTCACGAAATAAACTTGAAAATAGATCTAGTGTTTGATGTTCAGTACACTTTTTAGATTATCGGTGTATGGTTAACCACTGTATTAAAGTATCAACCAATGAATAGCTACATGATCTCCCTCCAGTGTCGAAGAAATCAGTAATTATAGAGAAAAAATTTGATGGTCTGAAAATTGGTGCCACCAATGCATAGAATTTAAGGGTAGACACATTCCTTAATAAAATACTTCCCTGTTATATTTTCAAGACAATTTCCCCTATAAAACTGTGGTAAAAAATAGCGGTGGTGTGCGGTTCCATATAAAAAAAGATATCAAAAAGATCATTCGAATAAAAGTTATTTAAGATGATATATTTCTATTTTGTGCACTACCCTTGCAAAAATTTAAGGTATTTTTGAGGTTTATATGAGGTTGTTTTGAGGCGTCAAGGTTGATTTAAGGTTTATTCGAAGTTGATTTAAAAAACAACCTTAAAAGATCAACCTCTCAAGGTTTATAATCAAAGTGTATGAAGTTGCTTTATTCATACTTGAGGTTGATGGAAATCTACTTTAAAGTAACCAGCTTGGGGAGGCTGTTTTTGAAGTGTATGGATTATTTTTTCTTCACTTCAAGCAAATACGTATAGTTGAGGCGTGAATAATTTCTCTCGAACAAAACTAAAATTATTTCTGAGTAATATGCTAGGTCAATTTTGTGAGGTGTAAATGAGGTTGAAATTGAGGCTTATTAAAGAGGTTATGTTTGGTTCAAAACACAACCTCATTTCTACCTCAGGTGTATTTTTTACGTCTGCATCTGTCAACCTTAAAACAGCCTCAAAAACACCTTATTTTTGAGTAAGGTATACACTATTATGTTCAAAAATCGGTTAAAATTTGATTTGAAAATTGCTTTTTTTTCCGATTTTGACTTTGCACTGATATATACTCATACACATTGCTGGAAACAATTCAAGGGATAAATGATTTTTTTTTTGTAATAAAAAACTAAAAAAGCAAATAAAACCAAACCTTACCAAAATATCAGCCTATATATGGGGAAACAAAAATGGGTACAACTTGTGACCTAAATAAGGAAACTGATCACTTGTCCAGCACAGCAACTGACCGTCAGAGAAAAATGTGCCTAATAGGGTGTATGATCGCCTCTAACAGCTACACAACTCTCTTATCGGTGTTTTCATACTGTTTTCCAGGATTCCCAGGGCAATCGCATCCACATTTGCATCAAGGCACACTTGAGCTCATCCGTGGTGTTGGAGCTGGTTTTCGAATTGTAATTGAGCGTTCTATGGCATCCGAGGAAAAATCTCACATAGGGAGTAAGGATAACCTCCCTGTACCGCTGACCTATCAGAATACCTTTCTTGAACACATTAAGATCAATATATCCGTTTGCCACTATGCTTACCCAGACCATTAAACCACCTCGACCGTAGTGATCCGTTTCGACAATGTTGAAGGGCTGACTCTCAGGTTCTCTCCAGATGTGAACACGTCTCAAGTCGCTACACTGACTCATCACAGACGAGATCCCGCCCCAATCATCCTCTGCCCGAGATAGGTGTTCTCGACACAATGTTAGACGGTCCTTTTTGTGGTTCACAGTGAAAGAAATGCAGACTACAGGGCACCTGGGTACAGGCCACAGGGGCTTCGGTCACCTGCATTAGGAGGACACTATACCACAGGAGAAACTTTTCATCCCAAATTCTCCTCCGTAGCTAATTTAAAATTGAAGAGAAAGAAAAAGTGTGTTTGTGGACAAACCTAAAGTAAGCCATGAAATTTTGACTGATGAAAAAATAATTTCGAAATATCAAGATGCAAATAAGTTGCAGGAAGAGAACTTGTCCATTATGAGTCCTAAGTCATCTTCTCAGACATTAAAGTCAATTTGATATTTTAAAACTTTCGTTTCAATATTTGTAACTTCATGATTTACTCAAGGTTTTTCTGAACTCCTTTTTTTTTATATTTTAAATTTAAATTAGTTCTAGAGATAAAAGAGAAGTTGAAAAGTTTCTCCCAAGGCAAGGTGTTCACTTACGTCTTTAGGCAACTGTTACTCATGAAGTGGATGTTCCTGTCTCATTATACATGTTGCGAGACAGGTGTCTCTTTTTGGATAGAAGTCTCAAATAACGGTCTTGAGACGATGTTACTGCCCTTTTGCGTCCTTGACCAGTCGTCGGACTATTGCTCCTATCTTTGAGAAATGTTTAGATGGAGTAAACACCACATTTATCGACAGGTCCTGTGATTGGCGTGTGTGATCCTGTGATTCGAGTTCCCCGAATCTTCCAACATTCCGCTATCTTTTGGCATCGTCAAGACGATGGCAACTCGTCATTCTAACGATGGGTAAACAAAGAAATTAAAAAAACAAGGATTGAGCTACCTACGATGTTTCAAAACGTTCTTACGCTACAAGCATCGGTGAGAAAATGAGGTACCCGTACGCAAACGTGATCACAGCATCACTGCCTTACGACGTCACAGGTAATTGCGTAGCAGAGCTGTGCGCGAAGAGCTAGGCTATCATCTTCTTGCGTACAGGCGTAACATATTTTATTCTTTTTTTTAAAAAAAATATTATATTTTTGTGTTATAATATACCTAACATACACATCTTAATCATAACACTTATTGAGGTGAGTCGTGGTTGCTCAGGGGATATAGCGTTCGCCTTCCAATGTGGTGACCCGGGTTCGAGTCCCAGCTCGGCTCGCACCGACCACAGTGCTGCCATAAAATATCCTCAGTGGCAGACGGATCATGGGTTAGAGTCCCCTTGCCATCAGGCTAACCGTGGGAGATTTTCGAGGGTTTCCTGTCCACGCAACGCAATCGCGAGTTAGTTCGATCAAAAGTCCTCAACGAAGTCAAAATTTCTCCCAATACTTGACTCAGGAGTTCCCTCGTCTTCTGGATTGGGTTAAAAATTACAAGACTTGGGAGTTGAATATTGGTAGTCGTAAACCTAAATATTGGGTCGGCTGTTCAATGACGGTTATAGAATAAAATATATATTATGGGCCGGGATAGCCCAGTTGGTAGAGCGTTGGATTCGTGTTTGTAAGAACGGGAGTTAGAATCCACCCGGCCGAAGAATCCTCGTGTATTAAATGCTGACTGGTGCACATTGAATCTGTCGGGTCACAAAGTCCTCAAAGTTCCCATAACAAATCAATACCTTGGGGGTATTGATCCATAAGTTCCCTTGTCTTCTGAACTGGGGTCAAAATTACATGGCTACGGAGTTGAACATTAGAAGTCGCAAACTGAAAACTGGGTAGGCTGTTTAACGACGGTAATAAAATGAAGAAAAACTTATTAAAGCAGTTTTTGTATGTGGAGTGCTTAGATATAAAAAACTGAGCTCTTAATTTCTTAGTTACTGAAGCAAGCATTTAATTGGCTTACAATATAGTTTTTTAAGTTATTTTATTGTTAAAACTGAATAATGTTATTTTATAGATTATGATTTTTTTTATATAAGAAGGAAATTTTACGCATTTATATTTATTTTAAATTTATGAGTAAAATTTATTAATAAAAGAAATGCTATTATTAAAACATTTTCTAACTTACCAAATAAATTTTGCATTTGATATTTTAAATCCAATAAGTTTTTCTCACATTTTCCCCCTCTCACAATTTGAAGGCTGGCATTTGGTTTTCAATTAAACGTGATTAATCAGCTCTGTTCAGTTGTCTTTCTTTTCGTATATTTTCAGCACGAAAATCATTAATTACGTAACATAATGCAAAATTAACTGTCACTCTTGTGTTACATATTAATGTTTTTGCTCGTATGAAAGATATTTAGTAATGACCACCCTTACTACTTACTTATTGAATCCTTATAAAAAGTCAAGAAATTTCCCTTTATAGATAACAGATTAATTAGAGAATAAAAAAAACGGTATCAAAATCTAACGATTCATTACTGATTATTACTGAACTAAAAACAACAAAACCATTTTATTGAGGAAAAAAGAAGGAATTAAAACTTAATTATTAGAAGGAACATTTTAGACTTTCCACCGGTAGTCAAACAGGTTTTAATATATCAGCCATGTATTTTTTTTTTGTTGAAGTGATTCGCTAAATTTACACAAGTTTTTGTTTTTATTTCTCGATTAAATATTAATTTGCGAGGTTCAGTGTACTCAGTATATTGATTTACCATTTGATAAGGGTTCTAAGAATATACATCTAAGTTACTCATTACTGAACATCGTTTGTGCACAATCGTTAAAAAATTATCAAACTTTACGGTTGAAGTTTATTAAATGGAAATTCATTCAAATTTATTTACGGAAGTTCCTATTTTTTAAAAGTAAAAGTAAAGCATTCCCGCAACAGCCCGTTGTGGGCCAAGGGGGTCATAGAGGTTAAGGCTCTACAAATTTTAGATAAACAGCATTATTGTGCCAATGTGATCTACAGTGAACATAAGCCGCCTTTACTTTCCAGACAAGCAGGTACCCATCGATCTGAAGTTGTGTAGGCTTCAAGCCGCCTCAGAGGATCGAACCTCAATTATTCACAATGACAGTTCAGTGCCTTAACCACTGAGCCATCGTGGCTGTACAAAAATGTAGAATTTAAAATTTTTAAAAAAAATATTTATAATTTTTAAAAGTTTTGTTTGCCTTTCTTTAGTTTTAATTTTCAATTACTCTTCAATTTATTACAATGTCGCCATACTTACGGTAATCTGAATGGTGATCCTTTAATACCGGGCGCAATTTCTTTTTGTAAATGATATGTTTTCCTTTCTGTAATTTAGAATAGTAAGAACTTGGCTTTTGATAATTTGAAACATTCGTCTTTTTCAGTTCCTCGGCTTCATCTTCATCCAAAAATACTTCATCATCGACAAATCCTTCATCATAGTCTATCATTTTTGGTGGTAATGGATGTATTACAAGATCATTTCCAATAGTTCCTTCCTAAGAAATGAAAGTTATTTTTTAAAATTATGAATTTGAAGATCCTATAAATGCAAATGTAGACAACTGTTCAATACTAAATGATAAAAAATCAGAATTTTTTAGCCCAACTAATAGATATAACTTTGTTACGGTCGCTTAGACACAATCATGGTAATTTATTAGAAAAGTCTCAAACTTATGAGATTTTCATTATTCTTTTCATTACTTTTCTAATTGGTTTATGAAATCATTATATCATCATCCTTATATTCAACTATTATACTAGGGAACAATTTTCTTTTGCATGATAATTTTGAAACTGATCTTGGATACTTTCGTATGGCTGATTTAAAATCTGTAATAATTTTTTTCTCCAAGCTACAGGTTTTTTAAAATTGACATCTTTAGTCTTTTTTTGTCGAAATGTACAAGTATAAAAACGGTATATATATATATATATATATATATATATATATATATATATATATATATATATATATATATATATATATATATATATATATATATATATATATATATATATATATATATATTTATATTAAGAAAAACAATAAGTTTCATTTATTGCGCATAAGCTGCAGGTGAATAGAATTCATTAAATAAGTTCAAAAAGAAGATAAAACAAAGGAAAATGAGAGACAAATGAAAAAAGGGGAAAAAAGAAAATTATTAAAAAAATAAAAACTGGAAGGGATAAATAAAAAAAAAAAGAAGATAGAATTCTTTTAAAAAAATCCGGAAAACAAAAGATATAATATTTTTATCAGCCCACACGATTATATCTGCAAAAAAGAATACTTTCTAATATTGTATTAATATAGCCATAGCAAAATATATCAAAGCAAATATAGGGGTTCTATAGCGACTAACTTCTAAGAGAATGGGGGCACAACATTTGAATTAAAATTGCATAGGAACCCATGTCCGGCCTCAATCACCGGACTCTAGGTGAGATTGC
Source organism: Parasteatoda lunata (assembly GCA_949128135.1). NCBI lineage: Eukaryota > Metazoa > Arthropoda > Arachnida > Araneae > Theridiidae > Parasteatoda > Parasteatoda lunata. Next base: position 79,058,965 of record OX421975.1, read on the forward strand.
TTATCAAGAGCTGTTTCTTCAAGTATGATATTTCCAGGCATGGTTTCCGATCAATTTCAAACCTTATACTGTGTCTTAATCGCTCTAAGTTTGCCGCAAAATTTTTGCAACCCCTGAAATATGTAACACTTTTAAATTTGTATATTTCTGCAAAAAATAAACTAAAGATACCAATTAACAAAATATGTACCTTTAGGAGAAAACTAATTTCAGATTTGAAAACCCCGCATCCAAATTAGGCAAGATCGAGTATTAGTCAAAATGCAACAAAAAATTTGTTCGCCAATGTTATCAAACCACTGCTGAATTAAGATCAAAAATTTCGATCTAAAATTGTAGATCGAAACTCCGAAAGATTTTGATCTACAACTTTTGCCTCATCTTTTTCACACTTGCTGCTTTTCTTAAGTCATAAGACTTGTTGCCGTTTGATGCCATGAGGTAGTCCATGAGACAGTCCAAGATATTGCATGTCCTGAGATTGCTAACTGTACGAGCTAAATGGTTTTATAATAAGCATTTAAAAGGTTTATTTCACTCGATTGCATCAAAAACTTTTGTTTGTTGTTTTATCCAGATTTTCCATAAAGCCAAGAAGAGGAAAGGTTCATAATATGAAACACTTGTTTTTAGAATTAAAACTAGAACATAACATTTATTGTTATGTTCATTATTATATCTT